>CM021104.1:664563028-665211353 GCA_007115665.2 Sequoiadendron giganteum
GAGTTACCAGATTTTGTGATCCGACGTCATGGAATTGGATAAGTTCCAGTCCCTGATCCTCAGTTTCATGGATTATGTTGTGTTGAAGAAGCGAGTGGGCAACCCTGTCATCGATGAAGAATTCCATGAAGAATAGCTACAGCAAAGGGAAAATAGCTAAAAGATAAAATTGCTATAGTGTTGTCACTAGATGACGAAATAGGGAAGAAACAATAAATTATTTATAAATGTAATATATTTGGGGGTAAGTGAAACCCTAATGTAAAGTGAATCCTAGCCACACAATAGAATCGAATCTTGGCCACTCTTTTTCTTTTTGAAACTATAAATAGGGCTGTCCTCCTCTCATTTTAAGAGAGTTGAATTGTTGTAAAGACATGCTGCTAAAAATATAATAGAAAATACAGTCATTTTCTGGTGCATTTCTGGGTTTCTTCACATGTTTCATGATTCTTCTCCATTTAGCTAGAACTTTGCTTCAAGTTACGTTACTGGTTTAGTATCCTTAGATTGACTTTGGTAGAGTTAGTATGTTGTCTCTAGTTTTAAAGATTACTATTGTGTGTATGCTTTCCCTGTCCATAGTTTTGGTCATTTGCTAATGGTATATGATTGTGCAAAGATAGCTTGGACTTTAATTTCATTTTTGCTCATTAAACTTTATCTTTATTCATGTTTCCATGGTGAATGAATGATGAATATCTGCAATCCCTAGGAGATAGCACAAATTTCATGATATTGTGAAAATTCAGATTAAGTGAAATCCTGTTTAAGGAAACTGTCCATAGGAGGAACCTCCATGATCACTGTTCATCGGTAGTTGTAGGTCCAAGAAACATCTTTCTTCCTCACCCCTCTTTTTCCTTTTTTTTAGAAACAACTTGTGTTAAGGTTCGTTGCACACTGTAAAGCCAAATCCAACAAAATAATGGAGTCTAAGACTATTGTTTGAACTTGCAGCAAGGTATAGTAATTCCATATCCACCAAAATCCATTCATTGACCCAATTCTCCTACAGCTTTGACCACATAAGGCCACCTTGTGATTCCAGCAAAATCACATCAAACAACTGATTTATTCCAAGCCTCATCATAACCTGACACCCGACAGACCTTGGGATAGTGTTCTGCAATTTGATTGTGGAAGATTGTCTTTCAAGAGAGGTAATGCACCTACATATTACCTATGTTGTGAAGTGCATAAAAACACCATAAACACTAACCATTCCTTTCTGTGATATTCGTAGTGAGGGGATTTCCAATTTAATAGGTAAGAAAACTTTAGATCCATAGACCAAGGAAAAGGGCATGGCACTTGAAGGTGTACGAATACTAGCTTGGTAAGCCCATAGGGCTAGGTTTAGTTCCAAATTCCAAGCACAACCGATATTATTAATAGTGATTTTTAGTATCTTTAGGATGGTTTTAGTGGATGCTTCAGCCTAACTATTTCCTTGGGGGTAGTAGGGGGTGGAGAATCAGTGCTAGATAGAATTTCTTAACAAATCTCTTTGACATCTTGTTTTTGAATGGGGTTCCATTGTTTGTTATGATGGTTTGGGGAATTCCATATCGATAGATTAGATAATTCAAGATGAACTTGGATATTTATTTCCCTTTGAGTAAGTTAATGGATTTGCTTCTATCCACTTTGTGAAATATTCAGTTGCAGTGATAATGAACTTATTCCCATTGGATGAAATAGAAGAGATATTACCTATCAAGTGTTATCCCCACTGTGAGAGAGGCCATGGTGTTTGTGATAGGTCTCAACTCTTGTGTTGGTGCATGAACAAGGTCACTATGTTGTTGACATTGATGACACTTTCTAGAGTATTGAATGAATTCTTGTTCCATGGAAGGCCAATAGTACTATGTTCTCAGTAATATTTGTACTAGGTTAGGTCTACTTGCATGAGACCCATAAATACCTTTGTGCACTTCCTATAAAGTGGATTTCACTTCTTACACATTGATAAATTGAATTAATGTGTCATTTAGACTTCATTTGTATAGGGTATCTCCTAGGATAGTGACTGTGAGGTGCGGATAAAGGTCTTCTTTTGGTTTGTTGTTAAGCCAGGAGGAATGATGCATGCTAAATATAGTCAAATGTGCCTTGGTGCCATGGTGATTTAGGACCAACAACATCATAAACCAATTCTAATTTTGGGATATTGAATGTTGATATAAGGAGTTTCTCCACAAGGAATTCATATTTTGGAATGTTTTGTGGGATGTTGAGGAGTGAACCTATTTTCATCATAGCGTCAGCTGTTCTATTGTTGATCTGAGGAACCTCTTCAAAGGAGATGGTGACAGAGTACAATTTGAAACTATCCACCATACTTTTATACATATAAAATTAGCCCGTCATCCTTTGTTTAATATTCATTATTAATTTCCCTTATTACAAGTTGTGAATCTCCATAAACCTGTAGTTCTTTTATCCTTCATTTAATGGCCATATTTAGCCTTGTGATTAGAGCTTCATATTCAAAGATGTTATTGGTGCATAGAAAATGAATTATGTAAGCCTTAGGTATACTATCTCCCTATGGTGTGAGAAATAAGATACTTTTTCCTAAGCCTTGTTCAGTGTGGGACCTATCAAAATACAAGGTCCAATGGATTGTTTGTTTTCTTAGCAATATGCTTTATGTTGATGCCAAAAATTGGCAAGGTAACAACCCTTTGTGGGAAACTCAGTTAAAGGAGGGATTTATTTTGCTAAACTGAGTAATCTCCAGATTTTAAAGAAGCTAACTTCTTCTGTAAGTAGGATTTTGAATGGGAAAAGGAATAAAATATAAAATAAAAGGCTCTAACCAAGGTGATGCACCAAGATTTAGATATAGGCATGGTAAATCTAACTTTGAGATGCAATTTAAGGGCCTGTTCAATAATCTGTTGTGTTTTAGAATGGAAAAATAAAGATAGAAGCCTGAACAATTCACTAAACAACATAAAATAACTTTCATACACATTTACTAGAAAGAGGAGTCAAATAAATGGTCTAAACCAACAAACTTGCATTAAATTTATGGAAGTTCTGTAAATGAAACATTCAGTACAATAATGGCATAGTAGAACTTTATCAAATATCAAAGAAATAGAAAGGCCAAACAATGGCATAGTCTATGAGTTATTTACAATAATCTTATGAAGAAATAAGAGGCCCGACTCTTCTACCAATTTTATTTTCAAAATATGAACCCTTGCGTCGAAAGAAGAAGTATTATTTTTAATAAAAACCCAGCTCGAAGAGCTAGTAACAAAAAAGATCCCCGATCATGGGAAATGATGTTTTAGCAATGATTTCCCCTTGTCGTTTCAACTGAAAAGATTCAAGCCATGAACAAGGACACCTTAGAGCCGGATGCATCCTCTGCAAATGATGGTAGCGGTCCAAGTAGATAGGAGCATCGACACATGCTAATCCACTCATGGCGGCAGTTACAAAACATGGCAGTTGGTGTGAGATTGTTGCTTGCTTAGTTTTCTTTGTGATGAAACCTTTTAGAAGATCGCATGGCGAGCGATCGGGGCCGAAATTCCTCCTTCCCCTTATGTGATAAATACTATGCTGAAGGTGGGAGCCGCCAAGAAATGTTTGTGGATCAATGTAACATTGCCCATGGTCAGGTGTCGAAAGGAGAGTGCTGGAAAGAGGTACTGAATATTTTGAACTTGTGACACGTGGAAGCATGTCGGTGGTTTTTCAAAAGTGAGAGAAGGAAACCTTGTGAGGAGTGCTCGATAGACAAGTGGTGAAATTTGTATAAAGCCTTTGTGAAACAATCCCAATATTTCTTTTTAAAGGAAGGGTGTGGCCAGTATTTAAGAAAAAATAAAATAAGCCAAAGGGAGCTTTGGAATTTTATATTCATAGCTTTTGGTGACTTATTTGGGGCATTTTTCATGCAGAACGAGGAACCCCAAAATCTTTTGGTTTACAGACCAGAGCCTTATCCATTGGTCAACATGATCAAAGCATAGAGAGGGCGGTCTATAGAGGGATCCATTCAGTCTTAGATGGAGTCAATATGTCACGCAGACTTTCTTCAGCTCCATGCAGATCGATCATTTCCTTGTAAGGTAGCATCGACGATATACCAACCTAGGACTCGAGTTGAAAAAGGAGTCATGCAATCAGATGAGTGACACTCTCAATATCTCTTGCAACAAGGGGCTGACTAACACTCTGAAAGGTAGATGCATCCTATTGCTTCTCCTCAACCTTTGATGCAATATGCTCCATTATGGCCATCGATTCATCTTCAAGGAATGGAGATGGTAAGCCCATGTGAGTTAGGTGGGAGAACCTGGCCAAAATTTTATTCATGGTTTGATCCAATTTGGTGGCATACTCATTGGCATGAAGGATAGTTGTTTGGAAATGGATGAACCTATTAGCTATTTTTGCAGTGGTCTTCCACTCCTCGATCCCTACACTTGCCAAGACTTTGTTTGGCACCATATATAGCGTGTCCAATAATATCCTAACCTCTGGAAATCTATCTGTGATGGACTGAGGGAATTTATTAATCACCTCATGCACCCCTCTACCCAAGCCTATTGCCTTTTCCATAAATTGGGGCATTAGCTATGGAGTTAGGCAAAAAGCCTTCACTTTTACCTAGTATGAAACATATAGTTGCTAGGATATATGAAGAGGGTTCAATTGATCATTCAGAGGTAAGGTGGAGCTCTTCAATAGGAGAATATCCACATTCCTTTGCTTTATATCATGCACAAGCTCTGTGACCTTTTAGTTTGCCATAGTGAGTCATCCCTACAGGATCCATGATTCTTTGACCCAACTACCCTCAACTCATTGCTTGTTTACTGATTCCTCTTCTAAGGATGAATTTACTTATGCAATCTCATTTTCTAATTGGGCCAGGTGGATCCTAAAATCCGCATTTTTTGCTCTAGTTGAGTGCATTGGTGACGAAACTCCTCATCCTTTTGTCACAATTCCTGCCCCAACCTTGTTAACTGGCCTTGATATTCCTGGTTCTTTTGTTGGATCTCAGTGACCAAGTTAGGTTCAAGGGATTGAAACTTCACAAGTTCCTCTCAGAGCCTTACTTTCTCCTCCTCCTTTTGTTGGGATAAGCATTTACATTCAGCTTCCCTAGCTTTATCCTTGGTGAGCAAGACCTCGATTCTATCCTTTATGCTTTTCAACTCTTCTTCCCTTTTCTTTAGCTGGTGATCAGACTTAAGAAAGCCAGTAGTCACCACCCATTGTGTTTCCTCCATGAGCTCCACCTTGTCCTGAGGCTGGGCTATGCTTAAATTGAGCTGCACAACATACATTTTGTAGTCATCTGGTTGCATTTCTTCTTGTAGCTTGTTGACAGTCAGGTACATAGTCACAAAATGTAGTGATTGTCGAGCCTCATTAAAAATCATCTATACCTTTGGCTCCATCGACCTCTTAGCAATTTTAGCCCTTTTCCTTTGGGATCTAATTGCTCGTGCCTACTTAGTTTGTCACCTTTTGATAGGAATTCAGAGGGTGCCCTAATGAGTCCACCTGCAAAAGGTGCACTGGGAGGACAGAAAAAAGGGAATGAAAGGGTGGAAATTCTAGGAGATTTCTTCTTTGGGACACTAATTGTCTAAGGTGAGAAAGGAGGGATACTCTAATGTTCGAACTGTGGACCAGTAGTAGGACTTAAAGGAATCAGAATCGAGGTGGTTTCCATCTACTGGGAAGGGTGGATTGATTCTAATATTGTGGTGGTAGGAGATGCATCGATGAAGGGAGCAGAAGTAGAGTGTGTGGCGCTTTGGCAAGCAAAATTGGCCAAGGAAAATGGTGTAAGGGAAATTGGGTTCCTATGAGAGAACTATGCAAAACCCCTTGTGACCATTGAAGCAGATGATGAAATTCCATGGTCGATGCATGAAATGAGAGGTGTTGTGGACATAATAGGGGCAACTAGGGTTTGTGAAACAAGAGAAGAGGGAGTGAAAGATACCTACAGTGTGGATGATTGAGATCCTTGACCTATTGTTGGCTCTTCACTTGCCTCGGGGTCCTATGAACACTCTTCAAAAGATGCCTTGGTTTGTTGTCACTTCGATAGTGGCAAGCCACCTACCACTATGGTTTTAGGTTGTTGCGATTGGGTTTCTCTAGTCCTCCTTATAGCCTAGGTGTGAGTTAATGAAGACCTCACACATGATATGTTAACCAATACATTCGAGGAGACCTTGCTAGGTTGTTTCAAAACTTTTCCCTTTTGCTGCGCAGAGGCATTCTGGGCATCTATGTCTGGTTCTACTCCTTCATATAATTGTGATTCAGTCTCTTCTGAACTAGAGTCTTTATCTTCGCTTTCGTTGAAATCTGGATACTCATTGTTCCACAATTTGTCGAACTTGTCATCTATTTCCTCACTATCATAAGGGGCCTCGGTTCATCAAGTCGCCTAATGATAAATCCAAAAATCATTAACCTTTCCTTCTTCCAATTGTAGTTTTTTATCAGATTATTGCAGAGAGTAGTCCTCATCTACTTGATCTTAACATACTACCTGATTGGGTAGTAGAATGAGAGCCAAGTAGGCCGACCACCTTCAGTAGGGATATAAGCTAGGTCGACTATGAATTCATCTGCATCTGACATCGGATTCTGATGCATCTCTGAGTAAGGTCAAGGGTAATGTGTTACTTTCACATATTTATTTAGCAATTCATTATCACAGTTGTAATTCCATTTATCATATATATATACCAACTCTAGATGAGCCATCTTTTCTTCCAGTGAGTCATGAGCCTTCATCTTCACCATGATTAAGGTCTTAAAGCTCATCCGGTTGCTAAAAAATCCCTTCTTCTTTGCTTTTCCACTATAAAAGGTGACGTCAATAATTGATACCTAGCAGAAAACCTCAAGCACCAGTATCCAGTTTGTAAGACATGTTGGAGGCCGAAAGGGCTCATCGATATAGCTGCACAATCGGACGAACGTGAATTCTTCACCCAGGAACTAGTTACACTTTGGAGTGAAGTTTTGTATGAACTCAGTTTGGTCCGAGTTGAACCATAAGATAGTGTTGTCTCCTCTTAAATATTTCAAAATCAGATATAAGAAATAATCTGAAAATGCAAAATAATCAAATGTCACAAAAAGGAGGGGAGTCCATGTGGAAACCAGCTTCCTCCTCTAGTTTTCATAAAAAATGGAGAGCCCTAGATGCTTCTGGAAGAAGTCAAGATTTTAATGTAAGAACATGTGAGCGAGAAAAGACAAGAACCTAAACCTCTGTTGAAGCTGGTACTCTACTATCTGGCTAATCATCTCTTGCATGAGAAACTCAACAAAATCATACTAGACCATAGAATGTTGCTTGCATAGTTGAAAACCCAAACCTAGTTGAAACTCTTGGACCTCTTTGTCGATGTCCAAGCCACAAATAAATGCCATCATTGAGAAGGAATCCTTCATATCATCTTTGAAGCTTTTATGCATCACTGGGATCTGTATTGGCCTTTTCTAAGCTTCTTTGAGTCTTTGAGTCTCAGCATTATAAAAAGTCTTTGCAAGGTCTCAGGTCCTCCAATAGGTCTCGCCTTTCACTGGAGTGAATGGCTCCATTTGAGGTACTTTGGAGCTTCACTCCGTGATAAAGAGCATATTCCAGATAGCTTCCTTGCAGATAACCACACTCACCTCCTGACGCTCAATGGTGTTGGTACTCGGGTTGAAGTTTTTGATGGCCTCATCAACTAATTCAGGGAAATAGTGTATGGTCGAGATCATATATTGGTGAAGCTCACTGAGCCAACATTTGTGTGCTAAGGAATCTTGGTTGCTATTCCTTTTCATTCTTTCACAGGCCACCTCCCTAAGAGTCTTAGGGCTCCTTGCAAGAATGGGGTCATGAATATTATCTGATTCAAGCTTTAATTTGTTTCTTATCTTTGGGAGGGCTCTTCTTTTGTGCAACCTGCGTATTTACACTTGTTGGCTTTTTTGGTATTCCAAGCAAAGCATAAGAGACATCCTCGAAGATGTAGGTGGTTGGTGCTTTATGGATGATATTAAATAACCTTTGGGCCTCTCTTCTTACATCTCTACTTGAGAATTTTGAGCAGTTGCCATCCTTCATAGACCTTCTGCCTAGAAAGCACACTGAAGAGGTATGAATGGAAGCCAAAACACAATGCAAAGCTCTGGATTCAAAACCAAACAACCTCCCATTTCAGGTTTAATCCACACCAAGGCAGTGAATTCTCCACAATTTTAGCTCCCTAGCTACTAAATGCACCACACCTAGTTCTCTTGAAAATTCTATTCTTTTAAGTCCCTTTGCATTCTCAAGAAGTTTTATGCTTTGTCTAGATTTTTTGCATGTGATACTTATCTTTTTCTTTTATTTCCTACCAACAACCGGCAGACAACGGTTGCCTTTCTACATTTAATTTGGTATGTACTACCAACTCTTTTGTCTATATGAAATGAACTACTTTCCTATTTTGAAAAGACAAGAATTCATAATTATGTTAGTGATAACATCCCTTCAACATGGTTTTCATGGGAAATTGAGCCATTGATGAAATGCTTGCATTCTTCTTGGATGGCTTTACAATTAATATCCCTGAAAGCATAATTAAGTTGATACCATAATGAGCACCTTAGAAAGATTTGAGCTCAACCTTGGAACTTGAAATAGCCTATATCATGCCACCTAGCCTCTATTCATATGAGCCATTGCCTGAGCTTGTGACCAATCTGCACTAATTGATTGTCACTCCTTAATCTTTCTTGCAACAATTCGTACCTATGGATGCAACTGGGTTAGAATATCAAGCAAGATTTTTGGTGGGATTTTTGAATTAACACTCGATTACCACCATGCTTGGTATGCAGGCTACCTCAAATATTTCTATAAATAGGACCTAACATGGTAGTGGAATTATACTTAGTATTTTTTAGTAGGCGTAGCTTTGAGTGATTGGATAGGATTATCATTTAGGTGGTGGTAGGTTCTGAATTTATGAAGGAATAGATTTATGTTATCGAGTGAAACTGACATGATGGACACTCCAATAAGATTAGTGCACAATAAATCTCAAATAGACTTCCTAGGAGAGATTTCAAAGTGAAGTCTAAAGCGCATGACCAAGAAAAAACATTCACTAGCCCTATCATAGCCATAAAGTGGGTCCTAGGTAGAGATTATATTGAATACAAAGAAAAATATCAAGTAAACACTGATATCTACTCCCATTTTGTTGCCTCATTTCTGGATGTTCAGGCTCTGAAAGCCATGATTCTTCATTTGACACTTCATATCCTTCTGAAGAAGTACCTTGGAGGTCTCGGCAAAGCAGTGAGTAATGCAGTGTATCGCTTAGGCCTTCCTATTGCTCGTGACTTTCACAAGCATGTTGAAGAAGATGCGGTGGTACTATGGGTACCATTCTTGAGTGGGTTTTGGCTTCAATCACTCACCAAGCATCATGATAGGGCCACCCGTGCATGCCACTTTCTCCTATGCTACTACAATGTAGTGTTGTTCTATGATGTGGATTGGTATATTGACTACAGGAACCTTGTGTTCCCTTTGCCGCTCGTTCTATGAGTTGATGCTACTTCTACTACAGGTCATGTTGCTACCACGGATAATCCTCCTATTGCCCCTGCTTTTGCTCCTAAGAATACCTATGTCGATGAAGACAATGCTCATGTTCTAGACACCATAAGATTAACACACTTTTTCTCTTCTTGTATATATGTGCCCCAAAGAAAAGGGCTCACATACATGAACATATAAGGAAGTTGTATATATTTATACTTTTGAGCACATGGCCTTAATCATTTTCACAATGTTTCTATCAAAGTACATATATATAATGAATATACTTGCTTATCTCCAATTCCTTTTCTTCGTTCTTGTGCTCTTCACAACTTGTATTGAGTCCCTCACATATGAACTTGATTCCTACAATATGAGTAGTATAGTCTTTTTCTATTCTCTTAATAATGAGCTTAATGAGTTTTTTGCTTCCAATATGTGTGAAAATGTTGAAAGCACCGGCCGAAAAAACATGAAAGGGAAAATAATTACATTAATCACATATTTACACCTGTATGAAGTAACTGTAGCTTAATTGAACAATTTTAAATGAATCCCATTAACAAGAATTCCTAGTGGCTCTTGCTCCATATTTTCTAATTTGAATGCATTATTTTTTTTGTACTGAATTATTCTAAAAGGACCCTCCCAGAGTTTGTCAAATTTTCCATGTTAGCCGGGCTTCAAGGCTCTTTCATTGAATTTTAGTACTAGGTCTCTACATTTTAGACCTTGGTCTAAAGTTTTCTTGTCAAACCACCTCTTAACCACCTACTAGCAGTTAGTCATGGATATTATGACTTTCTCCCTTTTTCCTTGTACCTCTAGTAATTCGGCCAACTGAACTTCCATAGCTCCGTTCTCCTCAATCTCTAGGGACTTGAGAAATTGTAGCGCAAGTATCTCTATAGGGATAGGTAACAGTGTCTCCTTTCCATAGACTAGCTCATATGGAAAAGTCTTCAAGGCTTGCTTAGGAGTTATGCGGTCTACCCATAATGTTGCTTAGAGATTCTTGTTCCATTCCTTCTCATGATTGGACTCGATCCTTTTAATGAGTCAGACCAGATTCTTGTTAGTTGACTCAGCTAGGCCATTTCCTTGCAAGTAGTAGTTTGAAGATTTTTTCAAGAATATTTCATGTTCTAATGTGAATTGACATACCTTGGAACCTAAGAAATATTTGGTGTTGTCTGAGATGATAGTCTTCGGCACGCCAAACCTTGTTACTAGCCCTTTGAGGAAGTCCATGGTTTTTGCTTCTGTCATGTTCTTAAGGGGTAGGGATTTAGTCCACCTCATGAAGTAGTTCATAGCTATGAGGATCCACTTATGATCAGCACTGGAGGTGGGGTTGATCATCCTGATGAAGTCTAGCCCCTGTTGCATAAATGGTTTGTCCGCTACTATCGGATTGAGAGGCATGGTGAAATTTTTCCTTCTTCCCACGTAGAATTTGCATTCCTTGTAGGATTTTATCATTTTGTAGGAGTTGTTGAATAATGTAGGCCAGAAGTACCTCGCGCACATAATTTTGATGGTGGTGGTCTTAGCAGAGAACTATCCGCCTTCCAGGCTACTGTGAAAAGTGTCGAGGATTTTCTTTGCTTGATCGGTGGTGATGCATTGTAGTAACATTCCATTGAAATTCCTCTTAAAGAGGATCCCTTCAATAAGTGAGTACCCACTATTTTGTAGTCAGTAGAATCTTCTTCTTTGAGAAAGAAGTCGCAACGGATACTTGTCAGTATGCATAAATCTTACCTTATCCATCAGACAACAACCTTTGGGTTCGAACTCATTTGTTAGGACTATCTCCACCTACTCTTCCTCATCTTCCATTTCTTCGTCATGTGCCAAATATTTGCACAACCCTCTTCCTTTGATATTCTTCATAGGCCTAACCTCAATATCATATTTTAGGATCTTAGTTATCTAGTTGGCCCTTTTGTCGGTGATTTCTCCTTCCATGATGTACTCGTGCACATTGGAATGTGTGACATAAGTGACCACCTTAGTGCAATCTATAAGATGTCTTAACTTCTTGAGTCCCTTTACAATTGTGAAAGCTTTCCTTTCAATGAAGTTATAGTTCATCTTGTACTCCTTCAAGGTTCAAGAATGGAATGCTATAGGATTCTTTCCCTTTCCTTCATCACCCTTCTAAATTAGGACAGTGGCGATGCTTGTCTTGCTACTAAAAACATACATTATGAAGTCTTTTGACAAGTCTGGATTTTCCAACATAGGATCTGAATAAATAGCATCCTTCACCCTCTCAAAGGCTTCTCTTGCTTCTTTTTTCCATTTGAACAAATGGTCCTTTTTAAGAATCAGGGTGATTGGTATAATTATTCCTACAAAATCGGAATTAAACTTGCTTACAAAGTTAACCTTCCCTAAAAAATATTGGACCCCTTTCTTGTTTACTAGAAGAGAAAGTTCTCTAATTGATTTTACCCTTTCAGGATCAATAACGATTCCTTCTTGGGACACCACATGCCCCAATAATTTTCCTTGTGGTACTCCAAAAATATATATTTTTGGGTTCAGGGATACCTGAACTCTTGGAATTTCTTGAAAACCATTTCTAGATGATCAAAATGGTCATCTTTAGATTTGGAAAATACGGTCAAATCATCTAAATAGATGAGGATGATTTTGTTGATCAGTTCACTAAAGGCAATGTCCATTGTCCGCTGGAAAGTGGCCCTTGCATTTGATAGGTCGAAAGGTATTTTGGTGTATGCAAAATTTCCCCACTTGCTGGTGAATATGGTCCTGTGTTGATCGTATTCCTTAACTCAAACCTAATTATAGCCCAAGAAACCATCCAACAGAGAAAACATCTTCGAACCTACCATAGTCTGCAAGATTGATTTCATGGAAGGCAGTGGGTAATGATCCTTCAGTGATGCTCTGCTTAGGTCACGAAAGTCAACACAAAGATAAATGTCTCCATTTTTATTTTAGACTGGAATGAGGTTAGACACCCACATACTGTGCTTGATTGGAAAGATAATCTTGGACTAGATCAACTTCTCTAGCTCTTATGCCATTAAGGCTTCAATCTTTAGATTGATAGGCCTCTATTTTTTCGGACAGGTTTAGCACCTTCTGTTAGTTCGATGGTGTGCTAGATGATGTCAGGATTATACCACATGAGGTCATCATAACACCAGGCCACATCCCCTTCCTATTTTTTGCATAAATGTATAATCCTATCTTTATCACATTGTGGAACTTCTTTCTCGACCTTCAGTTTTCTTCCATTCCTGACCTCAAGGTTGGCGAAGTCTGCTTGGTTTGGTACAAATTTCCTCCTATCATTCCTTGCGTCATCACAGTCGAACAAATTTTTGAGAGTGACCAACCTTTTCGGAAGCTTGTTTTATTTTTAGTGGATGATTTTTCCTTCATATGCTTCCTCAATTTTTGGCTGAAACTAGTCGACAAACTCTCCAGACTATTGAATAAACGAAGTGATGTGTTCATCACTTTTGAATACTTGCCAGCTCTAATCATTATTTGGAATGGAGGGTCAAAAAATTACTCATACATAGTGTACATTCTCAATCAAGTTGGAGATAGGATCAAATTGAGATCCTATAGTCACCATGCAATCCGTATCTGGATTTTTCTCCCTTGGCACCACATGGATGTTAAAATCTTTGAAACCTTCGATGAGGTCCCATACCCTATGCCTATAAGACCACATACAAAGTTTGTTTGTAGTGGAGATGTTTCTTACTTGGTTGATTACAAGTTTAGAATGCTTGAACACCACAAATTGTCTGATACCCATCCGCTCCACAAGGCTTAGTCCTTGCACAAGACCCTCATATTTGGCTTCATTGTTTGAGCAAGCAAACTGGAAATAGAAAGACCTGAAGATCTGCTCATTGGATGGAGATGTTAGGCATATCTTGGCACCAATGCCAACCTTGCATCTCACACCATCGAAGTGCAATGTCCAGAGCTCTAAGGCTTGTTCAGCCATGGAGTCCTTCCATACCCTCGGGAACTCTTGATCTTCATCATAGATGACATAGGTGCCTAAACCTGTAGCATGATAATTGCCAATAGGACTGGCACATACATAATCGGTTAAGAAGACTTCTTCTCGATCAGCTTTGTCTTCGATCGCCTGTTCATTTCCCAGTAGCTTGCTATCAATGGCCTCTTCTTTGCTGATAGAGGTATGAGTGTCTTTGAAGCTGATCATGGCTTCATCAGCTACATCTTTTGCATGCAAAGGTTCTGATATTATCTTCATTTTAGCCCTGTGCTTAGTTTTGACAATTAGGTGGAACCAATCCAAATAAAGGTATCTATTTTGGAGGTGAATTCCTTGGATAGGCAAAGGCCGAACATGGGAGGGATGTCAATGATCATGGTGTCTTGTGATACTATGATGCTAGGATAGGAAAACAAATTTAAGGGGAGATCTTTAATGAGGCCTATAGTTTCCACCTTGTTCCCATCCAACTGCATAACTCCTCTTTTTAAGGGTTCATAGCTAAGCCCTAAGGCTTTAGCTATCTGCTTGGGCATGACTATAGTGTTGGCACCAGATTCAATCATGAATTTGTGCAGTAATTTCTTCCCTACAATGAGAGTTAAGAAAAAGGGTTTCCATTTTGGTTTCTCCTCTTTTGCTTCAGGTAAAGCCTCCTTGGTGGTATTCGCAAGAACTTTGGCTAGAGGCAATGAGTCAGTAGCATTTTTAGAAGATTTTTAGATTTATTGTACAACCATGCCTTTTTGTAGTGTCTTATGTAATAATGAATTCTACTCTAGAATGGCTAAGATATCCCAAAGGGATACATTAGCAAAATATTTCTTCAATTGTTCCACCACGTTGAAGGGTGGCGGATTTGGAGGCTTTTGCTCCTTGGATTTAGTGATGATAATTTCCTTATGTAGCTATGGCTATGGGGCAATTGTAGAAGGGTCAAGGGGTTGATCTAGGCTACTTCTGGGCTACAGAGTGATCAGTTCGCCTATGAATCTCCTCTTCGATCGAGTGTTGTAGTCAGACTGTATCTGTGGGGTCCCCAATGTAGATGCTTCATAAGTAAACAATGCACTCTCCCTTTCCATCCATGAGAGAAGGGCATGGTTAGGAGATATATATTTTTTTTTCTCCAAGGGTATTCCCTACATATGTGTAATGAGAACCACATTCTCTATTTTGGGAGAGGCGTATGTCTGTCCTAAATTTGTCACAATGCCTTGGATGCACCGATCCGAAATTTTTTTCTGCAAATTGCCACGTGGATAATTTTGAGGCATGTGCATGTCACTGCAGGGATAGCACCAGAAATTGAAAACTTCAGTGAGATTGTTCTACCTTGCTGTCAGCTCTCTGCTTATACTTGTTTGAGTGGCTCCCAGTGGAGTCGGTACTGGTACAATTTGGTTATTTGTTTGAGTCTACGGAGTCATGCGTGTGACTCCTTGATATTGGTTTTGTTGGTAGGAGGGTTTTCCACTTTGATAGCTCTGATAGGATGGTCTCAGAGGGGCAGCCTGGTTGTGCTTGATAGTGGTTACTTTATTTGTTAAGTTTCATAACATCTCCTTTATGTCGCTCATCTCATCCTTCAAAGCACCGGATGTAGAAGCAGTATTCTACGGTGCACTCAGATATGTGTACATAGATGGGGGTGGTGCAATTGTGCTGGTAGATGGCATCTCCTATGTAAAAGTTGATATTTCAAGGAATATTGGCATACTGGGCCGAGGTGGCAACTTCCTGGCATCGATCAGGTTGTTCTCCACCTTGATTGCTATGTTGTATGCATCCAGTAATGTGGTTCTTCCAAGTGACTAGATCATCATGGAGATGTCGGCGTTGATGGACTTTAAGTAAAACATAAATTCTAACTTAGGCAATGGTCGAATGGAATTATGGATTCTCTGCTAGGTTGTCTGGAACCGAGCATTGAAATCGGTCATGGCTTTTGATGGATCTTGCTTGATTGTTGATAGCTAGTGATATAGCAAAGACCTGTCTGTATCATTAGAGAATCTTTCATAAAAAGGATCGCTGAGCTGATCCCAAGTGTCGATAGAGTTAGTCGGCAAAGTGCGATACCAATCTACTACTCTTCCTCACAAAGAAGCTGTAAGAAATCTTAGTGCTATATTGTGATCTGCCAATCTATGCACCAAACATATGTCCACAAAAACTTGTAGATGTTCGGATGGTTTCCTTGAGCCATCTCTGGTAAACTTTGGAATAGCTTTGAGAGAAAAGACTAGGATAGGGCCCAAACGACAGGTGTGACTGGGGCTACAATGGGACTTCTAACGTCCCAAGCCACATAATTTTGGCTCATGCTTTGCATCATGGTTGGGATTCGTTCTGTTGGGAGAATTTGGATATGTTGTTACTAGTGGGGGGCACTAACAAGCCAGGAGTATTTGTGGTTCATGATCTAGTAATAGGCCGATGACTTATATACCCTCTAGATTTGGTATATTTAAGTGGTCCCACCGGGCATGCCAAGAAAAAGAAAAACTATTGATGCCAAAAATTGGCAAGGTAACAACCCTTTGTGGGAAACTGAGTTAAAGGGGGGACCTATTGCACTAAACTGAGTAACCTTCAGATTTTAAAGAAGTCGGCTTCTTCTATAACTAGAGTTTTGAATGGGAAAAAGAAGCATATATAAAATAAAAGGGTCTAACCAAGGTGATGCATGAAGATTTAGATATAGGCATGGTAAATCTATCTTTTAGATGCGATTTAAGGGCTTGTTCTATAGTATGTTGTGTTTCAGAATGGAAAAATAAAGATAGAAGCCTGAACGATTCACTAAACGACATAGAATAACTTTCATACAAATTTACTAGAAAGAGGATTCAAAGACATGATCTAAACCAGCAAATTTGCATTAGATTTATAGAAGTTTTGTAAAGGAAACATTCAGTACAATAATGGCACAATAGAACTTTATCAAATATCAAAGAAACAGAAAGGCCAAACAATGACACAGTCTATGAGTTCTTTACAATAATATCATAAAGCAATAAGAGGCCTAGCTCTTCTACCAATTTTCTTGTCAAAATCTAAACCCTTGCTTCAAAACAAGAAGCAGTATTTATAATAAAAACCTAGCTCAATGAACCAGTAACATAAAAGATCCTTGATCATGGGTAATGATATTTTAGCAATGATTTCCCCTTTCCATTGCAACCAAAAATATTCGAGCCATGAACGAGGATTCCATAGAGCTAGATGCATCCTCTGCGAATGATGGCAGTGGTCGTAGTAGACCAGAGCATTGACATGTGCTAATCCACTCATGGCGGTAGTTACAGAACATGGCAGCTAGTGTGAGGTTGTCGCTTGCTTAGTTTTCTTCATGATGAAGCCTTTTAGAAGATTGTATAGCAAGCGGTCGAGGACGATGTTCCTCCTTCCCCTTATGCGATGAAGAACTTGCATCATGGAGACATGTGAAGGTCTCCAAGCATACTACGTTGAAGGTGGGGGCCGCCAATAAATGTGTGCGGATCAATGCAACATGGCCCAACATCGGGTGCCAAAAGGAGAGCGATGGAAAGAGGCACTGAAGATTGCGAGCTTGTGACACATGGAAGCATGTCGACGGTTTTTCAAAAGTGAGAGAAGGAAACCTTGCGAGGAGCACTCGACAGACAAGTGGAAACATTTGCATAAAGCCTTTGTGAAATGAGCCTGATATTTCTTTTTAAAGGAAGGGTGTGGCCGATATTTAAGAAAAATTAAAATAACCCGAAGGGAGCTTGGGAATTTTATATTCACACTTTCATTGGGGAATTCTATTATTAAAGGCTAGTGATCATCCATTATCACTTCTACTAGTTGATGTTCCATGATTTACCCTTTGATAGCCTTCCTATCTATTTAATCTATGTCAAACTCTCTCAGTATCATTACCCATTTAGCAATCCTGTCTGTTAGAGCTCCTTTTGCCAATAGGTAATTTAGGGGATCTACTTTTGAGATCAACTTTACTTGCCTATTCAAGATGTAATGTCTCAAATTATTTTCTGCAAAGACTATAGATAGACATGCTCTTTCTATGGGTGAATAGTTCAACTCATAGCCCACTAGTGTTCAATTGATATAATAGGCTACTCTTTCTTTAATTCTGTCATATAGTTGTTTTGGGAGACCTCCTAATGTTGTCAGTTTTGTAGAAACATATAGGATCATTTCTTTATTTGGAATTGGTGGCATTAATACTGGAGGAGTGAGTAAGTACTCCTTGTCTTGTTGGAATGCCTAATGATATCTTCCATCCCACTTGAATGTGATGTCTTTGTGTATTAAATGGGTAAAAGGATGACACTTGTCTTCCAACTATGCAATGAATCTCTAGATGGACTGTAGTTTCGCTTGTAGGCTTCTCAATTTCTTCAACATTCTTGGTGGAGGAATTTCTAATATTTCTTTTATCTTGGTGGGATCTACCTCAATGCCTCTTCTTGATACTATGTACCCTAGCAATTTTCCAAACGCTACTCCAAATACACACTTCTTTGGACCTAGCCTTAAGTTGTATTCTTCTAGCCTACCAAATACTTTTTCTAGGTTGGTCAAATGGTCTTCTCTTTTGATGGATTTTTCTAGTATATCATCTACATAATCCTCCATAAATGTATGTAGCATATAATGAAAGATGGTAGTACTTTATCACTGATATGTTGCCCATGTAATTCTTCAGACCGAATGTCATGAAATTCTATCAGAAGGTTCCCCACACATAGGTGAAAGTTATGTTATGTTGGTCCTCATGGGATATTTTGATCTAATTGTATCCAAAGAAGTTGTACATCAGTGATACCATTCCATGCCCTACAGTTAGATCTACAATCATGTCAATGCTGGGAAGATGGAAGTCATCCTTCGAGCAAGCTCTATTTAGATCTCTGAAGTAAATGTAGATTCTTATTCCCCTATTGGTCTTTGATACTGGTACTAGATTTGACACCCATTGAGGATAATCAATTGGTCTAATGAAGCCCACATCTAGAAATTTCATGAGGCCCACATCTAGCATTTTTTGTAGTTCTAATTTTACCAAAAGTACTATCTGTGAATGTATCTTCTATAGCTTTTGTTTGATGGGTTTAGCTCTAGTAAATTTGGCTAGGTGTTGTACTACCAATGTTGGATCTATCCCTAGCATGTCAACATATGTCCATGCAAAGTTGATTTTCCTTTCATTGACAAATGCTGAGAAGTTCACTTTTTCCTTAGGGTCAAGTGATGATGCATGATATGTGATCTTGGGTGTTTATGATGTGCCAACATTGATAGGTTCAACAAATTCAACTAGGAGTGTTGATTTCTCTTGATATTCTATGGTGGGGATATTTAATGTTCCATCTTTGGGCACCTTAGAGAGGTTTTCACCTTTAGATGCATCCTTTTTTTTTTCTCCTTTCCAGATCTAATAAAGCCAAGTCATGGTTTTCTATAGGGGACCTCTTCTTGATTTTTAAATTTTTTAGTTTATTTTTGTGACTGGAAGATGTAATCTCCCCCCCCAAAATATGCTCCTTGATTTAGTTCCATTAAAAATATTGTGTTGTGATCTCCTTGGGGTATATTCATGTGAAGTCCCATGAACTCTACGATAGCCTCATCATTTTGGAATATATCTAAAACTAGAGTATGATGTTGGTCCCACTCTATCAACTATGGCTAATGCAGGGATACTTTATCATGGGTATTTGTAAAGCTTATGTAAATCGTAACTATGTTGGGGAAATTGATTTTTTTAAGGCTCCATAAGGCATATAAGTTTTATTCACTGGAGTCACAAGAATCCCGTTCGTACTCATTGCAGTCTGTCTCGATATAGTCATCATCGGATGTGGTTTTGGGTGTATGTTCAGTGATGATAGTATTGATGTTGGGGTTCTCAAACATGTATTGGATATACATGTAGTCATCTAGACATTCACAAGTATATGATGTCTCATTAGTGGTAAAATTAGTTCCTTCCTTACTAGAAGTGTTTTTAGTATTTGGGGTTAGCATGTTAGATGTGCTATAACCTAGTCCAAGGTTCTTTGGGTACCATTCTAAAATGATTTGTTCTCTCCTACAACATCCATGTGCACCAAGACCACCTTGTCAAGTGAGTCCCATGTTTTTGACTATTTAATACCCTTTTATATTTTCATCAATAGGAATTAGAAGTAGTGGTTGTTCTCATCTTTCTTCTTTGCAAATCCATGCAAATAGATCCTCTTCACATACTTCTTCATCTTGCATGTCTCCCCACTTGGTGAAAATAGTGGGTTTGACTACCATTGTTATAGTTTGTACATGTGTGATTTCTTTAGGTCCTCCATATGTCTTTGGTGTTTGGGGGAACATTCCAATACAAAAAGATTGGTTGAAGTGGTGTACTCCCGACAACCCTTGTCAAGTACTTGGATCTTGGTATCAAATTTAGGTAGCTCAATGGATGATGTTATAGTGGAGGATGAGGGTAGTGAAGTTGGGTCTACGTATGAGAAGGAGTGAAAACATATATCATTGTTGGGTATTTGCTAAAGCATTTTATATTTTTCCTCTAATTTAACACAATAGTGGAAAGGTTCAGGGTAGGAATATATGGTAATTTCCTTATTGTCATGAGGAAACTTTAGTAATTTATGGAATGTAGATGCTACTTATTTCAATGCATGGATCCATGGTTGACGTAAAAGAAGGTTGTATGGGAGCTCAAGATCCAGTACTTGACAAGTAGTTTCTATTATTGTTGGTCCTATTTGAACATGTAGCCTGATTGTTCCCTCTAAATTGTGCTCCATTTCATCATAAGATTTGATGGTGATGCTCTTTTTTTTATATATATCATTAGAGTATCCCAATTGTTTCAAAAAAATGAAGGTAAAAATGTTCAGACTTGCACTATTATCTATGAGTATCCTCCCGACTTTGTGTTTGTAGACACCTAGTTCTAAAAAAAGGGCCTGATTATGAAAATATTTCTACGGGCGGTATTTCTTAGAAAAGACTAAATGATGGGTGGACATGATATTGCCAACTATGGATTGGAATTGATTAGTGTCAAGGGTGTTTGAGACTGATTTTTAAACTAGGGCTTTCTCCAATATCTCCTTATGTGTTGGCGACAGTTTTAAGAGCTCAAGGATGGAGATTAGGGTGGGAGTTTTCTTAAGTTGGTCCACAATACTATAGTCATTTGATTTCTTATTTGTGGATTTTACTTGGGTTAGTGCTCCTTGGATGGTTACTCTTCTCCTTTGGGCGGTCACAGTACATTCAATATCTCTACATCATAGGGTTAATGTATGGATGGTATGATCATCACAAGAGATATGTACTAGAATAGTATCCTCACCATAGGAGAAGGCAAATTTACAATAATATTGTTATTTTCCTTTGTTGTTTCCCCTAGAATGGTCAGGAATTGGATCCTTGTAGATCTTTAGGTATTTATTTCTAGGATGAGGTTCGATGTCGAATTATCCCTTTTCAGTTAAATCTTTCACAATGTTTTTAATTCTCATGCAATTATTGGTGGTGTGCCCCTTGATTTTGTGAAATTCACATTTGTCATTCTCATTATACCAAGGGGTTTTGAAGTTGGGTTCCTCATAATTTGGTCTATCATTTATCATGATGAGGCTCCTTTTGAACTAGTTCAAGTGCATAATGACCTCAAGTGTTTCTCCCAAATGAGTAGAATTTCATCATGGTTGGTCATATTGTCGAGGTGGTCTACTTTTTTTATCATGTTCTTGATTTTGTTGTTGGTTACTTTGTGGATTGTTCTATGGATAATTGAGTTGATTATTTTGTTGGTAACTGGGTTGGTTGTTCTATTGATAACCTTGTTGTGCTGTTAAAAACTATTTTTTAGTATATTGGAAGTTTGTACATTGCGTAGGACCATAGCGTCAACTACTCCATCATTGGTTACATTCTTATTTTTTGTCTATATTTTGGGTTTTTCATTTGAAGTAGAGGGTTGATCCTTTGGATTGTAAAGTTTGATTGTTCCTCTTGCAATGAGGGCTATTTCAATAAGTATACTATTTTCAATGGTTTCTTTAAAAAAAATTGGGCATAGTACCATGAGGTTATAATTGATATTTGCATGTACACTGGGGACAAAGACATCGACAAGTTGTTTATCTAGAATGGACCACTTATTTTTTCTCACTTTGTGTCTCCACCTTTAGAGGTACGAGGAAAATTCCTCCCCTTGAATTTGCTTGATTTTATAGAGATCTGTGATTGTTATGTCTTGTTCGATGTTATATGAGAAATGGGTGACAAACTTATCAGATAATTCATCAAATGTTTTGATCCTTGGCAGTAAATGAGAGAACTAGTCTATAGCAGGCCCATTGAGACTCTGTTGAAAAAAAGTCTCATTAAGTAAGTGCCATTTCTTTGTAATTCCATGAAAGATACTAAAAACTCACATACATGTTCAACTGGATCTCCTTTTCCCCTATACTTGTCAAATTTTTCTATTTTGAAGCCTTTGGGAAAAAGGTACCATGGATATATTTTGATCAAATGGATATGGGAAAATGTCTTGGAGAGCATAACTCTTCTTGGGTTTTCCTATTTATATATTTGATATCCTTTGATTGAGTGTTTGAAGTTGCACATTTATGTCATTGTTTGGTGTGCTTATTTGAGGATTTTGGGTATTGTGGTTTGTTGTCCCATGACAGTTGTTTGGTCATAAAATGGATATTGTGTAGTCATTGGATTTTAAGATCTTTTTTCCACATAAGGTATGTTAGGTCCTTGTTGTGTACCCTAATATTGACCTTGAGATGTTCCTTGGTACTGGGTTTGTGGTCCTCCTTGTTGTTGTTGATGATTTTGATGTTGGAAAAAGTGTTGTTGAGTTTGGGGTGTACTTTGATAGTTTGTTTGTGGTACACCATGTTGTGAATGTTGTTGAAGGCCACCTTGATGTTGCGTTGATGGTATACCTTGTTATTGTGGAATGTGTTGAAGGGTACCTTGGTATTATGTTGATGGTACACCTTGTTGTTGTGAGTATTGTTGAAGGGTACCTTGGTATTTTTCTTGTGGCACACCTTGTTGTTGCAATTTTTTTTGAAGGTTACCTTGGTATTGTGATGATGGTACACCTTGTTGCGGATTTTATTGAAGATTTCCTTAGTAGTTTGTTTGTAGCACACCTTGTTGTTGTGGATTTTGTTGAAGGTTGACTTGTTTAGTTTTTTTGTGGCATACCTTGTTGTGGTTGATGTTGTTGAAGGTTAACTAAGTAGTTCGTTGATGGCACACCTTGTTGTAGATTTTGTTGAAGGTTGCCTTGGTAGTTTTTTTGTGACACACCTTGTTGCATATCTTTTTGAATGTTGCCTTGGTAGTTTGTTTGTGTTACACCTTGTTGTTACAATTTTTTTTGAAGGTTGCGTTGGTAGTTTGTTTGTGGCATACCTTTTTATGGATTTTGTTGTGGAAATTGTCCTTGTTGATTTTGTACATTATAGAAGGTTCAATGTGGGAAGTGTGTTGGGGCATGTATTGCCCTTGTGATGGGTTACCACCATGTTGGTCCATTGGGATGTTCCCAATGTTTTTCATTATTTTATGTTGGGACATGTTTTGGGTTATATTTCCTTGATAATATTGTGCCACAACTGCTTGTTCGATTTGGGATCATTTCCTAAACAATGGGCTGTCCATAGGTTGAGTTTGATCATTGTTCTGTGAGAAAAATGGTGGTATGCTGGCGTTCATTGTTGGTTTTACAATTTTTATAGCTACCATTTGATCTCCAAATGGGATAATATTTGGATCTTTTAGCATGTCCACATTCAATTCATTGGATAGTTTAGCACCACTTTTTCTGGTTTGCATTTATCCCAAGCATCTTATCAAATTGTTCTTTGCATTTTAGGATATTAGGAGTTTTATATGAGTCTTTCCTTAGTAAGTTCCTTGTTACTATCCTCTTCTTCTATGGTGTAAGTTTGAGAATCATGACGTTGGTTTTTTTATCAATTCCTTCTTGATGCCTAAGGAGTACTTTTGCCTCACTAGATGGTTGATCTTGGTTTTCTTTGAACGTGGGTTCTCTTTGAGGAGTCTTAAGGTCACTTGGTTTATATCCCCATGAGTAAGTTTCCTCATTGGTAGTTTTTTTTTTGGTGCACTTGAGCTACTCTTGATGGATTTCATCTTTTTTTTTGTTGATATCTCGTGGTTGTCATAAGCAATTCCAAGAGTTTGTGAAATTTGGTGATCACTAACTATGGAATGGAATGATGATCTGTTTTAGGATTTTTTTTTTTTAAAGAATGGTGTTGTGTTTTCAGGGAACTTCTATTTAAAAGGTGTTTTGTGTGAACCAAGATTTTCTATTTCCATGTAGGACGTGGTAATACTGGCCTTCCGGCTATAATATCAATTTTTTTCTCTTCTTTGTGTAGGATATTAGCTATATTTCTCCACTAATTTGGTGTTTCCTTTCTCTCAAACACGAAATTCCTCAAAATACTAATAATAATATGATTTTTCACCTTCAATTTGCATGAAAATGGGTTGTATAATAGGTTTCATAAGATCTAGTTGCTAGACTAAATTAGTAGGACAATAAATGGTCATAAAGTGCAATCTTTTCCTTGATATTTTGATATTTTTTTCTATTTTTCAAAAGGATGATGAATGATGATATTGTAGGAGAAAACATTTTGGATAAATGTGTTGATGTTTTTTTCTATGGTTTGTGATACTCAAGACCCTAAAGTTTGAGCGATGTTTGGATTTTTTGGAGATGATGTTAATTTTGAGACTCAAAAGTGTACGTAACTTGGATCAATATGTCACTATATTTTTCTAGAGGATATGCTATGAAGATCTACTTAAACTAGCCTTGAGGTGAAAGAAAATGTTGATATATTAGAAATCAAGAGTAAAGGAATAATCAAAGTTATGTTTTTATTTTGAATCCTAAAAATAGGTTGGGGTGTTTTATTTTCTTTTGAAAATGTATATGGGATGATGCAAATATGATGTGTTTTTTGAAGGTCTAATTATTTCGTTCGAAAAAGATAAAAGATTAATCAGTTTCAAATTAGTCTTTGATTTGCACAAGAAAATAGAGCAATAGCAACATTATTTTAGGTCAATAGTGGCTTGCTTTTAGATCAATAGTAGTACTATTTAGCAAAAGTGACCATGTTTGATTAGTTCTTGTTAAAATCTAGAGATAGCAATAATGAAAATCTTGAGCAAAAGTGAGCAATTTCTAGGTCAATAGCGGTTTGCTTTTAAATCAATAGCGGTACTGTTTAGCAAAAGTGACCCTGTTTGATCAATGCTTGTAAAAATCTAGAGATAGCAATAGTGACAATCCTGAGCAAAAGTGAGAAAGTTTTAGGTCAATAGCGGTTGTTTTTAGATCAATAGTGGCTCTATTCAAGTTTGTTTCTAGTTTTTATTTTGATAGCAGTTTGGACAAGTTTGCAATTTCAATGTTTCGTTTTGATCTATTTTTTCAGAATCTAGCAAGTGATACCACACGACACATTAATAAAAAAAAATTGAATTTAAATTTCTATAGTTTAAGAAAGTTTCTTTCCACAAAAGCTCAAATTTTGTGAAAGTCGAGATACTAAAACCATATTTCCTAATGTTGACCTTGGTCTAAATGTGACTTGAAATGTAAGCCTAAATATTCAAAAACCTTTAGAAATATTTGTTTAATATATCTTTTAAGGAGTGCAAACATAGGGCTCTTTTCAAAGGTATTTACACTAAGTCCAAAGGGTTTGAAATTTGATAACCAACTTCAAATGTTTGTTTTGATGTTTTCTTTTTAAATCAAGCAAAGTGTTTGATGTCCAAAGTAATTAAGAATTTGGCAAGTCCATGAAGATAATCATTACAACTTAGAGATCTAGGAACATTCTTTTAGGTGGGCTTACCTCATGCCTTGAAGGGATGATTTTACATACAACTTATGGAGAGCGTTCTAACTCAACCATAAATTAGACTTAGTAAGTAACTTCTCGAGAGTAAATTTTGATGCACCACTTTCAAGGAATGATTTGGATAAAAAAGGTGGCTTCTACTACAATCGTTCTTAGTCACTGCTCAGGGAACCAATCAACCTTGCTAGCGCCTAGCGAGCCATTTAAGGATTTAACCACTCTTACTCGGGGCTCTATATACCCAGTAGTACCTCCCTTTTTGAATGGCACTAACAAAAAAGTAATTAGGATTTAGTCTTGGTGTTTAGCTATGACCTAATTTATATAGCAACCCAAGGGAAAAATCGCTTTGAGTCACCTCGAGTTCTCTAGCATGGGATGTATCTCAAGGCAGGCATGATCTAAAAGGTGATGCCTGAGGATAATATTTTGTGAAACCCAAAGTGATTTTTGTCACCCAAGATCATCAAAAGACACGAGGGGAGAGGATACACAAATGGTTTTCCAAGCATGGTAAACATGACATACAATTCATCATAGTATTCATTTTAAGCCTCGTTGGGCATCAACAAAAATATGAGATGTGAACAAGATGGAAATTCATTTTTTATGTGCACCAAATTGAAAGTGTTTGAGATATCAAGCAAGTATATAGCACTGTGCAAATAAAAAATTGATTTGTTAAATTTTAAGCACCAATTTTTGAGTGTTTTCTAATGGCCTTATCCTATTGTGGTCAACACAATAGAAAACATTCGTTTGTCAACATAATAAAATATATTGGTCGTTCCATTTTATAAACACCAAATTGAAATGTTTTCTAAATTATGAAAGTTAGAAAAAGTTCAGTTTTGAAACACAAAATTTAAGTGTGCAAGTTTTGGGTTCAATTTTTAAACACCAAATTTTGAAATGCTTTCTAAACTAAGAAAGCTTTTAAAAGCTTATTTTTGAAACACAAAATTTAAGTGTGTAAATTGTGGGGGTCAATTTTACAAACATCAAATTGGAATGTTTTATAAACTAAGAATTTTTTTGAAATTTTATTTTTAAAACACCAAATTTAAGTGTGTAAATTGTGGGGTTCAATTTCAGAAAACCCCAAATTGAAAT
The DNA here is from genome assembly GCA_007115665.2 of Sequoiadendron giganteum. Classification (NCBI taxonomy): domain Eukaryota; kingdom Viridiplantae; phylum Streptophyta; class Pinopsida; order Cupressales; family Cupressaceae; genus Sequoiadendron; species Sequoiadendron giganteum. Next base: position 664,589,709 of record CM021104.1, read on the forward strand.
GTTTTATAATTTTTTTTTTTTAAATTTCATTTTCAAAGCACCAAATTTAAGTGTGTAAATTGTGGGGTTCAATTTTATCGAACATCAAATTTAAAATGTTTTCCTAAACTAAGAAAGATTTTGAAAAAATGGACTTGGAAATTTTGTCTTCTCTATAATTAAAGCGTTAGTTATTTTTCATGAAAGATGTGTAATATTCCTACAAGAGCTGTGCAAGGAATTTTATAAATTTACACAAAAACAATCACCTTTCAGCATTAGGTAAATCTATGAAATGAAAGGAAAACTTTACAACTTGATAGATTCAAATAATATATCAAAAGTGACCATGTTCCCTACGAAAGAGAGAAAAATTTAGATCAATAGTGCCACTTTTTAGATCAATAGCACCCCTATAACTATTAATTGAAAATATCATTGTTTAGAACCTACAACAAAAAGGTCAATAGCACACAAAATTAAGTGAATAACACCACTTTTCAGGTCAATAACACCCCTTTTTAGGTCAATAGCGACCAAACAGGAGAAGCAAGCACATTCCAGTTTTTATCAAAAGAATTAGAGAACCTACAAATGCTTATCAAACTCAAAGAAATGTTAATGTCAAGGATCGAGGTACCACCAAGCATTCCAAATGTTGTAAGGGGGAAATTAGAAGTATACATAAATCAACATAATTAAATCAAGCAAAAGCATAATTCAAACAGAGATTAAGATTTCATACCCATTACTCATGAAATGAGCAATACAAACTTTCTAAATTCAATGATCAAAGTATTAATAAACAAAGAACAAGAAAATAATTCAATAAATTATATCGTTACCCATCTCATGTTGAAGTGTATTCACAATGATGTTAGATTGTGTTTTTGTATCATTGTGAAGCCTCCATTGTGTGTTGCAAAAGCTTCAATGTGTGCAAAGGTTGAAATAGAATTGTGATGATAAAATCATAACATGCTCAAGAGGTGATTGTGCAACACTTTGCTTATGTAAATTCTAGATGATTTGTGAGAAGGTCGAAGGTTATTTTATAGATTTCCTATTTTGAGATGAACGTGCAAGATTACAACAATGGAAAATCACAATCAAGGGTTAAGAACCATTGAGAGGAAATAGATTGCTCAATTAGCTTCTGTGATTAAATAAATTAAGAATGTTAATAGCAGAATTAGAGGATTTAGATTGCATAATCTATGAAATTGAGGAAATCAAGTTGAGTATTTAATGGAATTAAAGAATAGATGGGTTAGATAGGAAATGGATGAATCAGTTATTCAATCAAAGTGAGCAATCAGTGGTCATGATTTTCTCAATCACAAAAGGGAGTGAAGATAATTAATTAATTGAATTAATTAAATAATGTTTAGAGTTTGAATGTGCAAGTCATGTTTGACTTTAACAAAGAAAGTTGTATTTGTTTGTTGACCTAAATTTGAATGATGCCAAATAGTTAATTTAATTATTCTAGTTTAGAGAAGGGAAAGTGATTTAATTAAATTATTAATGATAAAAATTTAATTAATTTAAATGTATAGGTTATATTAGCGACATAATTAAATAATTTGCATTAATTTAATTAATCAAGAGGAATAAAGTTAGATTAGGATATTTATCAAATAAATAAGATTTATTTAATTAGTTAGAAATGATGATTGAGGATTAATTAATTAAAGAATGTTAAGTCACTTAATTAATAGAAGGATATGAAATTTGATAATAATTAAATAATAATGTATTATTTAATCATTTAGGGAAGAAGGGTGAACGTTAGTTTTGTTCACCAGTCGAGACAATTTAGGGTATCTATAGATTTATTGTAATACTATAATTAAATAATTATTTAGTGTGGTGCACCTAGGAGGTTTGTTTAGCTACATTAGATAATTATTTTAGGTCACTTGTAAATTTATATTGTAATATTAGGTCAATTATTTAGTGTGTGAGAGACATAAGACAATTATTTAATATTCAAGGGAGTATTAAATAATGTGCAAACTTAGTACCCAATATTAAATGAGGGGTCAATGGTTTTGAGACACATGGTTTTATCTTACCAATTGGTTGTATTTGTGTGATCTTGTTTCTATAAGATAAAACACATGTTTAGTGCTTAAGGTTTGTTGGGTGAGTGGATTGTCATATTATTGATTCCTTTTGAGGAGTATATATGTGAAACATGGGATGTGTGGATTCATGCTTGGACACATGAAGGATGCATTGGAGAGGCTTGTTTTTTTATAAATATTCATTGTAACTCTTTAAATGCATGTATTATTTTATTCTTGATTAATAAGATGGAGTATGGATGCTTTTGGAGGTTGGGTTTTTTCGTCTTAAGGATTTTCCTAGGGTATATATTGTGTTATATTATTGCTTTTCTATTTGATCTTTGAATTATGGATATTCTTATAAGATTGTATGCATGATTTTCTCTCATGGGGTTATGTAGGAAATGGATTAAACATTGTGGGTATTGTGCATTTATTTCCTAATAGTGTTTTCATTGAGAGACTCTCAAGAATCATTTCTAGTTTAATCCATAGGGTCAAAATTCTTGCATTTTAATTCATGATTACTTAACTCCATTTTCACCGTAGGATTTATCTAGGAACATAATTTTTCTATGGGAGTGTCCAAGAATGTTGGCTAAATACAACACTATTTTAAAGAACTTTTGTTGAGTATCACTTTTTATTATATTTTGAAGTCTTGATTTATTCTACTTTGATGATACAAATTTAGGTTCTAGCAAATCATGTTACCCTTGGAAGTTTCTCACCTATAAATTCTTGTAGTGCAATGGTCTAATGTTCCTTATAGTATTAATTATGTGCAACCTTCCCCCTTAGAACCTAGGTACTTCCCCTTTATGTAGGAACATACATGGTAATAATTATATTGATAGATCTAGGAAAGGCTCACAAGGATCAAATAATTCTCCTCAACATAGCACAATTATGACTGGTCTTGATAGACACATGCCTAGTCTATTGCTTCTAAACCTCATGAGAAGGGTCATTTTGGGTCATCTAATATTAGTGAGTTTTTGTTTAGTTAAGCAACATTTACAGGGTGTTGTACCCTTTACACTAGGATCCCACAAGGCCAAAAAGGAACCAAGTTCAAAAAAAAATTAAGAAACCAAATTAAAAACAACTGAAAAGGGACACAAAAACTACACAACAACAACATATACCCAACAAAGACAGCCAACCTAGACCACTAATTGGCCACACTCTCCTATTTCTAAATGAGCATATTTAAAATATCATCCCTAATTGAGTTAGGGCCTTCTCCCTTAGTAGTCCTATCACCCTCCTCCTTGATGACTTCAAAAATTGTGACCACAAATTTGTGGATCATTTTAATAGTGAAATAAGCTAGCTTGTTGAATTTACTTTCAAGCTTCACCACCCGCTCATGTAGCTTGTTGATGTCCTCATCCATGTCATTCTTCCACTGGGTCATCTCCTCCTCGATAGCCCTGTGATCAAAAGAGTGGGTAGATTCATCTTTGAGCATTCTATTAATTTTTGAGGAAAGGATCATACCCTCAAAAAATTCCTCTTCCATATCCTCAATAGTGTCTTTCTTGTCTTCTTCTCCGCCTCCAATCTACTCTAAATCACTTGAAATCTCATCCACCAAGACCCCATTTTTGTTCTTAGCCAATCTATGGGACCTCCAGACACTAGTTTGTTCAATCCCCATATCCATAGTAGTAGCCACAATCATGTAACCTTTGGAGTCTTTTTTCTCAACACTTTTTCCCTCATTGTCAGTGGTCAACAAGTCCACTCGAAAACATAATGTTTCTTTTCCCCTTTTTTTTAGGTGTAGGTCTTTTTTCTATCTTGGTGGGTTTTTTTTCTAGTTTTCATAATCTAGCGACCACCCTAGATTACGTCAACCCAACCTCCCCCTATTTCTTTTTTGATGGGGTTCTAGGCTTAGGCTCAACAAAGGGTTCATTTTTAGTTGGGGAGATTTTTCTCTCAGGACACACCAAAGCAACATGGGATGGTTTATTAGAGGCAAGGTCAGGAGGTTCCAATTCTTCCACATGAATAATTCAGATTGGTTTAGGGGGTATAGGGCCAAATTGAAGTGATAGAGCCTCAGGATGTATTGGGATCCTTGCAACATTATCATGAAGTATGGATGGTTTGTGTTGGTTGTTCCTATGTTGTCATTGATCTCAACATGGAGATAAATATATGGGATGTCTACTTGGTTTACCGGATGTTGTTCTCTATTGGTAATACCCTTTTGTGATGGATTAGCGTATTGGTATTTGAGTCTGAAATTTATTGCAATATCTGAGGACTCTATTCTCTTAACCATATTTTCTTGACTCTTTCAAACAACTATATCCTAGGTCTTGAGACATATTTTTTTGTAAGTAGAAAGTTATCTCTAATAGAGTTTAAATCTATATTATACTATGGTTCTCTATGTGGCATACTATGTGGGAGACTTCTCATTCTATTAAGGTGAACATTCTTATATTGTGGTTTTGGTGATAGTCTCTATGTTGGTACTATGATGGGAATTTAATGTGTTCCCAGATCCGAAAGGTGTTTGATTTGAGGATTATTTTTTGGTTTAGAGAATTATGTTCTAGTCTTGGTTGACTCAACATATGAAATACTTTATGAAGAATAGTTCTTATTTATGGTTGTTAGCCGACTTGGCATAATGCACTACATGGACAAAATGCTTAAATTATATATGGTGTTGATAAAGGAAGTTTTGATATTTATTTTTTGTTCATCTAATTAGGCCGACCTAATTAACAATCAAGATATACTTGTGTATATATAAGGTGTTTTGAGGAATGAGATGAGGATGAGAGGTGGAAGTGGATACATGGAGTGAATGTGAAATGTGAAGATCTGAGCCTAAATGCTTTATCAGTTGTGATTAGTGTAGTTTTGTTGAGTGACTACTACATGAGGCAATACAACATATTTTGAGCTTCATTGGAACTAAACCCTACACATTGAAGGTGTATCCTATCATTTCAATCTTTTGGTAGTAAGCAACTATCATTGTATCTTGGTGGTTAGCCATCTTGTGTACTCAATTTGTGAGCCTTTTAAGGATAGTGAATCCTGGCAGTGAGCTTCGTAATATTTTGTATCCAAATATAAGATATTGTGAGTTAACCCTCACATTGGTTTTTCCCTCGTTGGGTTTTCCATGTAAAAATATTAGTGTTCACGTGTATGGTTGCATTGATTTTTTTTATGTTCCTTCTTACTAATTCAGTCAGAACTGAGATCATGTTTAAATGGATGTTAGTATGGTTTTATGGAATACTAATTCATGCCCCCCACTCTTAGTATTCCAGATGTTCAAAAAATGGTATTAGAGTTTGTTTCCTTGGAAGAAGCCTAACAGCTTGAGGAAGATCCCAAAATTTGAGTGTAACAATTTTTTTCCTCTAGAAGTAGTCTCTGCTGAATATTCAAAAGAAATAGAAGATTTGAAGGAAAAGTTGATAAAAGTGAATGAGTACATTGAAAAGATACAAAGAAAAACTATTGAATCATGTGATCTATTGGTTGAGGGAGAATAAATTATCTCTAGCCTACTCCAACAATTGGATGAGAAGAAAAGAATTGAAGAATATCAGGAAATTCAAATATAAAGGAAGATGGAAGAATGCATAAAGCTTGAAGAAGAAGCATAAATATTGAGGTCTGATTTGGAAAAGGAAAGAAGTTTTGAAGACAAATTTAATATAAGCTTGACGGTGCTTGAAAGATTGATTACTTCTCAAAGACCGGAAATGGGTAAGAGTGGTTTAGTGTTTGAGGAAGTTCGGAGTTCTAAAGTGAAGCAATCCACTAGAAATAATACTTGGTACAAAAATGGACAAATCAAGGATTTAAGAACGAATCCTGAAGAAATTCATGTCAAGTAACATGATTCTAAAAGGTATTTATATTTTAATGGTTTTTGTTATTCTTGCAAGAAATTTGGTCATAAGGGAAAGGATTGCAAAAATAAAATGAATGATTCTTTATCATTATCTAGAAAATGTTCTAAGAGAAAGAATAATGGATATAAAGTTGGTCAATTGAATAAAAAGGAAAATGAAAAGAAGAATTTCATTTATTGTAAGTGCAACAATTCAGAACACCCTAGTAATAAGTGTAGAAGAAAGAAAAATAATTATCCGGCAAAGAAGAATGATCAAATCATTGATCTGGAAGAAGAAAGAAAGGAAATGAAAAGGATTTGGAGAAAGGAATCGGAATTATCAGTCTTATCTATGCCAACCTCCGATGTAGATACTCCCATAAATTTCTAAGTAAAAGAAGTGGCCAATGAGGAGCAATTATCAAAAAATCTAATAAACACCCTCACCGGTACTTGTGTCATATCATGACAAAAGTATATTTAATGTGGTAAAAATATTAAGGTACTTTTCTCAGTTGCATGTGTGAAGGATGAAGTTTGTAGAATTTCAAAGAATGGAGACATACACAATTTTCAAGGTAATCTACCTACAAGTTGAAGCATTTATTACAAAATCATTTGGAATGAAAGGAATAAATTCAGATAATTCTAAAGGATTATGTATTTTTTGAGAAGTGTGCGAAGGAATCTTAAAAGGAAGTTTAGAGTTTCAAATTTTAAAGAAGAAATCAAGCATATTCAAAGGAAGCTCCAGAAGTAGGATATCTATACATTTCTCGTTGGCATTTACAGAGGTATTCCTATTTGTACAATCTTTCATTTTTACTTCCATGGATAATTAAAAGGTTGTGAGTAGTGTAGATAAAGTTCAAGTCAGTTTGAAGAAATATTTGAGGAATGTGTCAGAAGATTTTGTTGGTGCATTATCATGCATCCCTCCGAGAGTGTTTCCCATAGAAGATATCTATGATTTTTTTATAGTAAGGTAGAAGAGATGTCATCAGTCCAATTGAGCATGCATTGGGAAGGTGAATTGAAAGAGATCCATGATGCCTACAAAGTGTTAGTTGAGAAGAATTTGGATGGTTGGAGGAAAGTTCCCTTGTTTGAGTTTGAGAATAAGTATATTCGAATAGTGTTGAGTAGAATTCATGATGAATTTTTGTGGATTGATGAAGCAAATTTAAATACCAGAGAAGCTATTAGACATGTAACTAGTTTGTGTTCCTCCAGACCAGTTCCCAAACTGAAGGCTATGGATGAGAAAGAAATAATTGAGGTTACCGGTGTAAATTTTGAAGGGAAAGAGACTGATTTGAGGTCAATTATTGATCAGGTAATAAGGTATGCTATTATGGTCACCAGTCATAAATTTTGTATCCCTAGCAATGACCTTACCGTTTCGACTACTATTTGCATACTGCTATTGATATGGTTAAAAGAGGTATGAATTATGATTTGTGTAATTTACTTTGTATACATCTTCTGAAAAAATTAAAGGAAATCAAGAAGACTAAGAAGAATACATTATGGTATGGAAATCTAGTTGTCAATTTTCTCTTTTACTTTTTGAAAGAGTTACTTGTAATAGGGAGGATAAAATGGTTAAATTCAGTGCCTATTGCCCATTAAATCAATAATTTCATGATAAATATTGGTAGTTCAAATGCATAAGAGTTTTCCCTTGCTCCATTCTTTGGAACATTTCAAATGAGGATGAATAGAAGGTTTAGGATTCCAGTAAGTATTGTTGAAAGTTACTTGAGAAACATTAATTTTCTTGTGTCTACTTATTTTTTCACATGGAAACAGTTGAATCAATGTTGGTTTGGATATCTGAATTGGATTATGAACTGTCACAGGCTGAAGTTGATAATTATGCTAAAATTATTTTGGAAAGCCCTAAGAATATCATTGTAGAAGGTACCTCCGGTAGCGTGACCGAAACATGGAAGAAAAGGAAGAGTGTTGTTAAGAAAGAAGTTGAAAAAGGAAGTGAGCTTGAACATGAGCATGAAAAGATAAATATTCAGATAGCTTTGGAAGAATTACAAAAGGTTATTCTCGGAGCTAATTTTGATTCATCTATTTCTATTATGGATAATCTCCATGGCATGATTTATTCTTTGAAGGTCTACATCTCTAGACTTGAAGTGCCTGCTAGAATTAGGTCTGATGAAGGAAATTTAGAAGTTATCAAAGGAAAATGTGTGAATGAACAGAGTCGAGTGATGAAGGAATTGGAGAGTGTAAAATTTTGTGATGAAGATGGATAAGAACTACTTTCTTTTTTCCTAGATTGGTCTAGCAGTACACTAGATATAAGAAATAAAATAAAGATGAGTGAGTCTCAGATGAGTACTTAGGTAGATACATACAAGTTAGCAGAAGATAAAGATAATTAGACGTGGTCCTATATTGTACGGCTTCAAGAAAAAATATTTTCTCTACAGGATCAAAGGATAGATGTTATCAAGAATTTTGTGGCACTCAAAGACATGATTAAACTCAGACATACTTTTATTTCCAATGCTCTTGGTTGTATTGGGGAATTATCAAAAATTAATCTTTGTCCCACTACTTTAACAGATGGCATAAAGTCTTTAACTAAGCTTGAGCTATTTTACAAGACCCTTGTATGTGCAAAAAGTTCATGGGAAGAAGGTAAAGTGTCGAGGAATGCTATCCTGGAGAGTTTCAGAGGTACTTCAATAGTTTAATTCAATTCTATGTTCATATCTTTCTAGTTAAATTTTGATGCATATATACACATATACTGGACCCCTTCCTTTGTCATTGATGTAAAAGGGGGAGAGATAAAGAGGTGGAGAGATAGAGAAACAAAGGAAAAACATTTTGGTGAAGAATAGTTTTTATAGGGGGAGTATTCAGTTGTTGGAAAATGTGTTTGTCATGCATGTTTCCATCAATGCCAAAGGGGGGGATTGTTGGGAGCCTTGCAACATGAGCATGAAGTATGGATAGTTTGTGTTGGTTGTTCCTATGTTGGCATTGATTTCAACATGGTGATAACTATATGGGAAGTCTACTTGGTTTACCAGATGTTGTTCTCTACTAGTAATACCCTTTTGTGATGGATTAGTGTATTGATATTTGAGTCTAGAATTTACCGCAAGATCTAATATGACTCTATTATCTTAACTATGTTTTCTTGACTTATTCAGATATCTGTATCCTAGATATTGAGACATCTTTTTCGTGAGGAGAAATTTATCTCTGACAGAGTTTAACTATGTATTCTACTACTGTTCTCTATGTGGTATACTGTGTGGGAGACTCTGCATTCTATTAAGGTGAACATTCTTATGCTATGATTTTGGTGATAGTCTCTATGTTGGTAGTACGATGGGAAATTAATGTGTTCTCAGATCCAAAAGGTGTTTCTTTGAGGATTATTTGTTGGTTTGGAGAATTGTGTTCTAGTCTTGACTGACTCAATGCATGCAATACTTTATGAAGACTAGTTATGATTTATGGTTGTTAGCCAACTTGGCATAATGCACTACATGGATAAAATGCTTAAATTATATGGTGTCGATAAAGGAAGTTTTGATTATTTTGTGTTCATCTAATTAGGCTGACCTAATTGATGATCAAGATATACTTGTATATATATAAGGTGTTTTGAGGAATGAGGTTAGGATGAGAGGTGGAAGTGGATACATGGAGTGAATGTGAAATGTGAAGATCCAAGCCTAAATGCTTTATCAATAGTGATCAATGTAGTTTTTTGAGCGACTATTGCATAAGGTAGTACATGATATTTTGAGCTTCATTAGAACTGAACCCTACACATTGAAGTTGTATCCTATCAGGTCAATCTTCTAGCAGTGATCCACTATCATTGTATCTTAGTGGTCAGCCATCTTTTGTACTCAGGTTGTGAGCCTTTTAAGGATAGTGAGTCCTGGCAGTGAGCCTTGTAATATTTTGTATCAACATATAATATATTGTGAGTTAACCCTCACCATGGTTTTTCCCTCATTGGGTTTTCCACATAAAAATCTTAGTGTTCATGTGTATGTTTGCATTGATTTTTCTTATGTTCCTTCTTGTTGATTTAGTCAAAATTTAGATAATGTTTAAATGGATGTTAATATGGTCTTATGGAATACTGATTCAGCCCCCCCTCTCAGTATTTCATATGTTCAATAAGATGAGGCCCTGATGTAGAGGTAGGGGAGTTGACAAGTCTAAGTTAAGAGCAACAGTATCATGAGATTCCTTGATCGAATCTTCAAGGGAGATCAATAGGAAGAAAGGAAAGTTGAGGGTCATTTTGTGTCTTGGGTGGTTTAGCAGCAGTAGATGATAAAGATACAAACCTTAAATATACCTTCTAAAGTAAGATATTTCATGAGAGAAAGACACACCTTGTCCTAGGGTTTAGGTAGTGCCTCTCTGTCAAAGCTCGACTACTTCTTAATATTTTTGTTGTCCCTAAAAAAGGTGTTGAGACTCTCAAGATTTTGGGTCTTTGTATGCTTCTTGTACTTCTTGCCCTCACAAGAAAGGCTCGTCTCCTTGGAAATCACTTCCTCATTGACCTCAAATGAGATGCCACCCATGGTGACTCTCCTCTCCCTCCACAAACCAGAAAATTGAGCTGACATTTTTTCATCATGCCCCCCAACTTTCTAATAGTGGTGCAAAACCACCCTCAATACAAATATTCCACCCAATGGGGTCTCTTCAAAATTCTTCATAGTATTCGGGCTCAGTCTTCACCCTATCTCCCCCCATCTCAACCCACAACACATAAAAACAAGCCCAATAAAACAAAGTTAGCCAAAAAATGGATTGGTCATCAGTGAGTTTACTCACCCTTATAACATCATTACCGAGCCATCCAAGGCAATAATGCGTAATTAATTTTTTTAGAATTTTACATGCTTCAATGGTCATTCCCAACGAAGCCAACTCCACGGGGCCATAATCCTTCCCTAAGTATAATAATCTAAGGAAAAAACCCATGATTAAAAATATCAGATAATTAAAACCTGATGTACCAAAAATCACATTAAACTTAAACATTTTCCAATGTCTTTTAGCCTTAGGACCAAATTTTGAATCCCCTAAGTATGCGTCATTAAAACTTATGGCCATCAAATTAGCATGATCAGAAAAAAAAAAAAACCATCAAGTTAGAGATAGAAATCATGATACACACATTCCCAAAGATTTGATGGGATATGAGGTACATATGATTAGATCACCCATAAAGGAAAGTGATGCCACCTTTCACGACATCCCTTATTGAACTCACCACATCATTTGGCTTAGTCCCCATCATCATAGGTCCTGACATGTAGTGCCACCTGTTCCCCCAACCGCTAGCCTTTTTTTCCATCATCAAACAAATAATTTTTTCTACTTTGCAGGGTGATCCCACAATACTGGTTTACAAATTTTGGCCAAATTGGACAATCAACTCATTTTTTCTAGCTAAATCTTCACTTTCGAGCACCTATAGCAGCTAAATCGTGGGGAATTTGAAGATGATGCAAACTAGTGATTTGTGAAATTTAGTTTGTAGATTCTAAATATATTTTGTTTCAAACAATTTGGAATCAAATTGCACTTCTTTTTCCACCTCCTTTGAAAACTAGTTTTTATTAGTAAAAACCATTTTTAAGGAGTGATGCTCACTGTTTACAACATAAATTTTTTCTATGAAATATAAAATTATATTTTTTTGTAATTTAGATTTGCAACTATGATATCTAACTAGTTCATTTGGCTTCATAGTGTTTTATTGAATATTTTTTCCTTAATCAAGTTTCGAATTCAATCCAATTATAATTCAAACATAGGCAGACTATATATAACACAAAAAATTGTATGTATTGAAATTCAATTTTTTTTAAAAGATCAAGGATATCAATACCTAGATTGAACATATTTATCAAAATTTTATTTTGATAATCTACTATTTTTCCACATGTACAGAACAAAGAGCTTTATTTTCGGTGAAAAATCTATGTTTGATCAAACTAAAAAAATAAATACATAATAAAACCAAAACATATTAAAATTATATTCAATGGGTAGCTCGTTCTGAGGACTACCATCATCCAGTTGGGTCTATGAAGTCTCCTCCATTTTCAACTTCAACTCAAGCTTCAAAGGGAAAAATTCTGTAGAAATTTGGTGCCAGAGGGGAAGAAAGGGGAAAAGGGAGGTTCAAATGAACCCAAGTTTGAGCGAACCCCCCTTGGAGGTTCACTAAAACTAGGGTTTGAATGAACCCAGGTTCAAGCGAACCCCCTCTTGTATTCAATTTTCCATTGTCTTCATCATAAAAAAATGCAAAAAAGTGAGTCCCATCATTTAATATGGTTTGCTCTAACCAGGGTCCATTCAAACCCCTTTTGGATCCATTTGAACACCCCCATTCATGTGAAACCCTAAAAAGAATAAAAAATATTCATAGGAGTGTTTATGCAATTTTCCTTCCTCATTGGAATTGTAAACCAGTTTTGTGGGTTTATCCTGCAAGGATTAATCCTTATTTATTTATTGGTAAATAGTCGAGTATTTTCCAACATTTGTAAAGACTCCAAGAGGATCCCAAGTTGTCCAAGCCATCTTCCACTTCTCGAAATATGTGAGACAAATGTTTCCTTTCCAATTTTGCAGTCAATAAATTTATATCCAACAGGATGTCCCTAATGTTACAACTATAAGAACGACCATAATTGATTTAGTCAATCACAGTCATAGAGTCCCCTTCAATGTGCACATTTTGTATGCCAAGAGTGACAACTAACTTGATGCCCTTGAGCAATGCTTGTAATTCACCCATCATAGAGGACTGTATGCCTATACCTCTAGTAAACCCTGCAACGAAGTTTCCCTTTTAGTCTCTGATAACACCACTAATACTAGCCATCCTCGGGTTCCCTTTAGCTGCTCCGTCAAAATTTAGTTTTAACCACCCAATCCCGGATGGATTCCAAACTATTTTCCTTATAGCAAGAGACTTGGAGTTGTTAAAAGAATGGGTCTCCAACTTTATGTTCTAGGATTTTTCCATTTTGATCTCCCTTTCAGTAGGGGCCTTATCTGATGGTTTCTAGATGTATAGAGAGATACTTTCAATGATAAGTCTAGATCCAATGCTAAAAAATTCCTCAGAACTTCTCTCAGTGTCTCTAAATATCTTATTGTTCCTCTCCTTCCTAAGGCACCAACAAAGGATGGGGGCAACCTATCTCCATATTTCCATGGGAGAGGTTTTTGGAAAGGCCTAGACCATCCTTTAATAAAGGATTTTAAGTCCTGATCCATGGTCAAATGAGTTTACAACTTTCAGAAAGCCAGATCACAGACTTCAACAGTAAATGGGCAATGTAGTAATAGGTGATCCACCAACTCTTCATTACATTTGCATAAGATGTACCTATATGTTATTTGGAAACCCTTTCTCCTTAAGTTATCCTGGGTTAGAATTCTATTGTGACAAGCCCTCCACTAGAAGAATTTTTTTTTTGGTGCCAAGTGTCTATTCCAAACAACTTTTCATAATCTAATCTAGATACCCCTATCCGATATCAAACAATAATTCATCCTGGCAGAGAGATTTCCCTTGCTCTCCATAGTCCAAAAGAACTCATTGTCAACATTTGATATGGGGATTTTGGTTAGAGAGAGTAAGTCATGCAAAGAATTGGCCAACCTTTTCAAATCTGGGGAAAAGGGGTAGCACAAACCTAAATCTTTCCATTTCTTGGCACCCTATTGACCATGGAGGTAGTCAAAAACATTCCTTCCAAAAAAGAGAAGTGCAGGCTCCATCAAGTTCTTGAAATTAGAAAAGGCCAAGTGGGAATCGAGAAGCCAAGAGTCTTCCAAGAAATGAATGTTTCTGCCACCACCAAGCTTCCATCTTAGTCCTGAGTGAACCAATTTCTTCATCTTGCAAATATTATTCCAAGCCAAGGACCCATGAGGGTGATCATCCAAAATGCACTTGATAAGGGGGCAGTTGCTTAGATATTTAGCATTCATTATCCTACACCAATCTTTTTTATTCCTTAATTGATCCTACCCCACCTTGGCAAGCAAGGCTTTGTTGTTAAACTAGATTTTCCTTATACCTAGACCTCCTCTAGGTTTAGGAAGGCACACGTTATCCCAACTGACCAACGACATCTTCTTTTCCTCGGTACTAGACCAAAGGAAAACCCTTTGGAGATTTTCAAAATTTTCAGCAATGTGACTAGGAATTTTGAACATGGAAAAGAAGTAGACCGGGATCCCTTGCAAGACAACAATGAGGAGTTGTAGTTTGCCAACATATATTAGTGAGTTATCTTGATTGATAATTGTAATTTCATCTATTCAAAATGATTCTACATAGAAGAATATGAAGATATCATCATGGGAAGCCTATTCCTTATAGTGATGACCTCCTAGATGGTTGGGTAAATCTTAATGATGGATACTTAGCTCCTCCCTCTACTAGAAAACACTTGCTACTTAACTATTTTGACTACTCTTGTTTAAGGATTCCCCATTCATTAAAAGAAAAAATTATGTATTCTAAATTATATGAAACTTAATATCTAGCAATCTCTTATAAAAACAAGTCCTTATGATAAACCATGAAGAAAAAAATAATGTAAGTTTTTCAAAACCTTTTTTTTTTTGATAATTTTTGGCATATCTTATATTCTTTACAATGATCTTTTAAAAAAGATGTTAATTAGATTGATCTTTACATAAATGGCATAAATAAAATCAATATTATTTATATTTTCTAAAAAAAAAAATGATTCTCAATATTTTTTAATCAAAATATAATAAAAACAAAACAATTTGCATTAAAAAAAAACATATTTTGAATTTAATTTGACCCAAATTATATTTTTAAAATCTTTAATAGTACACAAAATTTAGAAACATAAGTAAAATACATTTACATAAGTGTCCTTCATAAGTGTCCTCCACACTAATCACAACTACTTTCAGTAATGTTTCTTATTTCTTCTATATACAAGATAGAACATAACCTAATACTTCCACTTCTTATGAACTTATAGACAGCTCTCTACAGATAACATCAGTGTATTGCTGCCTAGTGTCAATATTGGGAGCAGTGATTCCCTCAGGAGGCACAGAATCTTGCTCCCTACTATTATTACTGGAAGCAGGGATTCCCTCATGAGGCTCAGAAACCAGATTTGGTAAACGCAAGTAACAAAAGAGATTGTATGTTGACATTACTGCAGACGCTGCCATAACAAGAAACCCTAGAAACTCCATACTCACAGAAGCTATTGCAAACCTCAGGAACTTTTTCTCAGCCACACCATATGCTTCTTGACCTTGAAAGGAATCTCTTATAAACATTGTGTATGCTATGCCTGCAGATGCACTGGATAAAAGTATATAGGCCATAACCTGTCCCATCACACCCAATATTTTAGACGAACCATATGGTATTAAAGTTCTTAGAAATCCTGAGAAAAGCATTTCTAATATGAAACCCATACGAAATTCATGCCTGATCAAGAATGAAGCTGAGGCATAAACAGATTGCTCCAGCCGTACAACCAAACCCTAAAATAATCCTTATGAAGGAATAGAGAAATCCTATCACGTTGGCAGCTATAACAAACCTGCAAAACATGAAATTCTTCAACAGATAAACCCAAATTAGAATATGAACTTAAAAGGAAATAATTACATAGAATGCTTGCCTGAAGGCTTCGAAGGCACGGTAACTGTATTTTAGGCCTTTGCTGCTGTCATTGACTGAAAACAAGACATCAGATCTTGTATTGTCTGTTACCATTACAATTAATGAAATAAGGAGGAGCACAAAAGCCATGATTCTTAGAACAGCACAGATCTTCATTTCTTTATCTCTCAAAAGCAATGAACTTTACCGATTGCATTCTCTTCAATCTGTTATACATAATCAGTATGTTTAGTGCAGGGGAGAATTATTTTTATTGTTGAATGCAGCGAAGGACTCTTCTTTCCTTATATGTTTTGTTGGTTATGACTTGGATTCCACTAAGCTTGAAAAGTAGTCGCACTACAATAAAATATAAATAATGCTTTGTTTTAAAGCTTAGATTGAAGTATTGACAATTCTGCAATCATGTACGATTGTAGTTCTATTTTTGTCATATGTCACTCTGATGGTTAAAGGGCCAATGGTAAGTCTATTCATTACAACTTTTTCCTTTCCATATTTCATATGAATCAATTAAATTGGTTATAGCCCAAAAAAAGGATAGACATGTATGAGTTATGTATGAGTCATGTATGAGTCATGTTGAGTCAATAATAGGATAAACTTCTCTAATATTTTGACCATGTAATTCATTACAGATACCATATGACTTTATGACTTTTAAGGGTAATATAAGAAGTAAATTTCGAAGAATGATATGTTAATACTCATGATATTAAGATTGATAGAAAGTTTTTATTGTCTTTCAAAATTGTTAATAAAATATACATATATAAATTAATAGTAGAAGAAATATCTTGGTAAGATAAATATAGAGAAACAAAAAGTGACACAGTTCAATGAGAGAGCAATAGCATCAAATAAATTTTACCATTTAGACTTATATTGTATAACACATTCTTTTGACTTGAAACCTCTACGATAATGTTTTTTAAATGTATTGATTTGATTAATGTTGGAACGGATACACTAGGAATGAAATAATAATTGAAGATAACTTAATTATTATTTAAACAATTAGTTTAACATGGATAGTGACCTGATATTGTTTCTTTTGAGTTCAAGGTAGAAAAGAGATAAATCAAAACTAAGAATGAAAGACAATTTAAATGAGCATGACATGCAAATAGTAATTTACTAATTTTCTTTTTGGCTATTTCAATATTGACCTTTTGATGTGAAGTGAGATTTTTTATTTATTGTGGACATATATTTTAAGTGTTACATTTAATATTTTTCTCTTGTTACACAAAATTGTAGTAATATAAATTCAATGGTATTTGTTGGAGAAGCCAAGATTTGAATGCAACCAATGATCCTTTCACTAATGAAACAAAATAATCACAATAGGATGTATATCATATAAAAATGAGAGTGTATAAATGTAAAATAATAGTCTTGCAAAATAGGCAAGGTAGAGGAGATAGAAAGCTAGGACCAAATAGCGAGCTATCCCTCCAAGTGTGCATAACGTGTATCCTCAAATGACAAGTGTATGAGTATGTGTAAAGTGTGTGTGCAATAGGAGTCTCAAGAGGCAAGTATGTGTGTTTCAACCACGTAAAATGACACAAAAAAGAAAATCCCGAAGTGGAGACTTAAATAGTGTGAATAGGACTCTTAATTAGGCTAAACGATAGCTAGATAGATAATGTGTCTATTTACACTAACAATATCTTTAAAATTATGGATGATGTGAGGCATATGTTGTACCACATTTGAATTACTAAAACTAATTTATTATTTTTACAATGGAAGAGAGCTTGATGACAACTAGTATCTTGGACTAACTATTGGATATTTAATACTTATAATTAGTGAAGTCACCTAATCCACGATTCTTAAAAAGAAAAAAATGTAGCGCTATAAAATTTTTACTAAATAAAATAAGATATTTATTTTATAAACAAACAAAACCATGCTAGAAACCTAGATCTGCATTTGGAATATTTCTTGAGATGTGTACTTTTCAATTATCCTCTATTTGTAAAAATTAAAGTGGGTGGTTTAGTAAATATAAATACATGTAGATTTCCCAATAAAGTGTGGTTCATCATGTAAAAAATGCAAACATAGATTGTCAAATGAATGGTGACTTGTCATGTGCATATCTACCAATTTGATCTTTCTCCAACTTACTAAAATTACTTATGTGCACAAATGTACCAAAGGTGGACATTTGCATGGTCAATGTAAAGTTACAAAGTCCATGTTGAGTTAAGTTTACACTAGTTATGATTAAACGTATGTTTACCCTAACACGCCTAAATATTTATTTGGTAAAATAAAAAAGGTTTTTTGAGATTTTTAAGTTAGTCAAGGAGGCCATTTTATGTATATGATCATGTTGAAGCCAAACATTATACCTAGCACACCATTAAGGTTCATTTCTTGGGAAACTAATGCAGAAATCAAGTTCTAGAAGTTAATTATCAGAAAATACAAGGAAAGACATAAATTTAAGGGACAAGAACACATAAGGGAATTGACATTGATAACTAGAAATACAAGTTTTATAGTTGCAATCATGGTCAAACACGTTAAAATTAGTTCAATGATAGATAATATTATTATTGATGGAAACTAGAAAAATCATCAAAGTTGAACAATAGTTAAATATATTCTATATATAATAGAAGAAAGATCTATGGTATTTTAAACATCCTAAACATGTCCAAGATATTCCTTTAAATTGGATTGTTATTTCTAAACATAATTGTTAATTGGACTATTAATTATAAACATAGTTCTTCGATTTATTTGTAGCTCTCTTAATTCAAAAACCTCCAAGAGAGGTCATCCTTGAAAAAAAATATCAAGATCCTACACTAATCTTGGGAGAGAAGTACTAGAAAAAAGTTTATATCCACATCAACTTCAATAAAGTAATATAAAAAGACACAATATATATATCTTAGGGAAAGAATTTCAATGAAAACCTAGCCTGTAACTTACCACTATGATAATATTATCTAATCAAAAAAGTACATTTCTCTTAATAGGAGACACATGACATCTTCAAATATGTACCTAAAAAATTCTAGTAACATAACACTATAGTCAAATCACCATCCAAACTTCCTCCCAAATGTCTAATATATAGCTCAAGGTCATTTAGGAAACGACAAGTGATTTCTCAAAATCATGGGCCAAAACTAGTTTGACATTAATTTGATACCTAATTCATTGTCAAAATTTTAGTTCGTTTTTTTAAGAATTCAACATCTAATAATAGAATGTGACTCCTAATGAAAAATCCTTGACCCCTAGAACAAAGCTACTCAAATGCTTGAACAAAGAAATTTGTATCGATGTATTCAAACCTCTTACAAAAGACTTTTACACATATTATATATAATCATTAAAGATGTTCTACCTTATTCACAATTTAAACAGCTATTGCAATCTTCACACATACTTTTAAACATGTCATAGATTCTCTTATGTATCTTACAATCACATATTTTCTCTTACACATCTTATATGATATAGATTCTCTCTTACACACCACAATACAAATGCCAAGTGATGAATTATGTCATCCAAAAAATCTTGAAACTTTTTTCGAACATGAATCCCTATTGGATGAAGAACAAAATATTAGGAAACACTACAAATATTAAATAATTACAATGTTTGCAAGGTGTACAACACCTAATAATAACATTTTCCCACTTTTTGTATACATTACAAAGTCGGTCAATCAATTCATGAACTAGAATCTCATGATTGTATCTTTCCTCGTCAGGAACTAGTCCATTCACTTGTATATGCAAGATATTAGAATATCCTAATGCTTTCAGCTCTTATACTTCTACCGACAGGTCCAAACACGCACAAGCAGAATCTTGCTCCCTAGAATCAATATTTGGAACAGGGATTCCCTCAGGAGGCTCAGAAATGAGTTTTGGTGAACGCAAGAACGAAAGAGGTTGTATGTTAACATTACTGCAGACCCTGCCATAACAAGAAACCTTAGAAGCTCCATACTCACAGAAGCTAATGCATACCTCAGAAATGTTTTGTCAGCTACATTATATGCATCTTGACCTTGAAAGGAATCTCTTATAAACATTATGTATGCTATGCCTGCCGATGTACTAGACAGAAGTATATAGGCCATAACCTGCCTCATCACACCCAATATTTCAGAGGAACCATATAGTGTTAAAAAGTTCTTACAAATCTTGAGAAAATCTTTTCTAATATTAAACCAATATGAAATCCATGCCTGATAAAGGATAAAGCTGAGGTATAAACAGAAGTCTCTAATGGTACCAGCAAACCTTAGAATAATCCTTATGAAGGAATAGAGAAAACCTATCACGTTGGCAGCTACAACAAATCTGCAACACATGAAATCCTTCAACAGATAAACCCAAATCAGAATATGAAAGCTTTCTTGAAGGACTCAAAGGCACTGAAAGCAGAATATTCTAGGCCAATGCTGTTGTCACTGACTGAAAACAATACATAAGACCTTGTCTTGTCTTTTACCATTACAATTAGTGAAATCAGGAGAAGCACAAATGCCATGATTCTTAGAACTCAGAGATCTTCATTTCTTTATCTCTCAAAATCTCTGAACTTTATGTTAGAGATTAATGAATAATTGTAAGTGTGGATGTGCTGGAGTTTACTTTTGTGCTGTCAATAAAAGTTTTAGTTGTGTCAATTAGTTTTAGTTAAGTGTCAGTAACTCTGAGTTAGCTGTCATACTAGATTCCAGATTTATAGGGAGTTGTTGAATTCCTCTCCTATTATAAAATTGTAATCTCTTTAATGAGTAATACATGTGTTGCAGAAGTTTTGTTTATATTTCTTCAATATTTTATCATGGTATCAGAGTTGGTTTGGGTGTGACTCCACCATTGGAGTGCCCAAGAATATGAGAGTGTGGGGTGTTAGTTGCCAGTCTAAACTTAAAGTTTTGTTTGCATTTGTTGAAGTGCTGAAATTCTAATGTTGCTATTGTGTTAGGAGGCGACTCCTCAAGGGGAAAGCTGCCGCCAAAGTGAAGGTAAATGCAGCACTGCAGAAACAGACAAGATAGTTTATTGAGAGACTGTTACAACACCGTTTGCAATAGGAGCTACTCCCAATCGAATCAATCGAGCCATTCGGTCTTGATCTATTCTTGTTGTGGCAGAGCACCCTGTGGTTTGTGGAGAGCCTTTTATTTTTGCTGTAGTGATCTGCTGATTTGGGACTGATTTCTCCAAATATTTCTTCCATTGCATAGATGGCCATAGAAATAGACTTGTTGTTGTCACGAGTTGCAACAGCAAATGGTGGGGAAAGCGATGGCTGTGAGAGCATAGTGTTCTCTTCTATTTGTTAACATGTCAAATGTTTCTGTGTAAAAGTATTGGTGCTGTGGCTGTAATAGCTGTATGAAGAAGAGGAAATCATCCAATTATTTGAATGTCTGTTAGATATCCTGAGATCATCAAAGCACAATTTGAAAAGGTTGTCAGAGGAAATATGGGTTCCTCAACATGCCTCCATTTGAGGTGTTGGAGGAGGAGAGGCGCATGAGATTTCAAAGGAGCAATGTTGTGCTCATGTGAGAGTTGGAGTTATTCATTAAAGGGGAGTGTTAGAGATTAATGAATAATTGTAAGTGTGGATGTGCTGGAGTTTACTTTTGTGCTGTCAATAAGAATTTTAGTTGTGTCAATTAGTTTTAGTTAGGTGTCAGTAACTCTGAGTTAGCTGTCATGTTAGATTCCAGATTTATAAGGAGTTGTTAAATTCCTCTCCTATTATAAAATTGTAATCTCTTTAATGAATAATACATGTATTGTAAAAATTTTGTATATATTTCTTCAATATTTTATCACTTTATCGATTCAAGTCTCTTCGAACTGCAGATGTATTCATTTCTTTATCTCTCAAAAGTTATAACTTTATCCATTCCACTATCTTCAATCATTATGTTGAATGCAGGTGGGGATTATTTTTATTCTTGAATGTTGCGAGGAACTTTCCTGAACATGGCCATGAGCTATAAGTGGCTTTTTGAATGCAGCGTCATACAATATACTGGTGAAAGACGTGGATTCCACCAAACTTGAAAAGCAAGATTCGCACTACAATAAGTATAAATAATCTTTGGACTTAAAGCTTAGAATGCTACAGAGTAGATAGAGGAGTCTCTAGTACCAAATGTTCAATTTCGTGTCAAGAGAAGTTTTCTCAAATAATGGTATATAGTCGCTTATAGTTTAAGTAATATATTTTTAGAAATGGGAAATATTGAAAACTCTTCAATAATGTATAAATTTCATTTAGGTGGTAAAGGTGTAACGGTAGGTCTATTCATTACAACTTTTGTCTTTTCATATTTTATAAAAACCAATCAAATCAGGAAAGACTCGTGTGATTAATGTTTAATCAATAACAGAATAAATATGTCTAATATTTAGACATCAAATTCATGAAGACATATGTATAATTTAATATCATTGATATATATATATAATTATAATTTTTTAGGGTCATATATGAATTAAAATTTGAAAAAGACGTGTTAATAATGTTGATACTAAAATAGTAATAGGTTCAGGATTTGATAAAATCATAATTATTACCACTCTCAAAATTCTTAGTATAATATATATAAATAAACCAATATAAAAAAATATCTTGGTAAGGTAAATATAAAAGAACAAAAAAGTGACACAATTTTAAGGGAGAGCAATAGCCACCCAATAAATTTCAACCTTCACTCTTTGATTATATTATACATTATTTGACATGAAACTTTTACAATAATGTGTTTTAAATGCATGAATTTGATTGGTGTTGGAACATATACACTATGAATGAAATAAGAATTAAAGAGAACTTAAAGAAAACAATCACTTTAACATGGACAATGACCAAGTATTATTTCTTAAAGATGAAAGAGAGTTAAATGAAAATTAGGAATGCAAGGCCATCAAAATGAATATGACATCCAAATAATAATTTATTAAGAATAAATTAGTTATTTCATTCTTATTGACCCTATGATGTGAAGTGAGAACATTTATTTATCATGCATATAAATATTTGAAGTGTTAATTTTAATTATTTTAATTTCAGCTCTAATGTAACCTTTAATATTCAAATTGTTATATAAAATAGTGGTAATAATTTAAGTTGAATAAATTCAACAATATTTGTAAAATTATGGATGGTGTTAGGGGTAACTGCATAAAGCTGGATAGCCAAAAAAAGGTCTTAAGTGGCCAATTTTTTTTTGAGATTAGGAAAGACTGGTCTTAGATGAGAAATTGAAGATAGTTATGCTCAAAATTTGAAGACAAAAAGAATAGGAGTTGTAATGTTTTGAATCTACTTTCTAAACTACTATGTTGTTTTTGAAGATGGTAGAGATTAAAGGGTTCAAAAAGGGGGAGCACACAAAGTGTTCCTATTTCTATTAAAAAATATAACATAGTGTTTAGTGTGCTCTCCTTAAAATGTTAACTTTTTTAGTATTTTAAAAATCACTATTAGCTAGAAAATAGTTTCTAGACATTGATCTAGAGATGTATGTAATATCTAACTAGAAATAATATTTTGAAATATGAGCTTAGGAAGATAGAATATACTTTAGGGATACTATCTGAGGGATACTTCTCCTATTACAAATATAAGTAGATAGAAAGATCCATTCACCAATAGTGTAGAGAAATATCTAAGAATAGAGTGATAAAATATGAAAGATATAGAGCATTGACTGTAATAGAGATATAAAGAAAATTTCAATGAATTATTATATAATGAATATTTAAAGAACTTTGAATTTTGATCTATCTTGTGTATACATCATTTTATTTTGATTTACAAATAATCTTGGATCTAGAATACTTTCTCGTGTTACTCAAGAGTACCAACTCTAAGGCTAAAGACTATAACTAGCAGAGACCCT
Organism: Sequoiadendron giganteum; assembly: GCA_007115665.2. Classification (NCBI taxonomy): domain Eukaryota; kingdom Viridiplantae; phylum Streptophyta; class Pinopsida; order Cupressales; family Cupressaceae; genus Sequoiadendron; species Sequoiadendron giganteum. Next base: position 664,613,288 of record CM021104.1, read on the forward strand.
TTAGGCACAAAACTCTAGTCTATATCCCCCAGATTTCTTGCTAACATTAGTTATGTTGCTAAGATCGTAGTTAGGTTTTTTTTGAGTCTTACTGAATTCTTTTTCAAAATTTTGAAACTTCTACTGAGCCAAGACACAAATAGTAGAGGATGAAAGCAAATAGAATCAATCAAAATTTTGTCTTCTTGACATCTACCCTATGAGAAGGGGTTAGGCACCAAGGGGATGAGAATTAGAAAGGGGCAAAGGGTTTGAAGAGACCTATAAAAAAATTGTGACTATTAATAATAACTACTAGATAAATACCATAGAACACAACATAGGATTAATGTAATTCTAAATCTTGAACACTGATGGCTAAAAATTGATAAAATAAATTCACAAGAGATTAAGGAGAAAATTGAATTACAAAGGAAAGAGAAAATGGCCAACCCTAAAGAGGACAAGAGACAAAGAGAAGTATTAGAAAGAGAAGAGATACATAGATGAAGAATATAACTAACAAAAAATTCAAGGTTAGAGTGCTCCATTAGGGGTGTTTTTAAGTGCACTAATGTAGGTGTTGTCATCAAAAGAGGAAAAAACAATACAAAGAAAAGGGATAAAACACTAGAGAAGATGAGTTTTTTATTAAAAGGTACCAAAAGGATTTCAAGTAGTTTCAATAAGTTGATGAATAATCAAAAACCCAAAATTTTGTAGCACAAAGGCTCCTACTTTGCCCAAACCTTCCTTAAACCCTAAGAACAAACCAAACTTAAAAAAAATATAATTAAATTAGATGACATTTTTAAATATTTCCTACAAACTCTAGATAAGGTTCTATCAGTGAATGATGATTGTTTAGAAAAGGTAATTAACACAAGCATAAGTAAATTAAGAAAGGAAGAAGAAGAAAAAAAGAGCAAAGAATCTAGGCCACTAATTAATCAGTTATCGCTTACTAAAATAAATATGTAAAGAAGCTATGAGGGCTCACAACCCTCAGACTAGGAATCATCACCATTAAGTTTTAAATGTAGGATAGTTGTGGCACAATATTTATCAAATCAAAGAGAAGAAAAGAGAGGTAAAATGAGAGAAAAAAGAAGAAAGTAAAGATCGTAACACCCCATTAAGTAAGATATTACGTGAAGGCTATTTTGACATCAAACTTGTGAGAGATAAGGATAGAGAAAATAAGCCACAGAATAATATTAATAAGGAAACTAAATGAGTAAAAAACCTAGCATACAAACCTAGGAAGACACAAAATATGAAACAAGGTTCAAACACTACAGATACCAAAGTCAAAATCCTTATTTTTGGAACAAATACTATTAAATCCTTACAAAATGTATTCCTTATAGAGTATGTATGAGAGAAATTAAGCAAAGATGAAGATAAAGATAGGTTATTAGACTTGGTAGGATCACTGAGAAAATAAGAATTGGAATGGTACATGAAGAATTACCCATAACATAAAGCCACATGGGAAGAAGGAAAAATTTCTTAGCCAACTTTGGGATAACAAAATTTCTAACTTAAAATGTTACTTGGATGAGGAATTTAATATAGGGAGACAAGGAATCATTTTAAAGCTATGAAAAAATGATTAAAGAAGTATGTAGAAAATTGGAGGAACCTTTAATAGAAAAATAGAAGATATAGTGGTTCATCTCTAGATTTTGTAAGGATATCAGAGTTGGACTTGATGGAATAGTCTTTGAAAATTATACTTATCTAATCACTCTAGCTTATCAAATTGAAGCTCAACCATGGATAAAATCGGAAAAGGTCAAAAGTGTTGAAATCCTTGAAGGTTTATAGTTGAAAGTTCAAAACTTGGTTATACAAAAAGAAATCAAGGCTAGTAAACCTAATAAACATGAAAAAAATTGGTGAACATATCTCAATAGGGAAGGGCACATACAAAACAAATGCCTCAAGGATAGAGTGATAAAGACATTGGTTGTGGCAAAAATAGTAAAACCTAATTCTATGTATTGTCCTCCTTTCCAAGAATGGGATATAAATTTGGTATGAGACTATCCAAAGAATATAATTTCAATCTAGAATTATTAAAATCAATGATTTCTCAATCATAATTATAGTACAGATGAAAAAAATGATATTGGCTACCACCCTAGCAAGATAACCATAATGCATGTTGCATGTAGAATAATCAACCGTTAGGTTATCAAGAGATAGAAAATTTAACTATAGAGGATGTAGAGGAAGAGGTTAGAATAATAGTTGAATAAAATATGTTAACTTCTTTAACTATGGAAAAATGGGCCATTACGCCTTCGAATGTTGGGAAAAGAGGAAATAGAAATGCACCTTTTGTGGGAAAGATGATCACACAATGTTTCAATGTGATGTTTCTAGGACATTCTATCAAAAATGGGAGGAAAATCAACCTTCTTGGAGTGATCAATTAAAAAGAGGTGCAAGAGTACTCCAAAAAGTATCAGAAAAGGGAGTTATAAGTTTTTATTGAATGGATGTATGGACTTCAAACACTTGTGCATAAGAACACTCTATACAAGAACTAGTTGGGGATAGTAAGAAGAAGAAGAAAATTGAAGGAAGGGAGAAAGTAAATCTTGTCACCAAAAAAGGTACTAACATTGGTAAACATAAAAAGAACCCAACAAAAACAAAAGCATAAAAATAATATTATAGTACAGAAGAAGAAGAAGAGGAATTAGAATACTTCCATCCTAATAAAACAACAACATGAAAAGGTGGTCAAGAAGGCCAAATTTAGGACATAATGCAGTAGCACCAAGAAGAAGTGGGATTATTTACAAAACTAGAAGTTAGAATTAAAAAACACCTTAAATCCCTATCCACACTAAACAATTTAGTGGCTAAATTAATGGGGAAAATACTAGAATATTTACATAAATAGGTTAATCAACTATTAAAGGACCAAAACTGGAAGAATGGCCCATTGTTTATAAATGTACACTTGAATGATCACAAAGTTAAATATGTTATGGTAGATTTGGGTGATGATTTGAATATCATTCCATCCACCACATGGGAGAAATTAGGGAGACCTAAGCTTATAAAAACACCAATGAATGTGTCTTAATAATAGTTTCAAAATGTAAACTTTTGGAACTTGGAAGAATTTTGAAGTTAATTTTAAAGGGATAAAACAATTGTTTGATTTTTAAGTGGTTGAAATGAAGGAGCCATTTAATACTTTCTAGGAACTACATGCATTAGTATGGCTTGTCAATGCTAATGGTATAACAGACTCTAGAATAAAAGAGATTTAATTTGTAGACATTTCCAGAGTTGTGTTTATTCCACTAGGAGAACTAGATGACAAATCCTATACAAATAAAGTGACACAAGATAATGAATCATTGCATGTGTGAGATGAGATTACTTAACTTTTCGAGTATTGACATTTTGTATATTTACATGTTTGGTTATCATTATTCTTCAATTTATTAAAGTGCATTATTTATACTATAATTAAATGTGATTGTGATTATTGATCTATTTAAAAGGAATGATTATTTAATGATTTATATGATGGAGGTATAGATGTCAATTTATGCTTATGATATTGGACATCTTTGGGATGATTATGTTGTGCTTCATTGATATATTCATTGAGCAGGTACCCTTGACGTGTGTTGAATGGTTACAAGTACAAGGTTATTCCTCCACCTGGCTACATAAGTCTGAGTCATTTCCCCAATGGTGGTTAGTTTCAAGATGTCACATTGGGCCCCTTTATATCCATTCCATGGTCGTACTCAAATTGAGTATGATATGTGTCATAATTGACCCTATGTGAACCGGAATCTGAGTTAGGATTTTCTACAGAATCTCTATGTGTTGTGATCAACCCATAAATATATAATTTAATTAATGGTTTAAATGTCATATTTTCCAATAAATTAAATATTAATAATTTTAATGATACTAATATTTATTATAAAAATATTCTCCATTTTTTGGAAAAGGGGAAAATAGAAATGAAGGTGAATTACTATTTAATTTGAATTGAGAAAATTCCTTGGGTTGGGAATTGTGAACTATGTGTGATTTAATTATTTAGATTAAGTTATTGATTTTATAAAGTTAAATGAGAATATTCTTTTATGTATTTAATGGATAAATTATATGTTTTGATTAAAAGAGGAAAAAAAGGTTTTGAAGGGACCCCGAAACCCTTTACAACAAAAGACACAAAATGCTGCCCAAAAGGATAATCAGAGAAACCACCAGGACCAACCCAACAACCAAAAAATGCCACAAGGTGAGTGCAACTCTAAAATAAAACTAGAAGCTGCCAACAACACCCAACAACCAAAAAATAGAAAAAATAACCTAACAGACACCTACACCCAACAATAAATAGAAATAAACAAAGAAAAAGACTAATTCATACAACTTAGAGTATTGGCCACCTCCATCTACTGGTCCCTATGATTTTCAACCATATTGAGCAGTTCCTTCTTCTTAGCATTAAATGTTTTCTTCCACTCAGTTGATCCTCTAACCAGAGGTACTTTATCATAATCCTTAGCAGTTTTATTACCTTTGGCCTTTTTCGCACATTCTTTCTCCATAAGCTTAGAGAAGTAAACCCGATCTTCTCTGAGTTCACTGATTTTCTCAAAAAGGACTTCCAAAGAGTCTGTGTTGTTATTTATAGAAATATGGCATGCCTGCAAAAGTTTTATGATATCCACATTTATTCTTAACACCTTGGCTTCTAGAGCAAACAATATTTTCTCACAAAGAGACTCAAAGTCATGATAGGACCCTTCAAGTTCCACTAGATTCTATCAATAATAATTTATGGCACTGCACCTTTTGGAACATTCTTAAGATTTTCCTTTAAACCTCTAATTTTTATGTCAATCTTATTGAATTCCTACAAATACCATTTTGCTAACTTAAAGGTATCTGTAGCCCCATCTTTGGTCATATCTAACAAATTAAACATGGAAGTATCAAAATCATCAAGAAAATGAAAGTCCTCAAAAGGAGGATCCACCTTCAAAGGCTCTTGCTTAAATTCTTCCTTTTCCACATCCTCCTCCTCCCAACTCTTATTCTCCTTTTCCTCTTTGTCCTTAGGAAAATATTGTGGATGAGAATCCAAAATGGTCACCATCTTATCACCAGCATTATTTTCCTCACTAGCCTCATTAGAGTCCTTAGTCATAAACTCCAAGGCACTTCTTAGCAATACGCATCAAAAGCCTCCTTGATTTGTCAACTGCACCCACCTCTTTGTCCTATCTCCCCACATCACCACCAACAAAAACAACATAATTACCAATAGCCACCTCCACAGACATGGGAGAGGGATCATATGACCCCACATCTATGTCATCACTCCTAGAAACGACAAGCCTTTTCGCTGCCCTATTACTCTTAGCACCACCCACCTTCCTTTTCTTCAAAGACATAGCCACAACCACAGGAGAAAGATCCTCCTCATCTTCATTCCATTCCTCCTCCTCCTCCGAAGAGACTCTTCCCCAAATGACCCAGACACATCACTTAAATTATTCTCCTTACCCTTGATGGGAGGAGCAAGGAGAAGACTCATCACTTAAATTATATGTTAAACAATATTTTAAATGGATTTAATTGATCCAATAGGTTTTGGGAGAAATTGAGTGATTTTAGAATTAATAAATGAGTAAAATTAGTTCTATTAATATTATAATTAGGTTTTGAAAAATGGTAAATAGAAAAAAGGGATTTTAAATTCATTATGTTATTTTTTAGAGAGAGAAATGGAGAAGAAAGAAAACCTTGTTTTTGATAATTTTAGAGAATTTCTTGTTAGGAGTGTCATTCTCATAAAAAATCAATGAGATTGGATTCAATAGGATAGGAATTGGGATGGGACCATGCATGCCAATTTTTGTGACCTCTCATTTAGCATTTTTGAATAATTTGTCATTTCAAATTTGGAGAGGAATTGAGGTATTTTAATGGTTGCAAATTAATTTAGGAATTTCCTTTTGAATTAAATGTTATGAAATGGATTGATGGAGTGTTTAAGCCTCCCATATATTTTTATTTATCATTTCAATTTGTAGAAGTAATCTCTTTGTTTAAATTTTAAGAATTTCCAATTATACGAAGTTACAATGCCCAATTTTTCTTAGAATGATGAAAATGTTAAAATTATAGGTTAGAAAGGGTTTTGGGCATGTTTTCAACTAAAGGGTATTCTTATATTTTCAAATTTTTAATTTTTAATTTTTGATGAAATTCCATGGTGGTCCAATTGGGTAAATTTATGATTTTTTGCATTGTTAAAAAAAAGAGAAAATTTGAAAGTTTTGCATGGAAATGAATGAATTTTGATATTTTGAAAATATTGAACCTTGTGAAATGTGAAATTATTCATTCTAGGAAAATGTCATTGATTTTGGGAAAAATTGTATTTTGCATTGATTTTCATGCCACAATCGATGGAGTGTGATGATTGTTTTTGAATGTTTTGAAAAGATTTTAATTCATGAAATGTGATGTTATGAAATGTGAGAAAGTGTTATTGGTTTTAGAAATATTTTATTTTACATTGTTTTTCGTGACACTCTCCTTGGAGGGTGTGATGAGCTTAGGGTCTAAGTGTTAGAGAGAGTTTGGGAATGGATCCTAACATGAACCCGACCCAAAGTGGTGCATAGAAAATCATAATGTGGGAGTTTGGATTAATAAGTGAAAAATAATGAAACATGAGTAATTAATTAACCAAGATAATGGATAGCCCTCTTATGCCTTGAGTGCTCATAAAGGCTAAGGATGCTTGAGGAAGACATGCTAGCTCAAGGAGCTTAGGTCTTGTAAGATCAAGTACCCTCATCTATATTAGAGAATACTAGGTTTTGTATTGCATCCTACATGAGTTTTCATGATGGCATTACCCCTCTTGCTCTCTAACATTTAACCCTAGTGTAATTGAGTAGAATTTTGAAGGATGGTGTATTCCCTTGATCATGTGCATGTATTATGTTATTCCCTTGGTGAGTTTTCCCACGGATCATCTTGTATTGCATTGGTGATTTGACCCAATGTGGGATTGTGATTTGAAATTGGTGAGGTTTCCCAACACATTTTATGTTATGCTACTTGTGATTGTACCAAGTATTTATTTTTTTGATCCATTATGTGATTTGGATGACTAGGTGTTTATATGACATGCATGTGGAGTGTAAAATTTTTACATATGGTGTGTGTGTGGCCCATGTGATTATCTCCTAGCATGGTGGGAGTGGATCATTTGATTCCAAGAGGTCGGGTTTTTTGGATCAATGAACAACATGGAATCATGTAATATCAATTTTAATGCATGATGATAAATGTATTTCATTCAATTATTCCATAATATATTGATTTGGAACCTCTCTTCAAAGATGATTTGTAAATAGCAAATTAAAATAATATTTGGTTCATTTATGTGCCTTAGTGTTGGTTTTGGGTATGAAATCTTGTCATTAATTCTCATGATGATGTTTAAGTGTTAATTCAAATATAGGTCCATTTATTTTGATGCTTAAAATGAATTTTGGGGTCATCTTTCACATTTGAGTAGCTTGGTGTTGTAACGAGGGAAGCCTATCTTACCCAAGATTAACCTGGCCTATCATAAAATTTTGTAACACTATTTGGGTGCTTGGTAAGTAGTGGGGTGGCCTAGTATCATACTTGGGTGGCCTAGTATCATATTGGGGTGGCCTAGTCTTGGTAGGCCTAAAAAGTACATTTTTTGGATTTGTGTTGGGGCAGCTTGATTATGTGTTGGGTTGGCCTCATTACCATAAAAAATTAGAATGTAAACCCTATTAACCATAGATAGAAGGTGATTTTCTAAGACTAATTACATATTCAAATAATTTTTATGCAGGTTTTATATTTCTCCTTTCGATCATTTTAATCATCAAAACCCTTGATAACTTGGTTAAGTTTCCCTATTTTGAGACCTTGTGTGAGAAAAAAATGTGAATAAAATTTGTTCACCATAGTCCTAGGGTCCTAGTAGTGTTTTTACCTAATTATCAAGTGTCATAATTGAGGACTTATTTCAGCTCTTTCATCATTTTGTGTGCAACCTCCTAATATGGTCTGGTTGTCATACCTAGGGTTGGGGAGATGATTATGCTTGTCTTGTGAAATATTGTGAAGGTTATAAGCCTTTGTGGGTCATCATTTAAGTGTTCTCAATAATCTTCATAGGTTTGGGGTGTTTTGGATTATTTTGTTCTCTTGGGTGATTTCTCTTTATGATGAGATGTCTTTAGAAGTATGAAGTTGTCTGGGAGTGACTTGTTGTCATTCTAATCTATGGTGTGTTATATCTCTTAGTTAGGAAAGATCTTGTGAAAGTTTTCCTATGTGTTTATATTTGTTATTTTTTTTGGATGTGGATTGTAGGTTGAAAAATTCCTCATCCTATCCTAGTGTGTTGTTGCAAGAGAGCAAGATCATGGTTAATTAACCAATTTTAATGTAGAATTATCCTCTCTCTCCCTTCCATTTTTTCTTCATGGTGGATTTATCCCATGATTTGTTAGTATTCCATTATTTACACCTTGATTATGTAATGATGAAGTGCCTTGTTGTCTCTGGAATTTTTTTATTGTGACACTTATGTGCATGTTATCGTACAAGTGAGACAAATTATTGTTGCAATATTGTTGTTGTTTCAAAAAAATATTGAATATCAAGTGTTGTTCAAATCTTATCAGCTCGGGGCATTACACACCACATAAAACCTAAGGAATGTGGAAACTAATTAAATGGGTGGATAAACCCACAAAACTGGTGCTCAATCAATGTTGTGCTATAAAAAAGGAGGAAGACAGATTAGATCCAAAAATAGAAATCAAGGTGGAAGGAGAGAGGGAAACATAATTAAATAAATAAATAAAAGTAGAATACTATAAACAACCCCTCCAATTACGAGAACAAAGCATAGCTCAAGAAGGAAACCTAGAATTAGCTAAACTTGGAGACTATTGGGATGACTCAATAGTAGCATCACTTATTGAAGTATTGATAGAGTATCGAGAACTCTTCCCATGAAAATTTACCAAAATGAAAGGCATAAAACTAGAAGTAGGGGTAATTAATATTTAGTTAAAATAAGGTACTAAATCTCACCAAAAAATACCTTATCACCTTAACCCCAATATGAAGAAAAATTAAAGACAAAAATAGATAAGATGTTAGTAGAAAGCATTATTAAATTGGTAGAAGACTTTAATGGATTCCCAATGGTGGTGTTGGATTAATTAGGATAATCACATTTTTTATGATAGGTAAGAGTTAATATTTGTATTGATGTCAATATTTACCCTAGCTCATACCAGGTGAGATCACGGAAGGGGGATCTCATCCCCATGGATTCCAAGTAACATATGAATAAACCAGCCATTGACAAAAATACCCATACAAAATTTCTACTTACTTGGTTTTGTCACCACAATAATAAACTAGATCTAAAGAATACAAACAAGCCACACATAAGGCCTTGTGCATCCCTCCAAGAGTAGCTAGGTAAAACAAAGTCCTAGCCATAGTTGATTACTAAGAAATGACACCAGAATAACCTTGAGAGAGCAATTTATTTCTTAACTCCTTTAGCTTGAGGATAGCATTCTCCTTTTTTGGGCTTTGAGCCATTCAACATCCAGCAAAACATTTTAATTAGGATAATCACTTAATATTAATTGATCATTAATTAATTATTAAGTCCCTTATTACTTTAATTACTTGAGATAAACTTAGGAGCAAATTTTTATCTATTAGATTGGACTAAATATAGGTCTAGTTGTCTCATTGAAGGAGATTAAGAACACTTGTCACTATCTAATTATTGAACACCGGAAATACTATGGGGGGTGAATTAGTATTCCCAAAAACCATTTAATTACCAACCATCCAATTAACATAGCATACTTAGCAATTATTAGAAATGAAAGAACAAAAACCCTATAACATATGCAACACATGAACACCATATTTTTTACGTGGAAAACCCAAGATGGGAAAAACCACAATGAGGATTATTTCACAATACAGTATGACTGGTCATAAAATATTACATAGAGGCTCATTGCGAGGACTCACTATCCAAGTGAACTCACTGTTCATAGTCAAAAGTAAAACATGAAAGGATGGCTACAAAGATAAGTTATGAACTGGTACAAAATGCATTTGTCATATGCTGAATTAAATTCCTTTGAAGCTTCCGATTATGATCCAAACCACTTCACTTGATAGAAAAGAAAATATCTACTTTGAATTATATTTGCATATCCTTTTCCCAATCTTCTACCAAAATTCACTCTTTTGCCAAAATTCATTCTTCTTCTTGCAACCGAATCACATTACTAGCATACCACATCCATTAATCTCAAAATGATCTTCTATATATGTTGGAATTTGATGATGTTTATTGTTGTCATTGATGTCAACATATCTTGGTTGATTGATTAAGGTTTAGTTTTGATGCTTTGGTGATCTAGATTAGCATGCTCTAGATTTTGTGTTGTGATGATCTATCTTTGGTCATGCTTGTCCTAGTCCCATTCATTTTGTAGCATAATGAGATACACTCCTATGGGTCCAAAATGATTTGGAAATTGGTTAACGTACCCAATAACATTGTTTGCATTGTAACATGTATATTTTACTCTTTTGTTCTGGATATCATGGTTAATATTTAGTTTGTTGATCTAAGTGAGGAGGTTCTGTATGGTCCACATTTAATTGCTTTCCACCACAGGAATTTTTTGTGGTCACCTAATTTAAATTGTGTTTGGTTGACTTAGGAGATTATGAAGGCATGGAATGGTATAAGTAAAAGTTGATTATGTTCGATGAAAGAAAGTGTGGTGAATGAAAAACTAAACATATATACATTGTAAAGTATGTGAAATTATACGACCAAAGGTAGCAGACAGTGAGGTTATTCCAATGTGATTGTTGGTGATAATTACTTCCAGCAGTGGATTCCCTTTATTCACTCTTCTAGAAGTTGAAAGGAAAAGAAGACGGTGTAGAAATGCTTTCCTAACACTAATACCTTAGAGGAGAAGTGCAAAAACCAACATTTAAAACTTCCATACACTTAAGATGCACACATACAATTAAGATGCACACATACAAGATAGCAAGAGTAACATAAATAAACATACACACGAAGAAGACACTAAATTTACGTGGGAAAACCCTTTCGGGAAAAAACCCACCACACCAAGAGCAATCACTTTGTATTACAATAAAAAAATTTCTTACAAAGTTAACAGATCTCTCTTAGACTTCCCTCTATTACAATGATCTTACAGTATACCAAAGGATTCATTTCACCATCATCCTTAGTGACTATTTTTTAATGCATTCGACTATTACAAGTCTTACATTCATAATACAATCAACCAACCAATCGGGTGTCTTAATTATACACCTTCTCCCTGACAGAAAAATTTGATCTCCTCCTATCCAAGTCACCCTGCAATCACACATCGAGTCGTCCTGCACTTAATTTTTCCACAGAGAATTACCAAGATTGGATCCTATCACCCGCCAAAACATGTTTTTTTAGTTAATGCTTTCACCCCTTCAAACTTCGTCCAAATAGACGTTGATAACTCACCATGTGTTGCCTTGCCATTCATTCACCGCTTCCTATCGAGTCAGATTGGTCAAACAAGCACCAAGCACCTCTTACCATGCCACTACAAGCAATTCAAATGACCCTCATAATAGAGTGGTGTACCGCACTACCGCCCATCTTAGACTAATCCTTCATAGTCTCATAGTAGACATACTACACTAGCACAACCGAGCGATGAGACCGTTGTGGTATAGCGGTAGGAAGTCAACCACCAGTCTTCCACCTTCACTATGCTACCTTTGAGCCATGAGAAAAATTTTGTGGTAAGGAGGTAACTACCTGCGCTATTTTTCATGGTTTACTGCACCACCGCGTCATGGTTGAAAGGCCACCGCGGTGTGGTGGTAAAAATTTTTGTCGACTATCACCCTTCACCACACCATCATGCCACCTTTGAGCAATTGTTGTGGTAGGGAGGTAAATGTTTCATCTGACCGCCCAATCCACCGCGTCACCACCAGTGAAGGAGAGTGACTCTGCGGTATGGTGGTAGCACCGCCCAATCACGGACCAAAAAAAAGAGGCTCGTGGTAAAGTGGTAAAACGCGCAACCACGCCTCTATGAAATGTTCCCCATGGTAAAGCAGTAAAGGCCAAAACATAAGGTATTTCACCAAGTCCTTTTCAAAGGTTCAATCCAAAAGCTGAGGCACCTATTCCCAACAAGCTCCCACTTGATGAAGACTTATTGGATTCCTCTAGACTTTTAATTTACTGATGATCATAGGCCCCAAGGCCCATCAAACTTGCACACCATATGAGCTTGTTTGTGCTTACTGGCTTTTTCAATGCATCTGCAAGATTCTTCAAAGTATCCACCTTCTCTAAAGAGACCTTTCCATCCTCCACCATATCTCTAAAAATGTGATACTGCACATCGATGTGCTTCGTCCTGGAATGGAAAGTAGGATTCTTCGCCAAACAAATGGCACTCTGACTATCACAAAAAATTGTAATTAGCCCTGCATTAAAACCAATATCAGAATACAAATAACTCAACCAAATAGATTCTTTGTAGGTGTGTGTTGCTTCCATGTATTCTTCCTTCGTAGTTGAAAAAGTGACTACAACATGTCACTTGCTCATCTAACTGATTGCACCACCATTTAACATGAAAGTGTATCCACTGGTGGATATTTTGCTATCAACATCCCCTGCCCAATCAAAATATACATATCTATGAATGCTGAGAGTCCTCTATGACCCAACAAAATTTCCATGGTAACATAGAGCATATTTTGAAGTTCACTTCAAATATCTAAACACTCTCTTCACAACAGCACAATGTGTCCTTCTTGGATTTTCCATAAATCGGCTAAGAACTTCCACTGCTTGGGTAATGTATGGCCTTGTACAGACCATTTCATAAATTAAACTACCAACAACACTTGCATAAGGCACCCTAGTCATGTCCTCCATTTTAGTAGAATACTTTGGACAATCTTCAATAGATAGCTTTGTTCCCTGCAAGACTGGAACAACTAGTTTCTTGTAATCATTCATACCGAATCTCTCAAGAATAGTGTTAACATACTTACTTTGGCTAACCCAAAGCTTTCTACTCGTTTTGTCCCTAGTTATTTCCATCCCCGGAATATACCTTGTTGCACCTAGATCTTTCATTTTGAACTTTACAAAAACCTAAGATTTAAGATCAGAATTCATAGTCTTACTATTTCCTATGAACACCATAGCATCCTTATATAGGGTAATAATAAGCACATGATCATTTTTCAAATTTTTAATACACACAATGATCAAATTTTGATCTCACAAATCCCATAGACAACACAAAAGTGTCAAACTTTTGGTATCACATTCTAGGGGACTGCTTCAAACCATATAGAGATTTCTTTAATTTGTAGACCAGAATTTCTTTACCTTTCTCAATGAAGTGCTCAGGATGGGACATATAAATCTCTTCTTCCAGCTCTCCATGGATAAATGTTGTTTTCACATCCATTTATTCAATCTCTAATTCATTCACAATTGCAAGTGACAACAAAAATCTAATAGATTTTAGCTTAGCTATAGGGGAAAATATTTCTCCATAATCAATTCCCTCTACCTGGGAAAACCCATTACCAACCAACCTCGCTTTATACTTTTCAGCACTGCCATCTAGACCAATCTTCTTCTTAAATACCCATTTACAGCCAATAGGCTTTTTCCCTTCAGACAAAGGTACCAAATCCCATGTTTCATTCTTCTTTAATGATTCCACTTCTTCATTCATGGCTTCCAACCAAGAATTTGAATCAAACATGTTAATTGCCTCTTTCATAGTTCTAGGCTCATTAGTGCTAGTAATCAAAGCATAGGCATAGTTCGAATCTAACATAGAGAAACCATACCTATCAAGTTGTCATTTTTCACGTGTAGACCTTCTTACTAGTTGAGTTTGTGGTTCTTCATCTTCAAAAATCTTAGAGATGCTAGATCTCTCCTCAGTTTCAGGTACACCATGTAGTTCCTCTTTTTCTAGAGTTTGAGGAATTTCAACTACATCATTATTCTTTTCTTGTTGATCTGTCTCTAAATGTGGATCAGCTATTGAAGGTTTCAGCTCACAAAATATTACACTTCTACTACACAAAACCTTCTCAGTATCAGGATTCCAAAGCTTGTATCCCTTCACACCAATGCTATAGCCGATGAAGATACATTTAACAGCCTTGTTCTCCAACTTAGATCTCTTCTCATTTGGCACATATGCATATGCCTCATAACCAAAGACACGAATATGTCTCAGAGAGGGATTCTTACCATACCACACTTCCAAAGGTGTTTTGTGTACAAGAGTAGAACAAGGTGAATGATTTACCAAGTAACATGTTGTAGCCACAACCTCAACCCAAAAATTCTGCTCCAGACTAGCATTGTTCAACATACTTCTCACTCTCTCCATTAACGTTTTGTTCAACCTTTCAGTAAATCCACTATGTTGTGGACTATAAGGTGTAGTTTTATGCCTTTTAATCCCATGGTCTTTGCAGTACCTTTCAAATTCTGTAGAACAAAACTCATCGCCATTATTCATCCTCAAATATTTAATTTTCCTTCCAATATGATTCTCTACCAAGTTTTTAAACTCTTTAAACCGATTGAACACTTCTGATTTACTTTTAAGGAAGTATAAAAATTCCCTTCTCGAATAGTCATCAATAAAAGAAACATAATTTCTAGACTTCGATAACGAAGAAACATTTATTGGACCAAAAACATTAGAATGAACATAATCCAGTACACCAAAATATTTATGAGGACTCGAATAAAAATAAACGCGATGTGGCTTTCCATAAATGCAATATTCACAAAAATAAAACTCAAGATTACAGTCAACAAGCCCTTCTACAAGATTTTTATTTTTCAAGGTTTTTAAACCTTTCTCACCTATGTGACCGAGTCTATGATGCCACAACATGGTCTTCTCTACTGGGAGTTTCACCTCCAAGGAATTTACATCCAAAGGAGTGTCATTCTTCTTCTCTACATGAACAACATTGCTTGGCTTTACAAAGACATTGTTACATTGAACAGGACGTGCATCTAGCTTGTACAGAGTGCTAGTACGTATACCCTTAGCTAACACCATTGCGCCTCTAGCTATCTTACACCCTTTACTCAAGAAAGAAACTTCCACACCAACATCATTCTGCTTATTAACAGAAAGTAAGTTATGAGCCAAACCTGGTATGTGTAGTACATCACCAATCCATTTGATTCTTCTATCAGGGAAATGTGTTTTGACTCTTCCATGACCAAGAATCTCCAATGTTGAATCACTTTCCAAGTACAAATTTCTACTATCATACTTTTCATACTTAGTGAGCCAGTCTCTATGAGAGGTCACGTGGAAAGATTCACCTGAGTCAACTAGCCAGACATCATCTAATGCTCGAGTTGCCAAGGCTACAATGATGGTATCAACATCACTTTGAGAAGAGTCATTGTCTGAAGAGTTATTATTCTTTTTCTTCTTCTCTTTACAATCCTTTAAGATATGGTCAAGCTTCCCACAATTCCAGCATTTCACCTTGGAATTTTTACCAGGAGACTTTGATCTCCCTTTAGATTTGGATTTAGACTTCTTTTCCTTCTTTTTGTCTTTCTCTTCCAATCTACCTCGAACAACCAGGGCCTCTTTGGCCATCTCTAAAGACTTCCTCCACATTTATTTTCATAGCAACGAAGCATCCACATCTTCCATCTTGAAATTAGTTGTCGTACTTCCAATAGCCATCACCAGATGATCCCAAGTGTTAGGTAAGAAACATAATAGGAGCATACAATGATCCTCCTCCTCTATCTTCACACCCATAGATGCTAACTGAGCAACACTCATATTAAATGATTTCAGATGGTCTGCAACAGGTGCACCTTCTTCCATCTTCAAGGGGTACAACTTCTTCCTTAGGAATAACTTGTTCACTAGAGACTTTCCCTAATAAATATCACCAAGCTTCTTCCATAACGAAGCTATAGACTTCTCCTCATGGACGTTCAGGAGTACAGAATCGGCCAAAAAAATTCTTATTAAGCCTCTAGATTTTCTATCTGGAATATCCCAATCTTCTTGTTTCATACCTTGTGGCATAGTTATAGACATAGAAACCCAAAGGTCTCTATCAACCAGCAAGTCTTCCATTTTGAGTTTCCACAACTCTAAGTTGTCACCATTGAATTTTTCAATTTCT
Organism: Sequoiadendron giganteum; assembly: GCA_007115665.2. Classification (NCBI taxonomy): domain Eukaryota; kingdom Viridiplantae; phylum Streptophyta; class Pinopsida; order Cupressales; family Cupressaceae; genus Sequoiadendron; species Sequoiadendron giganteum. The sequence continues at coordinate 664,629,644 of CM021104.1, forward strand.
ACTCTTCCTGATGTACTCACCATCACAAATAAAACTTGGTTCTAACTTTGTAAGACTCCCACTAGAATAGTATTAGCACAAAAAATCAGCCCTACTAACAAGGATAACACAACTGGCCAGGCTCTGATACCACTTTAAAGGAAAATTAGATGGTGTGGAAACTCTTTCCTAACACTAATACCTCAGAGGAGAAGTGCAAAAAACAACATTTAAAACTTTCATACACTTAAGATGCACACATACAGGATAACAAGAGTAACATAAATAAACATATAGATAGAGAAGACACCAAATCTACATGGGAAAACCCTTTCAGGAAAAAAAACCACCACACCAAGAGCAATAACTTTGTATTACAATAAAAAATTTACTTACAAAGTTAACATATCTCTCTCAAAATTCCCTCTGTTACAATGGTCTTACAACATACAAAGGATTCATCTCATCATCACCCTTAGTGACTATTTTTTAATGCATTCGATTATTACAAGTCTCACCCTTAGTGACTATTTTTTAATGCATTTGACTATTACGAGTCTTACATTAATAATACAATCAACCAACCAATCAGGTGTCTTAATTATACACCTTCTCCCTGACAAAAAAATCTGATCTCTTCCTATCCAAGTCACTATGCAATCATGCAATCATGCATCAAGTCAGCGTGCATTTAATTCTACCACAGAGAATTGCCAAGATTGGATCTTGTCACCCGTTGAAACACATTTTTACAGTTAATGCTTTCATCGGTTCAAACTTCAGCCAAGCAGTCATTGATAACTCGCCATGTGTCGCATTTCTGTTTGTTCACTGCTTCTTGTTGAGTAAGATTGGTCAAACAAGAACCGAGCACCTCTTACCGTGCCACCACAAGCAAGTCAAATGACCCTCACATTAGAATGGTGTACCGTGCTACCACCCAACTCAGACTAATCCTTCACGGTTTGGCGGTAGATATACCGCACCACCACAACTGAGTGATGAGACTGTTGTGGTATAGCGGCAGGAAATCTGCCACCTTCACCACGCTATCGTCGAGCCATGAGAAACCTTTGATGGTGAGGAGGTAACAACCTGTGCTATCCATCATGGTTTACCATGCCACTACGACATGGCTGAAAGGCCAATGCGGTGTGGCGGTAAATGTTCTCGCTGACTAACACCCTTCACCGCACCATCATGCCACCTTCGAGCAACCCCCGTGATAGGGAGGTAAATGTTTCGTCTGACCGCCTAGTCCACCGTGTCACCCCCAGCAAAGGAGATTGATTTTGTGGTATGGCAGTAACACCACCCAACCGTGGACCAAACAATAGAGGCTCATGGTAAAGCAGTAAACCGTGCAACTGTGCCTCTATGAACTATTCCCCATGGTAAAGTGGTAAAAGCTAGAACAAAAGGTATTTTTCCAAGTCCTTTTCAGAGGTTCAAGCCAAAAGTTGAGGCACCTGTTGGCAATAGAAGTGAGCAGTGAGCATTTTTCTTTTGGCTGTAATAATCAGGCAATGATCCCATTGATAGTGAGCCCTTGTAAAAATCACCTTAATAGGTGTTTTATAATTGAGAATTAGCATTCTTCATGGTTTTTCCCATCTTGGGTTTTCACATAAATTCAGGTGTTCATTGTGTGTGGTGTTGTTATGTGGTTTCATGTTCATATCTTCTTTATTTATTATCTAATTGATTTAAGATTGCACTAGATTAATTAAGGTCAAGAAATTTTTTTTATGATAACTGATTCACCCCCTCTTAGTTTTTTGGACTATTCAACAATTGGTATTAGAGCTTTGGTTTCTCAAAGAAGAGCTCAATTGCTTGAGGTAGATCTGATGGCGCACAAATTGACAATCCTTGTGTTTGATGGATCTAACTACAGTTTCTAGAAAGTGCATATGAGAGGTTACATGATTTATCTAGGCTACAATACTTGGAAAGTTGTTGAGACAAAATATGTTGTACCGACAAATGGTCCTAATACTATAGATGAGATTTCAGCCTATGAAGAAAATGAAAAAGCAAGGTATGGAATCTATAGTGCTTTTTCTAAGACTGAGTTAACAAAAGTTTTTTCATTGAGCATTTCTTATGAGGTTTGGGAAAAGTTGAAATAAATCTATGAAGGAAATTATAAAGTCAAATTATCAAAGAAGTTGACAGTTAAGCACAGATATGAAAACTTGAGGATGGAAGAAGGTGAAGATACAACAAGCTACTTTTAGAGAGTTGACAGTGCAGTAAATGAAGTAAAAAATCAAGGAGGCACTCTGAAAAATGAAGATGTTATGGAGAAGATTTGGATGATCCTACCAGAGAGCTATAGTGACAAGATCTCAACTATTGAGTAAGTTTATGATCCAAATAAATTCACCATAGAGCAACTACTTAGCACCTTGACCGTGTTTGAGATGAGGAAATTTTGAAAAGAAAAGGAGAAATCTGAAACAGCCTTCAAAGCCACAAAAATAGAAGAAGATCCAAATAGTGAAATTTTAGATGAGTTAGAAGCAAAATTCACAAGAAAATTGAAGAAAGGTACCATCAAATACAAAGGTATGTTACCTCTTAAATGCTTTAGATGTGGAAAAATTGGTCATCTAGCATCTAGGTGTCTGGAAAAAGGAACAAGACAAAATTTTAAAAGAATCAATAAGAAGGCCTATTATGTTAATGAAAATCCTAGTATTTTAGATGATGAATCAGATCAAGAGGATTGTTTATTTTTGGTGGAAAAGGATGAACCTAGATATGATATCTCAAATATTTTTCTAGAATCTAATGATAACACTGAAGCTGAATTATTTGTTAAAAGAAATAAAGATGAATGGTTGATTGATAGTGGATTTTTGAATCATATGATGAGTGATAAAGTAATTTTGTGAATCTTGAGAAATATGATGGAGGTTTAGTTAGATTTGGAGATGATAAAATGACACAAATTATTGGAATTGGTTCTATTACATTTGATGGAAAACATAACATTGACAATGTTTACTATGTGAAGGGTTTATATCATAATATTTTGAGTGTTGGATATATGTGCGAGAATGGCTATAATGTTTTATTTTAGGAAAATGGTTGTGAGATCCAAAAGAGTTCTAGAACTATTCTTGCAATAGGAAAAATAACAAGTGGTAATATGTATCAACTAGAAGGAGCTACAAAGAGATGCTTATTATCTCAATGCAATGATAGTTGGCTCTAGCATTAGAGCATGTGTCACATCAACTTTGATAATTTGGTAAGGATAATTTCAACAAGAGTAGTTAGAGACTTTCCAAGACTAACCAAACCAGGCAACATTATCTGCAAAGGATGTCAAGAAGGAAAATAGACCATAGGAACATTCTGAGGAAAAGAAGAATCATCTACTAGATTGTTGGACCTAGTACACACTAACCTATTTGGTCCAAATAGAACAAGAAGCTTACAAGGTGAGAGGTATTTCATGCTTTTAATAGATGATTATTCTAGACTAACTTGGGTTATATTTTTAAGAGAAAAATCAGAGGCTTTAGAAAAATTCAATATTTTCAAGGCAAGAGTTGAGAATGAAGTTGACAAGAGAATCAAGTGTTTAAGATTTGAAAGAGGAGGAGACCTTACTTTTGATGAATTCAAAAATTTCTATGAGAAAAATGACATTAAAAGGAACCTATCTTCCCCTAGAATGCCACAATAGAATGGTGTAGTGGAAAGAATCAACCAGATAGCTCAAGAAGTAGCTAGAACAATGATCAAGGATGTAGGTTTAATAGAGGTCTACTAGAAAGAAGCGATACGCATATAAATTTACAATCTTAATAGAGTACTATTCTGCAGGAGGTATGGAAAGATGCCATATGAGCTATGGCATGGAAGAGCTTCCACATTAAAGTACAAAAATATTGGAAGTAAATGATACATCTAGAGAGATGAGGACAATCTTGGAAAGTTTGACAATAGAGCTGATGAGGGTATATTTTTGGGTTACTCTACAAGAAGCAAAGTGTGTTGGTGTTACAACAAGAGACTGAACAAGATAGTTGAAAGTGTGAATGTGAAAGTGGATGAGGATGTTCAAATAAGTCATGCAAGACATATTGAATATGAATCAGATGACTCAAATGACAAAGGAAAGAAGGATAAGAAAGAAGAAGAGACAAAGGAGGCTTCGACATCTACAATTAAAACCCCAAGGTATGTACAAAGAAACCACTCAAAAAATTAGATTATTGGAGATAAGAATAAATAAATCATCATAAGAAGAAAAGCATATCAAGAACAAGTATTATTGTGTTTTCTCTCAGAAACTGAGCCAAAAATTATTGAAGAAGCATGTAATGATAAAAATTGGGTGAAGAAAATGAAAGAAGAGATCGATCCAATAGAGAAAAATTAGACTTGAGAACTTTTTCCTAGACCGAAAGACAAAAATGTAATTGGAACAAAGTGGGTATTCCGGAACAAGCTAGATGAAAATGGAAAGGTAATAAGAAACAAGGCAAGATTAGTTTGCAAAGGTTACAGTCAGATCAAAGGTATTGATTTTGAAGAGACATATGCCCCTGTTGCCCAAATGGAAGTGATCTGGATGTTCTCAGATTTTGCAACTTTCAAGGATTTCAAACTCTATCAAATGGATGTCATATCATCATTTTTAAGTGGAGAACTAAAGGAAGAAGTTTACATTGAGAAACCAAAGGGATTGAAGTCCAGAAATGACCTGGATGTTGTTTGCAAGTTGAAGAAAGCTTTATACGGATTGAAGCAGGCAACTAGAGCCTGGTATGGAAGATTAGACAACTATTTGATTAGACAAGGATTTCAAAAGGGATCTACTGACAGTAAATTATACTACAAAATTTGTTCAGATCAAATGTTAATTGTTGTGGTTTATGTTGATGATATAATATTCAGAGGAAATGATGATTTGTGTAGAAAATTCATAGATGAAATGCATAAGGAATTTGAAATGTCTATGATAGGTGAGTTAAATTTCTTCCTTAGATTATAGGTAAATCAAAACAACAAAGGAATTTATATCTCTTAGTCCAAGTATACCAAAGAATTATTGAAGAATTTTGGATTGGGGAAATCCAAACCGGTTTGTACACCTATAGTTATTGGATGTAAGTTGAAAAAAGAAGATGATTCACCTAAAGTTGATGCAAGTACATGTATAGGTCAATTATTGGAGGATTGTTATATTTTACTACTACTAGACTAGACATTATGTATGTTGTTTTTTTAGCAGCTAGATTTCAGAAAGAATCAAAGGAATTACATGTTGTTGTAGTAAAAGGATCTTTAGATATTTGAAGGGTAAAAAAGATATCAAGTTGTGGTATCCAAAGGATTTGGATTTTAGTTTGATAGCCTATACTGATGTTGATTGGGTTGGGTGTATTGATAACAAGCGAAGCACAAATGGTGGAGCTTATTTCCTTGGCTCCCAGTGGGTTACTTGGTCAAGTAAGAAATAAGATTTTATATCTTTATCTACTACTGAAGTTGAATACATTGCAACATCATCATGTTGCACTCAGGTCTTGTGGATGAAACAAATATTGAAAGACATTAGCATATCATTTGATGAACCTATCTCAATTATGTGTGATAATACCAGTGCCAAAAATGTTTCCAATAATCTGGTATAGCACTCCAGAATGAAACATATATCCATGAGATATCACTTCTTGAGAGAGAAGGTATTGGACAATGAGGTAAGACTTGAATATGTACCTACAAAAGAGTAGATTGCAGAAATTTTCACAAAACTGTTCAGAAAAGATACTTTTGAGTATCTCTGGCAGAAGCTAGGGGTTATTCGCCCTCCTAGTCTACAATAATTTACACTAGGGTGTGCATTGGTCTAGAGTATTATATGCTTACACTTATCTGGATCAATGTTTGGTGGCTTCCTCATAGGGAAGTGGAGTAATTTTTTTAGGCAGATATTTTTCCCTTTGTCTTTGATGTCAAAGGGGGAGAAGAAAAGAATTTCCTTGATGATGTCGATGCTAAAATTGAGTTTTATATTTTGTTGTTGATGAATGTTGTAAAAAATGACAAAGGGGGAGATTTTTGGAATGTGATGTTGTTGATTGTTGTCATTAATGGTTGTCATTGATGCCAACATATCTTGGTTGATTGATTAAGGTTCAATTTTTATACTTTGGTGATCTGGATTGCCATGCTCTGGATGTTGTGTTGTGATGATCTATCTTTGGTCATGCTTGTCCTAGTCCCATTCATTTTGCAGCATAATGAGATACACTCTTATGGGTTTGGACCGATCTAGAAACTGGTTAACGTGCCCTAGAACATTTTTTGCATTGTAACATGTATATTATATTCTTTGGTTTCAGATATCATGGTTAATATATATCATTTTTATTTGAGCGAGGAGGTTCTATATGGTTCGTGTTTCATTCCTTTCCACTACGAGAATGTTTTTTGGTGACCTAATTCAAATTTTGTTTGGCCAACCTAAGAGATTATGAATGAATGGAATGGTATAAGTAAAAGTTGATTCTATTCAATGAAAGGAAGTGTGGTGAATGCAAATTTGAAAATCCAAACATTGTGAAGTATGTGAAAGTATACGACCAAAGGTAGTAGATAGTGAGGTTCTTTCAGTGTGATTGTTGGTGATAGTTATTTCCAGCGGTGGATTCCCTTTCATCATTCTTCTAGCAGTGATCCTTTTTATTTTGGCAATGAGCCCTTTTTCTTTGGTTGTAATAGTCAGGCAATGAGCCCACTGATAGTAAGCCTTACCTGTAGTGAGTAGTGAGCCCTTGTAAAAATCAACTTAACTAGTGTCACCTTAACCGGTGTTTTATATTGAGAATTAGCATTCTTTGTAGTTTTTCCCATTTTGGGTTTCCATGTAAATTCTGGTGTTCATTGTGTATGGTGTTTCCATGTGCTTTCATGTTCAGATATGCTTTATTTATTATCTGATTGATTTAAAATTGCACCAGATTAATTAAGGTCAAGAATTTTTTTTTATGATAACTGATTCACCCCCCTCTTAGTTATTCATGATGTTCAACAATGTATACATGAGCATCATTACAAATGCTAATTATGTCAGCCTCAATAGATGATGCTAAGGGAAATGTAAAATGTCCCTTGTTGGTGCCTGATTCAAATTCAAATACCTTCACACTAGAAAACCTACAAAATATAGATCGACATGGACCTATAATAGCTCCTTCTTACATCTGCATTATAATTTTAATCTCCACAACCTTTTACATAATTTGGGCTAGTCAGGCATAAGACCTAATAAATAATACTCCATTTTTTTTTATCACACACAAAACACATGTATCTCAAAATGTCATGCTAGCTAGAAGTGTTAACCCATAGACACCTATAAATATTACTCCAAAAGCTAAAAGGCCAAGTGCGTAGTTGTAAATAAGTGTAGACAAAAGAGGCTATGCTCATAGAACTGAAAAATGGGAATGCTTTGTATTCAAAACTTCTATCAAATGCAATTTTTTAGCTATTCAACAAGACTAGCTAAAATTCTGGAATTAGGTACTAATATCATCCACAAACTAAACATTGGAATTGTGAGAAGGGATCTTAACATGCAATGAAATGCAAACCAATCTACAGAGGTCTTAGAGAGAAAAAACTATCAACTGAGTAGATTATTCTTCATACCATCATGTAGCATTAACATCAATGACAACACATGTATTCGTCATTCTTTCAACAATCTACCCCTTTGTCATTGATGGAAACTTGTGCCAACATTTCTTATCCACACATCTCTCCCCTTTGACATCAAGGGAAAAGGGTGCATACATATAAATAGCGTATGTTAACCATATGTACAAACTGAATTGAAGTAATTGGTTCCCCCTTATATAAAGTTCCTAATACAACAACATATGTACAAAGAGATTTGAAAAACATGAATGAGCTAAAATGAAAAGAAATTGGTCAACCCAAAGATGTTCACCCAAGAATTTGTATCATGTCTTGCCAAACAGGGTTTCCTTCTTCCCAACTTATTTTTGTTGAGGCAAGCAACCTATGTAAAGTCTCAAGATCCATCAAGGAATCTTCTCCTTCTTCTACAATGTTGGTATTAATATTTATTTTTGAAATCCTATCAACATTGGCTAGGGTACATGAAATAGGTATGTGTTGTGATTGTACATGTTCCCTCAGTTTTCCAAGTCTCTTGATAATCTTTCCTTTTTGGGTTTGCAAAGTAAGGAATTTTTCATGCAAATCTACTATAGCAGACCAAGTATGATACTTTTTTTCTAGTGCTAGCTCATAGTCATTTGTTGCTTTAGCAATTTGAGATTCAATCGAGTCCATTTCAACTTGTATACCCCATGTGGCTTCTAGCCACACAATACAATATAAAATCAATGTTTTCACCTCACTCTCACAATCATGTACCTCTTTCAAGAATTCTTCAATTTTAGCATGGGTTGATGCACATTTTTCTATAAGCCTTGTTAAAAAAATTATTTCCATTTGACCTTTCAAACTGAAGGCATAACCTTTAAAAGAACCAATGAGAAATCTAAATTTTTCCATTGAAGATGATGAATTATCAATATTAGTACCTCGAGTGATTTCTCGTAAGACTTTTATTGCTTCTTCCATCAACTCATTGCTCTTTTGGAATGTTTTTGTGAACCCCTATCCTGCACTTGCACAAAAACAACAAACAATAACAAGATTAGATCATATGCAAGCAAGAATGAAGGATTTCCCATGAAATCCATTTACTAAAACTCAAACTAGGAAAATGAAGAACAAAATAAGTAAATCCTAATTAAGTAAGAAAACTAGTGATCCCATGGGGGAATTGGTGTTGATTGGTGTGTCAAAATCAACCCTTTCCCAACTCCTTTTGTAAGCTTTTGATGATTGTTAAGTAATTGAATCTCCTTGATGAGATTTCGGCATAACTTAACTATGAAACTATGAAAATGATGAACATATGGAATGAAATGCACAAAATTAACTCTCAATGTCAAGAGAGTAACTTTGCATGAGATTGTAGATGAAGAATGAGGAGAGAAGCCTCCTATTTATAGATTTGAATTTGGAAGAGAGAGAAATATTTGGAAAATATGGGACTAACTTTCACCAAATGGTCAAATGCCACTTTTCAACATGTGAATGGTTAATGGTTGTGCACATTTTGGCCAAAGTGCCAATAAATGCAATTAGGTGGAATTTGAAATTGAAGAAATGGCATGTGAGAGGGAAAAAGGAATGAAATAAATGCCACTTGGCTCAATGCACAAGGACATGTAAGAGGAGTGAATTCTTTGTTGAAAGTACCCATCCACTTGGAGTTTTTGAATTCAAACTTGAGGGAATATTCCCTTTTTATGCCATGTGAGGGAAAATAGAGATTTAATAAATGAATTAAATCTATTTTCATGTGCAAGCTGCATTCTCTAGAGGATTTTAGTGATAGAGATTAACTTAATCAAGATTTGATTAATTTAATGAGAAGTTAGGTGATTTGACCATTTTGACTTAGATTTTTAGGATTTGATTTAAATGAAAATGAGAGGAAAGATTAATTAAATAAATGTTTTTGATTTATTTAACTAAAAAGGGAAATGTTAGATTAAATTACATAAGGTTTGATTTATTTAATTTAATAAGAAGACTTTAGAGACTTTAATCAAATAAAATGATTTATTTAATTAAATAGAGACATACAGTTAATTAAATTAAATTGATTAATTTAATCAATAGAGGAGAAAGAATTAATCAAATAAATAATGATTTATTTAATTAAGAGATAGAAGGTGATGATAATCTGAGAGTGTGATTCAGGATGAAATGTCGCTAGTAGTCAGGATCAAGTGTGTCGAACTGATTTGTACATTTTCCATGTTTACATTTTGCCCCTCTTGAAGCAATGTACTTGTTGCATTGATTCAAAGAATAAAATGTTGTGATCAAAGTTCAGAATTTCTCAATTTTTTTTAGATGCCCCATTGCTACCCCAATGGAAGGATATTGTTGGTATATTTCCCCCTCGAGAGATTAGACAAAAATTTTGATTTTTTGGATGATCTTGCGAAAAAAGGACGACAAGATGCCTGATAGGTTGAAAATGCTCGAAAATGCCAAAAAATGTGTTAAAATGCCAAAAAAGATGCAAAATGGCCCTTGGTTGGAAAAAATAGGATCGAGGGACCAAAACCCTAGTTGGATGGCCAAATTAGCTCAAAAAACCCTAATTTTTCAGGCTTAAATAGACCTTAAGAGGTCAGTTTCAATACATTTGCATACTTAGCCCTTTAAAAATTTCACACTTTGGAGCTATGAGTCTTGGTCGAGATGGCGCAATGACAACTTCCCAGGCACATGTCGGAGAGAGTACAAGTGCACTAGTGGTCAACTGACGTAGGACCCATGGTATGTACCCCTGTCCCAAATTTTAATTTTTCCATTTTATGTGCATTAAATAGGGTCGAAGTCACTTTTAGGTTGGACGACACTATATACCGCCACTAGAAATGTTATGTTAGCATCATGTGGTCCTATATTGGGATGCATATGAAAATAGTGTCACATGTCCCAGTTTGGAAATTAGGGTTTTTCAGTCAAACTCCGCCGCATATGAAAATTCAACCGCGCAATAGAATTAGGGATTTAGTGTTCTGTTCCAAAGTCAACCACATATGCAAATAACACCGCATGGTCCAGTTTGGAATTTAGGATTTTGCAAAATTCGCCATGATGGTGCAGTTTGGAACTTTCCAAACTACACTACATTTGAAAACAGCGCTACATTTGTTGTTTTAAATGCGAACAATTCAGCGTGAGAGGCAAAAAAAAATTATGGGACCTTGACGCGATGGCTTCCTTATTGAGCAGGAGCTTGATGTACTTCACTCATGGGAGCATAGATGGTCGGTGCTGAGTAGATTGCAGGGTACACATGACCTTGTTTAGGAGCAAATTGGTGCCTTTGGTCTTTGGTATGTTGCATACGTCCCTCCTGTTCGGGTACATTTAGGCATGATGATAGCCTTGGCCGAGTGGTGGCACAGCGAGACTTCTTCTTTCCATCTTCCTACCAGCAAGGCTACCATTACCCTCGAGGATGTCTGGTGCATCCTCCAATTACCTATCCATGGGGCCAGAGTTAGCTACAATCCAGATGTCAGCAGGGATGCTTGCTATGGTGTTATGGAACTTCATGAGATTCACTTCTCCAATGCGAAGATCGACTTGGAGAGATACCGTAGCAGCGTACCCACTCATAGGTCGATCGTTGCTGCTATCATTTTAGGCCTTGTGGAAAATGATCAATGGGGTTGATACTTTAGTCCCACTTGGGGACTGGCATGGGAGTGGATGGTCATTCGCAGGGAGTGCTTTGCTTGGGGGCATGTATTTTTGGCCTATTTATATAGAGATCTTCATGAGTTTGCGTATCTGGATAGTAGGTCCCTCAGAGCCGAAGTTACTTTATTACATATCTAGGCCTGGGAGTGGATTCTAGTACTTCGCTTAGATGTCACACCAATTTCCCTTGAGACTGATGACCCTATTGTTTGGTGGTATGACAAGGCACATATTCGCTTTACTCACACTGGCACATGTGGTCTTGTAGATTGGTGATGAGCGCTTGATGACATGAGAGAGTTCGTTTGGAGGCCTTGGATGGGTGTAGGCCCATGGTATGATGATGTTCAGCAGTTGTTCTATGCCCAACAAGATAGATGGATGTAGGGCCGAGAGCACACTATGATTGAGAGATATCTTCTAGACAAGGTGGCCCGATAGTTTGGAGAGATGCAAGATAAACTAGATGACCAGTATGTGGCGATCTTTGCCCATACGACTAGAGAGATAGCATGGGGCTAGCCCACTCCAGTAGTTGAAGTAGTCTCCTCCTTTAGAAAGTTGGTGGCCTAATCGTGGCCATAAGATCAGGGGCCAACAAATGTAGGTGTGACTCTAGCATACAAAGCCTGGTTTTGACCTCCCTTGAGGTTGACCATTCTCGATGCAGTGCTTCCATGGCAGTGGCCTAGAGGTAGAACAACTGGCATGGGCAGAGGACAAGGCAGAGGAGGAGGTGGACCACCTCCTCATCAGACACCTCCTAGGGATCCAACACATCAATTTCCTCCCCAAGCAGGGGAGCAGGATGGTCACCTGAGGGATGGGGGTAGAGCAGTCCCATAGTAGCAACCAATAGTGTAACCAGACCACAAAGATGCGTTGATCCGGTAGTTGCAGGGTCAGGTTTAGATCTTGATGACAGAGAGAGATCAAGCTCAATATCAGGTTGTAGTAGTTACCACTGAGAGGGACCAGGCACAATCTGAGAGGGATCAGGAGATTGGATGACAGAGGCAGCTGGAGAGCACAACTTCAATATCTCAGGGTTGATCAATTTCTCTACAGGCATACAAAGAGGTGGTCAGAGAAGCCGAGTATTATCGGCAGCAATATAGACAGGAAATGCCAACAATAGGCCGATTTCTAGACTTCTCTCAGTAGACAGTGATGAGGCCCCTAGAGGATCACAATGAGAGGCAGGTGGGAGAGGGCAACAGCCAACAGGGCAAGCCCTTTGATCATAGACAGTTACCATTTTTTATTTATGGGCCTCAATTACTTGCCCCTTTTTGTACTATGTACCTTGATCGTACACTTGATCTGATTTTATATCATGACAGTATGTTCCTTGTTGATATATATGATATGATTCACCTTTATGAAATGTCTTGTCATGTATGAAATTTGGATGCTTTCTTATGTGCTATGAGATGCTTCTATTGATATAATGTATGCCTCTATATGATGAATGTATATGTATCCTTTCTATGTATTTTGATGACTAAATGAATGCCATGTATGCTAATTATGATAAATGATATGCAACTGATGGATTATGGTAATGGATGGTAACGATTCTTTTATTATGGATGTGATTCATGTATGCAATGATTTCTTAAGATGCTTAGAATAACAAGTCTATATTATTCTTCACAACTTAAGATGATAATAATGATATGGTATGTGCATTGATGTTAATGATCTGATGGATGCAGGATGTATGCATTAGCGATGTTATGATTAACTTGTCATGATACCATGTTAGTATGGAGCGAATATAGAAGAAATTGGAATCAATGAGTTAGTTAGGATGGTGATTTTCTTACTAGGAGTTAGGATTTTCAAAGGGCTGATTATGTTATGTTTGATAACACACCTAGGTACGATGCATCAAGGTATTAAGAACAAGGATCGCGTTGTACCCAGTGTGATGGATTTTGACTTGTCAATTAGATAGGAATATTCTTGTTCACACTTAGCATGCATACTTCATTCAAGATGTAGTTCAGACATTCTAAACATCTCGGGCCAAAACATAGGAAAGCAAGCTTTTCTATGTGGTCAACAAGATATCTAAAACATCCTCTCCACAAACTAAACATAGTACATATGACTAAGTTATTTTGCAAGTGTATCCAACAAGCGTTGTAGATAAAAGAGACAATGATCCTTTCCCCATTCCTTTCTCTCTAAACTTGTTTTGTTTAGGCATCATCGAGAGGTCCTTGGAATGAGCGCAAAATAAGATATGCCAGGAAAAGACCAAATAAAGCAAGCCATCAAGCTCATGTTCTTCATACCGCTAGCCAAGACTAAACTAATGTGAGATACTTGATGCTTATGTCCATCGTGGGAAGGATTCATCCTAGGAAATATTGTGATCAGGGTTTTGATGAGACTGATTGGATGATAAGCTATTGATACTCCGAGTTAATTAACTTGCTTGCTTACTGACTTAGACTTTTGAGACTCTAACGATTAGGATGTTCACTTATGAACCTACTAGAATAGCTTTTGACTAACTCACCAAAGGGTGATGGTGATGAATAATTTTATTATGAGTGGTGATAATCATGGGTGAAAGCGAGATGAGATGAAAGCACCATTTTGGATTTTTCAGATATTTTGAGGCTATTTTTGGTATTTTGAAGTGTTTTACAAATGTTTTTGGTATTTTTGAGATTTACGATGAAGAGACTAACCTAGAGACCTATCCTAGGGGTCTCGAGAGCTAATCCATAGATTAGCCTTGCCTACATTATACATGCAGAGACCACATAGTTTGACTAAGGACATACTTTACACAATGATAAGATAGATGGGCAAATAGATTGCCAAATTATTACGTCGGACGCCTAAAGGATTGACCTAAACTATCTTAGAGGATGATCAAATATCAACCTTTCCTACATTCAAGCTCAGAGACAATGTAGTTTGGACAAGTTGGAAGACTAACAAGACTCAATGATGAATTTTTTGGAAGATTTTTTGAGATTTTTGACGTGTTTTTGGGTTTTTGATGAATTTTCTGAATGTTTTTGGATTTTTTGATAACTTGGGAAGAGTACAAAAAATATACACAAATTCGATCCAGTTCTAGTTTCAAGGACATGCCCCCAACATTAAGTGATAGAATTCTTCGATAAAGGCAGGACAAACTAACCTTAGGAATATGCCAAGTAGTACTATGCTGGAATATGATATGGACACCAGCTCAGGCTATGGTATAGATGTGAGCGGATGGGTGGATGGAGGATTAATGAAATATGATGGAATGAATGAGTGATTCATGGAGATCCTGGTGGATGGGGAGTGCTTTATTTACACTTGACGCCTGTTTTCCAGGTTTTCACCAAGGTACTTATCCAAAGCGCCACCTAAGTGGTTTTCACTAGAGGACAATTCTTTTCTTTACTATTTTCAATCATTTTTCTGATTTTTTTCTTTTTGGATTTTTGATATTTTGAAATTTTTGTTGTCACCAAGATGCCTTTTTGCTAGGTTTTCATCAAGGTAACCATTTTTTAGAGACATTTTTTGATTTTTTTATATTTTTCGGTTCTATACCTTACAAGTTCTTAGGCATAAAACTTTTTGAGATGACAATTGTTCATGGGCTCCTACAGAGGCTTGCCTTCTAGTGTTGATAGTTGATATTCCCCTAATTTGTATCTTGTTGTGATGATGAAAGGTCCCAACTAGTTGGGCTCAAATTTTCCTTTGTTATCTGAGTTTGGTATGTTCTTCTGGTTTTCTTTCAGCACAAGTTCGCCGAATTGAAAGGTGCATCACCTGATCTTCTTGTTGTAGTTGTGCTTCAGGTTGTTTTGATAGACTTGTAGATGATTGAGGTCATCCATGCATGTTCATCTGATAACTACAACTCATTCACTCATGAGACTTTGTATTCTTCATCCATGATGAGGTTTTGCAATGATATTCTTAGTGATGGGAGCTTGATCTCAATTGGTAAGATGGTATCTAATTCGTAGACCAAGGTGAATGGGGTGGAACTTGTTGGCATGTGGATGTTGGTGCAGTAGGCCCATAAGGTGGGGTTCAACTACAGATGCCAGTCATGACTAGATTCATTGACTATTTTCTTAAGGATTTTTAGGATGGTTTTATTGGTAGCTTCTGCTTGGCCATTGCCTTGGGGGTAGTACGGAGTCAAAAAGACATGTTGGATTTTGAATTTTTCGCACAAGTCATGGACATACTAATTCTTAAAAGATGTCCCATTATCAAAGGTAATGGAATGAACTTGGATATTTTCTTTTTGGTGATGTAGGTCATGGAAATTTCTTTGACCCACTTTGTGAAATACTTCATGGCGGTGATGATGAACTTGTGGTCATTGGATGAGATGGGTGTGATTTGGTCGATGAGATTGAGCCCCCATTGTGAAAAGGGCCATGGTGTAACAATAGGATGGATTTCTTGAGTTGGTGCATGAATAAGGTTTCCATGTTGCTGGTACTATAGACACTTTCTGACAAAGTCATGTGCCCCTTTTTCCATGGTTGGCCAGTAGTACCTTGTCCTTAGTAACTTCTTGGCCAAGGTCATACCACTCGAGTGTGAATCACAAGTGCTATTATGTACCTCAGTCAGAGCAGTTAGGGCTTCCTCAGGATTTAAGCAACGTAATAGGGTTCCTTCAATGCTCCTACAATAAAGGGTTTCTCCTAGGATGAAAAAATGGGTGGACTTTTTGATAAAGGCTCATTTAAGGTTTAGGGTTATGTTAGCTGGGAGGACTCCTAGTCTTAGGTAGGTGTAGATGTCATGATACCAAAGATCACCTAGACCAATGATTTTGCACGCATATTCAAAATATGGTACCTCAAAAGTGGGTACGAGGAGCTGCTCTACCAAGAATTCATGTTTTGAGACATTGCGAGGGATATCCAGTAAGGATTCGATTGTTTCCATGGCGTCAGCTGCTCTGTTGTTAGACCTCAGTATTTGCTCAAAGGTGATATCAATGAAAGATTCTTTGAGGCTTTATACTAACTTCTTGTATGGTGTTAGCTTATCATCCTTAGTTTGGTACTCGTCGTTGACTTGGTTGATAATAAGCTATGAATCTCCATATACTTTTAGTGCCATGATTTGCCACTGTGCTACAATTTTGAGACCTATGGTTAAAGCCTCATACTCTACAATGTTGTTGGTATAGGGGAATGCCAATTTGTAAGATCTAGGTATACAATCTCCCTATGGGGTGATGAAGAAAATACTGGCTCCTCATCCATGTTGTGTGTGTGAACCGTCGAAGTAGAGTTTCCAATGATTGGCTATGCTGAGATTAAAGATGGATTCATCTAGAAATTCTAATATGAGTGGATTCTCTGAATAGATTGTAGCCTCTACTAGTTGGTTTGTGATGAATTATCCTTTGATTTCTTTTCACTCCACATATTTGATGTCATATTTTGATAGTATTATGACCCACTTAGCCATCCTTCCTATGAGCATAGCTTTTGACTGTAGATACTTTAAGGGATCTATCTTGGTGATGAGTTTGATTTTGTGTGCCAACATATAATGGCAGAATTTTTTTGAAGCAAACACTACTACTAGATAGGCTTCTTCATTGAATGATTAATTTAACTCAGGGCCAACCATTGTTCTGCTGATATAATAGATGGCCCTTTCTGTCCCCTTTTCATCATGCTAAGCTAAAAGAGCACCGAGGGCTACTATTGCTACTGAGATGTAGAAGATCAATGGTTTTCCTGCAATATGTGGCATCAATACTGGTGGCATGATAAAATATTCTTTGATTTTATTAAAGGCCTGTTCACACTCGTCGTCCCATTTGTATGTGACTCCCTTATGGAGTAGATGTGAATATGCAATTTTTTTGTCCGCTAGTTGTGCAATGAACCTTCAGATGGATTGAAGCCTGCCTTGCAATCCTCTAAGTTGTTTTAGTGTCCTTGGTGCCTCCATGTCGAGGATTGCTTTGAATTTTGTGGGATCCACCTCTATTCCCCTCATCAATACTATGTATCCCAAAATTTTACCTGATTGTACCCCAAAGACACATTTCTTTGGGTTGAACCTGACCTTGTACTTCTCTAGTCTGTCAAAAATGGCACTTAGGGTTGCTATGTAGTTTTATCTCTTCTTTGATTTATCTAGTATATCATCTACATAATCTTCAGCGGTTTTGTGTATCATGTCATGGAAGATTAGTTTCATGGCCCTTTGATATGTATCCCTTGCATTTTTTAGCCCAAATGGCATCATATTCCAATAGTAGGTGCCCCATGGACATGTAAATGTTTTCTTATGCTGATCTTCTTTTGCAATCATTATCTAGTTATACCCTGAGAATCTATCCATCAGGGATAGCATTTCATGTCCAGCTGTCATGTCCACTATCATATCAATGTTAGGTAGTGGAAAATCATCCTTGGGACTTGCCCTGTGCAGATATGGATGCCCCCATTTGGTTTTGAAACTAGTACAACATTGGATACCCATTCTAGATAGTCAATTGGGCGTATGAAACCGACATCTAGGAGCTTATGTAACTCTACCTTGACTAGCAAGGCTATCTAGGGATGCATTTTTCTTAATTTTGGTCTTACTCGCTTCACTCCAGGGTACACAGCCAAATGATGAACCACAACTTCCGGATCTTACCCCATCATGTCAGCATAGGTCCATGCAAAATTTACCTTCCTTTCCTTTAGAAATGTTGCTAATAGTTCTTGTTCTTCTGTCAGAAGTGACTCAACATAGAAAGCGATTTGTGGTGTTTTATTTGTTCCCAAGTTGACAGGATTACACTATTCTGCAAGGAGTGCTGATTTCTCTTGATGCAATGGAGTAGGGAGGAGATTGAATCCTTCATCCTCCGGTGCCTCAGAGAGGTTTTCACCATTGGATGCATCCTTTATTTTTACTATTTTGTGGTTAGAGAGTGCCACAATGTGGTTTTCACTCAATAACTCCGAGTTTATTCTCATTCTTTTTCTTTTGTGATTGAAGGACTCAATTGTCTCCCTGTAATATGCCTGAGTGTCTAATATGATGTTGAAACTAGCCTTGTGATCCATGCATGGAATTGCATCCCTTAGTCCCATGAATTCTAAGAGTGCCTCATCATTTTTGAATGAGTCTAGAATTGGTGGTCCTCGTTGGTCATGGTCGATGAGTTGAGGGTATACTAAGTTGATTTTATGAGTTCGTTTGTTTGACTCAGTGGCAAGGCACTAATCATTAGTAAAGAGAAATCCTCAAAAGGTGAGGGTAGGCCAGCTATGGTATCATCATCGTCACTATTGGCACAAGCATTAGTTACATCAAAAGTGAAATTATCTAGTGGGATGCCTATGCATACGGGTGGTCTAAGGGTGGTTTTCGATACTTGAGGAGAGGACCTGACTTCCCTACTGGGAGTACCTCTTCCACGTATGGTTATACTTGGGGGAGTACATCCAAGGTCAAGGTTCCTCATTCTTATTTCTACAATTATGGGCTCTATCCGTCCATCACTATTTCTTCCCAAGCTTTCATTCATATTGTAGCCCATACATTATTTGTAACCCTCTGTTAGCCTCATCCATGGGTAGTGTGGGTGTGGGTCCTTCGTCATGGTATATCATGCTTGAAATATCTTCCTCATCAATATTTTCCCAACTTAGGTCTCCCCAATGGTGGAATCCAAAAGGGTCTACCCTAAGGGTCTAGATGGTGTTTCAATTGATCGAGGTTGCCCATGTGACCTAGGAGATTGTGGTAAATCTCCTACAACAAACACACTCTTCTTCATTTTGTAGTCTCTGCATCCGTTGTCCTAGATCATGAGTTTAATGTCAGATATATCAGAGATGGTGGATGTCTCTGTCCCAGAAGTGGAGGCAAGGTTAGATGGATCGATGTATGTGGTGGATGGGCCTTCATCATTTTTTAGCACTTGGGGGATTTTATTAAACTTGGCTTCCAAGTTTTTGCAGTAGGCGAATGGTTTGGGATCCCTATGTATAGTGACATCCTCATTTTGGTACAAGAATTTGATGCATTGATGATATGTTGAGGCACCTGCCTTCATTTCATGGATCCATGGGTGTCCTAGGAGGATTTTGTAAGGTAGGTCAAGGTCAAGGACCTGATAGGTAGTCTCCATGGTTGCTGGTCCCGCTTGGATTGGGATTTTAATAGTGCCCTAAGAAACTCTTTCTTGATCATCATATGCTCTTATAGTGATGCTTTTATTCTTGTTAATGGAATCCTCAGAGAATCCCAGGTTCTTTATAAGTTTGAGAGAGAAAATGTTAAGGCTTGCACCTCCATCCACCAAGACCATTTTAACTTTCTTTTTGTGAATCAGCACTTGAAGATGAAGTGCGCAAATATGAGATGGCTAGGTGGGGAAATCTTGATTGGAGAATGTAA
This sequence comes from Sequoiadendron giganteum, assembly GCA_007115665.2. Taxonomy (NCBI): domain Eukaryota; kingdom Viridiplantae; phylum Streptophyta; class Pinopsida; order Cupressales; family Cupressaceae; genus Sequoiadendron; species Sequoiadendron giganteum. The sequence goes on from CM021104.1 coordinate 664,649,399, forward strand.
GGAGATTTCGTGTGATGATATTACCAACCATAGCCTGAGACTATTCTATGTCAAGGGTGGCGGAGATGGTGGATGCTGCTAATGCTTCATCAAGGATTTTCCTATGGGTAGTAGAAATTTTTAACAATTCCATGATGGAGATTTGGGGAGTTGTTCTCTTCAGCTGGTCGATGACACTATAGTTGTAGGGAATGAATTTTGTATTTGAAATGGGGGTCTTAGATGGTTGTGATGCACCTGCAATAGTGACCTTTTTACCACATGTCGTGACTCCATAATCGGAATTGGCCCCTTTGAAATTAATGACCATGACCATTTCATCTACACATGCGACTATCTCTTCATATACTAGGTTAGCACTAGCATATTTTTGTCTCCCTTTATTGTTCCCCTAGATATTTCCTTGATTATGATTTGGCATTGGATTTGTTATATTTTTAGGTCATGGTTTCTAGCTGGTTTTTCAACGTTTATGATCTTGTCCTCGATGAGGTATTGGATGGTATTCTTCAGCCTCATGCAATTTGCGGTTGTATGTCCCTTGATTTTGTGAAAATCACAAAGGAGGTTTTCATTGTACCATGGTGGTTTGGTCATGGGTTCCATGTATTGCTCAGATTTGGAGACTTTGATAAGGTTTTCCTTGACCAAATTATTTATTATGGATTCAATTGATTCTCCAAGAGCTGTGAACTTCTGCTTGGGAGGATATTTGTTTCAGGGAGGTGGTCCTCCTTGCTTTCCTAAGTTATTGATTTCATTGTTAGGAAGTGGTTGTTGTTGTGCTACTGTATTAGCTTGCACATTATTGTGATTGTGATTCTATGGATGGTGATGAGTTTGGATGTTCAGTTTAGGAGCATTTATGACCACCTTAGCATCGACCACATCATTTTTTTTGATATTTTTGTTCCTCAACCACGTTCGAGCTTTATCGTTATAATTGTTGGATGGGCATTTATCCTATGGTGGAGGGAATTTTGATGTCCCTCCTCATGCAGTAAGGGCTCTTTCAATATTCAACGCCTTTGGTATCAATTGATCATACATTGTGATGCATTGCATTTTTAAGTAGAACGCCAAGTTTTCATCTAGATTGGATATGATTGTGTAAACTTGTTGTTCTTCTGGCATGGTCCACTTTCTTTGATTGGCCTTGGATGGCCATCTTTGCAAGAAGCATGTGAATAGTTCTCATTTTCTTTGTTTGAGCATTGATAGTTCTTCACAACTAACATTTGCACCCATGTTGAATGCGTAATTTTTAAGGAAAGCTTCCACAATTTCCTGGAATGTCTTAATGCCTATAGGTAGACGAGTAAACCATTCGATGGAAAGACTAGTCAGAATTCGGGGTAAAATTTGGATTAGATATGTGTCATCATATGCAACCTCCATGCAATGCACTTGAAATTCCCTGAAGTTATTTTTAGGGTTTCCCATCCCATTATACTTATCAAATTTGGGGATCTCAAATCCCTTTGGGAATGGTACCATTGTGAGACTTCTATCAAATGGATAAGGACACAAGTTGCCCGATGTTCTGGATTTTTTTCCTTCTTGGAGGTCTAGTACCTGCCGCGAGAGCAGTTTGATCTATGTTGCAACATCATTTTGTGGATCAGGTGGTGGGATGAATTTGTTTTGGGGTGTTTGCAGTGTTTGATTGATGAGAGGGGTATTGGTGGGAGTCTGTTGCAAAATTTGTTGTGTGTTCAAGGCCTGGTGATATGCCTGTATTTGTGCTAACAATACTTGTTGTTGTTTTTCCAACGAAGCTTGTTGTTGGTCCATCTGTTGTTGTTCCCATAAAGCTTTTTTTTGGTCTAGCTATTGTTGTGCCAACAAATCTTTTTTTTGGTCTATCTACTGTTGCACCAACAAAGCTTATTGTTTAGCTTGTTGTTGTGCCTGAAAATATTGCAGGGCTTGTTGGTATACTTGTTGATGAATTTCTTGTAGTTGTGCTCAGTATTTTTCTTGCGCTTGTTGAGCTTGGTGTTGGTCTTGAGCTTGTGCTTTTTGGACTACTTGTGCAGCTTTTGCAACTTGTGCATCTTGTTGGGTAGCTAGTTGTGCAGCTTGTTAGTTTTGTTTAAGTTCCCTCTGATGATTGGCTTTCTGGATGGCTTGGATCATGGTGATGAATGAGTTTGTCACATTATCTTTTTGTGGGATTGGTGGTGGATTGGGAATGGTGCTAACCGTTGTGATGGGTGGAAGGGTTGTGTTGGTGGTCAAGATTTTGGTTGTTGTTGGTGTGGTTGAGATGCTCAGGCATTGAGAGGGTATGTTTTGAGAGATTTGAGAACCGATTGATGTATTGACCATGGCAGATTGAGTGGTTTCCACTTGTTGTTACGATGCTGCTGGCAAAAGAAGGGGATTTGATGTGATGCTCAGATTGCCTTGATTTGAGAAACTAGTGGTGGGTAGGGGAGGAAGAACCACTCCAAGAGGTGATACATATGTGAGTGGTAATGGACGGAAAGATGGTATGCTCCCTTGGAAAAAGAATGGGTTAGTGACTCTTGCTATTCCGAACAAACCACCTTCTCCTTGTGATAGATAATTTTGTATGTTTAATGGATAGGTTGGTGTTACATGGAATGAGGATGAATCCACATGATTATGGAAAGTGAGCAGGATGTATGGGTGTGATGGATTCACTGGGTAGAGTTATCTGGTGTGGTGCTTACATTTACCTTTTTGTTGTTTATAAGGCAATGCTTTTGTAATTCAAGAAACATGGAACTTCCCTTGTTTACAATTGGTGAGGTTGATGTGATTGTTGATATGGTCATTTCTTGAGTGATGTTTGGAATTGACATTGGGGATATGCTTGTAATAGGCTTTCCGTACTGGTGCTTACATCGAGGTCAGAAGGTAATTGGACCCCTCCTTTCCTTAACATGCATATGTAATTAAACATGGCATTGATAATTTTATGATTCTCTAGATTTTGAACCATTTCTTGAGGATTTTGTGATGGTAGAGAATAATTAAAGGGGGATTTCTTGATCCCACAAGGTTTAATTCAATGGTTACTTGACTTAAGTCACAGGAAATTGATATTTCTTTGGTGTTTTCCATGTTCCTCTTGTGTTGTGATCTTGTTTGAACCATAAAATAGAGATTGTTTGATCTTAATCTTTAGGACCAAAAGAGGAGAAGAACTAGGAGAGTCCAAGGATCAAAAGGGGTGGTGATGGGGATGGGATAAATGGATGATGTGAATGAGTGAAAATTTTGAAGAAATTTTTAGGGGTAATTCTAAACTTTTAGGGCTTGGATTTGTTTTTTGATAGTTTGACTAGGTGTATTAAGTCAAACAAGATGATGATGAACTTGTAAACCCTAGGAAGTTGTGCTATCTTAGAGAAAAATCGCAAAAGATTATGAATTGGCTAAGCGTGTTAGGCCAATAAAGGTGATCATGAACTAGTAGACCTTAGGAAGTTGTGTTATCCTAGAGGCAAATTTGTTCAAGAGGATTGAAAGTTTGACTAGCAGTTTTAAGTCAAACAAAGTGATGCTGATTTAGCCTTTAAGTTTAGCATGAATGATTTTTTAGAGTTCCCAAGATTTTGTTTGTGGGATGAAATTTGATTGATGGAGAGATGGATGAGAGTGAAGACTTTGATCCTATAATTTGACCTAGACACGACTCTTTTTTTTTACAAGACCTCGGTATTGAAAAACATGCCTTACTTCCTATGTAAGAAAAGAAAACCAATGCTCGGGATTCTGTTGATAATAAAATGCATACAAACTTGGGTTATTATTTTAAGCATTCTTATAGAAATTATACACAAATATTTCTCTGACTTCAAGGAGCATTTCAAGACATTTTTCACAAGCATTTAGACTAATCCTTTTGAATCTTGGTTTTGGGATTTTGACTTTTCCAGAAATCATTTGAGATAGCACATGTGAGGTCCAATTTGTCTTTATCTCTTCTTAGTGAGTTCTTTTTACCAAAAGAACTTTCTTGATTATTTTTCAAACTACATGTCTAATGTCCTACTTTATTTTCATCCCACAAGGTCCATTATGTGGAAATCAAGGAAATTAGGGAAAAAAATTCCTAGTGTTGACTTTGGTGAAACAAATGACGATAAAACCCAAGCACTTAGAAACCTCTAAGGATATAATCTCTAGGGAAAGCAAGAGCACTTACATTCATTTAAAGGATATTGGTTTCATCAAAGGGTTTGAAATTTCAAATCTTTTGTGAATGTTTGTTTCTCAATGTTTTAGAACCAAGCAAGGTGTCTCAATAACATGCACAACCTTAGGCTGAAAATACAACATTTGTTGGGTTCCCACTTGGATGAATCTAGTTGTGCATATTCAGTGCAGATGATTAGATGCTTGACCATGCAGGCTCCCCCTTACAGTGCACTCACTTCTCAAGTCAATCAAGCATCAATACCCATGAATCTCCCATGGCATACTTTTCATCTCTACAACAAAACTGCATGTATAACATGGGGTGACTTCAAAGGACATGACCTTTTGCACCAAAAAATAGATAGGATTTTGGCCTTTTCTAAACAAGGGGTTTTAATTTGGGCATTCTGTTTGTGGGGGACTATCCATGCGGCGAGAGACCATTGTTTCCCTTCTCGTCAGAATAATCCTTGTGATTCTTGAACTTTCCTCAAGAATCCACACTTATATACCGGTTGGAAGTTGCTTGGATTTAGCGTGTTCCCGGTTGGGTCTTTCCCTTGGGTGAGTACTTTTTCCCACAAGGTAGGCCCTCTAAGATAAACAATAGCAAGCTATCATATCCTGTAGTTCAATCAACCTTCATTGAAAAACAAAGGGAGAACACTCGCGATATACCATGCTCACACTCGCATGTTTGTTTCAATTTTAATTCCAAAAATGAAATGTGGAGGCAATTATTTTATTCAACTTAAGATCACCAAAATAAATTTTGATTCTCAAGATCGCCGTGAGGCACGAAAGAAGTGCATATGCCCTTTTGATGATATTAACCTGAATAAAAAAATTACAAAACATAATAGCATCTGTTAATTTTAACCCCACAAAGCAAAATGAATTCTTTTTAAAGCACCAATTCAAATGTTGAGGTTGCCCTATTCAATTTTCAAACCCTAAACCAAATCTAGTAGATTGTTTCTAAGGTTCTTTTTAAGCCCTTTTGCAAAATTTTGAAACATGAAATTTGTGTTCTTTTTAAAGTCGAAAATAAAAATTAGTATCTTCTAAGGTATGAAAGGTAACAAATCCTTTGAAAGAGATTAGGAATTATCTAAAGTGTTAAACAACACTATAGTGTTCAAAAACATTTTATATAAGATGGGAATGATGTCATGATGTAACATTTCATTTCGCTTTCTTCCTTGTCCTAACCTGCAAGATGATAAAAACTAGAGAGTGCAGAAACAATAAATAGGTCAATAATTCAAAAATCTAAAAAAAACAAACTGCACATGTTAAAAAAAATAATTCAAATTTCTAACTGTTTTTTAGCAGCGCAGTTAGTGGGTGCAGCGCAGTTTACAACATAAGTGGTGCTATATAGCACCACACATTTTACTGAGTGCAACGCTCTGTAGAAACAAAGAGTGTGGGTGCGGCAGAGTTTGGCACGCGACACAATTTGTAACTCAAAAATCCATGGCAGCATTGACAATTTTGAAAAAATTTAGGCGGCAAAGCGGGTGCGGCTCAGTTTAAGAAAAGTACAGTGTAATATAGCATCATGCCTCTGAAAGCGATACAATACAGTTCTACGAGAATGGGTGTGGTGAAGTTTGGACCTACAGATCCACAACAGAGTTTGAAATTAAAAAAAAAAAATGGCGCGGGAAGCAAGTGTGGCGCAGTTTGGATTCTGAGTGATGCGATATAGTGCCGCGCCTACGGAAGCGATGCAATATGGCATCACGGGCCTATGGAAGTAGTGCAATATAGCGTTGCAGGCCTATGTGCGGCATAGTTTCCTAGGACCTACAAAAGAAACAGAAAAAATGCAGATTTTTCAAAAAAAATGTGATTAGAATTTGTTCAAGCCCTCCTTCTAGCGCCAAAATGTGAACCCCTACTGTGCACTTGCACAAAAACAACAAATAATCACAAGATTAGATCATATGCAAGAAAGAATGAAGGATTCCCCATGAAATCCATTTACTAAAACTCAAACTAGGAAAATGAAGAACAAAATAAGTAAATCCTAATTAAGTAAGCAAACTAGTGATCCCATGGGGGAATTAGTGCCGATTGGTGTGTCGAAATCAGCCCTTTCCAACTCCTTTTGTAAGCTTTTGATGATTTTTAAGTAATTGAATCTCCTTGATGATATTTTGGCATAACCTAACTATGAAACTATGGAAATGATGAACATATGGAATGAAATGCACAAAATTAACTCTCAATGTCAAGAGATTAACTCTACATGAGATTTTAGATGAAGAATGAGGAGAGAAGCCTCCTATTTATAGATTTGAATTTGGAAGAGAGAGCAATATTTTGGCAATGTGGGACTAACTTTCACCCAATGTTCAAATTCCACTTGTCACCATGTGAATGGTTAATGGTTGTGCACATTTTGGCCAAAGTGCCAATAAGTGCAATTAGGTGGAATTTGAAATTGAGGGAATGACATGTGAGAGGGAAAAAGGAATGAAATAAATGCCACTTGGCTCAATGCACAAGGACATGTAAGAGTCTAAGTGAATTCTTTGTTGGAAGTACCCATCCACTTGGACTTTTTGAATTCAAACTTGAGGGAATATTCCCTTTTTATGCCATGTGAGGGAAAATAGAGATTTAATAAATGAATTAAATCTATTTTTATGTGCAAGTTGCATTCTCTAGAGGATTTTAGTGATAGGGATTAACTTAATCAAGATTTGATTAATTTAATGAGAAGTTAAGTGATTTGACCATTTTGACTTAGATTTTTAGGATTTGATTTAAATGAAAATGAGAGGAAAGATTAATTAAATAAATGTTTTTGATTTATTTAACTAAAAGGGGAAATTTTAGATTAAGTTACATAAGGTTTAATTTATTTAATTTAATAAGAAGACTTTAGAGAGTTTAATCACATAAAATGAATTATTTAATTAATAGAGACATAAGGTTAATTAAATTAAATTGATTAGTTTAATCAATAGAGGAGAAAGACATAATCAAATAAATAATGATTTATTTAATTAAGAGACAGAAGGTGATGATAATATGAGAGTGTGATTCAGGAAGAAATGTCATTAGTAGTCAGGATCAAGTGTGTCGAATCGATTTGTACATTTTCCATGTCTACAATTTCAATAATTTTTCTTCTTGCTAATACATTTAACACATCACTTAACTACATATTATGCTTAAGGGGCATCTTACTTAAATTAGTATTAGGAAATTGCAACAACTATGAAGAGACTTCTGGTTGGAACCACTTCTGATCAATTAGCATACTATTTAAAGGAATAGTTGAGGATTTTCCATTGTTTTTAGGTAATTCCTCATATTTCTCATCTTCTTCATGTTATTTCTAGAGTTAGTAACTTTATTTTCTTCTCCTTTATTGGAGGGCTTATTGTTATCTTTTTCCTTATCTTCCTCCTCTCCTTCATCTTTTCCTTTTTTTGATTTCTCGCCTTCTTCATTTTTGTCTTCCTCTTCTTCCTTTTGATCATTACTTCTACCTTTTTCTTTCACATTTTTCTATCTTTGCTCATTTTATACTTCATGCTTATTGCCTTCACTAGTGCCATGTTTTGTATCTGTCGGAGAAACAAATATCTCAAGATTTTTTTGAATTGTATTTTTTGAAGTGATAGGAGTGTCAACCTTTGTAGTTTCTTTTCCACTCCCAATATTTCCTTCCAAAACATGCATATTTTGATCATTTTCAAGTGCATAGGTTTTTCCATGTCTAGAATAATATTATCTAAAATTCCATCTTCATCATCACTAGTTTATTTTTCTAAACCATGTCCCTTGTAGGAAGAACAAACATGAATCATCTCAATTTTTTGTGCTATCTTAGTAACCTTTTCTTTGGTCTCCTTTTTTATTTTCTCAAATTGATCTCAATCTTTTCCCATGAGAAGTGTTAGATCCTTCACTTTGATTTGAATTCTTTTTTGCAAACTTGAGCTAATGTGGCCTTATCAAGTTAGACAAGGATAAATCAATCTTCTCAACAACATATGATTTGATATTTTCTTCTAATGTAGTGGTTGCTTCTCTCTTTTATAGTAAAACCTTCCATACATCATCTGTGACCTTTTTCCTGATATACTCCATATCAACTTCAATAATGACAATATATTTGATGATAACTGCAATTATGGTAACTTTTTTTCCTTATTTTCACTCAAATACATGATACATTTTCCTTCAACATTTTGTTATGAAAAATACCTTCAAATAATGCATTCAAATTCATTGGGCTTGGAGGATTCTCCTTACTAGACTTCTTCCTCTTATTCTTCTTCTCTGGATCACTAAATTCGGTCTTCTTTCCTTTATTTCCTTTTTCCTTGTGTACATGTATTCTAAGAGCTTGTTTTTATTTATCTATATATTCTTTTTGAGAAGAGACAACTATCTTTGCTCTTTAGTTCTTCATAGTTACAGGTGACCCTTCATCCTCATCCTCTTCTTATTCTTCAAAGATCACACTCATGTCCTTCTCTCTTCAAGCTTTCTATTTATTTCCTCTTTTTTTCTTAGAGGTGGATGGGGAGGCTACCGAAGTAGCTTTTATTTTCTTTGTCTAAGATCCTCCTGCCACTGGAGCAATGATCTCTATTCTCTTAGTATTGTGAGGAGTAGAAACCGGTTCAAACTAATGTTGAGTAGAGGAACCAGTTCTACTAGATCTTCTAGGTCTAGAGGACTCAACAACATTACCTACTAATTCAATAGTCATTTTTCTTAAGAACTATATTTCTCTTACTGTAAGTCGACTAATTTTGATACTTTCATTTAATACCTTTGCCACTCTTTTCTTACTTGCAGTTTCTAACAATTTCATATGTACTTTCACTGAATTTTCTTCATAAGTCCCATGTGTTTATAAATTAGGATCCTTAGGACTATTCAAAAAAATTTAATAAGACCAACAATCTCAACTTCATTTATCTCATATTTGATTGGGGGAATACAAACTATTCTATGTTCCACAACTTCAACAATATAAAAATTAATGGAAACTAAGAATGCGATTTCATCTCAATATTTTTCCACTAAGATGTGAGGGATCATTTATATTTCATTCATTCTCTTCTGAAATACTGTAAATAATGTAGTAAGTGCCTCTTCTTGAACCTTCAATTCACCAAGGCTATGCAAATGTTCCAGAATCTAATGTGACATTGGTTTCCTTTGATTCCATATGAAATTACTTCTCCCTAGAAGTTCTCTCAGAAAATAGAATAAAAAATAAACTAATAGAGAACCAAACTTGAATGGATATTTCTTATCCTTGGTTTGTTTTAGGTTGTCAAATAGTCATTGTCGAAGAAATTCACATAGATCCTTGTCTTTACCTTTTTTTTCCATCTCATAGGCAACATAGATTGTTGTAGCTGACACTAAATTTTCCCTATTTTTGTAATAAAATTTTTATCCTATGACCATTGTCACATACCTTACTATGAGGTTCCAAATAGTATCAACCATGAGAGCCCTATGATCGAATGTGGCTCTAGTCAGCTCCATTACATCTTTATTCTTTACAGATTTTAATAATGGTACATTTCTAGTAGCATAAAGTCTTGTCACTTCCCTTATAACCTCTTTTGATATCATGTTGATCTTATCTTTCCATAATTATCAATCATATATTCCGCTCAAAGCCATTCTTACAAACTTATGGGCGACATTATAGGTAAAATTTGGAAAAAGTTGCAATACGTCCAAATTCTTTGTCACAAGGTTTTTGTATTCAGGATTGATTTGGTGATCATATCCAGTTAACTCATTTATCCATGGGTCGATGAGTTTAATATGATTGTATCCTTCCATTTTTCTATAAATAAAACCCCTAGTGTCCTCAATAGGTAAAACTCTATTTGGTATGCTCGAAAAAGCTCTGAGGGGGTCATCCTCAAATATATTCATGGGGTATTTCTTGAGTTTTGGTTGATTATTTTTGCTTATATTTACCAAGATGGGTATGGCCATATTTCCAGAATTCAAATTCTTAAGAGAAAGATTTTAAGGCAACAGTAAATACCTCTTCTTCACTTACTAAAACTAGGGTTTGAGATGCTCTACTTCCTGAACTTTTGAATTTTCTTCAATTCAATTCCAAATGCATAAGAGTGAGTGAATTAGGCAAAGTTTAGAAATTTTTAATCCAATATTTCTCTCTAATTTTCATTTAATGCACTAATCAGAAAAGCTAATAAAAACTCTTCATAGTGTAGCAGCAAACCCTTGTTTACTTTGCAAAAATCCTCAAAAGTTTATTTTCTTCCGAAATTTTCTCCGAAATATTTATACTGTCAATATTTATCTCATGTCTTTGTTATGAGTTATACCACCTTATACCAGCAAGGGCTTTTTCGGTTTTCTATAATTTCTCCCCCTGACCAAAAGCATAGGTTTAGTTTTTGAGAAAATTATTTGCACCAGAGGGTGGTACAAATTTATTTTTAGGTTTTGATTCTTTCTTATTCTTAGGATCTTATTTATTCCTCCAAATATTTTACATTTCCTTCTTTACTTATGTCAGATCAATCTTTGTGAATGGATTATTTTTGTCTTCACGATTTTTCTTTCTTATGTTTCTACAAAATCTAGCAGTATGTCTTGATTTATTGCAATTGTGACATATGATATTCCTTTGAGAGTTACTCTTTTCATTCACTCTGGATCTACATTGGTTAGCCTTGTGTCCAAAACCATGACATGTAGAGTAGTCACGATAGAAATACTAAAACATTCACCTACCTCAAGTCCCAAACCACTTTTATCTTTAGATAATTTCTAACATGCAATCATCTCATCAAGCATTGTAGAGATTGTCTTAAACTTGTCTTCACGAACTCTTTCTTTTTCCAAATCTTCTCTCAGGTTTATCACTTCTTATTCAAGCTTTAGACACTCATTAGTTTTTTTTTTTCCATAGTATTTAGAAATTCCTCAATTATTTTATTTTATTCCACTTGTACCTTTAGTCAAATCATGTCTTCATTTTCTTATCTCAACCGTTCACTGACTTCCTTATGCCTTTCTCTAAATTTCTTGATTTTTTCTCTTAGTTACTTGATGCATTCATTGGCTTTATTGATATTTTCCTTCATACCTTTGTTTTCACTTTCAACTCTATCAATATCTTCAAGAGAAACCTTAAGTTCTCCATCCATATCAAGTATGCAACCATTATCAGCCATGTCTTCAAATATCAGGACCTTCCCAAAGCGGTTAAGTTCCTTTAGTGGAACCAAGATCTAATACCAATTGTTGAACACCTAGAATACTGAGAGGGGGATGAATCAGTATTCCCAAAAACCATTTAATTATGAACCATCCAATTCACATAGAATACTTAGCAATTATTAGAAATAAAAGAACAAACACCCCATAACCTATGCAACACATTAACACTCAAATTTTTATGTGGAAAAACCAAGATGGTAAAAACCACGGTGATGATTAGCTCACAATATAGTATGATCGATCATAAAATATTATAGAGAGGCTCAATTCTAGAAGGACTCACTGCCCAAGTGAACTCATTGTTCATAGTAAAAAGTAAAGCATGAAAGGGTGACTACACAACCAAGTTTTGAATTGATGAAAAATGAATCTTTCGTATGTTGAATTTAGTTCCTTTGAAGCTCAAGGTTCTGATCCAAACCACTTTGCGTAATAGAAAACACAAATATCTACTTTGAATTATATTCATATATCGTTTTCTCAATCTTCTACAAAAATTCACTCTTTTCCTTACAAGTGGATCACATTTCTAGCATACCACATCCATTAATCTCAAAATGATCTTCTATATATATACATGAGCATCATCATAAACACTAACTAGGTCGGCCTCAATAGATGACGCCAAGGGAAATGCAAAATGTCCCTTTTTGGTGCCCAATTCAAATTCAAATACCTTTGTGCCACAAAACCTATGAAATATAAATCAACATGGACCTATAATAGCTCCTTCTTACATCCGCATTATAATTTTAATCTCTGTAACCTTTTACATAATTTGGGTCAGCCATACATAAGACCTAAAATATAATACTCCAATTTTTTATCACACATAGAACACGTGTATCTCAAAATTTCATGCCTGTTAGAAGTGTTAACCAATAGAAACTTGTAAACATTATCCCAAAAACTGCAAGGCCATGTGCACACTCACATATAAGTGTGTACAGAAGAGGCTATGCTCATAGCACTAAAAACTAAGAGCACTCTATATTCAGAACTTCTATCAAATGCAATTTTTGAATTATTTGTTGAGACCAGCTGAAATTCTAGAATTAGGTACCGATATCATCCAAAAACCACACATTGGAATCATGAGAAGGGATTTGAACATGTGATGAAATGTGAACCAATCTATGGAGATCTCAAAGATAAAAAAATATCAACTTAGTAGATTATTCTTCATACAATCTTGTAGTGTTGATGTAGCATTGACATTAATGACAACACATGTCTTCTTCATTATTTCAACACTAATGCAATCCTCATCTAGGGTTTTCTTTTGTATGCTTTTCTAAGAATTAATTGTATAATGTAATCATTCATTCACATGTATTCACATTCTTGTATTCACAATCAATTAATACAAAATTAATGTGTCATATGTTTGTGTGATATTTGTGTGGATAAATCTATTTCTTCTCAAGGTTGCATAGCATAATAATTTTTTCGATTTCTCTCATGCATGATAGGAATTTTGGTTGTAGAGGATCGTTAGGAGCTATGGGGACTCAATAATCAACTCCATCATGGTATCAAAGCACTAGATCTATAACTACTTGTACAAATTCTAAGAGATTCGACCTTGGGAGAAAATGGCTTATCTTAGGGAAAAACATGCATCATTGTTTAGTCTATAATGGTCAAAAACTCTAAGAATTCCTATTTTATTGCTCAAGTTTGAGTAGTTGCAAAAAAGGAAAAAATTAGGATTACACATATTAGTATAGATTCATATGAACCTAACCCTGATCTACCATTTTATTGTTTGTAGGTACAGGGTTGAATTATTTTTTGTTTTAGTCAAATTTTTGAGGTTTTTATCAAAAAATAATTGAAAAAGTAAAAAAAAAAAATTAAAAAAATTATTCTCTAAAAACAAATTGCAAATCAAAAATTTGAAAAAAGGAGGAGAAGAAAGCTTGTGTAGGGCTCATAGGTCATGGGGCCCCTTTTCCTGCCATTGGTGGCAATCTCAAACTAGCTGGTGTTTCACTAGTGACTTTTATTTATAGTTGACAAGAGGCTCCTGAAAATTTGTCGGCCTCAATCACCCCTTTGGTGGCTCATCACTAGTGGTAGTAAAGCAATGAAAAAAATTGGTGACATAATCATTGCGACAAAACCTTTGAATATTTTGAATAATATTATAACCTCAAATGAATATTTCATTAATCGGTAATTTTTCCCATTGACAACTGGTGCTTTTTATTGATGAAGAGCATATTCTAGGCATATTCATTGTTTTCAATCATATGGATGCCATCTCAAGCGCCCTTCTAGTCCTCATTTTTCCTAAACAAGGTAATTTTGTTCTTTTTGGCATAACTTGTGCATATGGTGTCAAAATTAGGCAAACAAGATATCATCAAAAAGTTAGTTTTGAGAACTTTCTAGTGGTGCAAGTTTTGTTATCAAATTTTGTTGCTAGTTCTTGTTATTCTCAATCAAATTCAAATCTTCATTTTACGCTTCAGAGACCATAATTTTTCACTTGTATCTCCAATTTTTGTAATTCTAGCTGTGTTGGAAAGGTATTTTAGAGCTCTTCAGATTTGTTCATACACTTTTTTTGAGAATCTACCTCAAGTAAATTTTATTCAGTATTTTTTCATTTCATATTCTTCTTAATTACTTGGACATATTGGCATCTAGAAAGGATCTGGTTATGTGAGGTGACATCACTTGATTTTCTTTATCAATACTGAGGTTATTAGTCTCTATTTTTTTTATTTGAGGAAGTATCATGGATTTTTCTATTCATCCTTTTGTGATCAACATGGAAAAGGATAATTACGAATCTTGGTGAAATGACATCTTGACACATCTTAAGTGGATTTTTATTTATTACATTAGACTAAATATAGGTCTATTTGTCTCATTGCATGAGATTAAAAGACTTGTCACAATCTAATACAATCCTCATCTAGAGTTTTCTTTTTATTCTTTTATAAGAATTCATTGTATAATTTAATCATTCATTCATATGTATTTAGATTCTTGTATTCACAATCAATCAATATAGAAGGCATATCAAATTCTTGTGTGATATTTATCTAGATCAATCTCTTTCCTCTCAAGGTTGCATAGCATAATCATATCTTTGAATTCTCTCATGTGTGATAGGAATTTTGGTTGTAGAGGATCATTGGGAGCTATGGAGGTTCAACAAGTCCATCAGGTCATACAAAATAAGAAGTCTCAATTTTTTTGGATTTGTGTGGAATTCCAAAAATTGAATAAATAATGTATTCATGTCCCCTTTCCTACCCTATTTACTGAAGAAATGCTAAAATCCGTAGTCTCTAGTGAAATATATTCATTCATCGATGGGTTTTATCAATGCCATCAAGTTTGAATTTGAGAGGAGGATCAACCCAAAACACTATTTTCTACATAATGAGGATTATTTATGTATACGATCAATTCCCTTTGACCTAAAAATGCACCAATGGTCTTGAGTAAGATCATGGAAAATACATTGAAGGAATTTATACATGGTTTCTTAGAAGTTTACCTAGACAATTGGACCATATATGGGTTAGTTAAGAATTACATTTAGGACCTCTAGACTATGTTGGAGAAATGTTGGAGTATGCAAATTTACTTGAATCTTAATAAATGTATTTTTGTGATACCTTTCGGCACACTGTTAGGCCATATTGTATATAAATGACTTAGATTAATTATTTATTTGATAAAATTTTCTCCAATCCTAACACTACATCCAACCAAAACAACACTATAGGCTAAAACATTCTTTTAGGCTACATCGAATACCATAGGAAATTCATCAAAGGATATGCATTATAGCTTTGCCTAGAATAACTTCTCAAAAGTAATACTAACAAAAAAATCACATGGACATATCAATGCCAACAATCCTTTGACACCCTTAGGTAGAAAAATAGCCAAAGCACCCATTCTCATATTTCTTGATTGGTCAGTTCCCTCTCGATGGGGCATACCACAACCCTCCTAGTCATCATTCCTCATCCCTTTTACATTGAGGCATGTTTTGACTGAATTTCTTTGACACAATGTGATAAACTACATTGTACATCAAAGAGGGGCAAAATGTAGAACTAAAAATTGTCCTAGGCCTACGACTCTTTAATTCTTCCTCATTTCCCCTTTTGTCTTTGATAATTAATGATTTTTAATTATTTAATTATTTTCTAAAGTCATATGTCTTCTATTAATTAAATAATTTTAATTATTTAACTAATTTATTTCTAATCTTTATTCTTCCTTGATTAAATTTTATTTATTTAATTACATCACTAATTAAGTCCCTTTCTTTCTAAAATTAAATAAATTCCTATTTTTTTAATTTCTATGTTACTTTCCACTATAATTAAATAATTATTTTGATTATTTAATTATTCATTAGCCTCTTCTCTCCCCAATTAAATAAAATTTATTTATTTAATTTGGTCCACTCTCTTGAATTTTGAATTAAATTATTCAAAAGATTCATCTTTGTCACATTCTTCTATAATTAAGTAATTATTTTAATTATTTTAATTACTCATTGGCCACCTAGATTAAATAATTTTATTATTATTTAATTTCCTATCACCTCTTTATCTGTGCCAATTTTATCTTTCACACCAAGTCCTTGTCTATCCATGTCTCAATTAACCTCCACCCTTGATTAAATTGTTTATAATTTAATCTTGACCGCCAATCCTTATCATTTGCCCTAATTTTTCCCTAACCCTAATCCATACCTCATCTTTCATTCTTGACCATTAATTATTGAGATTCAATTGTAGCCTTTCATTCAAAATTATCTTTTCTATAAAAGACCTATATCATTGTCATTTCTTCATCTTAGGCATCTTGGAGAATACACAAGCTATCTTGCTATCAACATCAAGTCAAGTGCATCCATAGTCATTTAATATCTCCAATATTTTTCTTTGTCATTGTCATAGGCCATTATTGCACACTTAAAATCTGAGGGGAATTACTATATTCGAGCAAAATGGAGAAGTGAAATGAAGGTGAATCAATGGTGGCATGAAGATTTAGTAATATTGCTTTATGTTTTATGTCTTTATGCTTATTTGTTCTTCATTTTTTTAATTGGGGTTTGATTTATATGCTTTATTGCCTAACCTTTAATATTTACCCCTGATTTACATTGATGAACCTGACGTAAAATGAATTTTTTAGATTTCCCTAACCTTATATTGCTATTTTGTGCAAATATTTGGACTTACATTTTGTAGCTAATATTGGAGATGCAAGCCTAGGGTTTGGAAATATTTGACCACAAAAAAAAAATTGCAGGTTGGGAACAATATCAAGAGCCTTCATTCCAAAAATCAGATTTTTTTGGCTCTATTTTTAATTATTTATATATTTAATTTTTTTGATAAAAAATTAATTTTGAGAGAAAATCAGCAAAGTTTTCAAATTTGTTTATATTTTTGGAAATCTCTCCAAATTATAATAAGGGTCTATTATTTAAGTTTTTAATTTGGATGAAAAATAGTTAGACAAAAATCAAATCTTTGAAAATTAGGGTTTTATAAAGATTTGATTATATCTCACAAACAACTGCAGATCCTTTTATAGAAAAAATTCTACAGATTTGGGGTGATGTGAGGATACTTATATAAAAAAAAGAAAATTGTTGGATGTGTTTTGAATTTTTTATAATTTTATAATGATTTTTCATGAAAAACTAATTTTGGGTGAAAATCAACAATTTTTTCTGATTTCTTTACATTTTTGGAATGATCTTGAAATTTCAATAAGGATCTATTCTTTGTGGTTTTTGTTTTTATGCCAAAAACATTTAAAAAAATCAGATTTATCTTGACTAGCTAACCCTCTAATATTAGTGATCAATTATCTTGTTAGGGTTTTGGCTTTGTTGTTGGTTTTGTGCATGTGTAGAAAAATAAACACTTCAAAGGAAAAATCAGATCAAGTGGACACAAATTTGGAGCTAAATAAAGTCCAGGTGCACACTTTTTAACTCATATCTTCATCTTAATCTTGTTCACAACATCAGACTTTCAATTTCAGCTTAAAAAGAATAAGTTTCTTCTCACAATCATACTTTCAATTTGGGCTTAAAAAGAACAAGTGTCTTCTCAAAATTATACTTTCAATTTTGGGATTTTAAAAGAATAAGTGTTTGCATTTCTTGGTGATCTTGTTTATGCTTGGAGGAGTGTATGTGTTGGAAAAATAAGTATAGACAACTGAGAGGGGGGGGGGTGTGAATTAGTTGTTACCAAAATCAAACTTATACAATATTAACCAATCCTTATATCACAAATCTAATAATTAATAGTGCAAGCATAAGAACAACACATCGGAGATGCATGAACACCAAAATTTTATATGTGGAAACCTTGTTAGGGGAAAAACCATGGTGGATGTTAGTCCACAAGATTATACCTTGATATAAGTATAATGAAGACTAAAAAGAGAATGCACTTGCATTTAGGAACACTCCCTAGAGCACACTGCTCAAAGGGAAGGCTCACTGCCTTACATACATTAATCAAATTAAATCCATCTAATGAATTTGAACTGATAAAATGGCTTCTACAAAATATTGATTATAGTTCCAATTAGGCAAACAAAACTTCTTCAAAATCTTGCACACTATGTTATGAATGATATGTCCTTTATTTTCACTTGTACATCACTTATACACTTGAGCACTTTTTCTAAATGAGGAAAAAAATCTTATATATATATCCACAACACCGATTTGCATCCACTATTCAGTCAACCACAAATAAAGAATAAATTAAAACTCTCGACCTTGATACATGAATAAATTTCAATGGGTACCAGCACAAGTCATTCTCAACATAGTGAGGACCCAAAAAAACATCTCCAAACATGCCAAACAATAAAATATTAATCCTCATGGATCTGCAACACACTAACACCACAATGTCGGCCAAGAACATGAACAGTCAGTCACATATTGGAAGAATCTTTGATCACAAAAACTGTGGATGTACATCAAGGATAGAGTATGGTCTAGACTCATCCATGAACATCATAGGTACATGCGCACCACATGAGATTACCATAATTTCATCCGCTTTGACTAATAACACCATCTACAAAAACTAAATAATTGTAGGCACATAGATCTTCATAACTTCCACTAAACTTCATGCGCACCTCTGAAACTTTCAGACATCATACTATGAAAGTTCAACAACAAACCCTTTGAAGAACACCTTCAGATCTTCAACACATAGAGCTTTCCAACATTTTGACCTTCTCAACTCCACTAGTTGCTTGTACTATATTTATTACAATTTTCTCAATCTCCTTGACATATACAACCTTAAGCAACTTAAAATGCTAATAGTGTAAAAATCAATGACAAAAATATATTAGAAACACAACCACAACATCCAAAAATCTCCCCCTTTGGCATTCATGGAAACACATTATGTGAAAAATAATACCATTAACCCAACTAACTCTTCTTCAACAATCTCCACCTGAGATTGTGCACTTTTTTTTTCTTGTTTCCTTCATTGCTCTTCTTTCCCATTTTTCACATTGCTTCTCTCCCCCTTTGACATCAATGGAAAAGGTACATATGCTCTTATTTCAATTTTGAAACAAACTGACTACTCTCCCTGAGTAGCAGTCACCACAACATCAATTTGATATATGATAAAGCAATGAATTCACGGACTGATGCAAATACCAACATCTTATTTCTGATTAGGAGGGGAAATTACCCCTAACTTGACTCTAAGGTACTCAAAATTATCCTTAGGCATCGACTTTGTAAAGATATTTGCAATTTTCTCTTTGGTAGGTATGTACTCCAGTCTAACATCTTTGTCACTTACTTTGTCTCTCAAGAAGTGATACTTGATGGATACATGATTTGTCTTTAAATGAAATACTGGATTATTAGAAATGTTAATGGTGCTTGAATTGTCACAGAATATAGCAACGGGCTCTTCATACTCAATTCTGACATCACTCAACATTTGATTCATCCATAATACTTGGGTACAACTGTTTGCAACAACAATGTACTTTGCCTCAATAGTAAATAATGAAACTGAGTTTTTCTTTTTTCCTCACCAAGATACCAGCTTCTTACCTAAGAAGAACACACCACCACTAGTACTCTTCCTGTCATATAAATCTCCTACCCAATCAACATCAGTAAAAGCAATTAGAGTAAGATCATCATTCTTAGGATACCAAAGACCAAGATCAACTATCCCTTTCAAATATCTAAATATTGTTTTCATAGCAGTCAAATGGGACTATTTAGGATCAGCTTGAAATCTAGCAACCATGCACACAACATTCATTATGTTTGGCCTGGTCTGAATCAAGTAAAGTATTCTACCAATCATTGACTTGTATCTTGTCTGATTTTCTTTGGGAGTATCATCCTTCTGTGTAGCTTTGCATCCAGTGACCATAGGTGTACCAACTGGTTTTTCATCTTCAAAGCCAAACTTCTTAAGTAATTATTTCACATACTTAGATTGAGATACAAATATTCCATCATCTAATTGATTAATTTGCAATCCCCAAAATAATTTTATCTCTCCTATCATTGAAATTTCAAATTCACTTTTCATTTCATTGGGAAACTTCATACAAAAATCAACATCACATTCAAATATAATATCATCAACAAAGACTTCAATGATCAATTCTTTGCTCTAATCCAATTTAAAATACAAATTGTTGTCAGCATTACCTTTATTGAATCCAAGTTTCAATAAGTATTTTTCTAATCTAGCATACCATGCTCTAGGGGATTGCTTTAGTCCATAAAGAGCTTTCTTCAATAGGCATACCATGTCATTTTCATTAGTCAACTAAAATCCATTTGGTTTTTCAACATACACTTCTTCTTCTAGTTTAGCATTCAGAAATTTTGACTTCACATCCATCTGATAAACTTTCTAGTTCTTGCAAGTAGCATATGCGAGAAATAGTATAATAGCTTCAATTCTAGCAACAGGAGAAAAAGTTTCTTCAAAATCAATACCTTCAATTTTTGAGTAACCTTTGCAAATCGATCTTGCTTTGTTTCTAACCACATCACCTTGTTCATTTAGCTTATTTTGGAACAACACCCACTTGGTTCCAATCACATTTTTGTTCTGAGGTCTAGGAACAAGATACCATGTATTATTCTTTTGTATCTACAACACTTCTTCTTTCATGGCTTCCATCCAATATTCATCCTTGCATGCTTCACTTATATTTCTAGGTTCAACTTTAGAAATTAGACAATATTCTTCTAGAATTCTTCTTCTAGTTTGCACACCTTTGGTTTTGTCTCCTATGATTTGACTATCAGAATGATTTATTCTTGCATACTTAGGAGTTTTGAAGTTTTCTCTTACCTCTTGTTCTTGTGATCTTTCTTTTGCACTTTTACTTGCTTTTGCTACTTGATTTCCTCGATTCACCAGAACAATCTGAAGTTGATTTTGTGTCTGAGCATCATTTTCAACATCATCATGTTGATCATCTAAGTCATAATCACTAAGTCTAGATGATTTACCAATATCTTCATCAACCTTAACATTTTCACTTTCAACCACTTTCTTCAACCTTTTATTAAAGCACTGGTAATCTTTTCTTTTAATAGAGTATCCTAGGAAGATTCCTTCATCACTTCTAGCATCAAACTTACCTATATCATCATCTCTCTTGATGTAGCATTTGCTTCAAAAATAATTGAAGTATTTGACAGTAGGCTTATAACCAAACCATAGCTCAAAAGGTGTTATACCAGAATTACTGTTGACTTTCACCTTGTTAATAGTATACACAATAGTACTTATAGCTTCTCTCCAGTAGAAATGAGGAGACTTTTCTTCTCATATCATTGCCCTAGCAATGTCTAGAATGGTTTTGTTCTTTATTTCAACAACTCCATTCTGTTGAGGGGTCCAAGGAGCAGATAGTTTTCTTTGAATTCCATGCTCTTCACAAAGAGAATTGAATTCCCATGAAGTAAATTCACCACCTTTGTTTGACCTTAGACATTTGATCTTTTGACCTATCTCATTCTCTGCCATAGCTTTAAGACTTTATAACTTTTCTAATGCTTCATATTTTTCTCTCAAGAAAGTGACCAATATCATTCTAGAATAATCATCAATGAGTAACATAAAGTACCTTTCACCTTGTAGGCTTATGATTCTTGAAGGACCACATAGATCAGTATGTATCAAATCTAGTACTCCATTTGAGCTATACTATTTGCTTCGGAAGGAATTTATTTTTTTCTTTCTCGTATGACATTCCTTGCACATAGTGTTAGTAGGCTTCACTAACTTAGGTAAATCTTTGACTTTTTGAGTAGAACTTATCGTGACAATGTTATCAAAGTTCACATGACATAACCTCCTATGCCATAACAGGTTTACATCAATTTGAGAAATCAAACAACTTTGAATAGCAGTACTTAAATGAAAGATATTACCTTTTGTCTTTGTTCCTGAAGCAATTATATTTCTTGGAACTTATTGTTATTCTGCACTTACCATTCTTGAACTATAGATTGTGGTCTTTGTTTACCATTTGTCCAACACTCAACATTTTAGGCCTTCTACATAAAGAACAACATTAGTATTGTGCTTACCACCAAAATAAATACAAAGTTCTATCACCGAACCTCACACTAGAAGTGTTGTCACTTAACCTCACAACACCACAATTATATTTTTCCAAGCTTACAAATTTTCTTTTATCTCTAGTCATATGATGTGAGCATCCATTGTCAATTACCCACTCATCTTTCTCTTCAAACTTGGCTTCAAGAGATTTCTCAACATTTACATTTCTAATAGATTAAGTGGACACCTAACCATTTTCTTTGATAGCAATAAATACCCATTCATCTTCATTTCCAGTTTCTTTATCAGATTCTTCATCAGTTACACGTTCTTCAGCATAATAACACTTTCTTTGAAATCTAGTATTCTCAAGCTTATAATTTGAAACTCTTTCAAGAAATCTAGAAGAAAAATGACCTATCTTACTACAAGAAAAACATTTAATAGGTAACTTTCTTTTGTATTTACCATGACCTCTTGATTTTATTTTCACAATCAATGCTTTTAGTTCTTCCAATTCCCTTTCTTCATCTTCAACCCACTTCATCTCATCTTCATATTTGAATGTTCTCTGCGAACTCTCTCCTAAATCATATCTCTTTTTCTTGGATGCAGTGGCCTTGAAATTAGATTCATTCTTAGGAGAAGACTCGCCGAATTCACTTAATTCAAATGCAGCAAGTTTTCCAATCAACATGTCTTTTGTAATATTTGTCATTGTTTTGAGTTCATCAATAGCATGATATTTTGTCTTGTAGGAAGGGGGCATATATCTATGTATCTTAGCCACAATTTCATCATTAGTTATAGTTCCACCAGCACATCTAATGTCCATCACCAATTGATTTATCTTATATGAGAAGGAAAATATTTTATCATCTTCACTCATCTTCAAGCTCTCCCATTTTCCTTTTAGACTTTGTAGCTTAGCACTTTTCACTAGTGAATCTCCTTCATAGAATGTTTCTAGATTTTTCCAAATCTGGTATGAAGTCTTCAATCCCATCACATTTGTCATTTTTGAATCTGTCAAAGCACTCACCAATGTTTCTACTGACCTAGTATTAATTTTTGCTTGCTTGATCTCATCTTCAAAGGAGGGACCATTCTGAGGAATATTATATGCAATTTGTGTCATCTTCCAGAAAGGTTCACAAATGCACCTCAAATGACATTCCATCTTGACTTTCCGTAGAGAGTAGTTTGTACCATCTCACTATCCTTCTTAAATGATGCCATCTCAGATCACCTCAGGTTGTTAAGCTTCTTTCAAAGGAATTAGCTCTTATAACAATTATTGGAAAAATAAGCATACACAACTAAGAAGGGGGGTGAATCAATTGTTACCAAAATAAAACTTATACAACATTAACCAATCATGATATCACAGATTTGATAATTAACAATGAAAGCATAAGAACAACACATCGGAGATGCATGAACACCAAGATTTTATAGGTGGAAACCGTGTTAGGAGAAAAACCACGATGGATGTTAGTCCACAAGATTATACCTTGTTAGAAGTATAATGAAGATTAAAAAGAGAATGCACTTGCATTCAGGCACACTCCCTAGAGAACACTGCTCAAAGGGAAGGCTCACTGCCTTACATATAGTAATCAAATTAAATCCATCTGATGAATTTGAACTGAGAAAATAGCTTCTACAAAATCCTGATTACAGTTCAAGTTAGGTACACAAAACATCTTCAAAATATTCCACACTCTACTCTAAATGATCTGACCTTTATTCGCACTTGTACATCACCTGTACATTTGAGCACTTGTTCTAAATGAGGAAAACAATCTTGCATATATATACGCTACACGGTTTTGCATCCACTATTCAGTCAACCACAAATAAAGAGTAAATTACAAATGTTGGCCTTGATACATGAATAAATTTCAATGTGTACCAGCACAAGTCAATCACAACATATTGAGGACCTAAACAAACATCTCTAAATATGCGAAAAAATATTAATCCTTATGGATCCGCAACATGCTAACACCACAATGTTGGCTAAGAACATGAACACTCAGGCACATATCGGAAGAATCTCCAATCATGAACACTCCAATCATTACAGATGTACAACAAGGATAGAGTATGGTCTAAACTCATCCATGAACATCATAGGTACATGCAGAACACATGAGATTTCCATAATTTCATCTACTCCGACCAAGAATACCATCTATAGAAACTAAATAACTATAGGCACACAAATCTTCATAACTTCCACTAAGCCTCATGCGCACCCCTGAAACTTTTGGACATCATACTAGAAAGGTTCAGAAACAAACCCTTTGAAGCGCACCTTCATATCTTCAACACAAAGAGATTTCTAACATTCTGACCTTCTTAGCTTCACTGGCTACCTGTACTATATTGTTTACAATTTTCTCAATCTCCTTGACATATACAGCCTTAACCAGATTAAAATGCTAATAGTGTTGACGTCAATTACAACAATATATCAAAAAAATAACCACAACATCCAACAATCTCCCCCTTTGGCATTGATGGCAACACATGATGTGAAGAATAATACCATCAACCCAACTAACTCTTCTTCAACAATCTCCCCCTGAGATTGTGCACTTTTTTTTCTTGTTTCCTTCATGGCTCTTCTTTTCCATTTTTTCACATTTCTTCTCTCCCCCTTTGAGATCAATGGAAAAGGTGCATATGCTCTTATTTCAGTTTTGAAAATATCTAACTACTCCCCTTGAGTAGTAGTCACCACAACATCAATCTGAAATTTAATATAGCAATGAATTCATAGACTGATGAAAATACCTGCATCTAAGTTCTAATTAGGAGCTGAAATTTCCCAAAAATTTTCCTCTAAGATACTCAAAATTATCCTTCGATAAAACGGCTTTGTAAAGATATCTAAATTTTCTCTTTGGTAGGTATGTACTCCAGTCTGACTTCTTTGTCACTTACTTTGTCTCTCAAGAAGTGATACTTGATGGATATATGCTTTTTCTTTGAATGAAATACTGGATTCTTAGAAATGTTAATGGTGCTTGAATTGTCATAGAATATAGCAATGGGTTCTTCATACTCAATTCTGACATCTCTCAACATTTTCTTTATCGATAATACTTGGGTACAACTATTTGCAGCAACAATGTACTCTGCCTCAGTAATAGATAATGAAATCGAGTTTTTCTTTTTTCTTAACCAAGATACCAACTTCTTACCTAAGAAGAATGGACCACCACTGGTACTCTTCCTATCATCTACATCTCCTTCCCAATCAACATCAAGAAAAGCACTTAGAGTAATATCATCATTCTTAGGATACCAAAGACCAACATCAACTGTCCCTTTCAAATATCTGAATATTCTTTTCACAATAGTCACATGGGACTCTTTAGGATCAGCTTGAAATCTAGCAACCATGCACACAACATTCATTATGTTTGGTCTGGTCTGAGTCAAATAGAGTAGTTCACCAATCATTAAAATGTAGCTTGTCTAATTTTCTTTGGGAGTATCATCCTTCTGTGTAAGTTTTCATCCAGTCACCATAGGTGTACCAACTGGTTTTGCATCTTCCATGCCAAACTTCTTCATTAATTCTTCCACATACTTAGATTGAGATAAAGACATTCCATCATCTAACTGAGTAATTTTCAATCCCAAAAAATAATTTTAGCACTCCTATCATTTACATTTCAAATTCACTTTTCATTTCATCGACAAACTTCATACACAAATCGTCATCACCTTCAAAGATAATATCATCAACAAAGACTTCATTGATCAATTCTTTTCTCTAATCCAATTTGAAATACAAATTGTTGTCAGTAGTACCTTTATTGAATGCAAGTTTCAACAAGTATTTGTCCAATCTAGCATACAAAGCTTTAGGGGCTTTCTTTAGTCCATAAAGAGATTTCTTCAATTGGCATACAATGTCCTTTTCATCAGTCAACTAAAATCCATCTGGTTGTTCAACATAAACTTCTTCTTCTAGTTCACCATTCAAAAATGTTGACTTCACATCCATCTGATAAACTTTTTAGTTATTGAAAGTAGCATAAGCAAGAAATATTCTAATTGCCTCAATTCTAGCAACAGGAGAAAAAGTTTCTTCAAAATCAATACCTTCCATTTGTGAGTAACCTTTGCAAACCAATCTTGCTTTGTTTCTAACCACATCAACTTGTTCATTTAGCTTATTTCAGAACACCCACTTGGGTCCAATCACATTTTTGTTCTGAGGTCTAGGAACAAGATCCCATGTATTATTCTTTTGTATCTCCAACAATTTTTCTTTCATGGATTCCATCCAATATTCATCCTTGCATGCTTCACTTATATTTCTAGGTTCAGCTTTAGAAATTAGACAGTATTCTTCTAGTTTGCACACCTTTGGTTTTGTCTCCTATGATCTGACTATCAAAATGATTTATTCTCACATACTTAGGAGTTTTGAATTTTTCTCTTACCTCTTGTTCTTGTGATCTTTCTTATGCACTTTTTCTTGCTTTTGCTTCTTGATTTTCTTGACTTACCGGAATAATCTAAAGTTGATTATGTGTCTGAGCGTCATTTTCAGCATCATCATGTTGATCATCTGAATCATAATCACTGACTCTGGATGATTTACCAATATCTTCATCAACCTTAACATTTGCACTTTCAACCACTTTCTTCAACCTTTTATTAAAGCATCAATAATCTTTGCTTTTAATAGAGTATCCTAGTAATATTCCTTCATCACTTCTAGCATCAAACTTACCTATATCATCATCTCTCTTAATGTAGCATTTTCTTCCAATAATTTTGAAGTATTTGATAGTAGGCTTATAACCAAACCGTAGCTCAAAAGGTGTTATACTAGAATTATTATTGACATTCAACCTATTAATAGTATAAACAACAGTAGTTAAAGCTTCTCTCCAATATAAATAATGAATATTTTCTTCCAACATCATGGTTCTAGCAGTATCTAGAATAGTTTTGTTCTTTCTTTCAACAACTCCATTTTGTTGAGGGGTCTGGGGAGCAGATAGTTGTCTTTGAATTCCATGCTATTCACAAAAAGAATTGAATTCACATGAAGTAAATTCACCACCTCTGTCTCACCTTAGACATTTGATCTTTTGACTTGTCTCATTCTCTACCATAGCTTTAAAAATTTTGAACTTTTCTAATGCTTCATGTTTTTCTCTCAAGAAAGCGACCCATATCATTCTAGAGTAATCATCAATGAGTAACATAGACTACCTTTCACCGTGTAGGCTTTTCATTCTTGAAGGACCACATAGATCAGTATGTGTCAAATTCAGTACTCCATTTGAGATATATTGTTTGCTTCAGAAGGAATTTCTTGTTTTCTTTCCCATCTAAAATTCCTTGTACATAGTGTTAGTAGGCTTCACTAAGGTAAATATATGACTACTTGAGTAGAACTTATCTTGACAATTTTATCAAAGTTCAATGACATAACCTCCTATTCCATAACTAGTTTATGTCAATTTGAGCAATCAAACAACTTTGAATAGAAGTACTCAAATGAAATATATTACCTTTTGTCTTTGTTCCTGAAGAAATTATATTTCCTGAACTTCTTGTTATTCCGCACTTACCATTCTTGAACTGTAGATTGTAGCCTTTGTCTACCATTTTTCCAACACTCAAAAAGTTAAGTTTTAGGCCTTCTACATAAAGAACATCATCAATATTGTGCTTACCACCAAAAGAAATAGTGCCTCTACCACGAATCACACTAGAATTTTTGTCACCAAACCTCACAACACCACCGTCATAGTTTCCCAAGCTTACAAATTTTCAATTGTCACCAATCAATGATGTGAGCATCTGTTGTCAATTAGCCACTCATCTTTCTCTTCAAGTTTGGCTGCAAGAGCTTTCTCAACATTTAAATTACTAGCAGATTTAGTGGACACCTAACCATTTTATTTAATAGCAATAAATACCCATTCATCTTCATTTCCAGTTTCTTTATTAGATTCTTCATTAGTTACACCTTCTTCAGCATAATAGCACTTTCTTTGAAATCTAGTATTCTTAGACTTATATTTTGAAATTCTTTTAGGACATCTAGAAGAAAAATGACCTATCTTATTGCAAGAAAATAATTTAATAGGTAACTTTCCTTTGTACTTACCACGACCTCCTAATTCTCTTTTCACAATCAATTCTTCGAGTTCTTCCAATTCCCTTTCTTCATCTTCAATCCGCTTCATTTCATCTTCATATCTGAATATTCTCTAGAAACTCTCTCCCGAATCATATCTCTTTTTCCCAAATACAGTGGCCTTGAAAGAAAATTCAGTCTTAGGAACGGACACACCAAATTCACTTAATTCAAATGTAGCAAATTTTCCAATCAACATGTCTTTTGTAATATTTGTCACTATTTTGAGTTCATCAATAGCATGAGCTTTTGACTTGTAGAAGGTGGGCACAAATCTAAGTATCTTAGCCACAATTTCATTATCATTCATAATTCCACCAACACATCTAATTTCCATCACCAATTCATTTATCTTATGCGAGAAGGAAAATATGTTCTCATCTTCACTCATCTTCAAGATCTCCCATTTGCCTTTTAGACTTTGTAGCTTAGCAATTTTCACTAGTGCATCTCCTTCATACAATGTTTCTATCTTTTTCCAAATCTAGTATGCAGTCTTCAATCCCATCACATTTGTCATTTTTGAATCTATCAAAGCACGCACTAGTGTTTCTACTGACTTTGTATTAGTTTTTGCTTGCTTGATCTCATCTTCAAAGGAGGGACCGTTCTGAAGAATATTATATGCAATTTGTGTCATCTTCCAGAAAGGTTCATGAATGCACCTCAAATGACATTCCATCCTAACTTTCCATAGAGATTAGTTTGTACCATTGAATGTAGGAATATTATTCTTAAATGATGCCATCTCGGATCACCTCAAGTTGTTAAGCTTCTTTCAAAGGAACTAGCTCTAATACCAATTGTTGGCAAAACAAGGATAGACAACTCAAAGGGGGGGGGTGAATTAGTTGTTAACAAAATTAAACTTATACAACATTAACCAATACTTATATCACAAATCTGGTAATTAACAGTGCAAGCATAAGAACACATCAGAGATGCATGAACACCAATTTTTTTTACGTGGAAACCGTGTTAGGGGAAAAATCATAGTGGATGTTAGTCCACAAGATTATAACCTATTAAATATATAATGAAGAATAAAAAGAGAATGCACTTGCATTCAGGAACACTTCCTAGAGTACACTTCTCAAAGGGAAGGCTCACTTCCTTACATACAATAATCAAATTAAATCCATCTGATGAATTTGAACTGAGAAAATAGCTTCTGCAAAAGCCTGATTACAATTCTAGTAATGCACACAAAACTTCTTCAAACTCTTCCACACTCTACTCTGAATGATCTGACCTTTATTTTTCAATGCGTTCCAACAAAATTTGGTCACACAATAGTGAGGACCCAGAAAAACATTTCCAAACATGCCAAACAATAAAATATTAATCCTCATGGATACGCAACACGCTAACACCATAATATCGACTAATAACATGAACTCTCGGGCACATATCGGAAGAATCTCTGATCAAGAACACTCCAATCACTGCGGACGTATAACGAGGATAGATTATGGTCTAGACTCATCCATGAATATCATAGGTACATGTGCAAAACATGAGATTACCATAATTTCATCTACTTTAACCAAGAACATTATCTACAAAAACTGAATAACTGTAGGCACACAAATCTTCATAACTTCCACTAAACTTCATGAGCACCTCTAAACCTTTTGGCCATCATACTAGAAAGGTTCAACAACAAACCCTTTTAAGTGCACCTTCAGATCTGCAACACATAGAGCTTTCCAACATTCTAACCTTCTCAGCTCCACTGGCTACTTGTACTATATTTTTTATAATTTTCTCAATCTCCTCGACATATACAGCCTTAAGTAGATTAAAATTCTAATAGTGTTGACATCAATGACAACAATAAATCAGAAATTCAACCACAAAATCCAACAGTATACTCTTCCCTCATGTTTCCATATGATCTTAGGAATCAAAAGCACTCTTCAACACTCTCATTTTCGCATCACACATTTCAGTTCTAAGGTTAATGGACATTTATTATGTGATCAAATATATGTGTATGCTCTCTATTTGCATTATCATATGATCTTGGAGATCAAATGCATTATTTTCATCACTTTTGTGTAACCTTCTTAGGGGGCCTACCTAGAGAAGTGATCACTCTAGGGGACGACCTCAAATCTAGTGTTTTGGTAGAGTATAAATAGTGAGGGGTGAATCTAAAGGCACTCCTCTTGGAAGTAGAATCTTCTCAATCTTGGATAAGCCCCAAAGAACTTTATACCTTTGGGAAGTGAAGGTGGACTGTGGGTTACCCTCTCCTCCCAGCTATTTGACATTATTCTCCTTTCAAATTCATGAAATTGGGCCTCACGTACCTTCATGGTATATAGAGGACACCCCTAGATCCTTATGCATCATATTTTAAGACCATTGGCCAATCTCCCCGCTTGAATAATTGCTAGCATTGTTCTTGTGCTTAGAAGTGCCTTCTTATCGTAATCATTTGCATTACATATTAAATCAAATATTTTCTTGCATGTGTGAATGTGTATTCAAGATTTAAATCTTAATCAAGCAATAAAAAAAAAAAAACAAAAAAAAAAAGTAAAAAATTATAAAAAAATCCAAAAACATTAGAAACCTTTCAAAAACAAACAAAACTATGTGTCCACCAAGTCAAGCTATCCACATCATCTCCAAGTAAAACTTGTCATCCTAATTTTCATCCTAGCCTTTGCACTATCATTTAGACCTCACCACTATGTATTTCATTCACCTTGCTATGATTTCTAGTCAAGTTGAATACCAATTACTCCAAAATGGTCAATACCAACAAGCCATAGACTTCAAAAGGCAATTAATCCAATCCAAATACCAATCAACCTCAACCAATGGTCAACTACCCACATACCCTTCTTACCAACAATCCATAAGCCCTAGTAATTCATCCATCGACCCTCACTACTAAGAGTCACTTAACATAATCCATACAATTAATCCATGACAAACATATATTAGTCATACCTATCCTAACCTTGACAATGGAAACCAACCTTCCATCAATCCATTCCAAGCCTCCACATCCTATCCTAGTATATCATCCATAAATCCATTCTAAGCCTCCAAATCTTATCCTATTCTAACATCTACTAATCCTTTCAAATCCACTCCATCCCAATTTACATTTATTCATAAAAATACATCTATTCATTGTCTCTAAAATCACATCCCATTACCTAAACTAGAGGATACATGTCAAAAAGAAAGTCCAAAGCATGACATCATAGCTTCACTTTCATGTCAAGATCAAAGTAGTTCATCCCATGATCCTATCCTTAAATCCATCCAATAAGTCATTCTATATAACCATGGCATCCTTGATCAAGATCCCATTCCCAATCATGTCACCCAAGGCAAACCCAAATTTGATCAAGACACTACCATTGATCTTGAAACCCAAATTGTTTCGCTTATCGAACTTTATACCATCCATGAGAAAAAACATGATGACAACCCTATCCAAACTCCAAACACACCCACTTCACAAAATGAGAAACTTGCCTCCTCTGTGCCCACAGATAATCAAATGAATGACATGGATCAATTCAAGGAAGAACATAAAAAGGATACTACAGATCAAGAAGAACATAAAAAAGCTACTATGGATCAAGCCAATGAAGAAGAGAAAAAATCTACCATGGAACAAATTGATATCCCAAATGATCAAGTAGACAGAAGCATGATGAATGATAAAACTAGAATATCCTATCAACTAGGGTCATCCACTTTTGTCAAAGAAGGCTTTCTTGCAGATGAGAAAATTCCAAGCATTAGTTTCCACATACATAATGATGGGTTCACATCTTGATTATAAAATAACAAATACCCCATTGCAAATATAATATTTGAGAGCATGTGGTATCAAGGAAGAGGACTAAGCCTACATGAGCAAGGAATTTGAGAACCAATTCAATTTTATGAAAATCCTAGACATCAAGGTCTTGGCTATTATTCAATCAGAAAATTAAATGATAGTGATACCTTCATGATATTAGGGGAAACTTTATCCAATACAAACATCAAAATGGGGGCCATGAGTAGTCCTTTTCATAAGATTGTTGTCAACACTCTTTCCATCCACACCATAAACCAGCATTCCAACATAGGTAAACCCATTAATTGGAACCAACAAAAATAAAATACTTACAAGCTTGAAGCCCGAAATAAAATACCAAAGGCCATTAAATGTGAAAATCCAAATGGAAAAATAAAGTTAAAATGATCCCAAATAAAAATGGATCAAGTAAAGAAAATAGATCAATTCAAAAGTCCAATCAAAATTCCACTAGATTCAAAATGGTCATCACGCAAGGCATATAAAAGCCATGGTTCCAAGCACTATCCCAATCAAAATTCCAAACTCCATAAATCACCACCCCAAGTTTGGAAAATAAAAAATTCCTACATCTAAAATGCCAAATAGTCTATCCACACCTACCAACATCCATCATAATCCTACATCTTGCCTAAAGTCTAAAAATCCCATGTCACAAATGAATCACATCTTGGTAGAAACTCTTGATCATAAGGACTCTCATGGAACTCTATCATGATGTGTGTATTTCGATAAATCCAAATCTAGTATAAAAAAGGACCGCAATGGAATCTATCAAGTGTATACAAGTGCTATGATCCTGACAAGAAAAATACTTTGTAAAGGTTACTATTGGAATATCATAACATCAATAAATACATCAACACCATTAAATTGATCATCTAGAAAAGCATGTTGAAAACAAAAAAAATCCTGATAACTTACAAAATATCCCAAAAACAAAGTCAGTATTGAGTTGTGTCAGTCTAGTCTAGTCAAACTACATTGCCTCTATGAATAAATGTAGGAAAGGCCATCTATCAATGTGCCCCCGAGGTATTAGGTCAATCCTCTTAGGTTGGTCAAATAAAATCATGGGTAATTCCTTCATAAATAAAAAAAATTCATGTCATGTCTAACTACGAGGTCTTTGTGCAGTGTTATGTAGGCAAGGCCATCTGTCATTGAGCCCCTGAGGCCACCTAGGTCAATCCTTTAGGGTTTTTCATGTCATTCATAATGAATCAGACATTGTCAACTTGGACACAAACGGTCATCAAAACATTGGAAAAATCACACATCAACAAGACAAACAAGCCAAAAAAATCACTCAGTCAAACCAAATAAATTATCAAAATAGTCAAACTATCAAACTGTCAACAAGTCAAACTTATGTTTTATACAAGATGTGTCCTTCCTGAAACCAGACATTGCCATTTAGTCAAACTCAAAAGAAATTCCTTATACAGGTGGTCACATGATCAAAACCAAACTTGATGTCTTATACGGCATGTTTCCTCTCCTGAAAGAAGGCTCGGCCAAATAATCAACCCATTAATCACCTAGTCAACTAAACATCAAACAATGATATTTTGGGAAACACTATGAATGGTTGTTGACCTTGTGGTTTGTTTCGTGTTATATTTTTCTTGATTTTTCTTTGAGTAAGATCACTAGGTTCCTCAAGAATTTCCCATGAAGGATTTAGAGGAGCAATGATGTCTCATGACAATTTTCTTTGACTGGTGTTTATGGATTGTCTTGGCAACAAGACTGGGGCAACTTGGCCCTAGTATGACTTAGGACATTCCTTGTCTACGACTATTTGTTTTGCAAGTGGACAACCTCACACACCTTGGTCTATCTCATACCATGGTGTTTTTTGTTCATTTGTTTCATTTTATCGCCCAATGATGATTAGTGTAGAGTCTTGTCTAGCAAAATATGCATCTTTAAAGTTGTCTCCACTAACATCCATATTCTCCATGCTAACATTTCTTTTATGCCACTTATCTATTTTCCTCATCCATTTCAAGAGAAGAATAATGTTCTTTTAACTCGCATGTCCTCTCAAGGGGGCATACAACAATCCTCCTATCATCCTTCCTCATCCTCTTTACACTGGGGCATGTTTTGACTGAATTTCTTGGACATAAGGCGATAAACTACATTGTATCAAAGAGGGGCAAAATGTAGACACTAAAAATTGTCCTAGCCCTAGGAATCTTAAATTCTTCATCATTTCCCCTTTTGTCTTTGGTAAGCAATAATTTTTAATTATTTAATTATTTTCTAAAGTCATATGTCTTCTATTGATTAAATAATTTTAATTATTTAATTAATTCATTCCTTTTATTTATTCAATTACGTCACTAATTAAGTCCCTTTCTTTCTAAAATTAAATAAATTCTTATTTATTTAATTTCTATGTCACTTTCCACTATAATTAAATAATTATTTTAATTATTTAATTATTCATTAGCCTCTTCTCTCCTCAATTAAATAAATTTAATTTATTTAATTTAGTCCACTCTCTTGAATTTTGAATTAAATTATTCGAAAAATTCCTCTTTGTCACTTTCTTCTATAATTAAATAATTATTTTAATTATTCATTGGCAACCTAGATTAAATAATTTCATATCACCTCTTTATCTGTGCCAATTTTATCTTCCACATCAAGTCCTTATCTATCAATGTCTCAATTAACCTCCACCCTTGATTAAATTATTTATAATTTAATCTTGACCGTCAATCTTTATCATTTGTCTTCATTTTGACCTAACCCTAGTCCATACCTCATCTTTCATTCTTGGCCATTGATTATTGGCTTTCAAAATTATCTTTTCTATAAAAGACCTCTATCATTGTCATTTCTTCATCTTAGGCATCTTGGAGAATACACAAGCTATCTTGCAATCTTTCTATCTTGCTATCAATATCAAGTCAAGTGCATCCATAGTCATTTAGAATCTTCAATATTTTTCTTTGTCATTTTCATATACCATTATTTCACACTCAAAATCTAAGGGAAATTACTATATTCAAGCCAAATGGAGAAGTGTAATGAAGTTGAATCAATGGTTGCATGAAGATTTGGTAATATTGGTTTATGTTTTATGTCTTTATGCTTATTTGTGCTTCATTGTTTATTGAGGTTTGATTTATATGCTTTATTGCCTAACCTTTAATATTTTAGCCTTGACTTACACCAATAACACTAAAAATCAAAGAGATGGGATCATTATTTTGTAATCTATGGTAAATTTTAAGTTAAGTTAAAACAATGTCAAAACTAAACCTATAGATCCCTAAACAAACAATAGAGTACAATCCAACATAAGAAAAAAAAACACAAAGTAAATATTACCTATGCCATGGCTGCTTGACCTCCATTTCCCTTCTCCATTTTGCTTGAATGTACTTGATGCCCTCATATTTGAGTATATGCTATAGTATGATAGAAAAATATTGAAGATAGTAGTTGTCTCACTAATAGCATATAATTATGCATGAACTAGATTCTATAAAATTGACAAGGATAGGTGTCTTTTATAGAAAGAAAAAATTGAATGAAGGGTTGAGATTTAATGTCAATAAGATATGTCAATCAATGGCCAAGAATTAAAGTTGTAGTATGAAATAGGGTTAGGGAAAAATTAGGACAATGACAAGAAATGAATGGCTAAGATTGAATTATAAAATAATTTAAATAAGGGTTGAAATTAAATGAGATACCAAGAGATAATATTGACACAGACACTGAAGTTGGAATAAAAAAATAGGTTGTAGGAGAGATTCAAATAATTGTAAAATTATTTAATTTAGGAGGGAAGTGAATATTTAAATAATGAAAACATTATTTTATCATAGATGACATGTGACAAGTTGAATTTTTCATTAAATAAATATTTAATTCAAAAATTGAGAAATTAATAATTAAATAATACAAGCATTATTTAATTATAGAGAACATGTGACGAGTTGAATTTTTCATTAATTAATAATTTAATTTGTTTAATTTAATGATAGAAAAGGCTAATGAATAATTAAACTAATTATTTAATTATAGTAGAAAGTGGTAAATAATTCAATAAATAAATTTTATTTAATTAATCAAAAGAAGAAAATAAAAATAGAGAAATGAATTAGTTAAATAATTAAAATATTAATTAATAGAAGAAGTATAGATTTAGACAAGGGAATTGACAAGGAAAAATGGTATTAGCTGGTCTAGGACATTTTTCAGTTTCTACATTTCACCACTCTTTGATACAATGTAGTCTATCGCATTGTGTCAAAGAAAATCTATCAAAAAGTGCTCTGGTATAAGTAGGGTGAAGATGAAAATGAGGTAGGAACTTATTCCCCCTTAAGGGGACATGTGGGTTCAAAGAACATGAGTGTGTTCTCGAACTGAATAAGAGGAATAGAAGAGATGTTAGCATGGAAGAATATGGATGTTAATTTGGTGTTAGTGGAGACAACTTAAAAGATGAATATTTTTCTATACGAAGCTTCTCATTTAATCATCATTGGGTAGTAAAAAAATAAAAAATGGAAAATAGACACCATGGTATGAGATAAACCAAGGTGTGCAAAGTGATCCACTTGCAAAAAAAACAATCGTAGACAAGGAATGTCCTAACTCATACTAAAGGAGAAGTTTCCCTAGTCTTTCTGCCAAGACAATCCACAAGAAACAATCAAAGAAAAGACGAGTAATGAGACATCATCACTCCTCTAAATCCTTCATGGGACATCCTTCAGGTAGCTAGTAGGATGACCCAAACATAAATAAAAAAGATAACACAAATAGACCAACAAAGTCAATAGTCATTCAAAGTGTGTCATGTCTCTAATTTTTGGTGATGCTTATTTTTGCTTCATGTGTTTTCCATTTCGTGGCTAAATGCTTATGTGTGGTATATTAAATGACAATAAATGTGGTGTTTAATTTAGTGGAAGTTGCAATGAATGAAATTTTATTTTATTTTAGGAATAATGCAAAGTGGAAAGTATTATTCAGAATTAATAAATGTTAACATTATGAGTGAAGTTGATTTGATTTAATCTGATACTATTTCTATGTCTTTTCCTGAGTGCAATTGAGTGGCAAGTCATTAGCCTCTTGGAAGGGTAAAGTAGGAATGGTGCTCTTGATCACACACAAACACTTAGAGTCATATAAATGCATTTAGCAAGTGTTTTGAGTGAATGTCTTGAATGTAGTAATTTTAATTAGTTAATTAATTTATATTCATATGTACACACAATTAAAAGGAAGGAAAATAAAATTTAGAGTAAATAAATATTTGTCTGTGAATTGAATTAGAGTGGTGTTGGCTAATTACTTATTTGTTTTCTAGTAATAGGAATTTCAAGCACTTGTGTTAGGCAGTAAATAATTATTTAGATTGTTGAGATTAAAAGAAAAGGAAAATAAATCAAGTAAGAATAATTAATAATGTGAGGTAATAGATAAATAGAAAATAAATTCATTTATTTACTTTTAATTTTGTACAATTTCAAGATTAGGGTCTCGGGAATGAGGAAAATCTTTAAAATGTGAGAAAAGATAATGGGAAGGTAACAGTTTCTTTCTATGAAATATTTGGGGTTGTTCTGCACAAAGAAATGGGGAAAAACGGGGGTGCAAAAAAGGGGAATTTTACTTGACTGTAGCATGGCTAGTTAAATTATAGTGAAATTGGAAAAATAAAATTAGAAAGGTGAGGAACTCGACAACCGGGATTCTAGCAATCATCTTCAAGGGAGAAGCGATTTCCAGGTTTTTAACACTTTTCCAATGCATCTAAATACTTCTCTGGGAAACAAAATTAGAATGAATCATTGTGAATATTTATGGAATGGAAGAACATATATATTTTTTATTTATATAGAACTAAGTTTGTTCAATCTTATTTGATCATGTATGCACAACCAGAAATTTTCTTTGGTAAAATTATTTCTAATTTTGAAATATAATCAGACCTGGATAATATAAATAGATATACATATTCTCATATATATATATATATATTTGACAAATATATTATATATATATAAATATATGAGAATATATATATATTTAAATTGATTAAATTGTGTTTTACCATGTTTTTTTTTTGGAACCCATACTTCAGCCTTTGCTTGTGCTATTGAACTGTGTTTCTCGTTTTTCGTAGGAAGTGACGTGGTCAGTTGGGCGGTGGGGAGACTGACCCCAACAGTTTGTGCCTCCCCCAAATGGGGAAAGCTTCTCTATGGGAGCGGTGGCTCCCCACAGGCCGAGGCCTGTGGGGAGGCACTGCCCATAGGCAGCAGACCCCGAAGGAGGGGTCGTGGCTTGAGGGTCGACCTCTCCACAAAGATGCTAGGGTTTGGCACTGTGTAAAGTTTTCCATGGATCTTTCTATGTGAGTAATTTAAAACTTTATTATATTTTCATTATGTATATATATATATATGCATATATATATATATATATATATATATATGCATATATATATATATATATATATGTATATATATGTATATATAAATATATTTATATACAATTCTCAAAAGGCCAATAACATTTAAATAATTCTTGAAAGCATTACTATTTGGTTCCATATCAGTTTGTAATAAACATAGGTAGGGGTATTTTATTTTAATACATACTTATTTACATATATATATAAATACACACACACACATATATATGTGAGTATATTTTCAATATCTTTTTGCTGTAGATGAATAATTATAAACTGCTAGGAAAATAAATAAAAATTACCATCTGGAGTAATTGATTATAAGTAAAATGATTAAATTAAAACATAAAAGTAAATAAGTATAGATAAGAATACATACATGTATATAAGTTTACTTTCATAGGTGTGCTGGAATATTTTGGTTAAACATAAGAATAGATATATAATT
This sequence comes from Sequoiadendron giganteum, assembly GCA_007115665.2. NCBI lineage: Eukaryota > Viridiplantae > Streptophyta > Pinopsida > Cupressales > Cupressaceae > Sequoiadendron > Sequoiadendron giganteum. Next base: position 664,688,354 of record CM021104.1, read on the forward strand.
GTTCTTTGATTGGTGGTTGTCTGCAATTTATTAAATTTCAGCTGAAATAGCAGATTGCCTTTAATATTGTGTTATAAGACCTTTCTAGAGAAATAAAGCAAGTGTACTATCTGCAATTGGAATTAAATGGTGCAATTTGCTCAATATTATAGATAAATTTTCTTTACTCTTTAATCTCAAGCTAAGTTAAATTAAAATTTATTGCAATATTTGAAAAACAACCCCAAAAAATGGAGGAAATGAAGATGAAAACTTGTTTTTGTTTAAGAATATTTATGTATACACCTTGTGTATGGAATCAAAACAAGAATGTGTTAACTCATAAACCTCAAATCTGATTTTGAAGCTTTTCTCCATGAAATGTGACATATTGGTGAATTTGTTTTGCATATGCACAAATAATATAAATGATAAATGCTTGAACCCTATGAGAATTATTTTGAGATAGTTGGATGTTTTATTATGTATTATGAAAAATTTCGAGGTAGGATGCCGAATGTGGAATCCCAGAGACAATAGTTTATCCTTTTCATAAAATACATTATTTTTTATATAATTCTTAATGCTTGGCCAAGCACTGTACCATTGAAATAGATGGATTAAAAGCCTAGATTTATGTATTTTGTCTCTGCCACAGCCTATTTGTAAGAATTATGTTTTCTAGTTAGGAATGCATATAGACAAACTTGCATGCATTGATAGTACCCTCCTGATTTATTGTTCTAGGTTGCTAGGATCCTCATGTGGGGTCGGGGATATCTTTGAGTTAGGAAGAAACCCCAGGAAGTCTTGTGCTTCATGGTTGTGTGGAAAAGGCACCTTAACCACACTCTTGGCCTCAAAGAGAGAAGACCAATGGAATCAAGGTGAACGAGGTTCAGATATTCTATTGATTGGTCGAGTTTCTATCTTATACATTAGATGGCTTTTGGGCCGATTTGTAAATTGTATTAGCATATTGTAACTATTGATGATTATCCAACTTTGTATCATTGAAATAGATGACATGTAACACCCTAAGAGGTGTATGTAACTCAGTTTGTAACTTAAATGAATGAACATCATTCATGGATATATGTAGATTTTCACTGTATCTTTGTCATTGTTGTAACTGTCTTGGATATGTTCATTAAATGTGGTAAAAGGGTTATCTTATTTTGTGTTTAATTGATGAGCTTTACAGAGTGTTTTCCAAGAAGTGTTTGTCAATGTTTAATTGACTGAGTAATTGATGAGTTGATTGTTTAACAAGGCCTAGTTACAAGAGAAGAAATATTTCATAAATATTTCAAGTAAGGATTTGATCATGTGACCACTTGTATAAGGAAAATGACAAGGTTTGATAAATGATAATGTCTAATTTGCAGCAAGGACACATCATGTATAAGACAACAGTTTGACTGATTTGATGTTTGAGGTCGATTTGATGCTTTACTATTTAACAATTAACTAAGTTGACTTGAAGATTTGTTGTCTTTCTTATCTTGTTGATTCATGACTCTTTTGAGGATTTGATGACTATTTGCATCTGAGCTGACTATGTCTGATTTATGATGATTGACACAAAAAACCCTAAAGGACCGACCTAGGGCTTCAAGGGCTCATCATCTACTAGACTTACCTATGTAACAATGCATAGAGACCTCGTAGTTTGACATGACTTGACCTTGTTTTATTGAAGAAATATAGAATCTTGATTTGACTTGTATTTGACCAAACCTAAAGGACTAACCTAGTTCCTTGAGGGCGTATCAACTGATGGCCTTGACTATGTGAAGTTACAAAGGAAACATAGTTTGATTGGACTTAGACTGACATGACTGACTTTGACTCTCTCTTTTTGGATTTCTGAAAAATTATTTGGATTTTTTTGTGTTTTTGATATGTTTTGATTTTTTTTTAAATTTGGGAATATTTGATTTTTTGACTTTTGGAGTTTATTTCTTTTTGAGAATATTTGATTTTTTGTCTTTTTGAGATAGTGACCTCCAACAATCAAGTGTAAGATCCAATGATGACATAGGTCAAGTATTTTCCCCCAGACAGGTATGATACCAATTTATTAGGGGTGGAATGAGATAAGAATTATGGAAAATGGTAGGTGAAAAGATGCATAATGTCAATCATTCTAGGTTATTAAAATGACAACCAAGCATTATTATGGATGACTCATGGTAGGAAAAAGGGTGAAGGATGGATTTATTATTGGTGATCGGGAAAGTCACATGAAATGATGGTAGATGACAAAGAAAAGATCAACTACACATGGTGCCTATTTGTCAAGTTTTCACTATGGTACTTATCCAAAGTGCCATCAAATTGGTTTTCACTATTGGACTAATTATTTCTCCTTACTATTTTCTTGATTTTTTTATTTTTTTTTGAGTCACCAAGACACCTATTTGCTAGGTTTTCATCAAGCTAACAATTTTTTTTTGTATTTTTCTAGTTATTACATGGCTCTCTAAAGCTAAATGTAGAATTTGTGCAAGTGAAAACTATTGATAGGTTCTGAAAAGGATTCCCCTTTAGGAGTTCAAAGCTAATATGATCCTAATCCAAAGACTATCGTGACAATGAAGGAACCCAACCAATTTGGCTCAAATTTTCCTAGCATTTCTCACTCTGCTTGATTCTTAGTATTCTCCATTAATACTAGGTCACCAATGTTAAAATGTTAGTTCAAAATTTTCTTATTATAGATGTGATGAAGATGATTATGATATGCTTGTAGATGGACCAATACATTTTTTCTTCATTCATCGAGAAGTTCCAACTCATGTAGCCTTGATACATGATATTCTTCGTCATAAATTTTCCTTTCTATGGATACCCTCAGGGTAGGTAATTCAACCTCAATAGGTAAGATGGATTCATAACCAAAGACTATTGAATATGGAGTGGCAGTTGTGGGGGTGCGTATATTGGTGCGGTAGGCCCATAAGGTGATGTTAAGCTAAAGATTCCAGTCATGACTAGCATCACTGACAGTATTTTTAAGGATTCTTATAATTATTATGTTAGATCAACTTGGTCATTACTTTGTGGGTAATATGGAGTGGAAAAGTAATGTTGGATATGGAAATTTTCACAAAGCTAGTGGACTTCTTGGTTCTTAAATGGGTGACCATTTTCAATGATGAGATATTGAGGGACACCATACCACCAAATGATATAGTTGAGAATGAAATTTGATATTTGTTTTCTAGTGATGTATGTCATGGGGATTTCTTCAATCCATTTAGTTAAGTATTTGGTCACTGTGATGATGATTTTTTGGTCATTGGATGACATGGGATGGATTTTACCTATGAGGTCGAGTCCCCATTGGGTGAAGGGCCATGGTGATGCTATCAAACATAATTCATGTTTTGGTGCATCTATCAAGTCTCCATGAATCTAACATTACTGACATCTTTTGACAAAGTGATATGAATCTCATTTCATTTAAGGCCAATAATATCCTCCTTTCATGTTCTTCTTGGAAAGGTTTGGACCACTAGAGTGGGCTCCACATATACCTTCATATACTTCATGCCAAAAATAAATTCTTCATCGATATCAAGACATCATAATAGGGTATTGTCAAGGGCTCATATGTAAAGGGTGTCACTGATGATAGCATATTTGGAGGCTTTATGGATAAATGTCTTGTGTTGGTTGGTGGAGAGGTCAGGGGAAATGATATGGTCATGGAGGTAGTCATAAATTTCCATTTACCATGGGTAATTAGGACCAACAATTTCACATACCATCTAAAACTCAAGGATATTGAAGGTAGGGATCAACAACTATTCTACCAAAACCTCCTATTAACGCACATTGTTTGGGATATCCAAGAGAGAGAAAATGGTGGCCACGGTGTATTTATTTCTTTATTCTAAATGTCAGGGACCTGATGAAAGATAATTTTGTCAAATTACTATCTAAAAATTTCCACCATTCATTTTTATGGAGTAAGCTTTTCATCCTTAGTATCATAATCATCATTGACCTATCGCATTACTAGTTGGGAGTCATCGTATACTTGCAAGTTCTTGATTTTCCACTTGATTCCCATGCAAAGTCCTATAAGAAGAGCCTCATATTCTGTTATGTTGTTGGTACATGACAAGGAAATTCTAAATTATTTGGGTATGGTATCTCCTTGAGGGGTGAAAAACAATATGCATGCTCCTGAATCATGATTTTTGTGAGATCTGTCAAAGTAGAATTTCCATGTTGCTTGTGTGTCTAAAGTGAATATAGACTCATATGGAAAATAGGAGACTAATGGATGATCAAATTTGGTTGGTGCATCTACAAGTTGATTAGCGATAACTTGTCCTTTTATGGCTTTCCTCTCAACACACTAAATATCATAGTCACTAAGCATCATAACTGGATTTAGCTAGTCAATATGTCAAGGTTGTATTGTTGAGAAGATATTTTAATGGGTCTATCTTGGTGAAAAAATTTGTTTAATGGTTCATCATGTAGTGCTTAAGTTTTCGAGTAGCAAAAACTACCACAAGACAAGCATGTTCTATAGGACTATAATTGAGCTCATAACCGACTAGGGTATGACTGATATAATATATTTTCCTTTCATGGCCTTCATCATCATTTTGTGTGAGTAATGCCCCTAGTGCTGATGTAGTTGTTGAAATGTAGAGGATGAGAGGTCTCTCATTGATAGGTGGCATTAAAACTGGTGGCATTAGTAGGTAATTCTTAATCTTTTGGAAGGCTTCCTGACACTTATCTTTCCCTGTGAATGACACACCTTTCCTTAACAAGTGTTAGAATGGATGCATTTTGTTGGCCAGATGTGTAATGAATCTTCTGATAGACTGGAGTCTTCCTTGCAATGTGTGTATTTGAATTATGTTGGTGGGTGGAGGCATGTCTATTATAGCTTTGAATTTGATCGATTCAATTTCGATGCCTCATGTGGAAACAATATATCCTAGGAGCTTTCCTGATGTCACTCCAAATATACACTTCTTAATATTTAGTCTTACTGTGTACTCTTCCAATATTTTTGAAAAAAATTCTAGGACTCACAAATCGTTGCCTTGTGTCAATGATTTTTCTAGCAAGTTATCCACACAATCTTCCATAAGAATATGCATGAGGTCATGAAATATTGTTGTCATAGCACATTGTTATGTGGCCCCATCTTTTTAAAGTCCAAAAGGCATAACATTCGAACAATAATTTCCCCATGGACATGTAAAGGCCTTCTTGTGTTTATGTTCAGAAGATATTCTAATTTGGTTGTACCTGAGGAAGCCATCCATTAGGGAAAACATCTTGTATCTTGATGTCAATTCCACAATTATGTCAATTTTTGGTAGGGGAAAGTCATCCTTTAGACATTCCTTATTCAAATCTTGGAATTCGATACAAATACAGATCCCACTCGTTGGTTTTTTCACTTGCATAAGGTTAGAGATCCACTCTGCATAGTCTATATATCTGATAAAGCTAACATCTAATAACTTCTTCAGCTCGGCCTTGATCAATAAATAAATTTGTGGGTGCATCTTTTTGATCTTCTATTTCACAAGCTTCACGCAAAGAAATAATGGAAAATGGTGCAACACCAATTCAAGATCTAGCGCAGACATGTCAGCATAGGACCAAGCAAAATTAATTTTTCATTTCACTAACAAAACATAGAACTTAGACTGTTTTGGTTTTGTTAATGATGTTGTTGTAATGTCGTAGAATTGCATCGAGGGGCAATTCAATATTTTAGCACTTTTCCTAGAATTTATGATGCCTAAGACCATTAATTAAAAAAATCCCATAGGTCAGAATTTCACAATTTTGACTCCATGAAGACTAGTGTTGAATCAATAGTAGCCTAATGAAACATTTCCTAAAAATTGAGGCCTTCGACTCCTACGTAGCATGCAGATGTCTATGCAACGCATTAGCATCCTGGTAGTTTTCCTAGTTTGAAATGAGGAATATTGAATCTTGACTCTTGACACGCTTCTTGGCAGTTAATATTTTGGGTGTAACAACTCTTTGTCACCCTTGCATGCAAAAAATCCTCTCATTTTATCTCATTTTGGGGGTTCAATTCATTTAGTCAAGCTCTCTCTTCAACTTCACACTTGAGTTCTCTTCATTCTTGATAGCAACTTTTCTACAAGAGAAGTCATGTCGGACTGAGGTCCCTCCAATAACTACAGCTCTCAAGAAAGCATTCAGCAATGCATCTGTGTGCTCCAAAGAGGGTCTACGCCTATGGGTAACTCTCTCTCTCTCACTCTTTTCTACTTACTTGTTCATTTATTACTTAGTGGTGTGGGTTCTACTCCTGAAGCGGGTTTTTCTTTCACCACATGCTTTGTCCATTTCGGTTACACTCCTTTCCTATCTGGCTATCTGTGGAGGTGAGAAAACCAAAGCAGGAGTCTGATTGAGGTAGAACCCTATATAGCCCCAACATTTTCCCCTCATTCTTCTATGTGTAGGTTTCAAGGTGGAGCTTGGAGTGAAGACTCGAATGTCTAGTCGAGGGTAAGTTTTATTCAAGTCCTTGTGATTTTCTTATAGCTTTTATTCTTTGTTTAACTATTATTTTTAGTAGACCTTAGATTCGAGTTAGGAAGTGAGACCTTATTCTGCCTGTCTGAGCTCCTGAGCTTTTTGTTGCTTAGGATTTCAACATGCCAATTGGATGGTAGTATGTCGCACAGGCATCCTGAATCCACACTGTCGTCCTTTGGCTAAGAGCTCCTTTATCAAAGGTAGAAATCTAGAAGGTTCACTCTCTCAAGATCTGAAGTAGTTTTCTTTGAAATTTATTGTCAAGGATAACTTTAAGAAACCCCTCCTCAGAAAAAGGTGTAAAATCTTGGCGAATCTTTCTTTTTATTTGAAAAAAATATTAATTTTCCTAGCAAATCTTATACAGAGTCTTAAAAAATTTGTAAAATCCTAGTGAATCTTAATGAATAATTGGTAAACTAATAATTAGAGTGTTGAATCCTAGTGAATAATCACTAAAAATATTAATTACAATGGTGAATCTCTCCTTTAAAAATTTTCATAGTTGGTCAATGCAATTTCCCCATATATATATATATTTTTTTTAATATTGAAGTAGGGGCCTAGGGGCGGCAGCCACCAGGAAGTTCAAGGGGCAGTGCCCCTTGTGGGGGTCAAGGGGGAAAAGAACACATGGATGAAGTGTTTTTTAAAAATCTCACTTGAAAATTAAGACTAAATGAAACTTGAATTTTTTACCATCGATTAGCTTTTAAATTAGATGGCTAGAAGTTCATTCCGTGAGTGAATAGCGACGTAATTGAACATCATCGGTGGGATACTTAGGGATATCCTACTGATACAACAATGATGACATATGTCATGAACTATTGGAAACAATTAAAGGTGGAGATCAAATAGAGCTTTGATCGGACGTCTTTCTGGGAGCTTGGCACGAATATAGTAGAATCCTTTCTTGATTCTCTGGAATTACATAGTATTACTGGAGAATATTATTAATATTTTTAGTTTTAATTGTATAAAATACTGGCGAATCAGTGCCAATGACACATCGTTTACATGGTGAATTAATCGAGACAAAATTATTTTTTTGTAAAAACTTGGCGATTTAGTTGTTGTTTTAGCTTGTACTATTCACCATTTTTGGAGCTCCCAATTTCTATTATTCACCAATTGGCAAAGATTCACCACTAAATTTTTCCCTGGTTAATGTATACTCATTTATTTTTCCATTTCTTCATTATGTTCATGTTGAGGTGGATAAGGGCATTTTGTTCCCTATTGATCTCTTGAGAACAAAGAGACCCATGTGCATCGAATCCCCCTTATATCACATTTTGGTGAACCCAACGTGAAACATGTCAGATCTATCTTTACAATGTTTTTACCTCTACAATAGGGCTTTCTCTAAGGAATATTTTTACTTGTTGGATGATTCTTTAAATGATTTCTTAGAAGTTCCTTCCTCTATCCACAAATCTTTCGAGAAAAATTCTTCTTCGCAAGCTAAGGAGTTAGTAAATGTTATGGTGGTCTTTGTGGCTCCTCCAAGCCCTAATAAACCCATCATTTACTTGACCCCAGCTAGCCCTTCTACAAGGAAGAATCATTTTTTCTATGGGATTTCTTATCAATATGATCCACCAAATTTATATTCAAGGTTCATAAAACCTATGGACTCTACTTCCTATATTGCTATTGGGCGAACATACAATACAAGAAGGAATAAACAAAATTTGGAAAAAAAACCTTTTGTTCCTACATATCAAACTACTCAATTTCCTATTTCCTTACCATCTTCTCAACCAAGTCTTCCTGTAGCACCTAAACCTATGACTAAATCACCAAGTGATTACAATCTTGTCAAGCAACTCCGTGTTACTCTAGCTAAGATCTCACTTTGGGATTTGCTTGAGACTGCTCCAGTTTATTAGGAAATGCTTCATGAAGCTTTGCAGAAGGTTCTCTTGCTTACCTCTACTAGGCTGATAGATTTTAATGCATTGATCGTTCATATTCGTGCAGATTTGCAGAATATTACATTCTATTTGCAAGAATTCCTACCTTTGGATGTGCAGAAACAAGCAAACCCTTTGATGATTATAGTCAATTTCAATAATATTGGTATTAGGCGTACCCTCGTTGACACCGTTTTGGATCTTAATGTTTTTGGTATAGATTTACTACCTAAAATTAAATTTGATTTAGCTTCTCTATCTACTTGTTCTTTGCACATTCGTGAGTTCAATAATTTTGATCGCCAAGCTCTAGGAATGATAATACTACCTTTGTAGCTAGGCCCCATTACCTTACCTACTTTGGTTTATGTGATTTTTGGCCCATTAGCTTACAATATTCTCTTGGGGAGACCTTGGATTTATGCTATGGGTATCATAGATTCTACTTTACATCATTCTTTAATGTTTGTTACAAATAAGTGGGTGGTCATGGTTAAAGCTGACCCAGAAGTTGTTCACCTTTGTGAGCTAGCAGTTGTTAGTTGGGCTTCGGTTGTCTCCACTCTTAAGAATTGTATTCCATCTCTAACCACTGACACCATGTTGTGTTCCTTGATGATACCCTCCATGGAGGTTGTCCCCAAATCAAATGTTTTTAAAGATGTAGCACCTGAAGCAAAAATTCCTAAGTCTTCCTTGTCTACTTCTAAATCAAATTCTTTTCTTCATGATGATTGGGGGTCCTTGGAGTTCTCTGAATTATTTATTGGAGAATACAAAGCAAGCCCCACTCATCTAGATTTTATGAATTCCTTTGAAGTAAAAGTGGATGATACTCCCGTTGAGGAAGAGAACTATTATCCTATCCAGGCGGCCAGTCCTTCCCCTACTGAGGAGAATAATCCCACTCTTAAAAAAGAGATTAATGTTTGTGAATCAAGTAAAGGAGACAATTGTTCTCTCATGGATGCATTCAATGTTCAATGGTGGAATGAATCCCTCTACGTAGAGCCACCACCTCCCAAGGTTTTACAAACTTGCTATGTTTTTGGGTATTGACTCACTTCTCGATATGGATACGGTCAAAAAGGCCTAGGGTGTATTGAGAAAGGAATCAATGTCCCTATCCATTTTAAACCAAGAAAGCACTATATAGGTTTGGGGTGTTTTGTTGAAAAATCTAAGCAAAAACCTTGGTGGAGTGTTAATATGATATCAATTGAACCACTGAGTTTGGTCCATCTTGAATTAATAGAGGATAGGGGACAGTTCGAGAAAGTCCCTTTAGATGTCTTCTCTTTACATGAATCACTTGAGGAATTTTTATCATCTTAAAGCTTATCAATGATCATTATCTAGACAACATAATCAAAGTGTGCTTCCTAGAAATTTCAAGGTAGGTGGCCTGATTCTCTACGAGGATAAGAGAAATGTAAATGTGCCACCTGATCATAGGGTGATGTTCAGTCATAATTGGGTAGGCCCTTACATTGTAGTCTCTATGGTTTAGGTGCTTATGGACTATCGTCTATGTAGGGAATGCCTCTAAAAGATCTTTTTAATGCAATGCATCTTCATCGATACTATGTGTAGTGTCTAATGTGTCTTGTGTGTGGTTTTCACTCTTTAAGGGTAGTAATACCACATATGTTGACATCATTCATTAACACATTATGAAAAAATATTGTGTTATGATGTGACCATGTGTGTGTGTAAAATATCCATACATGTGTCTTATTATGCTATGTATCCATGCATTACATTACATCTTTTAAGGTAGTTAGATCATCATTGTATTTAATTAACATATATCCATGTGTGTTCATTAATCATGATAGCATCTAATGTAAACATACATCCATTTACATACATAACATCCATAGCATCAACTTACACAAAAATAAAGAAGCATACACATTGAAAAACATGATTCCATGATGATGGAATTAGTATCTCGTATATATATATCAAATATCATATACATGTATCGAGCCACTGTCATGAAAAAATGGGTGGGTACTGAATATGTGTATCAAAGTCTATACAAAAAATATCTACAATATATATATATATATATATATCTCATGGCTATTAAATTGATGTACAAAATCGAGCTCTCTAGGGCTGAGGCACATGGTTCACCAAGCCCTTCGGCTTTGGCTGCTGCTATGAGAAAGGATACATGGTGGTAAAAAATTGGGAGCAGTGTGAGTGATAAATGAACATGGTCACCTACATCCCTTTGATCTATCCTTGGAGGGAGGCTATCTTTATCTGCACTTGGATCAACTCCTATTGTAATTATTGATCACCTATCGGGATCAAGTCTACTATTTGACTCGCAAGGACATCGAGATAGCTCTAAAGGGCATCACACACCTAATCAACAACATCATCCCTCATCACTATCACATCTCACTCCATGAGCACCATTTGTACCTCCCCGACAACTGGTAATGTTGCCCTTGGAGTGTGCTAGCATCTACACCCCCCTGCATGATTTTTTCTCCTCACTCCTCATAAGTTATCCTCAGATGTGCTACTAGCTCCAACAAGTGGACATGTCACCCTATAGAAACTAGCAAGTATGCCTCAAGGACCGTCTCATAGATGAGCATGTCAGGAGCCACCTTTGATATGAACTAGGCTATCAACCTAGTCCATCCCTATACACCATCTACAACCATAGAAAGAAATAATAGGATCAATATCACATGGAATATTTGTGTAATCATCAACATAGTAAACTAAAAATACTGAAATATAATCAACATGATCAGTATATTTGGGTCCCCTGGCTGCCAAGCAGGGTTAGGGTGAGGAGCAACACTAGGACCCATGCTGATAGTATTTGAGGTCGCTCTTGGTGTTGCTAAGGCTACCATTTTTGTTATGGTAGGTGTTGTTGGGGGTGCCAACAAGATGGGGGTAGCTAGTGGGGGAGATGATCTCTTCTACTACTACCTCGTCCTTAGTGATTATGTCAGCTGGTCATCCTCCACATGTGGCCTCTCCTCCTCCTCACCCTTCCCTCACCTACCTCCACCCCATCTCCTCTTGTCCTATGGTTTCTATTCTAGAACATCCCCCTATGGGCCAAGATCCCCTTTAGGGGCATCCTCTATGAACACTAGACGACGGCGGTGCCTCTCCCACCATGCTCTAAAATCTACAACTATGTTGAAATTATCTATTGGTACTATCAGTGGTAGATCTTAGATGAGCTCATCATTGTCTCAAGGAAAAATATATATAATGGAGGGGCGGGGTATGTCCTTGAGTCTCGCAGCACTCTTGAGATCCTATGTATAAGTGGGGACTACTAGAGAGATATTATGTACACCACCATGCTACTGCATGACCCGACTCCAATAATAAGGCATAATAATATGATCAAAAAAATCTATGAGAAAATAGTCCTTCTACAAGTTTATAAAGTACTTGTTGCCATGAACCCACCTAAAAAAATGGTAAGGTCTCCATCTAACCCTATTAGACACAAGTGTATCAAACTGTAAGCACCAAAACTATAGGTCACCATGTCCTCACTGCCCTATCACATCATACCAATGGGCCATGGGGATAGTGTATAGTCGCCTCTATGGGAACCTAACTTGCCTCATGCACATGATGTGATTGAAATTCCACACTTGCAGAAATGTACATGCTTTGAGATTGTGGTACTCATAGTGCACATACCAACCCATCTCCTTGTATAAGTGCACCATCATATTGTACCCCTAGGAAGATATAATCTTGTGCTCAACCATCTCATGAATAGTATGGATGAGGACCCCATGTAGGTGAGAGCCTCACCCATCTATAGTTATCCATAAGGACATATTCATGACCATCACATGGTGCAACAAGGGTGTGAGGGTCCATGCCTCGTCATACCAGTGTGTATAGATGTGATCTATGTCATCACTGCCATCAGTCCTCCCCAAATAGTAGAGGATGCTCTCTGATTGCTCTTGTGTTGACCAAGTGTCATCTATTGCCACCGATCATCCATGGATGGGGAGTTTAAGGATCTGATAAACATCCTCTAATGTAATAGTCCTCTCAAGCTGGCATCTAGAAAGATGATGTGGTGGCATCTCACCGCTCCATCAAGATCGTCATCATCTGCTTGTCATACAACATCTCGAGCATGGTGAATGCATGTCAAGGATTGAATTATTGTAGATGAGTGATCTCATCCTCGCTAAGGCGATCCCTTTTATCATGGATAATCTAGTATGCTCGCCCACCCGGATGCTCCTAGATCTCTAGATAGTCCTGCAAGAAGTAAAAAAATTGAAGTCAGAACATGGGATTTTGAAAATAAAAAATTTACTATGGACTTCTATGTGTCGCACAAACGTCTATGTGTCATGCACATGTCTCATTCTACCATTGACACCATGAGGATGCCAGCACATACTTAGGATGATAGTGCATGTATGGGATGCCAATGCATTTTTTAGATGCCAGCATAGAAAAATGATGCATATGTAGCTCTAGATGGAAAAAATGGCTAAAACATGCTAAAATTTACTATAAACAAGATTTCAAGACCTATTTGGTCCACCTTGTAGCCCTCGGTGATGTCTTGGCTCAGTTGCTCTAGTATCGACACTAATGAGGTAAAAATAACCTCTCATCATAATGAAATCAGAAAAGCTTATTTTTACAAGCTCAATCCTAAGTTTGTGCCAATTTATTAAACTTTAGGAGGAATAATTGCATATCTTTAAGGAAAATTATGCAAACTTTAATTCTTATGATCAATTGACAAAATTTTCCAATACAGGTTTAATGGGTTGACTTGAGTATTTTTGTAGGGAATAATCAGTCATCTAGCAGTTGTTACAAAACATTGAGCCAGCATGTGCCTTAAATATGGTTGAAGATAGATGTTGTGAACCTGCTTCTGAATATCAGGCTAATGAATCGAAGATTTAATTACTATTTATTTAATTTTTGTTACCAAAAACTTCATGGCTCATCTCAAGCCTTATTTATGTTTATGAGTTTTAAACACATGGAATTTAGTTAAAGTTGTTAAATACTTTTTCAATGGCTATCCACGCCATCTAGAATCTAGGATTTAGTTATAAGTTTTTCTATAAGAATGTAATTTCAAAAAGGATGAATAAGACTGAATAGTAATGTTATGTTGTTTACATGATCTTTGAATACTGATGAATGAAAGAACTGTCTTCTATAAATTGCTAATTTGCTGAACTATGAATGATAATTGTTTTTAACGGAAGGACTCCAGAACCTATAGTTTATGTGATTTGAGAATGAACTGTTAACCCGCGAGCTGGCCAATCGAGGGAAGTTAGTTTAAATAGATAAGTACTTACTGTTATGTTGTTTTATTTTTTACATAGATAACTGTTTAGTAGAAACTCACTAAAGTTTGTCAGTTGTTGAGTCTAAAGTTCCGGAGCACTTTTTTTTTAATTAGTACGAGTTATTCGTTGTAGCTGTTAGAATATTTTATTGTTTAAGAAAATGTTTTATGGTCTATGTACTTATATTTCCACTTCTGTAGTTTATTAGTTATTCAGTTTGCTTATTTCCATGCTTTCTACTTTAGTTTTAATGCTTTCTAAATTAGTTATCTTATGCTTTTTAGTTTAGTATTTCGAGTTTTCTTAGAATAAATTATTTTCTCGCTAATAAGTTAAATGGCTTTAGATAAAATTAATTTCAGTAGTGTTAAGAAAATCAAAAAATCTAAAATGAGTTATCCAAATCATCCTCTTTTGGAAACTACCTTGGACATTGCCCAATTGACTTATTGAAATTTTATATTCTAAAGTAATGGAACCTAATGATAGCCTATCACTTTTTGGCACCATTGTTGGGGACATTAAGTAGCCTTTGTGCTTAAGTGTTACTAGGAGATGGTTTGAATACCAAGTTTTATACCAAAAATTCATCTGTCGGCTTCCTTTTCTACATCAGGAAAAGAGGCCCTCACAAATGATTTATACCAAAGAAACCCCCATAATATGTACCAATAATACCTAGGGAGGCCCAAGGCTTAGATGACAATAATTTTGAAGAATTATTTGATCCTATTCCACCAGAGGCTTTCCACTATTTGTCTGGAAATCAACTGGCAGAACAACCAGCTATAGAGGAAATTGTCTTTGAGGAACAGACTTCTCAGAACATCATGGGAGATCATAGGGATGAACCTAACCACAATGAACCTCAGCCTCCTAGAATTTTTACCTATCCTATTACCTTGGATGCAGATGATGATATTGTGGTGAAGAACATTTCCCCAGATTTCCTTCCAACCTTTTGTGGCTTGTCCTCGAAAGATCCAAACCAATTTCTCTTTGAATTTAAAGTCTTGTGTCAAACTTATGACTACAAAAATGATAACCAAAATTTGAAGCTCTTTCCTTCTACTTTGAAGTGTTCAACAATGTGTTGGTTCATGGGATTGGGTTCTAGTAGTATAACATCTTTGGGGGGAATGGAGAATGTATTCTTGTAAAAATACCAAAGTTACTATAGGGTGATTGACTGTAAGGAAGAGCTGTTTAAACTAAGACAAAATGATGACGAGAGTTTAGAGGACTGTCTCGATAGGTTCCTTTTCCTCTCTAAAAGATGTGGAGAAGAGGCCATTAGCATTGAGATTCTCAAAACAATTTTTCTTAAAGGACTTGATGATAACACTAGAAGAAGTCTTGATCTGATGGGGAAAGGTGATGTATATAAACTGACCCTTTAGGGAATATGTGAGTTATGTCATAATTTCTCCCATACTTAGGGAGGAATCCATAAAACTAATCTTTTTAAAGGATCTAATGAGATAGGTAAGCTCTGTGAAGAAATAACAAATCTAAAAATAGACATTCTCATTCAGTTAAACACTACATTAGATGGCATACAAGCTAAAACTCGCAACCCAGAGACCTTGTCAATCTATTGTCCCAAGTTTCGAAACAAACACCTATTGCATGAGTTTCCTTTAGATAAAGTCAATGTTTGTCAACTCTGTGAGAAAAAGCATCCTACAAATCAATGTGAGCTTTTGTCTGATATTAAGAATACTAAGAAAAAACTATTCAGGTTGAAGAAGAGTTAAACACATTAAACCAACGTCAAGGAGGAAACTTCTCTTATGGACATAATTCCAATCCTACATGGAGACAAAAAAATAATTGGGTTTATAATCAATGGAATCCATCTTGGAATAAATCACCTCCACAACAACCTAACTAGGGAAATCCTTATTGGGGATCCCCCGAATGGGCCAATCAAATATGGGGAGCTCAGCAGTGGTCGAACCAACCATAATAACAATGGTGTCAACAACATGTTGCCCCCTAATGGAATAGGGGAAAAAATAAATTTTATACTGGACCTAGGAGGAATCAACAAAAAAAATTATTACCTCTAGCTAAAAACCCTCAGAATGAGCAGGTAAACCAACCTTAGCTTCTAGCACAACCGCTTCCCAACCCTAAGAATAATCGCCAGAATATGCCAATCTGTTTACCGAACATGAAAATATTACAGGACTTAATGCAATACATTACATAAATGTACAGTTGTGCTCTGGTAGAAATCTTCAACATCCAAATATTGAAGAAATAGTACAGGAACTTGAGCCTAAAATTCCAATAAAAGATAAGGTGCCTAATCAGGACACTTCCACCAAAGATAAAGAGCCTTTTTCAATAGTGGGAGCTGCTGATTTGTCTCAGGGGGAGGAAGGTCAGTCCTTGAGTCAACATAGGGAGGATTCCATTCCAAATAAGAAAATGATGGCACCATATCTAGAATGTTTAAAGTCAATGACTGTAGAAGATACTCCGAGAATACCTATGGCTTCTTAAATCACATTAATTCAGGAGATTAAGCAACTGCAAATTGAGGTTCCTCTATTGCAAGAAATAATGGAAATTCTCGAGTTAAACCAGTTAATCAAATAGCTATGTATTAAAATTCCAGGTAGGAAGCCAAAAAAGATAAATACCATTCATATTGATGGCTATTTAGCTGATTTTTTGTCTAGAAAGACTATTGCTCCAAAATATGATGATCCTGGGAGTCCACTTATAACCTTTACAATTGATGAGGTAGCAATACCAAACACATTAGTGGATCTTGGAGCAACTATTAACGTGATGACTTTGGATGTAATGGAAAAGTTAGGTCTAACTGATTTACGTACTACAACCACAATCTTACAAATAGAAAATCAGTCTATAACCATCCCAAAGGGCGTCATTAAAAACATCCTCATCAAAGTTGATGGATGGGAATACCGAGTTGAATTCAAGGTAATCTAGTGCTTACACCCAAATATAGTTATGCAATAATTCTTGGGAGACCCTAGTTGGCCATAGTTGCTACTAAGATTGATTGCAGGGAAGGGGGAATGACCATTTTGCATGGTCAAGAGAGTAAATGTTTGTTCTTATATCCCCTTGCTAAGCCTACTGAGCATAAAAAGGTCTAGGTTGATGAACCAGAGGAATGTAATGGTCCATACAGTTTGGCCTCGCTAGCCATGGTAGTAATTAAATAACATGGAGAAGAATTGGAGGAAGAATTAGTAAACGACATAGCACACCTTGCTATAACCCCGAATGAGGAAGAAATGATGGATGCTCCAAGAATTTTTGGGCAAATAATTGACATAAGCAGGATGGAGCAAAGCTATGCTACAATGGGAATGCCTTGTCCCTTGGCTAACATGATCCCTAGAACAAGTCATTTATTTGAAGATAACACAAGGTTTCACCGACTTATACCTCATAATTTTTCCTCTTAACACCTTGTTGTGACCAATTTATACTGTCACTTCGGCCCATCCTCAAAAAAAATTGATTATGTTATTACTAGGAAAACTTTAAACATCAATAGCTGGCTGTCAAAAATATAGGAGGATAAATTGTTCAATGTGTTGGTAAAAAGGTCTAAATCCTTTGCTTGGGATTATACGAACATGAGGAGAATTCACCCAAGTGTTTTTTACTCATCACATATATATGGATCCTAGTATAAGGCCTATTCACCAGCCTTAGAGGAGACTCAATCCTGCATTAAAGGATTTGGTCAAAATTCAGATTGAGAAACTCCTCCATGTAGTATTTATTTATCCTATCTCTGATAGTAAGTGGGTGTCACCTATGGTGGTTGTGCCAAAGAAAAATGGGAAATGGAGAATCTGTGTAGATTATAGAGAACTCAACAAAGTCACTCATCGAGATTATTTTTCCCTACCCTTTGTTGATCAGGTTTTGGACAACTTGGTTGGAAGGAAATATTTCTCCTTTATAGATGGATTTAGTGGTTACAACCAAATTTAGGTTGCTCTAGAAGACAAAGAAAAGACCATGTTTACCTACCCTTGGGTCACATTTTCATACAAAGTGCTTCCCTTCGAACTTTGTAATGCTCCAATGACATTCCAGAGAGTTGTTATTGCTATATTTTTTGCAGATGTTAATGACTATGTAGAGGTCTATATGGACAACTTTACAATCTATGGGTCAACATATGATGAAGCTCTTCTGAACCTAGACCGAGTTTTATAAGTTTGTGAGGAAAATATACTATCTCTTAGCTACAAAAAATGTTTAATAATGGTAGAACAAGGAATACAATTTGATCCCAAGAAAATCAAATTCATCCAACAGTTGAATTTCTCTCAAACACAAATAGATGTTTGGAGTTTTCTTCGACATGCTGGCTACTACAGAAGGTTCATAGAAGGATTCAATAAAATTGTGGCTCCTATGTTATTTCTTTTAGAGAAAGAAGTAGAGTTCATATGGACACCTGAGTGTCAGCTATCATTCAAAACAATTAAGGAAAAGCTTGTCTCTGCTCCCATACTGCGAGGGCCAAATTGGAGTATTCCCTTCCATATTTATGTAGATGCTTCTGAAAATGGTATTGGTGCAGTAATGCGACAAGAAGATGAGAATGGGGGTAAATATGCCATATATATTATCAATAAGAATATTACATCTACAGAGAGAAACTATACAACAACATAAAAATAATTCTTGGTTGTTGTTCATGCCATTAAAAAATTCTGCCACTATATTACAAGATATAAGGTTACTGTTTATATAGACAATTCAGCTGTAAAATACCTAATGAACGAACCTGTAGTTAAAGGTCAGATTATGAGGTGGTTATTACTGCTTTAGGAGTTTAATGCTACAATCCTTGACAAGCTAGGGAAATATAAAGTAGTAGCAGATTTCTTGTCGTGAATCAAACAAGAAAAGGGTGATAGTATGCCTATATAGGACGAGTTTCCAGATGAGAATATTTTTTTTCATTTCTCTAAAGTCA
This sequence comes from Sequoiadendron giganteum, assembly GCA_007115665.2. Classification (NCBI taxonomy): domain Eukaryota; kingdom Viridiplantae; phylum Streptophyta; class Pinopsida; order Cupressales; family Cupressaceae; genus Sequoiadendron; species Sequoiadendron giganteum. The sequence goes on from CM021104.1 coordinate 664,707,151, forward strand.
CCATGGTTTGCAAACATTGCTAAATATTTGGCTGCCTCTGAGGTACCTCTGGGGTTCATAACAAAGAAAAGGAAGCGACTTATCAGGGAAAGTTCCCCATTCAAATGGATTAACGAAATTCTATTTCATTGTGGACCTGATATGATCTTAAGAAGATATGTCAGAGCTGATGAAACATACAGTATTCTAAGGGCCTATCATGATGATCCTTCAGGAGGGCACTACTCTACGAAGAGAACTTCCCATAAAATTTTAGGTGTCGGATACTATTGGCCCTTAATGCATAAGGATATTAAGAACTATGTTCATCTTTGTGATGAATGTCAGAGAGCAGGAAGACCAACAACTTCTTCAGAAATGACTTTACTACCATAGGTAGTTCTTGAACCATTAGAGAAATGGGGTTTAGACTCTATCAGAACCATAGATCCTTCCTCTCAAGGGAAAAAATACATATTGGTTTGCACCGATTACCTAACAAAATGGGCAGAAGTTCAAGCCTTACGAGTAGCTAGGGAAGAGTGAGACGTGAACTTCCTCTATAATAAAATATTCCCTAGATTTCGAGCCCCTCAAACTATCATTACTGACCAAGGACCCCAATTTATTTCCAAAGTTCTCTTGGCATTCACCAACCATTTTCAAGTAATCCATAGAAAATGGTCCCCTTACCACCCTCAAGAAAACGGCTAGGTGGAAGTAACTAAAAGAGAGCTTGAAAACATATTAACAAAAATAGTTTCTTTAGGAAGAAAAGATTGGGCCAAGAAACTCCCTGAAGCTGTTTAGGCATACAACACAACCTAGAAATCCACAACTGGATTCCGCCCCTATGAGATTGTTTTTGGAAATAAACCTCTTCTTCCCATTGAGTTTGAACTACAAACTCTACGAACAACTATGGAACTAGGTCTAGATTTGAAACAAGCCAAATTTAAATGAGTTCTGCAATTAAGCAAATCGGATGAGCTTCACTTAGATGCTCTCCATCAAACTGAACTAATTCAACATCAACAGAAAGTGTGGCATGACAAAAATATGAAGGAGAGGGAGTTCCTCATTGGAGACAGGGCCTTGCTATTCGATTCAAGGTACAAAGATCATAGAGGGAAGGTCAGGACTCATTGGTTACATCTTTTAGCAATGCTCCAAAAATTTTGTGCTAGTTTCGAGCGCGATGTCAATTACATGCTTCAGAACTTATTCATTCGCATTCGCCACCTTTTTCATAATTTCAAAATTTCGCCATACTTCCATCATCATATCTTGTACACATGTCATCCTATCTATTTTTTTATCATAAATAAAGCCACCAAGTACCACAGTCCTCATTGATGGCTTCATCATTGATAAAATTCCACGTTCATGGCATAATAAATCTATCGTCACTTCAGCCAATACCTTCACATCATCGTGTCAAATCTCTAAAGGTAAGAGATCTTCGAATGATCAAAGAATGCAAGTAAGTACTAATTTTTGCTTTAAGTAGGTAGTTATTTCCGAAGAAAGAATAATTAATTGGCACAAAATTCACTCCCAATTTATCAATTTGTGCCACTTGATGATCAACTACTTGTATGGCAATCTTGTCGCATGCCTCCATGCAAATTCAAACTCATTGAATAGTAAGCTACAAACAAGACAAATACATAATTCAGTGGCTATATTTTAAAAAAAAATTGTGTGCAAGCTTCATGCCATGGTTGAAATATTTAGCAGAGTGGAAAATAAGAGAATGGTGGGTGGTAAAAAGAAGTCAAATCTAGATTCTACAAAAAAAAATTTGGGGTTAAGCATTATATCTAGTTTGTTCGAAGAGGCAGGGTGGTTGAACTTTATCAGAAAGTTCGAAGGTTATAATGAAAAGCTGGTGAGCACATTTGCTGAAAACTACTCAAATGGTGAATTGGTACTCCATGGAAAGCATTTTAAGGTGAGTCCAAAATTATTTCTCATTTATTAGGGTTAGAAAATTCAGGCATAAAGTTAAAACAAACCTCTCAAATAACATACCAAAAATTGTCTGAATTATTTGTTAGAGAGGGAGACCCTTACCCCATGGTAGTAATTAGTACCAAAGGACAAAATAAAGGGTTCTAGAGGACCTCCATTCTAGAACCTTGGGGTACTGCTGTAGCTTGGATCATAAAATATTTTACTTGTGAAGGTCAACTAACTGTTGTGGTATGACCTGCTTTCTGTATGCTAATCCATTTGCATCTTGGGAAGGAGAACCCTGCTCTTAGGGTTAATTTTCTTGAATTTTTATGTGACTCTATAAATTCCTCAATAGAAAGATATAAAATAGGGTCAGGGCCACTAAAACACCATGGATTAATTCAATTTATTTGTAAATACCATTTTTGCAAGAAATTTGAGGGTAAATGGGAGAATGTTTTGGGGAAAATTGAGAATTATACAATGAAAAAGACAATAGAACTGGGGGAAACATCTCACCAAATTTCTTCACCTTCTGGAGTAGTTTCCCCTGAGGGTTCTCCAGCTCCAGAAGCTCTGAATCCCACCACCCCTGGTGAGGAAGTGCCAAACTCTTTGAATAATGAATTCAAAACCCCTGATTTTCTGGAGCATGTTGAGCTCGTCTATTCTAATATGAGTAGTCCCAAAAGAAAAAGGAAAGGGATAAGTAAAACAATTGTCACCTTCCAAGGTCTTCCTCCATTAAGGAGAAGTAAGTGCCTAGCCTAAAGGAAATCATCCAGGTCACATTCGTACAAAACTGTTTTTACTGTTTTTATAATTGAGGAAAAGGAGGAAAAGTTACCATACTTTCTCTCTCTAAAAAACCGCTTTTTTGAAGGTAAACGCCATTTAATATTTTTGACATACCAAATTTTAAATAGTAGCGATAATCCGACATCATCAAGATCCTTCACTAAAACCTCAATGTAGGGTATGGAAGGAAATTCAAACAGGAAGAAGCCCAAACGGCCATTAGAACCTATTGAAATTTATGAGATTGTCAATGAAGAGGAAATGCCTCTAGCAAGAGAAAATTTGGTTGAGGAAATTCCTTCCCACTCTGCATATGTGGAGGAATTTATCACCGAAGAAATTCAAGAAAGAGAATAGGAGGGGGATGATAGTATGCCAAGTCATTTGTCCCCCATTGTTGATAGAATTGTTGAGACAGTAGAAATGAGGGATACCACTATGGAGATAGAGAAATTTAGAATAGAAATTGATGATTCAAAGAAATAATTGTACAAAAATAATAAACAAATTGAATTACAAAAAGAGGAGTTGATAGTGCATATTTTTGTAATAAATAAAAGACATCTACAACTACAGGAAAATGACAAATTGATTTATAAGTTAAAAGAGAAAATTCAAGAACTGAGTCAAGAATATAAAACTTATAATGATGGCATTGTAGAAAAGAATAAAGAAATTGAAATGATAAAGAAAAAATTTGTGCTTATGTTCTCGAATTTTGAAGTAGACAAAAAAACAAGAACTGAAGAATTAAACGCTTCCATTAGCAAAGTTGTAGAGCTGGAACAGGACTTGGAGTAATGCACTGTGAAACCAAATATGGAATCAAAAGAAGTTAAAAATGAACCAGTTATAACTGATTGGTTCCAGGTTTGCATTCCCCCACTACTCATGAAATGGATGGAAAAATGTTATTTCTTAAGAAATGTGCAAATTGAGAACTATAGGCTGAAAAAGGAGTTGGTACTCCTGAAAGAATCATTTCATAGGGCATATAGAGGAAAACAAGATGCATGCCAACTAGTTGATTGTCTATTATCCTGTAGAAGGCCATCCAGATTGTACTTCATGTTTTTAAACAAATGGTGGAGAAGATGGAAATTATTTAGAATCTACAATGATCAGCCTTCTAAACCCAATGACAAAGAATTTATTAAGATATTCATGGAATCAACCCCTTAGGATAACGATTTGATTTGTGAGTTATTTTTGCATGATCTATTATTAGAGAATCACACAGATTTATTTATCAATCTGTTTGTTGGTGAAGTAGAATTAAAAGCCCTTTTATCTCCTATGAGAACAAGATTCATTGGTAGGAGCACACAAAAGAATTTGTATAAGCAGAAAATACCATGGGTCTTCAAATAAGGTCACCAAATTCTAGGCCTATAGGTTTCAAAGACACCTTTTCATCTCTCCTGATTAATGATAAAATAAAAGAAAGGTATGACAACAGTCTCAGGCTCTGTTACAATAATTTCATGGAGCATGGGCAAAAATTGATTGGAAAGGCATGACACGCTTGTGAAGAAAGATTTACTCAATTACCTTCTTATCTCAAGAAAAGAGAGGTCATTTCCCCTCTTAATATTAGATGGTCTTTCAAAAGGGCTAATGCTTTAGTCAAAATCCTAAAAACCCTTAAGAAAAACTAGATGGGAATGAGATATAGGCCTCCCTTGCTACTTAATCCACCTCCTAGTTTCAATATTTCAACTGATCAAAATGATATAATTTTTAATGAATGGAGAGAGGGTGTTATCTTTCACAGAGGGTTCATCCATGACCCTATAGCTTTTGATGCAACAACAAGAGAATAATATGACCTTAGTTCCAGATATGAGCAATGGAATAAAACTCAGGGTTATAATTATGGAGTAGGAGGACCTGTCAGGAACTAGGAGGGGAAGGAAATGATGAGGTAAAAATAACCTCATCATAATGAAATCAGAAAAGCTTATTTTTACAAGCTCAATCATAATTTTGTGCCAATTTATTAAAATTTAGGAGGAATAATTTCTTATCTTTAAGGAAAATTATGCAAACTTGATTTCTTATGATCAATTGAGGAAATTTTCCAATATAGGTTTAATTGGTTGACTTGAGTTGTTTTGTAGGTAATAATCGGTCATCTAGCAGCTGTTAAAAAATGTTGAGCTAGCACGTGCCTTAAATATGGTTGAAGATAGATGATACAAACCTGCTCCTAAATATCAGGCTGATGAATTGAAGATTTAATTATTGTTTATTTAATTTCTATTACCAAAAACTCCATGGCTCATCTTGAACCTTCTTTATGTTTATGAGTTTTAAATACATGAAAGTTAGTTAAAGTTGTTAAGGACTTTTTCAATGGCTATGCACGCCATTTGGAATCTAGTATTTATAATTTTTTCTATAATAATGTAATTTCAAAAAGGATGTATAAGAATGAATAGTAACGTTATGTTGTTTACATGATCTCTGAATACTGATGAATGAAAGAACTGTCTTCTGTCAATTGCTAAATTGTTGAACTATAGATGATAACTATTTTTAATGGAAGGATTCCAGAACCTGTATTTTATGTGATTTGAGAATGAAGTGTTTACCCGTGAGCTAGCCACTCAAGGGAAGTTATTTTAAATAGATAAGTACTTACTATTATGTTGTTTAATTTCTTACATAGATAACTGTTCAGTAGAAACTCACTAAAGTTTGTCAGCTGTTGAGTCTGAAGTTCCAGAGCACTTTTGTTTTTAATTAGTATGAGTTATTCATTGTAGCTATTATAATCTTTTACTAAAGAAATTTTTTTATGGTATGTTTACTTATTTTTCCACTTCCGTAGTTTATCAGTTATTCAGTTTGCTTATTTACATGCTTTCTAGTTTAGTTGCGATGCTTTCTAAATTAGTTATCTTATGATTTTGAGTTTAGTATTTTGAGTTTTCTTAGAATAAATTGTTTTCTAGCTAAGAAGTTAAATGAATTTAGATTAAAATTAATTTTAGTAGTTTCAAGAAAATCATAAAATCTAAAATGAGTTATCCAAATCATCTTCTTTTGCAAACTGCCTTGGTCACTACTCGGTTGACTTATTGACATTTTATATTCTAAAGTAATTGAACCTAATGACAGCCTATCAAGAACCTCGTACTCTCTCCTATTTGACATTTTTTTTACTTTTCTCTCACAAAAGTCAACAATTTCCTCACAGTCAATAGTGAAAATGACCCTTCTAGGGGCCCACCTAGGTATATATAGGCCCCTCGAGGCCCATTTTTCCTATTGTTCATGGCTCACTAGTTTCTACTAAATTTACTCCACTTAGCTAGGGGAAAACTTAGGAGGGGGCATATTTTTACCTTTTTATCATATTTTTCTTTTGAATCACCGAATTTCTTCTTGATCATTCTTCTTGCTGTGATAGCTTCTTCTGAGTTTTAAAATTGACCAATTTGAGTTTGGTAGGGTATAATTTCATGTGATTTTCACAACCAATCTTACATTGTTTGTTGATCTATATTGTTGGGGGGCACCTTCGATACTGGCTAGCTCAACCTCGGTGACCTCTAAGGCACTTTTTTGTAGCATGCAAATTCGTAAAATTTCAAATTTGGGGTAAAATTTTCCTTCTCTACTTTAGTGTGGTTGATTTCTTCCAAAATTGAGCCCACTAAAGTGGGGGAAAAATGTAATGTCAGAGAATTGCACTAGGGGAAATAACACATTTTAATACTTTTCCTAGCATTTATGATGCCTAAGAGCATTAATAACAAAAATCAAATAGGTTGGAATTTCATAATTTTGACTCCATGAGGACCAATGGAAAAGCAACAACATCCTAATGACACATTTCCTAAAAATTGGGGCCTTGGATGCCTGCGTGGCATGCGTATGTCTACGTGGCATGCTAGCATCCTAGTAGTTTTCTGAGTTTGAAATAAGGAATCTTGACTATCGAAATGTGTCTTGACATTCAAGATTTCGATTGTAACGACTCTTTGTCACCCTTGCATGCAACAAAACCCCTAATTTTTTCTCATTTTGGGGTTCAAGACATTCATTCAATCTCTCTCTTCAACTTCAGACTTGATTTCTCTTCCTTCTTGATAGAAAATGTTCTACAAGCGAAGCCATTCTAGATTGAGGTCCCTCCAACAACTACAAATCTCGAGCAAGCATTCAATGGTGTGTCTATGTCCTTCAGAGAGGGTGTAGGCCCATGGATAACTGTCTCTCTCTCTCACACTCTTTTCTACTTGTTCATTTATTACTTAGTGGTGTGGATTCTACTTCTGAAGTGCGTTTTTCTTTCACCACACACTTTGTCCATTTCGATTACACTCCTTTCCTATCTCGTTGTCCATGGAGGTGAGAACACCAAAGTGGGGGTCTGACTGAGGCAGACCCCTATCTAGCCCCAACATTTTCCCGTCATTCTTCTATGCGTAGGTTGCAAGGCAGAGCTTGGAGTGAAGACTCGAATGTTTGATTAAGGGTAAGTTTTCTTCACTTCCTCCTTGTGCTTTTCTTATAGTTTTTGTTCTTTTCTTGACTATTCTATTTTGTAGACCTTAGACATGAGTTAGGAAGTGAGACCTTATTATTCCCATCTGAGCTCCTGAGTGTTTTGTTGCTTAGGATTCCAGCATGCCAATTGGATGACAACTGGCCATGCTGGCATCCTAAATCTAGTTTGTCATCCTTTGGCCAAGAGCTCCTCTGCCAGAGGAAGAAATATAGAAGGTTCAATCTCTTGGGATCTGAAGTAGTTTTCTTTAAAATTTGATGTATACTCATTTCTTTTGCCATTTCTTCATTCTTTTTATGCTGAGGTGGATAAGGGTAGTTCATTCCTTGGTGATCTCTTGAGAACGAAGAGAACCATGTGCAATGCATCCCCCTTATATCACAATTGCAAAGTGGATAACTCTAGGATTTTAATTTGTGCCAATGTTGAATTCCACAAAATGTTTAATGAGAATCATCAAATTCTATTGGTTAATGGGAAGAATGTCTAACCCTCCATCCTTAGGAATATCAGAGAGGTTTTCACCCTCAGATATGTATTTTCTTTTTACTTTTTCCTCATCTAAAGCCACCTTGTGGATTTCACCTAGAGACATGTCATTTTTTGTTTTATCATTTTTTATTTTTGCCACTAGAGGGGTGGATACAATCCCCAAAGTAGGCTATGTGATCCAAGTCAATGGTAAATCTAGCTTTATGATTGCCACCAAGAATTCCTTCTCATAATCCCATTAACTTAGTGATGGCTTCATCATTTTCAAATACATCTAAGATGGGTAGTCCTTGTTGGTCCCAATTGATCAATTGGGGGTAGACCAAAGGCATCCTGTCATTGATAGTGTCGAGGTTTAGAGAGAACAGGGTAAAGACAAAGGTCTTTTCATGATATTTGGTCATGGTGTCAGATAGGTCAAGGTCAAAAAGCATCTCAGCTATATCATATTCACTGAAGAAAAGGTTGTCCCATTCATATTCATTAGAGTCAGTCTGGATATAGTCATCGTCATATGTCTCAGATGGTTTAGAGGTTTAAAGTGTCTCAGATGTCTCGATATTCTTAGAAGCATTCAATTCCTCACTTTAAAGCACCCTAGTACTAGGAGTAGAAATATTGATTGGTTTGAAGTTTAAACCCTGGCCCTAAGCCTTTTGGTCGCTTAGACACTGACAAAGGTTTGGTAATCCAACATTTGTTCACTCCAATTATGATGTTTCCACCATAGTCTTTGTTCTTCATTATTTCAAAACCTTTTCCATATTGTTTAGTGGGTATTTGTGCAGCTGGAGCAACTTCTTCTTCTTCTCTATATATCTAAGAGGTCACATCTTCTTTGTTTATGGCTTCCTTAGCTCTCCCCATTTTGTGAAATTTATCAAGGGAAGAAATTGAAGGGTGATCTTAGATTTTCTCTTGTCTATTGATGGTTTTCCATATGACTTAGGATAAGTAAGCTTGTTGAAACAATAATATGTCATGTGATATCCACCACACCCCTTGTCTTGGACCTCAATTTTGAGATCAGAAGGAAAACATTTTAGGGTGGAGGATTTGGATAATCTGGAGGGATCAACATAGTGTGAGGACATGGATGATGAAGCTTCCTAGTTAATGGGCACTTGTTGTTCACTGGTCCCTCTAAGGTTGTTTCAATATTAGAATGGATCAAGATCACTAGGGATTATGATCTTAGTGTCATTTTAAGGAAACTTGATGCATCAGTAGTAAGTGGATGGAATGGCTTTCATGGTGTGGATCCATAATTTTCCAAGGGGGAGGCTATATGGAAGTTCTAGGTCCAAGACTTGGAATGTGGTGTCCATTGTGTTAGGTCCAACTCTGATTGGTATTGTTATAACTCCCTTGGAAGGTGTTCCTCATCATCATAAGCTTTGATTAAAATTATCTTTATCATGTCTACACAATCTTCAGAGAAGTCCAATGCCTTAACCAATTTGTGGTGCAAATGTTTAACCCTGCTCCACCATCTACCAAGACTCATCTAACTTTGTGTTTATGGATGACGAATTCAAGGTGTAAGGGACCATTGTGACAAGTCTTTTGGGTTGAATAATCTTGGTCAAACAAAGTGGCATGATGAGTATTAACCAAGTATCCCACCATCTCCTAGAAGCAATTGACATCAATGTTAGTGGGAATTTTAGTATCTTGAAAAGATTTGTCAGGAATGGCCTTGTGCTCAGGTGATATACACAACTCAAGGATAGAGATTTGCATGGGTGTTTTCCCCAAATAGTCTAGTAAGTTATATTGAAATTTTTTTTGTTGCTTTGGGGGAGAAACTTGTCCAGTCACCTTGGTTTGATGGGTATTTCACATAACATTCTAGTGGTTTCTTGATGGTGAGAGTATTGACATAATCATCTATGATGCAAATGTGATGGATGATAGTGTAGTCATATTTTGCATTGGTATAGTCAGTAGAATTATTAGTCTTGGAACCCAAATTGGAGGCCTTTCATTTTCCATGGTAATGTAATGGATTCATAAATACTTTATGGTCACTATTAGATGTTTGTTTTTGTCCATCGACTTCTATGATACTGTAAGTTTGAATAAGTAGAAAGGAACAAAACACTTCTTAATGAAACATTGTACCAAAGATCAAACTAATAATCTACTGAAAGCATCTCATTGTCTCCTATCTTTAAAGATTTATTAAGCTATTGTGCTCTCAGATTTAAATAACACTATAACTGTTAAAATGACAATCTAAAGAATGGAATGATGTTGACACAATGATGTGAAGCTAATATGATAATAGTAAATGACAACAAAAATTAATATGGCATGGATTGACATGAAAACCGATGGATGAAGCTACAGGAGGCAACCGTGATATGAAAACTAGAATGTTGGATGCTTGGATGCTTGAAACTTGATGCTTGAATTCCTACAGAGTAAGAGTGCATAAGCTTGATAATTTGGATCCTTTTCTTGGTTGAATGAGGCTTTATTTATAGATTTCCTGGTTGTAGAAATGCACAGGGATGGCAAAGAGAGGCTTGGATTTAATCTGGAGGATTGAATGGTGAGAAATGGAGATTGAGAAGATTTTGAAGATTGTCTCTACCCATGAAAATACCAGGCAAGAGAAGAGGAGGGATTGATGGAAGAAGATTGAGAGATAAATTTGCAATTTGTCTCCAATTCTTCCCGTGAAGTTTCAATCAATTAAATTTTGACATAATTTTGACATAAATTGGACATAGGATATCTAATTTGATTTTGAGGAAATATAGAGGAATATTCCTTATGCCTTTATTTAAATATTTTTGATTTATTTAAATTAGCCAAGGAAGGATAAATAATTTAATAGAACAAACTATATAAGTTGTTTATTAAATTAAACAGATGAATATGGAAATTAATCAATAAAGTGTTTAATTTTTATTTAATAAATTTAAGATTGATGTGATAGAATAAAATAGGGAAATGATAATTAAATCAAACAAAGTATTTAATTTTGTTTATTTAATTAAGATGAGATGATAGACCTAATTAGAAGAATTTAAATGTGGCGTGAACGTGAAAGATATAAATAAATATTTGTATTTATTCAAACAGTAGATGAAATTGGGATAATTAATCAAATAATTTGTATTTAATTAATGGGATTCTCCAGATAAATTTTAGGTGTATACATTTTGCCCCTCTTTGAAGTGATGTTTTTACGCATTGCTTTGAAGAAAATTTTGCTGCTACGACCAGTATCAATGAAAAAAATTCAATATACCCTAGACATGCCCAAGATATTGATTTTCAGATGATTGCTGATAATATGCCCCCTTGGGAGATAGATTAAGATTTGATGATCTTTTAGAATTTTCAAATTTTCCTGATGATTTGATGATGATTTGACGAAGATTGATAAAAATTTGATGAATAAATAATTTATCTCCTGACATTGATGAAGAAAATATAGCCTGTGGAAATTTTAATTAATTCCATAAATAAAATTAATTAAAATAAAAGAAAACCCACAAAATTCCCTTTTAAAAAATCTATATAAAGTCCAAAAGCTCATTTTCAATCTCATTTGCACTTTGTGACTTTCAACACCTAGTGATAGAGACATTTCAACCAACTAGAGAAAGATGCCTATCCCCTACCACACTCATTATTTTGAGCACGTGTGACATCACCAGTGGCCGACCGCCTACGGACCTCCGGTATGTACCCGTAATCCACCTCGTACTTTGAATTTTCTCGATTTTCATGTATTTTTCATGTTTTTGTGCTTTTTCCCTAGTTTAGCACATCAATTTCACACTATAGCACTTTGCACTCCGGTGTAGCACTTTCCGTAAACTGTTTTAGTGCTTTGAGATTTAGCAGTTGCATTATTTTCTCTAGCACTTTTGTTAGACAAGTTAGTGCTTCGATGTCGGATCTTAGCGCTTTGAATGTTCTAGCACTTTGATGTCGTAAATTGGTGCATGCATGGTCTGTTATAGCACTTTTATTAAAGCGGTGCTTTGATGGACTATTTTAGTGCATCAATGTGGTAAAACGGTGCTTTGAGCAAAGTGGCACTTCAGATGCCTATTTTAGCACATCAAATTGCTGAAATAGCACTTCTAGCAAAGTAGTGCTTTGGTTGACTATTTTAGTGCATCAATGTGCTGAAATAGCGCTTCTAATAAAGTAGCGCTTTGGATGCCTATTTTAGCGCATCCATGTCAGATTTGCAAATTTTGACATAGTTAACCTTGATTTCGTCAATTTCGATCATGCCCATTCTTTGGTTTGGTATGACTTCACTATCCAAATTCCCTTATGATTGATTCTAATGATTAACAAGACTTACTCTCATGATAGGCAAGAATAATCCTATTTATGATAATCCTTATGATAGGCGAGGAATGATTCATATTTGATAAACCTCATGATAGGTGAGATTAGATAAAGTTGATGAACCTCATGATAGGTGAGGTTTGTTCATGTTTGTTCATGAATTTTTGATCAAAAAATTCATACCAAAGTTTGATTGGATCTGAAAATAGAATGACTTTTGATTCTTGACATAGTGCATTGATTTTGAACTTTTTATGATAATAGGAGGATCTAGGTAATCTCTAGATGCGGGAGTGGTTTCCTTGGACCACAGATTTGATTCATCATCTGACTCTTAATAAGATTCAGGTTATAGGTTGATGTGGTCTTTCGAGTCTCCTTGATATGCCCTAGATTAGGATTAATCGGGGTTTCCTTACTGCTTTGGTCGAGCGGTAGCACAGTGATGATTATACCTTTCATTTACCCATTAGTGAGATGACTGTCACATCCGAGGATGTGTGGCGGATACTGTGGATTTCGTTTATGGGAGAGATTGTTGTTTATGATTCTCATGAGGCTGGTGGGAGAGATGCTCTTCGTAGAGTCTTTCAGGATCAGCACATTGTAGGACTGAGTGTCCAATGGCAGATGATAGCTGATGCATATGATTCACTACCATTAGTGCTAGCTAGATTTATTGGAGGTTTTCTTTGTCCTAATCATAGGTCAGAGGGATTCTCTATGGGTTGGGGCTGGATTTTGGAGAGCATGGTTGTGCATGGGATGAGATATGCGTGGTAGATGTGTATGCTAGCACATCTCTACCACGATTTACATTTAGTGGTATAGTTGGGAGCACGCAACTTATCAACAAGGATGAAACTTGTATAAGTGTGGGCATGGGAGAATTTTTCCATTGCTCGACAATTTCTAGTTCTTGACACACCTGTAGGTAGACCTTATGTTTTTCAGGTACATAGGTAGACTTACCTAGGCTCGGATGGGTAAGTTAGAGCATTGGAGACAAGTTTTGGATGACACGGAGAGTGTTGTCTTGCGGCCGTATCTGGACTATGAGCAGTGGGATGAGGATGACACAGTGCTTTGTTATTTATGTGATTCCATGTACTTGATTGGCAGGACTCCTTTTGTTTTGGAGAGACTTTTGTTGCAGTGAGTGTATAGGCAGTATGGTATAGTATAGTGTATGCCTTAGGGGGTAGCCCATTATGCCTGGCAATGAAGTGATGTAGCTGATTGGGGGCCATGCCTATCATATAAGACAATAGTAGAGGGGTACAGGACTCTATAGCCATCAGCCTAGGATATGCACAAAGATATTGTAGAGGCACCCGTGACAAAGGAGTATGCAACATTTTTGGCATTATCTCCACATCCTCGTATTACTATTCCTAATGAGCCATCACCATTACCCATGGAGGAGGATGTTGTCGAGGGTTCTAAGGATAGTGGGGATGATACTCAGTCAGGAAACAATACTGAGAGTGGTGGTGATGATAGCAGTAGTGATGGCGGGGATGGTGGTGGTTGAGGTGGCAAAGGGGCGGGGCCTGTCAGTGTCGTTCCATCATCTAGTAGGCCTCGCAAGAGGTGAGTAGTGGCAGTTTCATTAGTTCATCAGTAGAGATAGATTGCTAGTTTGCAGACATAGGTACAAACTCTACAAGATAGTTGGTACAGGCACAGGGTTTTCTGGTATAGACCCAGACTCAAATGCAAATCTAGGCACAGGCCCATGCACAGGCATTAGCATAGGTACAGGGATAGTTGGCTACTATTCAGACTTAGGTTGATACCTTGATAGATGAGTGAGACAGTGCTAGACAGATTGCTGAGAGGGTACAAGAGATGACCGAGACACTACAGAGAGTAGACAATGGTACTTCGGTTGCACATTATATGAGAGGTTTTGTAGGCTAATCGGGAGGTAGAGTTCTACAGAGGTAGGTATCATGATGCAGTGCTTGCTAATCATAGAGTTAGCTATTCCCCATTGATATCTGGTCAGACTTGTACCCGAACAGTCAGTAGGGTGTGACACAGCCTCCATAGAGAGATCCTAGAGATCCTGGTTCTTTCGGGGGTGGTGGTGGTACTGGTCCTATTGGGCCTACTCATTTTGGTAGTAGTAGATCATATATGTTGTATTGTGATTTTGAGACATTCTTTTTGAGATATGATGCATACTTCGAGTCAGTTTATTTTTTATGATGTATCTTTTCTTATTTGAGACTTCATTGTATACTTTATATTGATGATATATATGATATGCAGTGATTTCTATTTATGATGGTTTATGATTCTATAATGGATGCATTTATTATGTGATGATAATTATCTATGATGTATGGATGTATGATGTATGGATGTAGATAATAATAACATGACTTTTATTTATTTTAATGTGATGAAATGTATGGATGGACGGTAAATGGTTTTTATTTTAAATATGATAATGATAATAAAATGATTATTTTGTAATGGATGATAATGGATGGATGGTGTAAATTTGATCAAATCTAGATGATAATAATGTAATGAATGATATGGTGTAATGAACATGATGTATTTATTTATGATATGATGTTGATGGATGATAATGTAATGAATGATGAACATGATGTATTTATTTATGATATGATGTGGAAAAATATGGTATGATAAATGTATAACTATTTGTTGTTGAATGCATGAATGATGAGATGATAAATGTTTTGTAATGATGAGATGATGCTCCTATTATGTTTTTGATTATTTTTGGTTTAATTTCAAGTATACTCAATCATATTTGTAGAAAAGATAATCATTAATTGGAATCCTTTATGCAACAATCACTCTACAGATGTAGAATTTATTATGAATGCAATCTAGTTTTATCATGCAACTATATGCAAACAATTGTCATTTTAATAGTACTTTTGTGATTGGTATCATCATAGAGCTTTTTAGGATGTTGAAAGTGGGTACAAGCGTAAATGGCATATGTTAGACCAATGACGACTTGAGTACTACTTTCATGATTTTTGATATTGCAAGTGAACACAAGCATCTAGGTATAATTGAATCAAGATGACCTAAGCATTCATTGTCTAAATAGGCAGTGATTAATCATTTCAATGTGTGAATTCTAAATGTCATCAATGATACATTTGCATAGCACATCCCCTAACAATTCATGCATTCATATGATTAACTTACAGACAATAGACAATAAAAATATAATTCTTCTTCCTTGTTTTCTCTAGTTCATTTACATCATTGAGTTACTCCAAAGAAATGATAATATCAACCAAAAATATAATTTATCCACCTTTTAATTAAAGTGTTTCATGTAACACCCCTTCGTTTTTCTTTATGGACTGGACAGTGTGTCCTTGTTTTGCGTTGATTTATACTTCTAGATATTCAGATACTTTATCTTGTGTGTGTATTGATCGCCATTTATTGAGCGATAGACTATCTTATGTGATGTGATTTGAGTTATCTGATGATTTATGTTACATGTTTTATTGGTGTAATAATGATGTTAGTGATATAACATGTTAGTGCATATGAGAATACTTGATGTATTAGGGAAGTGTCAGTTTTGATGAGTGTATTGGTGAAGGGGACGGATTCGCATCACTCGCTTGTGAGCGCCCTGCGATTCCGTGATTTCTTCTTCACGGTGTGTATTATATGCTGTTATATTTTATGATGTTGGTTACTATGTTTCAGGTTTGCAAGTACATGACACCGACTCCACCTAGTTTCACAGGTCTGAGCATGTCGATCCAACGGTTAAGTTGAAGGGAGATAGTAGATAAGTAACATGTGTCAAGTTTACACCCTAACGATAGTGTGTCGTCTGTTGTCTATGTCGAGTCGTAGTTTTCCTTACTTTTATGTTATTTAATTATAAAATATTCTTGATTTGGGAATAGATGTTTAGAATAATTGCATTATATCATGTTGATGATTATTTGATTTAAATTATGCAATGTGGATAAAAGTTTAGATTTAAATTAATTAATTATATTTAATTTATTTAACTGATTAAATTTAATCCAAGGGGTTGAATCTAATTATTAAATAATTAAATTAATTAATTAATGTGTTGCAAGAAAATTAAATGAAATAAAAGAATTAAAATTAATTTGGAATTTAATTTCAATTTGTGAAATTTGATTATTTTGGAATTTCATTTCAATTAATTTGAAATTAATTTAGAAATTGAAATTGGATTTTAAAAGCAAAGTTGGTTTTCAATTTTTGAAGATAATTGATAGTTAGATATTTTAAGTTTCAATTTTGCATGCAAAATCAGATTTGATTGTGCATGATATTTTTAATTAGGTCTGCATGTGTGAGTTGAATTTTTTTTAGGAAGGAATATTGGTTGCAAAATTCATGTATGGAGAGAATTCTGGTAGAGGAGAAACCTTCTTCTGGTGTGAGAAGATAATTTTTGGAAAATTGCATAGAGAAGAATTTGGAATAAATTTTATGTTGTGGATTTGAATTGAGGGAAGATTGTTTTACATTGGTTGAGAATTATCTGGATTGGTTGCACTTGTGAAGATATCTCAAAAGTTTCTTGGAGGAGAATTTCATCAGAATTAATCTTTTCCAGAAGCTTCAAAAATTCAGGTTTTGTTCTTGTTTCTTGTTCCTGATTATTTTAAAACAAATATGGAGATTGTAAATTATTCTGGTTGTTGAATTTGTAAAAATTGTAGAGTTAGATTATTGGAATTAGAATTGAAATTTATCTGTAATTTGGGGAGGAATGAATAGATCTACTGTAGGAATTAATTTTGTAAATTGAGGAAATTGATGAAACATGGGTTAAATTAAATCTCGAATTGTGTGTTCAACACTTAGGTTTTGGAATGAAGTTTTTACCTTTTTTAATTGTTCTTATCTGTTCTTCAAAAGAAAATCAAACCCTTGTAGAAAACCTTCAGTAAGAGAACAAGATTTGTTTGATTTTATTTATTTACTTGCTTTTGTAAAATTCAATGAATAGGGTTATAAGAAATTTAAATTACACCTTTTGGATTTTGTGATGAAATTTTGGAAAAAGGTTTCATAATTTCACCTGTAGGTGAATATTTTTACAAAATCCTCCTATTTATCTATTGTGGAAATTCATTTTTTTTTTATATATATATATTATATATATATGTTTATATATATATATAATATAAATATATAATTGTTTTATATATGATATTGTTTTGGTTTAAAAAATTTTATTGTCGTCCGTACGGCGTGCAAAATTCCGAATTGGGGGAAATCACATTTGTTGCTTTGCTCTGTTCGCTGTTTTTTTTGTTTATTGGGGGTTTGGATATTTATGGGAGGCGTCGCTGCCATTGGAAGTGCCCTCCACACAGTGAGTGGAGGGAGCGCTGCCCTTGGCAGTGCCACCCCTCACTCCTTGCGGTCGCCCTCACCACAGTCCACAAACCCTCTCCACACCGCTTTCATAGCTGGCTGTGCCCAGAGTTTGGGGTTCGGCTGTGCTATGCACAGCCGCCCCCTGAAACAATGGGGCTCAATGGGTAGAGTGCCATGAGAATGGCGTACTGTGCTGGTTCGTCCGCCCTTTTCCTTGCCCTGGTTCGGTTTTGGCCGCCAATCCTTAAGGATTTTTAGGGTTTGGGCAAATAGTCTTAGGTTTTATATATATATAAATGTTATTTTATTACAATGAAATTTGATAATATTTAATATATATGTTTAGTATAATAAAATGGATAATGAATATAGTGTGTAATTTATATATTTTAAAAGAATGTTTGAAAAATATGGTTGTATTTAAATGTTAATATAACATATGTTTTTGGGAGGTTATTTATTGAATATTAATATAATTTATTAAATAATGTATTTGTTTAATAAAATATAATAATTTATATTGGTTGTAAATATACATGAATATTGCAAATTAAGAAGTATATTGGATATTTAATTGTTTTATTTAAAGAGCATGTAAATTAGCTTTGCATAAGATTATTTTATTTTAAAAAGATAAGGTTGAATGCAAGATTAGATCGTTAATGAAAAGGGATATTTTAAGATATTTAATTATATGGAAGTAATTATTTGATGTAAAGGAAATATGTGTTTTGTTAACATGATTGACGAAAATATTGAGGTATATATATATATATATATATATATATATATTGCATGAGTAATATGAGTAGGTATATTTAAATATATACATTGTTTAATATTTTATCTTTTATTAGATAGTTGCATGTAATTTAGTATTGCATGGTGATTTGAATAGATAAGTAATGAATGCATGAACTAATAGATATAGAAAAATGATAGTTTACAAATTGAACATATTCATGTTTTAATAGAGAATTGAGATGATATAGGTTTTGGATATAAACATAAAAAGGTTATTGTCAATAATTTTATGTTGTATTAAGAGATAATTAAGGAGTTGTATATAATGAAGAGACAATTAATTACCTTAAGATAGTTATTTTCTATTAAGAGCAATTAAAACATTGTGATTGGAATATTTATGAGATATGGATTTAGAATATCCAAATATAGCAATGCCCTCATGATTGTCTTTTATAATTATTTTTCCTCGTATGTTGCAAAGGGGATTGTGAGTTTTAATAGTTTAAATTTCTTATTATGAAAATAGAAAAGGGGTATATGGTTATTTGATTTAACCCTGCTATTGTGTCTTTGCTTTTGTAAACGTTAGCTATTGCTTGAGTATGGATTTAGGAAATCCAAAAATATTAGTTTCGATTAATGACTTGATGCTTGTGTAGCTATGTCGTTATGTGAGAAGTGGGATTATGTGTTAGTCCAATTTATAAGTCTTCCAGAGAATCTTAGAGGGTTGTCGATTCATGATGTCAACCAGTGTTGTCCCTTGGGTAGTGCATGGTGTCTTACTAGTATTTACCCGGTTTCCATGAACGGGGTTATGTTGTTTGTACCTCCTGTGAAAGGAGTGGACTACATGTTTAGGTTGCCTCCATTTGTTGGAGTGGATTTCGTTATTTTGTTTCCTCCTTGTGATGGAGTGGTCTTGATACCTTGGTTTTATGCACTTGTGAGTCCCTTGGTGATAGTTTGTTTATGTGTTGTCAAATAGAAGAGTGGCTTCCATTAGGGGCCAGTGCCCAGAAGAGGTTGGATCTGGGTAACCTATGGAAGTGAGTCTAATCAAGTGATAACTAAAATTGAAATGAATATTGGGAAGTACTACACACTAAAAAGATAAGTTCTAGCTTCACTCATAGTCAAGTGCTAGTTATGGCTTAGAATGAGTGGAAAGTCCTGGAATACCAGTCATCTATCTTGTCTGTACAAGAGGTATTTGATACCGCACTAGTACGTATGAGGGCCGAGGATCGGTAGAGGCCACCAGGATTACCGGAGCCTATGAAGATCCACTGAGGGTAACTTACTACGAGCTATGCGATGACACTCTGTCTAGGAAAACTTTCTGTTTGTTGGTATTTGTTTATGTGTATGGTTCTTTGAACATACTTGATCTATTTTATGTATGGAAGCAGTGTGAATTATGTCAGTGATGTGAGAGTTGTACTTGTGTTCTTGTATTGTACTTTTGTTTGGTTGAGTCAGTATGAGTCTGCCTATGGTTAGAGGATGTTTATCTTTGTCCATGTTATTTGGTTACTATCTCCTAGCATGGGGGGTGGTCTTTTGGGTACCACATGGTTGGGTGGAACATGCACCAAAACCGTTGGGTCCCCTTTGTTCTTCAGTTCATGGAAGCGAGACATCCAGTTGGACAGCTCGCGGATCTTGTTATTCTTTTTTAGCACTGTTGTAATTATTCTTGCTTTGAGTTGTATTTACCCCTCTTGTTTTATGAGGTGGATCTTGTAATTTATTATACCTATGTAATTTGACTCATTCTGGGAATGAGGATTGTAATCTTGTAATGGATTTATGTAATGGATATTCTACTCTTATCTTGTATTTCTTTATGTTGAATGAATGTTATTCTTGAGTTATTTAATGCAATGTAATTCAGATGTTGTATGTTAATGGGAAATTAAGTAATCTCGATTACGTAGCCTTAGGGGAGGTTGTCAATTATAGGTGAACATGTATGTGTACTTCACTTTTATAAAAAAAAATTAGTACGCTTTTATAGTGAATTGAAACTTCCTCTAGGGTTGCGTGGCAGGGCATTACATTTCAATCATTATTCAGATTAGATCATCCATCCTGATTTTGTGATGTTTTTGTGATTTTCTGAGATTTTGACCAAAGACCTACCTTACTAACTTATCCTAGGGGTCTCGGGGGCTGATCAAATATTAGCCTTAACTACATTACACATGCAAAGACCATGTAGTTCAACTGACATAGACTCATGATTTTGGTTTTCCTTTTCTAGACTGACTTTTTGACTTGTTTTTGGATTTTCTGATATGATACGGATGTTTGATGCCTTTTCAGAGGTGATTGATGTTGCCCTTTGATCATTGTTTTTTTTTTCTTGTTGTACTGTAGTTTTCCCATTTTGGCGAGACTGGTCCTTTTGTTGCCTCCAGTGATATCCATATGTTTCCCCCAAGCTAGAGTGAGACATGACTATGTGAAATGATTTGATAATGGATGCAATGATGGCAAGACTAATGATATGATATGAAAATGGTAACGATTTCCAGACTAATTCTCTCGATATGTATCAAAATAGATGGGAAAGCTGATTTATAATTACATATGATGCTCGTTTCCAAGTTTTCACCATATATTTTGATTACACTTTGTTTTGTATATTTTTTTACTTTTCTCATTTTTCTCTTTTTTTTTGTATTTTTTGTTGCCAAGACACCTGTTTGCCAGGTTTTCACCAAGGAAACCATTTTCCAAAATTTTAATCCATGCACTAGGAAATTCATGTATGGAACTTTTTGAGATGGATACTGTTGATAGGTTCATCAAATAAATCCCCTTCTGATGTTGATAGTTGATAAGCCCTTGATCTGTACACTGATATGATGATTAAAGGACTGAGCCAATTAGGCTCAAATTTCCCTTTCTTTTCCCTATCCTGTTGATTTCTAGGGTTTTCTTTTAGAACCAAATCACCAACCTGAAAAATCCTAGGTTTTATCCTATGATTGTAACTCCTTGATATTCGTTGTTGATATGCTGTGAGATGATTAACAGCTTGTTGAAGATGCTCATCCAACAATTCTAGTTCTTGAAGTCAGGATACCCTATAGTCCTCATCTGAAATTATTTCTCTGAGTGATACACAGATGGAATCTCTACTTCAATAGGTAGTATTGCCTCTGATCCATATACCAAGGCATATTGTGTAGCTCCTTTTGGCATTTTGATGGTAGTTCTGTAGGCCCACAATGCATGATTGAGTTGAACATACCAATCATATCCAACATCATTAACCATCCTCTTGAGGTTTTTTAGAATTGTTTTGTTAGAGTCCTCTGCTTTGCCATTTCCTTGAGGATCGTCCGGTGTTGAAAAATGATGTTGGATATGGAAATTTTCACACAATTCTTGAACATCTTGGTTTTTGAAAGGCCATCCATTATCAGTGATAATAGATTGAGGAATACCATACCGACATATTAATTAATTCAAGATGAATGACCAGATTTGCTTCCTCGTGATCATTGTAAGAGGCATTGCTTCTATCCATTTTGTGAAGTATTATGTAGTTGTTATTATGAAATTGTGTCCATTGGATGAAGAGGGATTTATCTTTCCTACCAAATCTAGTCCCCATTGAAAAAAGGACCATGTTGATGTGAAGGAATGTAGTTCTTGAGCTGGTGCATGAATCAGATTACTATGAATCTGACACTTTTGACATTTCTTTACAAACTGATAAGATTCTTTCTCCATGCATGGCCAATAATATCCTAAACGGAGAAGTTTCTTCGCTAGAGTTTTTCCACTCGAATGAGTGCCACAAATACCCTCATAAACCTCATGTAAGGCCATCTCAGATTCATCATGTTCTAAGCATCAGAGTAAGGTACCATCAAGACCTCGATGCTAAAGGATGTTAGTGATCAAAATATGTTGGGCGGATTGATGGATAAAATTATGTTTTTGGTTCCTAGAAATATCGGGAGGGAGGATATTATCCTTTAGGTAAGCATAGGTTTTTTTATAGATGGAGGTTTCAATGGTCTTTAGATGGCATATGGTATTGGATTCTGAATTATTGTAAGAAGGACATGGTACTTATTCTACCATAAACTCATAACAACCTCATTTCTCTAGAAATTGTAAGAGTGAAGCAATTGTAGCCATAGCATCCGCAACTTTGTTCTCCGCCCTTAGAATTTGATCAAATTTGATGTTGACAAAAAAATATTTTAGATCATCTATTTGCTATTTGTAGGGCATCAAATTTTCATCCTTTGTCTGATACTTGTCATTTACTTGATCAATGACTATTTGAGAGTCCCCATATACTTGTAGGTATGTGATCCTCCATTCAATTGCTGTCTTGACCCCAATGATCAATGCTTCATACTCTGCCACATTATTTGTACATTGAAACATCAGTCTATATGATTTCAGAATGGTGTGTCCCTGGGGACTGATGAACAAAATTCTTGCTCCAAATCCTCGCTATGTGTATGATCCATCAAAATAGAATATCCATTGTTGTGGCATCACCGTTAGAATTTCCGCATCTGGAAACTCCATTTTCATAGGGAAATCATCCGGTAAAGGAGGCCCAGCCAATTTTTTAGTGATTTATTGACCCTTGATGGATTTTCTCTCCACATATTGAATATCAAATTCACTTAATAGCATGACCCACTTTGCCAGTCTACCTATTAAGGTAGCCTTACTAAGTAAATATTTTAAGGGGTCGATCTTTGCTATTAGCCTAATTGTACGAGTTAGCATATAATGTCTTAGTTGTTGAGTAGCAAAGACCACTGCTAGACATGATTTCTCTATGAAAATGTAATTTATTTCATAGCCATTTTATTTTTTACTCATATAGTAGATTTCATGTTCCTTTCCTTCATAATCCTCATGTGCCAATAATGCTCCTAAGGAGATATCTGTGGTTGCAATGTACAATATCAGAGGTCTTCCTTCCATTGGCAGTATGAGAATAGGCGGTGACATTAGATATTGCTTTATTTGATCAAACGTTGTTTCACACCCCTTATCCCATTTGAAAACAACATTTTTATGCAACAAATGATTAAAAGGATGACTTTTGTTCGCCAGCTGGGAGATAAATCTCCTGATTGATTAGAGCCTTCCCTATAGTGATCTGAGTTGATTGATATTTTTGGGAGGTGGCATCTCCATTATTTCCTTGAATTTCATTGGATCTACCTCAATTCCCTTTTTAAGACAATGTATCCCAACAGTTTCGCTGATGTGACCCCCAAGACACACTTCTTGGGGTTTAGCCTGACATTGAATCTCTCTAACCGTGTAAAGATTTTTCTCAGGATATGTAGATGTCCTTCCCTTGTACAAGATTTTTCTAGAATATCATCCACGTAATCCTCCATGAAGGTGTGCATCATATCATGAAATATTGTTGTCATTGCTCTTTGATAGGTGGCTTCTGCATTTTTCAGACCAAATGGCATGACATTCCAGAAGAAGGTTCCCCATGGACATGTAAATTCCATCTTTTCTTGATCTTCTGGAGCTATTTTAATTTGATTATATCCAAAAAAATTGTCCATGATTGACAGCATGGCATGCCCTACCATCAATTCCACAATGATGTCTATATTTGGTAATGGAAAATCATCTTTTGGGCATGCTTTATTTAGGTCCCTGAAATCTGTACATATCCTGATGATATTGTCAGGCTTTGAGATAGGTACAATTTTTGATATCCACTTGGCGTAGTCAATAGACCTTATGAATCCAACATCCAACAATTTCTTTAACTTAGCCTTTACCATCAATGTGATATGAGGATGCATTTTTCTCAATTTTTTCTTCATAGCCTTGATTCCTATAGCCAAAGACAAATGATGCATGAGAAGATTTGGATCCAAGCCTAGCATATCAGAATATGACCAAGAAAAGTTGATGCTTCTTTCCTTAAATAATTTGATGAATTCCGGTTTCTCTTGATCTGTCATGGATTCTGCCAGATGTTGGATTTTTTCTTTTTCTTCAGTGTCGATGTTTATAGAATGTGTTGTTTCTACTAGAATTGAGGACTGCTCATGATAATGTTTGGGAAGAGTGACAAATCTCCCATCTTTTAGTGCGTTAGAGAGGTTTTCACCATTATATGCATTCTTCGTTTTTTATTTTTTTTAGACTAATGCTGCCATAGAACTATTTTCACCATTAGATCTATTATCCCTATTTTTACTTTTGCAACTGGAAGATTTGGCACCCTCCTTCTAAGTCACATTGTTATGAGTATTACAAATAGAACTCATACCAGGTTCGTAATGACATAGAAAATTTATGATGGCATCATTGTTTGCAAATATGGGTATAGTTAGAGGTTTGACAGGTTCCTAGTCAATAAGTTTGGGATTTATTAATGGCATGAAGTCATCAGATTGACTTAGGTTGATGGGGGTATGGGTTAGGACAACATTGTCATCATAGTTGTTATTTAGTATATCGAGATCAATGATGGTACCTTCTTCAAGATCATCTAGTTCACTTGATGTCTATTCGTCCCCACTTGAGTCATCGATATTTAGTGATCTTGACACGAATGGTCTAGACCTAGAGATTTGTCCCTCCACACACACAGGTGCATATTGTTGTATTACATCAATTTGAATATTGGTGTAAGATACATCAGAACATAGATCCCACTCATATTCTTTTGAATCCATTTCAGAGCTATCTCTAACCTGAAGGATCCTTTCTACAACCTTCTTTATCATCTCCTATTTTGTTCTTTAGAGTATCCTAGTCTTGTCTTTTCTTTTGAATGGAGAGTGAAGGGATGAATAGGCTCAACTATGCCTTCCTTAAACCAACAGGTCCTTATCCCTCATAACCCATTTTTTCTAGGATAGATTTCCCTTTGCCATATTTTTCTGTATTAATATTGACATTCTTGATACTGCTATTTGATGTCAATGGTTCCTCATCTTTGTATAACTAGTCAAGGATTACCTTTTTGTCTGATTCATCCTCTATGGTTCTAGATTTTACAAATATATCTTCAAAAACTATGACAGGTAGTGATGTTTGATGTTTGATCATGGATGGTTGGCCAAATGTCTTTGGAGATGGCATTAACTATGAAAGATTAAGCGATTTCTCCATAGAATATTGCCCCATCCCCTTGTCTATCAACTAGACTTGCTCTTGAAATTTTTGTGATAAAGAAGTTTGGGGATCTGGATTGTCTGATAATTGAGTATCAACAAGACTTGTATCTTTTTCTTTATCCTTCTTCTCTACCCACTTGGTGATGATATTTGGACGTTTTTCTTCATCTGATGACTTTGAACTGGATGCTTCCCGATTGTGAGGCACAAAGGTACCTTGAGAGATTCTAAGTGTGTCACAATGTTGAGGGTGATTATAATCTACAAATATAGTCACCTCCTATCCATTTACTAGCAACTTTAATCATTGGTGATATGTGGAAGGTATTGCTTGCATTTCGTGGATCTAGGGACGTCCTAAGAGTATGTTGTAAGTTAACTCTTTTTCCAGTACTTGACATGCTATGTGTTTCATCATTGGTCCCACTTGAATGGGTAACACAATTAGTCCCTTTAAAGATCTCTCTTCCTCATCATATGCTTTTATGGTCATTTTCCTTCAGGCATCAATAGTGTCATCGAAATACCCTAGTGCATGGATTAACTTTAGAGTAAAAATGTTCAAACCAGCTCCCCAATCTATTAAGACTCTTTTGACATGATGATTGTGGATCAAGACTTTGATATGGAGTGTGGTGTTATGGGGATGGTTGAGTGAGACATCATCCTGTTTAGAGAATGATAGACAATGTGGGGTACTCAAATGCCCCACCATAGCTTGGAATTGGAAAAAATCTAGATTTTTCGGCAACATAGTGGCAACTAGTGCTTGTTCTACAACCTCCTTATGTGATGGAGATAGTTTGAAAAGTTCTAGTATTGATATGTACACTAGAATGTTTTGAATCTGATAGACAATGTTATAATGAGATGGAGGGGGATATGCATTTTTAAAACCCACTCCTTTTAACACTACCTTGGACTACCCACTTGTCCTTACATTTGTTGGTTGATATTTTTGTCGTTCTCTAATTTTTATAACATTTATTTGATTTCCAGGGACTTGTATCCTTGGGAGAAAATCCAAAGGGGTAGTGTTGTCAATTTCATGTTCATCCATGTTTTGACCAATGGTATGATCACTCTCTACTTCAGTAAGACAAAGGATCATTTTATCGTAGATATGATTGATATTTTTACCTTTGTTGTTTGTAGAAGATGATGCTCCTTTGTCATATTTTGGTAAAGGTTCCTTGAATGGTGAATGATCATTATTGTTTTGGGGTCCCTCTATATATACCTTGTTATTGTCGATCAGATCTTGAACTGCATGTTTTAACTCCATGCAATCATTAGTTTTGTGTCCTTTATTGTTGTGGAAGTTGTAGTAATCTGAGTCATTCCACCATGGTCATTTGACCTTTGGATCCCAGAATCTTTCTTCTCGCATGGTGATAAGACCACTAGATACTAGTTCTTTCATCACTGATTCCAATGTTTGGCCTTAAGGTGTGAACCCACATCGGTTTGATGGTTTTTGGTATGATTGTGGTTTTGTGATTTTGTTGTTCTTAATGACATTTGACTTGACAATTTGATCATTGTTTTGATTTTTTTTGAAGCAGATGATGTCAAGTTGAAGACTGGTTTGGTGTTTTGTAAATCACTTCCTATTTTGTTGGTAGTCGTATTTTGGTTCTTTTGCCAAAGTTTTGGTTTATCACTGCTGGGGTATTGATTTGAGGAGTTTGTGTTATTTGATTTGTCATTGAAATGTTTAATAACCCCTCCTTTGACTAGCACTTCTTCAATCTTAGGGCCATTTTCTATCACCTTTTCAAACGTAGGAGGACATTGCAATTCAAGTCTATAACTCATCTCTTCTATCAAGTTATCGATGAACAACTCCATTTTCTCTTCTTCAAGAATGGATTGAGGATATCTAGTGAATAGTCTTCACCATCTTTGTAGAAAGGACAAAAATGTCTCCCCTTTTTTTTGTTTCAGGTTATACAGATCCTTTATCATGACATCATGTTCGATGCTAAGAGAATACTAAGAGATGAACATGTTGACAAGTTCTTCAAAAGTCCTTATTCTTGGTTGTAATTTTGAAAACCATTCCATACATGAACCTCCCAAGCTTCTTAGGAATAATCTCATCAGGTAAGTTTCCTCTTGGGAAAAATCTAGGCTCATGGTTTTGAATTTGTGGATATGATCAATCGAATATGATCTTTCATTGTATTTGTCATACTTGGGGATTTCACAGTGTCAAGGAAAAGGTATCATATCAAATTTTGAGTCGAAAGGATAAGGACAAATGTTATGTACTACATACCTTTTGGTGTTCCCTTTTGTCATGTCTTGTATTTGTTGTTGTAATATTTGAATTTGGGATGTTAAGGAAACAATTGGGTCTATACCTTGTGTGGGTCGTGGTATTTTGGTTTCACTTGTTCTAGGTGCTTCTCTTAGGTGATTTACATCAAAGTCTTTGGGAAGCTTAGCACCTGATACAGCCAACATTAAGAGGTATTTCTCCATGTCGTGTTCTAAGATCTTTTCCATGAATTTATGGAATTTGGGATAATGTTGGGTTGTTTGTATGTCTTCTGGAGTTATTTGATTTTTGTCACTTTGATGCAGACTATTCTAGGGATTTTATTCTACCATTGTATTTGATGTTTCAAGTTCCTTTTCTAAGAGCCTCTTTTTTGTAACCTGGTGAAGATTGGCATACAAGTTTTTTTTCTTTCTTCCAAAATTTGATCTTCTATGTTGGAAAATGTCAAGTGAATTTTTAACAAAGTCGAATAAGATGATATATCTTATTGATAAGACTCGGTTAAAAATCTAATTACTATGTTTCGTTTCATGATGATAGGATGATAATATCTTGATGATGAAACTATAGCGTAATAATCGAGATTGTGTTTTGATTTGACACTTTAAGATTCGTAAGATCTCTGTTTCAGTTTAAAATATTTGAAACTTGTATGAACCCATCTGATCTTGGTTTCTAGACAGTGATTCTAATAAAAAGATACTTCTACTTTGATAAAAATCCGTGTGTAAATGACAGACAACGTAACTGATATGATTTGGAACTCTCTATTTTTGAAAGTGCTAAAACAAAGTTCAGATGCGCTAAAACAGGTGATGGAAGCGACATTTCGTAGAAGCGCTAGAATAGAGTTCAAAAGCACTGAAACATATGATGGAAGCGCTATCTTTACGAATGTACTAAAATAGGTGATAAAAGTGCTATTTGATGGAAGCGCTAAAATAGTGACCATAAGCACTAAAAAAGTGCTTGGAAGCGATATTTTATGAAAGCGCTTAAACAGAGTCTCGAAGCGCTGAAACAGATTTACAGAGCACTAAAACAAGATTTTTAAGACTCCCTATTGCAAAATTTGACTTGGCCTTGTGGCATATTCTATCATGGGTTTGGGAGGTAGGACTGACGTATGCATTGACTATGATTGTGATATTGTGTGAGGGATCTCCTTTGGAAGAAAGCTCATGAATAAAGTGGTTCTATAGAGTAATCAAGACTATGACCTCTAGAAAAGTCGTGATACCTATGAATGAAGGTTCTATGTTGTAAAAAGATCTTTCGATTCTGATATAAGAAACACCTTCTTAAATTATCCCGATAACTGAGTGGTCTATTGGGTTTGCTAATTTTGATGGTTCTCTTGACAAAATTGGTTGATTTCCACTTTTGAATCATGAATTTCTTGACCTGATTTGATTTGCTTCTTTTTTGGATGATCTTTTATCTAATTCTTAATTATTTTGTGAAAAACACAACAAGCAAATTGTAGAATAATTGTTTTAATATGAACAAATAGTGTATATTCAAGAACCACGAATGGTCCTTATTGTTTTTCATGATTTTTCTTTGACAAATGTACAAAATTCATACAGACTCACTCTTAAGTTCAAATAGGTCATCGTTATACTCAAAACCCCACATCTTAAAATTGTGTTGACGCACATAGTCATGTCACCCCCTAGAGGGCGCCCGTGTTTTTGTTGTTTCTAGGTGCAGACTCAGAGTTGGATTTCTCGTCCTCTAAGCAAACGGTCCTTGGAAATTATATGGTGAGTGTCTTGGGGGTAGATTCTTCCTCCCCTTGCACCGTGAGTATTACAATGTCTGGTTACTGACTCGGTTGGATACTACACTATTGTTCGTAGATAGGGATTTTGTGCGGTGCGGCAATTGATAAACTCTCTCAAGAGACCTCCCAGTCTTTAGAACAAAGATTTTGGGGATGGTTATCTTGCTCACTATCGTCAAGTTGAACTTTCATCAACAAATTGCATTTTGATTAGAGTGGGTTGGAATCCTTGGCTTTAGGTGTTCCCACTTAGTTCGTTCCCATAGGGTGAGTACTTTTTCCCACTACGACAGGCCTTCTAAAGGTTTTAACAAAAGCGTAAATTTTCATGAAAATAAGGATGAGTCTAGGACTTTCATCACCTAGTTAAGGGGAGAGCATAAGCCTATTCACCACACAAGCATAGCAAATAAATAATTCGTTTTAAGCCCAAAAGACAAACTTTGCTAATCTATGTGAAGATTTTGCTTCACAAAAATCATGGTGGCCTTTTTAACTGATATTTCAAAAGTGTGATGGCTACCCTAGGATTGATAAATTTTAAACTAGAAATGGCTACCCTAGGATTGATAAATTTTAAACAAAAGATGGCTACCCTAGGATTCATAAATTTTATTCTAACTGTATCAAAATAAAATTTTGGCCGCAGTCGCGTCGGATCCAGATCAAAATTATTGAAGTGCTGAAACAATCCATGAAAGCGCCATAGTTTTCACCTGATGCACTAAAATCAAAAGCATCGAAATAGAACACCAAAGTGCCAAAGTTCTTCATAGAAACACTAAATCAACTTTTCTGGAGATGGGCAACCGATGCACCGAAACAGTTCATGGAAGCGCTAAAGTGGAAAGTGCTAAATTTTTTAACGGATGTGCTATAGTCACGTAAGCGCCGAAACAAAGCACATAAGTGCCATAGTTTTCCACGGATGTGCTATAGTGTTTGAAGGAAGTGCTAAAACAGAACATGTCGGGAACCTATGCAATACTTTTCAGAAAAATTGATAAAAATATGGGGTTAGGCCCCATAGTGGGCGCCAAATTGTAAGTGTGAATAAGTAGAAAGGAATAAAAATCTTCTTAATGAAAAATTGTATCAAAGATCAAACTAATAATCTACTGAAATCATCTCATTGTGTCCTATCTTTAAATATTTATTAAGCTATTGTGCTCTCAGATTTAAATAACACTATAACTGTTAAAATGACAATCTAAAGAATGGAATTATTTGAAGCTAATATGATAATACTAAATGACAACAAAAACTAATATGAAATGGATTGACATGAAAACCAATGGATGAATCTATAGGAGGCAAGCATGATATGAAAACAAAAATGTTGGATGCTTGGATGCTTGAGACTTGATGCTTGAATTCTTGTAGAGTAAGAGTGCATAAGCTTGATAATTTGGATCCTTTTCTTGGTTGAATGAGGTTATTTATAGATTTCTTGGTTGTAGAAATGCACAGGGATGGCAAAGAGAGGCTTGGATTCAATATAGAGGATTGAATGGTGAGAGATGGAGGAGATTGAGAAGATTTTGAAGATTGTCTCTACCCATGAAAACACCAAGCAAGAGAAGAGAAAGGATTGATGGAAGAAGATTGAGAGATAAATTTGCAATTTGTCTCCAATTCTTCCCATGAAGTTTCCATCAATTAAATTTTGACATAAATTGGACATAGGATATCTAATTTGATTTTGAGGAAATATTGAGGAAATATAAAGGAATATTCCTTATGCCTTCATTTAAATATTTTTGATTTATTTAAATTAGCCAAAGAAGGATAAATAATTTAATAGAACAAACTATATAAGTTGTTTATTAAATTGAACAAAAGAATATGGCAATTAATCAATAAAGTTTTTAATCTTTATTTAATAAATTTAAGATTGATGTGATAGAATAAAATAGGGAAGTGATAGTTAAATCAAACAAAGTATTTAATTTTGTTTATTTAATTAAGATGAGATAATAGACGAAATTAGAAGAATTTAAATGTGGCATGAATGTGAACTATATAAATAAATATTTGTATTTATTAAAATAGTAGAAGAATTAGGATAATTAATCAAATAATTAGTATTTAATTAATCAAATTCTCTAGACCAATTTTAGGTGTATACAGATACCATTTTCAATGAGGTCCTAAATGATATGTTTCAATGTATGCATTGTAAATTTGGGTGTCCTTTAATTTGATGATAGTCTCAAAAGGCATTATCATCACACCATGAAGGTTTGAATTGCCTTGGGTCATATGGTTTTGCATCAGGAATTTGTATGAATTTTTGTTGAAAAATATGTTTGAGAACTAATTCAATTGGCTACCCTAAGGGAGTATACTTGCATCTTGTGAGAAAATTCCTTTAGAATTTTTGTTCTTTCTTGTTTTGAAGGGAGTTTGTTGTTTGATCAGGAACACATTGTGGGTTATTTGATGTGTTGGGTCCCCTAATTCTAATTGTAGGACTAGTGTGTATTTCCTTTGCATTGAGAACTCTGTTATTGGTGACATTTTTGTTGTGGGCCCAATATTTGTTCTTGTCATTTGAAGTGTTCTATGCATTTTGTGTCTTGTTGTATGTCTTAAGTTCCCCTTTAGTGATGAGGTCCTTTTCTAGGATTGTGAATTTTTCCACAAGGTCAATAAATGTGGTGCAACAATGGGTTTTCATTTGAAATTTTAAGTCTATGATCAAATTTTCCATGAACATGACAATCTTTTATTTTTTAGGAATGTCAACAAGACAATGACTGTCCAAGCTCCTCCATCACTAGAAGAATCTTACGAATGATTCACCCTCCTCCTATTTTACGTGACATAAGGTGGTGATGGTGATTTCATTTTTAATGTTAAAGTAAAAGTGGGTAATAAACTTGTCAACTATTTTGTCCCATGATCGAATACCTGTAGGTAAGTGAGTGAACCATTCTAGGGCTTGTCCTTTGAAACTCCTAGGAAATAGTCTCATTAGATATGTCTATTTGGAAGCAATGTCAATCAGGGCCATGTGGAATTCTCTCACATACACAATAGGATTTCATTTTCCTTTATATTTGGGTAAAGTTGGCATGACATAATAAGGAGGAAAAGGAGGCATTTTTTAATGTCCTATCAAATGGGTATGGACATAAATCTTATGTAGAGTAAGTGTTTTTTTATAATTCCATGGTTTCTACTTGTTTTTGCAAGGCTATAATTTTATTGGATAGGACATAATATTGTGTGAGTGACATGCCCATGACATTTTGAATTGCATTTTGATAAAGACCCATGTTCGTATTTTGTAATCCAATGTGTTGGGTGGATGTGTTGGTGTTGAAATGTGTGTTTGGAATGTTTTGATTTGGGATGTTATGGGTATATGTAGGTATTTAATTTTGAGTTTGAATGTGTGGAATTTGAGTTTGAAATTGAGGGATGTGAGTATTTGGAATGTGTAGGTGTTGGTATTGGGTTGGGAATGTGTTGACCTTGTGTACTTTGGCTACCATACTATGTGAAAGGCCCTTGTGTGTTTTGTTGAGGAATATTTACATTAGGACCTTGGGAAGTGTTTGTGTTCAATGTGTTTATTTGTGTCTTAGGTCCACGAACATGAACCCTTGTTCTCTTATTCTTGCCAAAATGATTTGTTGACAAGGCACCCATAACATGAGATGTTCCAAATGGATTGAATGTGGTGCTAAAAGGTTGCGACATTTATTGTTTCATATATTGTGTCATGGATTGTGTCATTGGTTGTGTTCCAAATAAGCATATATGGATTGTGGTGGAGTCTTGTGTAAATCCTCCTAAAGGCATGGAAACATTCATTTGTGTGATGGAACCTTTGGAGGTAGTTATTTCATGTCCTTGAATTTGTTTGTTTGGTGGTGATTTTTGTCGAAGTGTGTTCACATAAAATCCATGAGGTAGTTTTGCTCCACTATGTAAAATTTTGGCTAAAAATATTTGGGAGTCTTGTCTCGCTATTTCATCTACCAACCATGCTACGCTAGGATTTTGGGTAGTTGCTTCAATGTATTCCTCAATCAATGGTGTTAGGATGTCTAGTTTTGTGAACCTTGTAAAAGGATTTGATTTTTGTGTGTTTTGTGATTCATTAGAAGAAAATCCAAATCTTATGTTGCTAGTGGGATTGAAAAGGTCATCCTCATTATTGAATTCCATTTCCTTTATTTTCCTTTGTGCTCTTGTTTCAACCATAAAATACTTGCAAAGGGGGGGTTAATGTGATATGATGTCTAAGGTATGACAATACAAAGGTATGACTATGAAAAAGGTTATGCAACTATGTTTTGGGGAATTTTAAGATATAAAGTGATGCCAAATGGTGATGTATCAAGCTAAAGAGTCAAAGTGACAATAGTCAAGATATAGATAGGATAATGTCACAATGATCAAATCAATCATATGTGTAGGACTAAGGTATACCAAATGTAATACAAATGTGAAATGATGATGAAGTGGAGAATGTTAATATGGCCTAAAATTATTATTAAGGTTATGACAAATAAGAACCTTATATTAAACCTAAGGTAAGGTCACTAACCAAACTAAGATATCCAAGGTGACAAATCTGATTTATCAAGACCTCAAGGATGACAAAGACTGAAATTATGAAAACTTGAAAAGGTGGTCTCAAACTAGCCTTGTGAGTTAAAGATCCAACCTAAATGATAAAGGAATAAATTGATGGAAAGATAAGGTCAAGATAAATGTGATTTTGTAACTATGGACTGCTCTAAAGTGTGATGAATTTCTAAATCCAAGATCTGCAACAAGGTGTATGCAAGCTAAGAGATGACCTAAAGTTCAACCTATAGTTAATGTAACTAATGCTAAGGTGAGGAAATGGGTGGAATGAAAATGATAGGTCAAGTGATTGCAATTATATGATCATATGACAAGATTGTACTCTAGAATTGATCAGAAAGTGGGTTGTTCCAAATTTCCATAAAAAATTTAACAACTAGCAATTGTGGTATTTTGAATGTCAGATGAGGTGTTTTGGGAATTAGTTGTAGTCTCCTAGTTTTAGCAGTTATGGTGTTCTAGGAAGAAGTTGCGATTAAAATAAATAGTTGTGGTGAATAGCTTTATTTTGTCCTAAGTTGACTAATTTTTGTCTAAATTTTGATCTAATTTTTGTGAAGTTTGAATGGAAGACACTGTAAATAGTCTGAAGATAATTGGGCTAGTCTGAATTTCAAAAAGTGTGTTTGCAATGTGTATTTTCATAGGTTATTCACCTCAAATTCCCATGGGTCTAACAAAAATTGAATATAAATCACACACATAAAATTCTTGTCTATCCCTAAGGTCAATGTCCAATGGTGATACTCTTAGACCCACTCTAGGATTATCCATCAATGCAATAGAGGGACACCCTTTTAGTTGAATGTATCACCTTTTTTCTATACAAGTGGATGGATATGGTCCTCTTGGAATGGAAGGATGAACCAATCACCCTCTTCATAGAAAGTTACAAGTTTCAAAAAGTAACTTATGTTAAGCCAGGGATTCCAGTCTCAGTTAAGAGAGCCAAATGTTGGGCATAAAGATCTTAAGGGTGTGATGCTACACCCTTGCACTAATAATTTCACCAAAACGCTATCAAAAGGGTGACCTCTAACTAGTTTGGTTATTATTTGCAACTTGTGGACATACCTCCTATCAAGTGGAATGGTTGGGCGACAAGGTTGTTTGGATTCAAGATTTCCCCTATCCTTTTATATACCAACCCAAGGGAAAAATTGGTTGGATTCACCACGGATTTCTCCATATGGATTTGTCTCACATTGGAGAGCCCCTCTAAGGAGAAAAAAAATAGAATCACACATAATTTTTTTTATCTCCAAGATCGCTCAAGCCTCGATGAGAGAGCATACACAATTTGTTTAAATCACACTAGCATGGTGTTCATTAACCTTAATAAAACCAAATGTGTGGATGATAATGCAAATTTCAAGTGATGTTTTTGATTCTCAAGATCACCAAATGGTGTGAGAGAAGAGCATACACCCCCCCAAGAAAATGAAAAACCACAAGACAATGAAGAAAATCATTTATTTTAGGTCCCCAAATCAAAATGTGAGAAAATACACTTGATGCAAAGTTGTTAATTTTAAAACCAATGAGTGTAAAATACAAAATTAATTTTAACCAAATGAATGTGATATTCAAGTTTTTATAAATTTTAAGCCAGATGAGTGAATATGTTAGTAATGTTCATTTTAAACCCATGAGTGAGATAATGCAAGTTGTTGTAGAATTTAAACCAAATGAGTGTATAATGCAAGTTAATTTTAACCAAATGAGTGTGAATGAACTAAATGAAATTGTAAAATGAGACAAGATAAGAAAGTTAGCAAAATTAAAATTAAAATGCCTCCTTCCACCTATGCCACATGTTGCAAATCAAATATCAATAGCATGAAAATCCCTAGACTACCAAATGCAAAAGACCTAATCTAAAAATTCCTACTAAAAACCAAATTTCAAAATAAATAGGTAATTGTGTCGCATGAAATAACAATTGTGGCTCACTAGATTTTGATAGATGCATTGTTGGGATTGGTTACTGTGGTTTTCTAGAATTTCTACTATGGTGAACCAATGTGGTGAAGTCGCCAACGATTTCAATGAAGCCCTCAATAGCTGTGGAAAATAGACCTGAAGCTACAAAAATACAAAAAATTACCAATATCGATAAAACAAAAGAATAATATGACACAATAATGATGTTAGATGACAAAAATTGAAAGTATTAACCGAAAACAATAGGAAAATTCAAAAATAGATGCAAACAAATGATATTCTTGAGTTTTGATCAGTTGTGGTGAATCTCTAATCAGTTGTGTTGCACGAACCTAAAGCTGCAAAACACAAAAATGCAACCAATTTCGACAAAATCAGAGACTACTAGTATGATGCAATACTAATGTTAGATGATAAAAAATAAAAAACAAGAATAAGAGAATAAGAGAAAAATCTAATAAATAAGTGCAACCAAATGATGTTCCCAAACTCTGAATAGTTTTAGCTTTCCAGATGGCGATTGTGGTGGATTAGCTTTTGGAAATTGCGTCATTTGAGCTTGTAATTGTAGTGCACACCTAAAAACTTCAAAATTTCTAAAAATTTCTACAAGATCTAGTTAGCTTCATGCCAATTTCACCATTGTAATCTAGGATAAAATTGAGGTTAAGGTAAAACAACATCAAAACTAAACCTATAGAGCCCTAAACCAACAATAGAGTACAATCCAACCTAAGAAACATAAAAAAAAAGGTAAATATTACATATGCCATGGTTGCTTGACCTCCATTGTCCTTCTCCATTTTCCTTCAATGCACTTGATGCCCTGTAATTTTACTATACAATAGTAGCCTAATGTCTATGATAGAAAAATAATGAAGATAGTAATTGTCTCAGTAATAGCATGTACTTGTGTATGAACTAGATTCTATGAAAATGAAAAGGATAGGTATCTTCTATAGAAAGAAAAATTTAAATGAAGGGTTGAGATTTAAGGTAAAAAATAAATGTCAATCAATGGCCAAGAATGAAATTTGTATTATGAAATAGGTCTAGGGAAAAATTAGGGCAATGACAAGAAATGAATGGCTAAGATTAAATTATAAAATAATTCAATCAAGGGTTGATATTAAATGAGATCCCAAGAGATAATATTGACATGGATATTGAGGTAGTCACAGAAAAAGAGGTTGTAGGAGAGATTCAAATAATTATAAAATTATTTAATTTAGGGGGAAGTGAATAATTAAATAATGAAAACATTATTTAATCATAGAGGGCACATGATAGGTTGATTTTTTCATTAAATAACAATTTAATTCAAAAGTGGGAAATGAATAATTAAATAATAGAAGCATTTTTTAATTATAGAGGACATGTGATAAGTTGAATTTTTCATTAAATAGTTCAATTTAATTCAAAAGTGGGAAGAAAATGAAAAAATTAGTAGACAATTAAATAAATAAAGTTTATTTAATTTAATGATAGAAAAGGCTAATGAATAATTAAATAATTAAACCAATTATTTAATTATAGTAGAAAGTTGTAAATAATTACTTAAATAAAATTTATTTAATTGTAGAGGAAAAGGGCATTAGTGACATAATTAAATAAATAAAATCTATTTAATTAATCAAAAAAAGAAAATAAAAATAGAGAAATGAATTAATTAAATAATTAAAATTGTTTAATTAATAGAAGAAGTATGGCTTTAGACAAGGGAATTGACAAGGAGAAATGACTATCAGTTGGTCTAGTAATTTTTTCAGTGTCTTCAAGTTTAATTTGAACACATATCAAAATCTAGTTCAACCAAGTAATATTTACATGCATGGTTTAGTAAAATTCAACATTTTATCTTTTCTATAAGCTTTTTATA
Organism: Sequoiadendron giganteum; assembly: GCA_007115665.2. Classification (NCBI taxonomy): domain Eukaryota; kingdom Viridiplantae; phylum Streptophyta; class Pinopsida; order Cupressales; family Cupressaceae; genus Sequoiadendron; species Sequoiadendron giganteum. The sequence goes on from CM021104.1 coordinate 664,745,002, forward strand.
CTTTTGACTAAGTTCATCTAATTGGATGCACATATCAATGCAAGTCATTTTATGTAGTTATTGAAAATAAAGAAAATGAAGAAGGAACATATTAATTTTGCCATTGTGTTGAGGAAAAAATAAATTGGAGGCCCCTATTATAGATATAGAGAAAACATAAAATATCCTAAAAGATCAATGGATATTACTAGAACATGGTTTAGAAGGTGTACCAAATTAAGAATATTGATCTGTGGTTGTTTTACTGTTACATGTATCAAAAGATTCTTCATTTTTTAACCTTGTTGTGGCATGAAATTTTCATTTGATAAATGTTTGTAGGGTATAGGATAGAGAGTGAAACATACTATAGATAACTTGTGGAACCTTAGGATAAAAAGGAAGATAGAGGAAGGGGTGCCCTATAAGGGTCACATCTCTATAAGAGACCAAGCGCTAATATATATATGTAATAGATAACAGAGTATAGATAACAATATAGGTATAAGTGATACTAAAACCTATTACTATAACTATTATATAAATATATATAAGGAGTGATATATGTGTTATGGATGAATGTTGTTAATTAAGATATACTTAGAATGTTGTTAGATATTAGTCTTATTGTAGTAGCTCTTTTTTCTCAATATTTCATCTAGGGTATAAATAGACTACATAAAGGATACTAGGATACAAATCTCTAGATTGTAAATCCATATTTCCTCTTGCTAACATTGGTTTTGTTACTATGAACTTGGAGTGAATAGTGAAGAAGATATAGAGTAAAGGAATATTGTAGGAGTTGAGAAAATACAACTTCACAAACCCCGAAGATCACCTGCATGCAAATAACCTGTCACAAAAGAAGAGATGGAGACAAACAAGCAAGGGTTCTCTGAAAACTGAAAATGTATATATCAGAGAGAATGAGAGAATGAATTGATATGAAATACAATGGGATCAATCCTTATAAAAAGGAGATCATGCAAACCCTAATAAAACCCTAATAGGAAAAACCCTAATAGAAGCCCTAATAGGAAAAACATTTAATAATTAATATAATTATTAAATGTCACTTTATGCAAACTAACGTGAAATCTTAAGAAGGGAATAAAGGTAACTTAATCAACATAATTAAGTTAAAACCTTTACTCTAACACCCCCCCTTAAGATGAGCAACAGTGCAACTACAAACAAATGCAAGAAAAGAAAAGGTAACTACAATGCAAGAAGGCAACATGGGTCTTGGCAACTAGACCAGATCAAGTACCCAAATACAACCAAATCTCTATAAAGAGGAGAAATAGAGAAAACCTCATGGGAAAAAGCTCTACTCCAAAAAGAGATGCAAAAAGCCAAGAAGAAGAACATCACTGAAGCAAAAGAAGCTGCAAACAACTGTCGAAAGATGACTTCTATGGTGCTAAAGAACCTTTATTGAAGATGGAAGATCCCTTCCAAGGCGAAACCAAGGAAGAATTAACACAAAAAATATAATAACCCCCCCATAATATTGAACTGGGAGACCCTGACAAATCTACTGAAATGGTGCGAAACACCCTGTAGTGCATGAAGGAGAAGAAACATCTAGAAGTGTGCAAGATAGCATTTGCAACTGAAAAAGTGGTGTGCAAAACAAAGCACACATGCATGAGGCTGGAATCATATGGATCCATTATCGTCGTGGAGGGACACTCACCAAACAAAGGTATGATGGAAAACAAAGGCAAACTACACAACCCCTAATAGTATGGATTCACTGTCATCATGGAGGGATACTCATCGGACAAAGATGTGATGGAAAAACAAAGGAAAACTACACAACCCCTCATGGCACTTTATAATATTAGTGCGAGTACAAAATATGGCACAACCTTATGTGCAAAATCCCCAAAAGATGCATGTACAATAGTGTGGCACTTTATCTCAGTACGTTTACATAAAAGATAGCTTACAAATGATGCTCAAAATGTCTTCAAAGGAAAAAATGTTGGAAATATATGAAGAACAACCAAGAACAAAGCATCCCATGCGAACAAAAAGTTTCCAAGAGCAAATATGTCCAGGTAATCCACCAAAGTGTGAAAACACAAATAACTGAATAAAATATACCTGAAGTGAAATCTAGAAAAATGGCATGGATGAAACTGAAGAGCCTTGAAATATGGTTCCAATGCGGCTAAGATTGTAAAAAACGGAGAAACTGATCAAAAGTTATGAGCTTGAGACTGAAAATAGCCCCTTTGTCTTCAACTAGCTGTAGAATGCACTAATGGAAAAAATATGTGATGAGACCCACACCACTTGAAAGATGAGAAAACTAGCTTTTCGACGATATCTTGTTTGCCAAAAAATGATATCGTATGCCCAAGTTACGACCTCTAGAATAAATCAGCCCCAAAGAGGGAAAAAGCCAATGCTGGGTTAAATTTGACAGTCATACGGCCATCGCAACAAAAATACTGGTCTAAATTTGACGGCCAAATGGCCGTCACCGTAAATGCACAACTGAACTTGTTTTCGAAAAAATTATTTTTTTTTAAATGAAAAACAATAAAAAAACTTTCTTCTTACAAAAATTAATTTTTTTGTTAAAAACAATTTTGGCAGGCGGGGGCTGCCACCTGCGGCTGCAAAGTACTGCCAGCGTAGTGTACGTGGGTACACTACGCAATTCACTACGTAGGGTACACTACGCAGTACCGCGCAGGTACATTACGCAGAACCGCACAGTTAGGCCTAGGTAAGCCTTTAAACTATCCTTTTAAATTGATTTTTTTTTCAATGATTTTTTTAAAAAATAAAAAAATTTACAAATAAAAAAACACTGCGAATTTTTTTAATTTAGCAAGAATTTTTTTTTTTTTGAAAAAAGAGGTGGAAAAAAATTCTGAAATTTTCTCTTACCAGGCAGGCGGACAGCCGTACGGCCGTATTGCAAAAAAATTTTGCCTCAAATTTCGACTTTGTCCAAAATGGATGAATGGATAGTTGATTTAGGGATTTTGGACCGCTGCGGATGCAAAGCGATGTCCGTTTGAGCTGAAAATGCTTCAAAATTGTAGGTATGCCCTGGATCAAGAAAACAATCCCCAAACCCTTGAAGCGCCAAAAAATCTTCAAAACAAGAATAGGAAGCAATAGGTGTGGAGCTCTGATACCATGTAGGAGTTGAGAAAATACAACTTCACAAACCCCAAAGATCACTTGCATCCAAATAACCTGTCACAAAAGAAGAGATGGAGACAAACAAGCAAGGGTTCTCTGAAAACTGAAAATGTATATATTAGAGAGAATGAGAAAATGAATTGATATGAAATACAATGGGATCAATCCTTATAAAAAGGAGATCATGCAAACCCTAATAAAACCCTAATAGAAGCCCCAATAGGAAAACATTTAATAATTAATATAATTATTAAATGTCACTTTATGCAAACTAACGTGAAATCTTAAGAAGGGAATAAAGGTAACTTAATCAACATAATTAATTTAAAACCTTTACTCTAACAAATATAATAGTAGAAATAGAAAAGAAGATAATATTAAAGGAATAAAAATATGCAAGCTTCACCTTTATATACTACCTTTGTGAGAGCAGGATGGGGGTAGGCACTTAAGGGATGAGAATGAGAAGGGGGGAGGAATCTAAAAATATTCTTGAAAAGAGGTAAGTGTTTAAAATTTAAAATTATCCATTAGATATATAAGGATTAATGGAAACATGGACTAGACAAGCCCGTGGAAAAAGAAGATAATAAAAGGAAAGCGAGATTATTGAAAGAATTATGTTGGTAATAGAAATGAACACAAAAGTTAGAAGGTTGAGACAAACTTAGGATTGATAGGAAAGATACTATATGATAATGGAAGAAGTAGAACAAAGGAAAAGAAAATAAGAATTGGAGTTAATGGTAGAAAATAAAAAATAAATGGGAGTGCACCACTAAAGGTGCTATTGAGTGTACCATTTTGGGTGCATCTGGAGAGATAAGGAAAGAGATATTACAAATAAGTCCTAGCATGGAAAGAATAGAATAAATTACATAAAATATAGAGGGAGATATTGAATATTATGGGAAGAATAAAAGGGATTTAGAGCAAGAAGTTGTATAAATTTTGATACCACATCTAACTAGAACACCAACTATTTATCTATATCAAAAAAATATTAAATTGAGGACAAATGAGGATTGGTTACTAGTAGGTAACCCCTTAAAAAATATTCAAAACATAACATTTGACACTCATTACTTGGATGAGTTAGTAACCCCAAAGGATATAATGAGAGAAAAGAGTTAGTGTGATAAGATCAGATGTCTAACATCATTCCAAGTATAGCTTAATTAATAACAACATTCACACATAACAAATGCATCCATTGAATAATTATAACTCTTTATATATATGAACATATAATATTTACATTAATAGGTATTAGTTTTTAATCTATATTATAATAATTTCTTATCACTTATTCATATATTTCTATCTATACACAACTATCTATCACATGTATATATATATATATATAAAATGGCTTGGTGTATTATAGAGACCTGCTCCTTATTGGGAACCCTTTACTCTATATTTATTTTTGACTTGAGGTTCTACAAGTTCTTTGTGGTAGGTTATGGTAGGTTTCACTCTCAGCCCTATACCTTGCTATCAATCAAATATGGAGGTAGACCATTGAAGAGGAACTTGTGGAAGGTTTGTGAGTTTGACCATGAGTCAATAATTGACATAGTAAAGATTAGAGTAGATCTTTATGGTTCCTTGTATGATTGTAAATTGAAAAAATGTATATTAAAGCTGATTTTTATTTATGTACATCAGATTTGTATATTTTTGCAAGTAAAATTTTATTCCTTCTCTACAATCATGTCACTTATGATATACTTATGTGCAATACTCTTATTTATTTGTATGATTATTTATATATGTTCATATCTACATTACCTTTTCATTTGATGACTTTATACACATTTCAATGAGTTTTCCAAATTGATATGTTATCCTTAGTTCTAGATCTAGTATTATTCTTATTATCATCGTCTTGTGTATTGGTATGCCTAACTTGTGTTTGTTTATACATGATTAAATCATTTGTATGATTGTGAGAAATTTTTATATATTTTATGTACATAAAATTCAATAAATTCCACTCGTTTAATTCTATATTAGGTTTGATTAATTTGTATGTTATTAATCCATAACTTATTAATTCAATAGACAAAGGTTGGAACTACTTTAGAACTTTCCCCAAATGGTTAAGCACCTTGTTTAGTCATTCAACCTCCAAAAAAATTTTATGAAATGAGGAATATTGGAAATATTGTTTGTTCTTAAGCTTATGTGAGACTAAAATTAATAATATTCAATAGACAAATAAATCTACAAATGTTTATTTCATATTCTATATAGGGAGAAACACACTAATATGGGTATGTTTGGAGATTAGGTGGTAATGTTTACTAATAAATTTGATAATGATATAATGAAATGAATTATAAATAAATAATTCCCAAGAGAGAGGGGGAGAGTTTTAAGTGAATGATTCAAATTTAAATGGGCTCCATATCCCCCTTCACCCCTAATTTTTTCAAGCATATACTACCATACTCCACAATTCATGGAAATTTTTATTTTTTATAAATAAAGATCTATAAATTTTAGTAAATGTGACTCTTTTCATGTGTCTTTTTACATGTTTGAATTATTTTAGAACTGGGGAGAGTATAGGGAATTGAGTCAACAACATGGATTATAACTTAGGTTTGATATTTATAGAGTTCTCATGGCTTAGATATCATCTTTATAAAATAATTTTCCAACTTATTGAAAATACTACAAAATGAAACTAATGGTGCTCTACAACTTATTGGCTAATTATTAAATTAAACTAGCTGAATTGGGGTAAAACATGGGAACATTCTCATTCATTGGGATAAAAAAATAGCCTCCCAACTTAATAATTCCACTCCATTTAGTGAGATTAAAATTTATGATAAACCACATAAAAAAGAGTTAATATCTCTTTTCCTCATTATGCTTTGGTTCACATTTATTTGATATATATCCCACCTTTTATATTAGTTCCTTTCCCTATTGAAAAAAAATAGATTGTATTATTTTGGATTAGAAAAAACCCTTGCCTACAACTAGGAACATGTACCTTTATGGTGTTTTTTTTAGTTAAATTTTCCTCTTATCATCTTTATGGCTTACAACATGTAAATATTCATCTTGATATTAATATTATTTCTTAGGATAGTTTAAAAAATTTATATAAAAAATTTAAAAAGTATCTTGATCAATGGTATTAATATGATGGTTTTAAATTCCCCATTTCAAGATGCAAATCGTATAATATGCATATAGCTTGATATTCTATAAAATTTAGTAACTCTTTAAAAGAGGCAACATTTTTTATTATTTATCGGGTTCCTAATGATATCCCAACATATTTTCTCTTCATCATCGAACAATGAGAAATTATTTTCTATCAAGTAATATGGATCATTTTTAATTGTAAAAAAAAATATTATCTATATCATCTTCTTCTACAAACTCCTTCATAGTTGATTTTATTTCACTAGGAGGCTCAGGCCTTTTTTAGTTCCAAAAACATACATTTTTGTGTTTGTACAAATAATATTAATCCTTTGTTTGTTTTTTGTATGCTTAGTGTTGGAATATAAAACAAATGGGTTCAAGTCATGCTAGTGCTTGGAGGCAATGAGCAATGAAACTATTAGAAAAAGGGTTTCTACTCTCATGCATAGTGGGAGGTAAAAATTTGAAGGATAAATTATCAAACTATAGTAATTATGGAAAACATGCAATCATATTGGCTTGTTCACTTACATTAGCGGACTTACCTTCTATCTCTATAAGTTTATGTGAGATATATTTAGTTAGATATTTTATCTCACTAATTTCATTTCTCTTGGATAAATTAATGAGGATGAATATTGGTGGGACCATAGAAATTAGTTTCTAATTTGGATAACTTCAATAAATGTACTTTATAGGTAAAATAAAGATAACATGTGAGCATGGGGAATAACTATCCTATGGATACAATGCTATGCTTAGCTCTAACAAATAGATCATATTATTCAAGAAAAGTTTATCTATCAAAAAGTTGAGACATGATAAAAAAAATTAAGCTTAAAATATTTTATAAAATATTAAAATACAAATCCTAATGCTAGTTGAATCTTGTATGTGTAGTCTCTTTAAATCTACTAAAGAGAAGATCAATATGTTGATCCCAACTTTCTATAGAGACAATCTATAGTAATATGTACTATTACGATGTCTTACCTCTAAGAGAAAAAGTATATAGTTAATAATCTCCATTTTTATTTATGACATGATGAATGTTATATGTTTTTAGTTGGAAAGGAAGAGAGAAGAAATCTCCGGTTAGAGAGAATTTATATTTTGAAACAACAATCATGGACATCTAATTCCACCTATATCAATTAATATAGAGATGGATTTTTTCTCCAAAATCCATGATACATAAAAAAAATTGTCTATACCTATAGAGTCGCATGGGGTCCCTCCACAATAACCTCTCTCATTTTAAAAATCTCCAATCCACTTGACCATGGTGAATAATTTTCAAATGTTACAAAAAGCATCAATTATGTGAAGTAAAAACTTGTAAAGAGACATACTTTATATTTTATGAATTATGGAAAAAACTGATAGTTCCAATATATTTAGGTGGTTGATTGAATGCTAGGGAAGGATTTTGTTCATTCCCCAAGACACCTAAATTTTCCAGGCTACACTATTTTTGCACAATCCCTTAAGAGCCCTAAATGCACAAGAACTAACAAACTATAAATGAATGATTGTAAAAAACCATGGAACTTAGGAATTTTTTTTTAAACCTATAGGATCACATAGGATTTCTATGTAATAACCCCTCTCAATTTTTAAATCTCCAATCCACTTGATTGTGGTCATGATTTTTCAAATGTTGCAAAAACTATTAATTATATTTAGTAAAAACTTTTCAAGATCCATACATTGCATTTCATGCATTACAAAAAAAATGATATTTTAAAAAACCATGGGTGGGTGGGTGAATTCTAGGGAAGCCCTCTAGATTTTCCCCAAGAAACCTGATCATTTTAAGCTACACTATTCTAATGAAATCTCTTAAGAGCCCTAAGTGAAAAAAATTCCCAACTATGATGGATTGGTTCTTAAAATCCATGGCACTTAGGAACATTTTTTTAACCTACAAGGTCACATAGGGTCCCTTCATAATAATTATGGATGGAATCCATAATTTTAAGGTTTTGATTAGAGGCATTATGTTGTGGGAAAAATTTGAAGGTCGATCAAATTTTATAATATTGGCGTCTTTATATTTCAAGTTTTGGTTAAGTTAAGCTTCCTCAAAAAGCACCATGTGGTGGTCTTGTGCTCATTTTTCATACAAAAGGTAATAGTATTTTTAAAAGAAACACTAGTTCAACATGTGGTAGCTCCACACATTGATGTTAAAAGTAGTAGTCAAAAATATTTGGAGTAGTGCCTACTCAATGTTCCACTTGGCATGATGATGTTCAATTTGGGAACTACTTCAACCTTGATCATTCCTAGCTTTCACTATTGGTCCAAAAGGTAGTAGGGGGGCATAGTATGGACCAACATGGGAAAAGGTAGAGTTTACATGTGGTGATACTGTATTCTTTCAAGCAAGAAAACCTAATTTTAGAGTTTGGGGTTGTGCCTTTGGTTGGTGTGAAAGGGATTAGCTAGTAGGGCCAATGCAAAGGGAAGAGTTGAATTAAATGTGGTATCATGGTGTCATTTTAAGATTGAATAATGTTTCTTTTTCTTTTAAATTTATTTCACTAGCCAATACTATAAAAGGTACCCATGAGAAGGGTTGGCTTTGAAAAGAGTTATTTTGTCTACGTGGTAGCACGACCCTCATTTAGAACAAGTTTTTTTCTTGTCAGAGTTTGAATTGCACCTTTGGTTGTAATTAATGGGCTCCAAATGCAACAAAAAAGTAGGATTAGTTTGGAGTTGGACATGCATCATCATAGTGCTTCTCCTTGATACCAAAGGAATTAAAAGACATTAAGGTTGCACTTGTTTTTTGTAACTATTTTCATCATTCCCATTGCATGCCTTGATTGAAGCAATCCTCTTTCAGTTAGGTGGTTGCAATGGCCTCATCATGAGGAAGAATTCCAAGCCTCCTAGGTAGATTTTTTGTTACGTTGTAATGTCCATCAGATCAAAATTGCAGGGTCTATATATTTTCAAGTTATTTCTTGTAATAGGGGTTCCAAATTTTTAAGAGGTCGAAGGAGAAATTATAATAGTCTATGCAATTTAATAGGAAATGAATAGAGTTTTTTTTATTGGACCTTAATAAGTTTTTTTCATGTGAAGGATTTAAATATATTAAAAAAATTCTTAATGATATTTTTAATTTGTTCTCCCCCGACAATGAAGAGGATATGGTCTTCTTTGTCTAACATTGTGAAATCAATAATTATCTATTATTTTTTAATTATGTTTTGTAGTGTTTAAGCTTCACGTTTATGTTATAGAATTTGAATAATGTATTTTCTCTTTCAAATCTCTATGAATTTTTTAAAATCTTAAGCTATATTATATATTGTTAAAAGTGAACCACAAAACACTATAGCACATTGCCTTAGGGCAGTTTTGTAGCTTTATTTAGTTTACATATTTTTATTCTCCCTTTCCCCCTCTTAAAATGAAGATTTGATAGACTATAATTTAGTCCCACATCTGTTATACTTCCCAAGCTTGTACTCTTTAAACATCGTTTGTAGAGATCAACAGTTCTTTTTCAGCATGCCCAGTGGGACAACTTATAGTTCTTAGTTAGAATTAAGTTTATGAGCTAGAGGCTTGTGGTCACTAGCATCATAGAATCTAATTTTTCTATTACTATATTTTGTGGTTGTAGCCCGAAAAAGAGCCACTGGGCCCAATACAATAGAATCTTGAGCACAATAATCACAAGTGCATATGGCCATTCTAGGAGGATGTAGAAAGTTTATAACATGGAATAGTGGTAGCCCACTTATCCCTCTAGTAGTTCCATCTATGTGGGATCCTATTCCTACGAATACCTTGAAAGCACTCCCTAAATTCACTAGTGGAAGATTTTAAATATGTCACAAAAAATCTTGTTTCCAATGTTTGCACTATACACCATGCCATAGAGAAGAATTTGACTTTGAGGTTATTGGTTTCCTTTTTTAAAGGGAGAGCCCTTGTTTAGTATTGATCCTTTTTTCCCAACTCCATCACCACCTAAGACAAATTGGAAGGTTGATTCAATTAAAAGGAGATTAGACATCTCTCCTACAGTTAATCACTATCAAAAGAGCCCTACAAAATTCTATTGTTGATTTTAATACCAATTCCATAAAACATGGTAAAGGATTCCTGTAGCGGCCTGACCACTAGTATGTGTGGCTATTATTTTTTATCTTAAACACTTCAATTCAGAAATATTCATGATGATTTTACCCCTCTGAGACCAAACACTACTACATGCATATGACTTGGTTGTTAGAGTAGAGAATAATTTGATAGACATCAAGAAACTTCCTCCACAACCACCTATGCCTATTTTTAAAAAGATATCAATCCACCAAAAGAGGAAGTCCCATGTATTTATATCCTTCTTCTTAGACAAATTTGTTTTCTTCATCAACACTAGCCACAAAAATGAATGATATGAAAAGCATCTTGTGAAATTTCTAAAATGAGATCATTAATCTCAAGAGACAAAAATCTATGTCATTGAAGCCCCTTTACCAAAACCATCAAGGCATAAGGCTTCCATATCAATATATTCAATACCAAGGAGGGAAAAGGTTAAATCATCAGGTGCAACTCATGAACCAAATAGTCCTAGTCCTTACTCTATAAATAATTCAACTAAAATCACACAAATAATTGGTTGTAGGACAAAATAATTTGGTGCATGATTCAAATTTGTGGTGTTTCACATGTAATGATACACACATGCCCTGGAATTGTCCTAGAGGTAGCTTAAAGTAAAGAGTGGATGATAAATGAAAGCAAGGAATTACACTCAAGACATCTGCATATGGGTATCAGTTTCTTGGGGTTGCAAATATCATCCTAATGGCTCAAGCCTAGGGTATACACTCTATGCAAAAAGAAAAGGAAATATTTTTAGATCATGTCCTCTTCTCTTGGTTGGAAGGAGAGCACATGATGTATGCAAATAAGGTTTCCCCATCAAAATCTCCACAAGTCAATTCAAATTATTCACCTAATTTAAGAAGAAACCGATCAAAAATCAAGAAGCTATCACTAGACCCAAAGTGACATTTGGGAGAAACCTAGGCCCATAACCATCACTCCCAATGTATCAAAAGAATAATGAGATATTTCCAAATAGAGTGAGATATCTTAAGGTCTAGACTCAAGGAGAATTGAATATAGTCAAATAACTCAAGAATGCTCTTGCTAATATTTCTTTATGGGATGTCCTATCAATATTAGAATATAAATCCTTTCTATGAGAAGCATTAGAGGATCAAGACAAGCCTATACCAACTAATTTTTTCATAGAGCATATGAAAGTGAAGGAAAGGGAAGCCAACATAAATGCACAACCCCATATGTCATACACATTAACCAACTTGAAAGAAGTGGTGAGTAAATTAAAACCTACTCATTTTTATTTAACTCTCATTGTGGGAAATAAATTATTACATGATTCCATGATTAACTTGGGAGCTATTACCATAGTGATACCAAAATAGATTACAAATTCAATGCAATTAGGGTATGAACCTTTAGATATGGAGGTGATGCAATTAGATGGGAAGAAGGTCCACACTATAGGTGTTATCAAGGCCCTTCCCTTGACATTGTATTCTTTCCCTAGTATCACAATACCCTAAGAAGTTGTAGTGATAGGTATCCCACTCATTTTTGGGCTATGTCGGTCAAGAAATTTCATTACAAATATAGGATGATATTTTTCCTTAGATTGGTCACATCTGATCCTAAGGAATAAGTATGGTTAAAAAATATAATTTTTATCTAAGGTGCTATATCAAGAGCATATAGATAATGATGCTATGATGAATTTTGAAGTTGGACATACATATTTTTCTAAATATAAGATGTATTGTGTAATTTTTTTGGAAGATGTGATAGTGACAGACAATAGGAGATTTGAGGAGGATGCCCTCATTAGTGACTTTATAAAAAGTGACCCTTTAAATAATTTTGTTGTCATTGGCCTAGGGACTTATGTGATTTATGATGAAGATCAAATTGTTCCCAAAGTTACAAAATGAGTGAATGATCAATATGAATTTTTTATGGATGGCTCTAACATTTAGACCCTACACTTTGATGGTGCAAGATGTACAACTAGTTCTAAAGTTGGTATTTTTTGGTGTCTCCTTTAGGGAGAAACCATTTCAGGTCTTTTTGGTTTTAGTCTAGCTACACCAATAATGAGGCTAAATATGAAGATTTGATTTGTAAGTTAAGTTTTTTCGAGAAGATGGGAGTAAATCAACTAAATTTTTTTGGAGATTCTAAATTAATAGTAAAAAAGATAAGAGAAATAGAATCTGAAAATAATATTTGAATGATATCATACCACCATCAGGTATGGGACTTAATTGCAATATTCAAATCTTTCAATATCCAAGTAATCCCAAGATCATAGAACACACAAGCTGATAGGATGGAAATGATTGGTTCTTAATTTGACATGACTGTTGATTTACTAGTCAATAAGTATTCAATTAGGGTGATTATTAGGTCCACTATTCTAGATAATGACCAACACTAGTAGGTATTTGAAATTGATGCTCAGATAGCTTTGTTTTTATAGAAATCATGTGAGTTTGTAGAACAATTGCAACTAAAGATAGAGGGAAAATATGAAGATCAATATATTTCGTTGAAGACCAACAAACTTCTAAAATAATTTATCACTTTGGAGAATATTTTGTATTCTGATGATGTGAAATTTGACAAGAGAAATTTTGTTGCAAATAAGGGATATTATTTTGAGCTTAATATAGGAGATGGAAGAAAGCTAAAATTAGGGAAAGATGTTTCCCAAATGGATAAAGAGATTGATATCCTTTTGTAACTAATATGATAGAGCCATGGTGTGGACATACGAAGATTTTAAGGAACACAATTAGAATATTATGCAACACACCATAGATTTGGAGGAAGGGGCTAAGCTAGTCTCCCAAAAATAGAGACTAGTGAATCTAAAGATCAAGTCTCCTATGGCTCAAGAGTTGAAAAGTCTAATTGATTCAAGGATTATATACCAAATAAATCATTCCACATGAGTGTCTAATATGGTTCCTATGAGGAAATAGAATAGGGAAATTAGGCTTTGTGTAGATTTCAATGATTTGAATAGAGAATCCCTAAAATATAATTACCCTCTCCCCTCTATGGAACAAATTCTTCAATTGATTGTAGGAGCATAAATGTTCTCTTTTCTTGATGTCTTCTTGGGATAAAATTAGGTATGGCTTGAGGAAAAAGACCAACATAAGACCACCTTCAAAACCAAGTGCGGAATGTTTGCATATGTTGAAATTCTATTTGGTCTCTCTAATGTTGGAGCCACCTTTCAGCGGGCCACAAACATAGTTTTCCATGGCTTAATTAACCTAATTATCCTTATCTATTTGGATAATCTCATGGTGTTCTCCAAATCCAAAGAAGACCATTTTGATCACTTGGAGAATTTTTTTTAGAGGTGTCAATATTTTCAGGTATCTTTAAACCCTAAGAAATGTATCTTCGAAGTCTCGCAAGGTAAGTTGTTGGGATATTTTTTTCTAAGGAAGGCATTTATATTAATACTAATAAAGTAGAAGCCATCAAGGATCTGTCTCTTCTATTAAATGAAAAGGGATTCCAATCTTTCTTAGAGAATATTATCTTCGTCATTCAATTTAAATATGACTTTACAAGATTGATCAAACTAATCACTTGATGCTAAAGAAGGATTGCTTTTAAGTGGACTAAAGAAGGAATTATAACCTTCAAGAAGATTAAAGAGGCAATCTCAGTGTCCCCCATGATAGTTAACTCATAATTTTCTTAGGACTTGATCATGTATGTCTATGGTGGCAAACACAACCTCACAACTATGTTGACTAAAAAGGAGGATGAAGTGAAAGTTGAGAACCCCATAACTTTATATTTGAGAACCCTATAGGGATATGAAGCTAAGTATAATTCTGTTGAGATAAAATCCTTCATGATTGTTAGAGGGCTTAAAAAATTTAGGCACGCAGTGGTCAAAAATGAAATAATGGTGTACATTATGCACTCTAGTGTCAAATAACACATTATGGAAGGAGAAATCACAGAAAAGAGAGCCAATTGGATCACCAACATCCTCAAGTATCACATAAAATACATGTCAACCAAGGTGATTTGAGTGAAAGGACTCTATGGATACTTATCCCAAGGTTTAGAGATTATGATAGATGAGGGAGATGCACCAAAAGTAATGATGGTAAACCAATATGACTATTTAGATTCATGGATTATAGATAGAGTCCATTTTATGGAAATTGGTTGATATCTAGAGCACCTACCATTAAACAAGAAAATATTATATAGACTACAAGGGTTCAGTTATTCTCTCACTCAATGTGTCCTTTTCAAGATGAATTTTAATAGTATATTGCTTTGATGTGTAGAAAAGGGTCAAGATAATAGAATTCTAAATGAAATGCATAATGGTACTCTAGGTGACCATTTTTGAAAAAATATGACTACAATAAAGATTATTTTTGTATTGTATTATTGGCTAGCTTTTTTTTGGATTACCATAGATTGGTCATGAAATATCAATAGTGTTAGTTCTTTGTCAGCAACTAGAAAAATTATTCCTTGCCTCTTAGTCTAATTGTGATAGATGAACCATTTGCATAATGGGATCTAGATTTTATTGGGGTGATAAATCCCATATCCATATTAAGCCATAAATGGATACTCACTACTATGGATTACTTCACAAGGTGGTCTGAATTTATGCCTTTAAAGGAAGTGATCGAAAATGTGATCCTTAGCTTCCTAGAAGAGCTCATCACAAGGTTTAGCCCTTTCAAGACCATCATCTCTAATAATTCAAGATATTTTCTTGGCTCGAAGGTTTACAAATTCATGCTCAAGAATGGAATTCTCCTCAAAACCTCATCCAATTACTAAATGTAGGGTAATGGGCTAGTTGATTCCACTAGTAAGAACCTGATAAGATTGATCAAGAAAGTAGGAGCTGATCTACAAAGGGATTGGAGAAAACATATAAATACACCCTTTTGGGCTAATCGGATCACCCCTAAGAAATTTTTGAAGATATCCCCATACCAACTAGTTTATGGAAAAGAGACGCTTATGTCAACTTTAATAGAAATCTTTGTTATGCAATTGTTAAAATATTTGGAAATTGAAGAAGATGGAGCTATGGAGGTCAGGCTAGCAGAATTAATCAATCTAAAAGAATCAAAGGAAGATTCCAATAATGCCATGAAGATTCATTAGCAGGTGGTAAAAATATGGTTTGATAGAAATCCTTTAACTCTAGTTTTAAAGAAGGGGATTTGGTTTATGAAGTATGAAGAAAAGGCCACAAGGTTAGGCCAACATGTAAATTTTGATTCCTTTTTTAGAGGACCCTTTCAAATCATCAATTGCAAGTAGAGAAATGCATTCAATCTAGAAGATGAAGAAAGCAATGCCCCTCAGATTCTGGTCAGTAGAGTCTATTTAAAGAATTATAATTAATTTCTATACTTTTCTATATATTGTAGTGTTAGAAAATGTACTCCTTTATATTTTCACTATATTTGATTCCATTAATTAAATGGACTTACTTAAACCTCTAATTGGCCCTATTATGCATCTATAATCCTAATTAATTATAATTTTTGAAAGGGGGAACATGATTAAATTAATGCAATTATAAATATTTTTTTGGCATACTTTTTATGATCCTAAATTTAAATTTAAATGTCATCTTGTAATGTTTAATTTTTGAGAAATTAGAAAATTTTCTATAAAAGCAAGGTATTTTTATCAATTCAAATCCTAGAAATTCATGAGAGAAAAGAGTATAGAAAATATTATTGTCAAAGGTTTTGAAGAGCAGATTTCTCAAGATTTTTTTTGTAGAATTCAAGATCTCAAGCATCATGTCAAAGTTATCAAGCATCATGCATATTTTTGGAGCTAACATTGTGATGTAGGTTTCAAGCATTCAAGTCAAATTTCAAGCATCAAGATCAACATCCAATCAAGCCATTTCATGCAAGATAAAGACCTTGGAGATATGTGTTATGTTTCAATCCTTCAAGGGTTTCAAATAAAGGGTTTGGTGAGTTGCAACATAACACTTTTTCATTCATCATTCCTTTCATGTTTCATTGTTTCGTTTCAAGGTTTGATTACCAAAATGGGGTTTGACCAAGGCAAAAACCCATTCACCAAAAACAAACAATTTTCCCTCTTGTGTGTTTTGAAAATCTTAGGTTGAAGAAGGATTGAAGATCTATCAAAAGAGGAAAATTTCAAAAGTTGTCAACATTGTCGTCAAGCCATGGAAACTCACTTTTTTCTTTTTTTTTTCTTAATTTCCAATTGTGAAATCTAGAGGAACCAAGAGTGTATAATAAGGATCAAAGGAATGTGAAAGAAAATTTTCAACCCTTATAGCAAGACCCATTTACCCTTGGGTGAATGAGTCCTAAGAGGACACTCAACATAGCCTTTTTATGACAGGTGTATAAAATCAAACTATTCTTAGATCTGCTAAAATTTTCTAAATTTTGTCAGATTAAGGTTCAATTTAGAGGTTTCATGTATTACATTACATAGGTGCATTCATTTAGTATTTTTTATTTATCTCCCAAAATTGTAGTTCAAGCTAATTTACCTCATCTGAGGTCATAAGGAAAACATCAAGATCTCGACCAAGGTTGACTCATCTAAGGGTTGAATGTTAGTCTCACCCTAAGGGGATCTCTTTTTCCTAATGAACTAAGGCAGATAGGTGCATCATACCCCCATTCCAATTTTGATGAATCCAAATTTTTCATTGTTTCATTTTGGTGAATGCAACATTGTACATAAAAAATTCTAAAATTGGAGTCCATTCAAACCCTAGATCTAGGATTTGCATTAGTTTGCATTGCATTGCATTAGTTTGCATCTCATTTAGGGTTGTTAAAGTTGCATTAGTTTGCATCTCATTTAGGGTTGTTAAAGTATCATTAGTTTGAATCTCATTTAGGGTTGTTAAAGTTGCATTAGTTTGTATCTCAATTAGGGTTATTAAAGTTTCATTAGTTTGCATCTCATTTAGGGTTTTAGGTGTGAATTTTGTATCCTTTAAAATCTAAAAAAATCAAAAATTTGCATGCATATTACATTAATGTTGCATAGGACTTTCATATTAGTGTATGTTCAATCATTCATATTCAAAAATTGAGTCAAAATTGCATTTTAAAAAGTTTCATATTGTTCATAATTTTTCATTCATTGCAATTGCATTTAAACATCAAAATTTGGAAAAATAAGTCACTGAAACTATAGTTTATAGTTTGAGATAGGAAATCTTAGCTTTGAACTTCAAACTCAAATTTAATTTTTTGCAGCCCCTTTTCTAAGACCCATTTTCCCTAGGGTGAACCTGTCTTTGTATAGGTGTTGTTTCAAACTTTTGGGCAATGATTTTTCTTTGTTTACCTTCTTTTGATAAACTATTTAATCTAGTTTTTAGTTTTAGAAATCAAAAAAATCTATCATCTTTTGCATTACGTTTAATTGTTGAAATTGAGTGCATTTTTTGAAAATGAAAATTGGAATTAAAAACATGTCATTTTCAATATCTTGCATTCAAAAATTAAAAAAATATTCATACATCAGATCTAAAAATTTTCATAAAATTTCATCATGGACATGTGCATGGGTAATATATGGAAAACCTTAAGATCTTTCGTAAATGTTTAAAGTTGTGTGTTTGGTGATGACCATAATACGATTGAGACTATTAATGAACCTTCAACTCCTAATGATTATCCTTGTGAAGTGGAAATCTTAGGTCAAGATGAAGATATCATGCAACAATCCATACAATACTCCTTAAACAACCTTAAGAACAATGCATCCTTTTATCCATTAATACAAACAACACCCATAATCCCATCAATTAATATATTCAATCTCTTACATACTAAAATGGAAGCACAAAGAAATCCTCAACAATCAATTATTAATGAACTTGATCACAAGGATAAAAATGATACTCTTATATATTATGTTCATCAAGTTACTAGAATACCCATTAACTTAGAAGAGAGTTATGGTCAAGTATTTAAGATCTTAATAAAAAAGGATGTGACATAACAAATGAGCATGAAAATATATAAACTATTAGAGAAAATACCATCCAAGGATACCAAGGGGTTAAGATATCAAGATCCCCCCCTTGCACATCTCCTAAGGGAAAAGGTGTTCTCTTTCACAAGATCATATCAAGAGACTAGTTAAAACCTCACAAGGATGATAAGATCACCATAGATCCTTCTCCCCCACCTACACCTCAGAAAATTTCCCAGAAAAGTAAGAAATATAAGCCATATAAGATCAAGGAATTGTCATTCTAATGCACTAAAATAGAAACTAAACAAAAAATTGAGCAACTCCTCCATCTAGGATTGATTTACTTTCCACCTATAAAAGGAAACAAGAAAGGAAAGATTACAAACATTAACTATTGTGCATTTCATAGAACTCTTGGGCATCTTACTAATTAGTGTCATCTTTTACAATGATTGATCTTTGAAAATGATGTCATTGATGTAATTAACTAAAATGCATGCATTTTTTGTCCTTGCCATGTGATAGTTGTAGGATCATAGAATAATCACTATTAAATTTTTTAGATTTATTAAAAATCATTTCTATATTTCAAGGATCCCATTCTCATCACTCATCTTAGCTCATCCTTGTCCTACACTTAGTGGGGGAAAGGAGTCAAACAACCATTTCCTAGTTTGGCACTTTTCATTGCCCCTTTCACTAGTTTCCTACCTTCTACATATGATGAACAAGTTTGGGATGTAGAGGACTTGCTATAGGTTGAATTGCATGTGCAATGCTAGTATTTTCTTTGTGTTTTTTAATTTCATGTGTGTAATGTGATCCCCCAATAGTGTTGCTTGGCATGTATTTATATGTTTCTGAGCCTACTTTAGATGACCCTTATCACTCCATTGGTACAAGGATATAAAGGAATCAAATATATTGTGACACTATTCTATTTATATCTACATTATTATATCTATCATTATCTTTTGTCTTTTATTTTCCTTTTGGTGTCAAGACATTCATGTCTCTTCCATGTTGACCCAAAATTTTCCCCTTGTTCTCTCTATGTTTCATTCTTCCTTTGTGCTCTTTGTTCCATGAGTTATTTGGGGAATGATGATTGTTTTCAGCTCGATTATATCACTACAACAATGACAAACATGAACCCTAGATCCATGGATCCCTTATGTGTTATCTTAGGATTGCATATGGGGGGGAATCCTTTCTTTCATGAAGTAGCTCTATTTGGAAACATATGTTTTGCATAGGGATTTCCAAATAAAGCTCTCATGTATTGGAATTTACTATATTCTACTTTAAAGTAATTTCTCATAGCATGGTGTTTAGAAATTTATTTAAAGTGGGGGCATAAGCATCCTTACTCATTGTTTGCTTCAAAGTGTGGTCTTCTTACTTCATTTTCAATGTGTCTTCTTGGTGGTGTCATTTGGTTCGATATCCTTCAATATTGTGATCTTTTTGAGCATATGGAATTCCTCTTAGTGGTGATGCTATAGAATGCATTCGTTAAGTTGTGAATCTTTTATCCTTGACTAGTCCTCTCTTGGTGACATTAAGCATGATGTTACCTAAGATGAGACATTTCATGAAATAAGAGAAAGCCCTTTGAATATCCTATTGCATGTATCAAGGTCACCAAGCATAACACAAATTTCTTGCTATTGGAGCCTTTATCATTTTAATGGCCACCAAGCATAACACAACTTGCTTGCTAGTGAAGCCTTTTTTAATTTTTCATGACCTCCAAGTATAACACAACTTGATTTCCAGTGGAGCCTGTTTCATGAGTGCTTAGCATAATGTAGCTTGCTAGCCTTGTGACCATTTCTATGGCACCTTATCAAAGCTATCAAGAGGTATAACTTTCATATGTTTAGTACATGGACCGAGCCTGTAGACCTGACACAACTTCCCATTAGCAACTTTTTGGGGCTCACCTAGTGGATAGATGATCCACTAGCCCATGTGAGTGCATTTGATTTACATAGTGGACAACAAGTTTCCACTTGCAAAAAAATTTTGGACAAACAACTAAGGCTTGATCCATTTTGATTGGAAAAATAGTCGAGGCTTGATCCAACTCCCCTCTCTCTCTCTTCTCAATAAATTTGGCATTGTATGCTTGTGTATCTTGTCTTGTTGCTACATATTCAATAGAGGAATGTGTCTCTTTGTGCCTTTGTTGGTTTACCATGAGATTTTAGATCTTGGGGGCTTAATCATCGTTCTTGAACTTTGTTGTCTTATCTTTCCAAAAATTGTATGATTAGACCTCTCTAGATGCTTGTTTGTCTAATTTAGTGAGAGTTTTATATAGGGCTCATCCTCTCACTATTGTTGGGGCGAAATGTAGTTTTTGAAAATGTGATCCTTTATATTCTCACACTATATTGGATCCATTAATTAAATGTACTTAATTAAGCTTCAAATTGGACCTATTATGCATCTACAAGCCTAATTAATTGTAATTTTTGAAAGGGGAATCATGATTTAATTAATGCAATTATCATTTTCAACAACCTAAAATGAATAGGTCCTAGCAATTTAGGTCAGAACCCAATCGCCCTTGGGTGAATGGGTCCCCTTTAGTTTCTCAATTAAAATTTCAAATATGTTTTTTGGGTCTTTTTTATGATCTCTAATTCAAATTCAAATGTCAACTTCTAATGTTTAATTTTTAGGAAATTAGAAAGTTGTTTATAAAACCAAGGTATTTTTATCAATTCACATCCTAGAAATTCATGAGAGGAAAAAGTATAGAAAGGATTATTGTCAAAAGGTGTTCAAGAGTAGATTTCTCAAAAAATTGTTTCAACATTTAAGATCTCAAGCATCATGTCAATTTTTTCAAGCATCTTTCATGTTTTTGAAGCTAACATTGTAATGTAGGTTTCAAGAATTCAAGTAAAATTTCAAGCATCAAGATCAACATCCAATCAATCCATTTCATGCAAGATCAAGACCTTGGAGATATGTGCTAGGTTTTAGTCCTTCAAAGGTTTCAAATCAAGGGTTTGGTGAGCTGCAACATAGCACTTGTTCATTCATCATTCCTTTCATGTTTCATTGTTTCATTTTAAGGTTTGATTACCAAAATGGGGTTTGACCAAAGAAAACCCCAATTCACCAAAAAAAAACAATTTTTCCCTCTTGTTTGTTTTAAAAATCTTAGGTTGAAGAAGGATTTAAGATCTATCAAAAGAGAAAAATTGGAAAAGTTGTCAAAGTTTCAAAAGTTATCAACATTGTCGTCAAGCCATGGAAACTCACTTTCAAAATTTATTTTAGAATTTTCGAATGTGAAACCTAGAGGAATTGAGAGTGAAGAATAAGGATCAAAGGAATGTGAAAGAAATTTTCAATCGCTATAGCAAGACCCATTCGCCCTTGGGCGAATGAGTCCTAGGAGGACACTCAACACAACCTTTTTTATGATAGGTTCATAAAATCAAACCCTTCTTAGATCTACTAAAAGTCTCAAAATTCTATCAGATTAAGGTTTAATCTAAAGGTTTCATGTGTTACATTTCATAACTACATTCATTTAGTTTTTTCATTTATCTACCAAAAGTGCAATTCAAGGTGATTTACCCCATCCTAGGTCATAATGAAAACAATAATATCTCCACCAAAGTTGACTCGCCTAAGGGTTGAAAGTTAATCTCTCCCTAAGGGGTGTTGGCATATGGATTCTAGTGTTGTCATTGATGGCAACCTAAAGTCATTCATCTGGTCCATAGTTTAGTATTGGTTCATATCGACAGAATAGAGTGAAGAACAAGGCATCTAGTTAAACCTGAGTCTGTCAATCAATGTGCATTATATTCTTATCAGTTTGTGTTGCGCATCGCAGGGAAGATCGTTGGGTATTTGGAACACCTTATTCTATAGTTTTATGCCTACGCATTCACTAGTGTATGATCTAGGAGATCTGGTGCACTAATTTTATGGTTATCTGTGCTAGAAGGACGACTTAGAGAAATTAATCATTGAAGATGTTTAAGAAGTAATTTTTTAAATGTTTCTATGTTCGAATATGTTTATTCGGGTCCTCGCTATGCCTTGACTGAATATAGGTGGTGCACATAAAGAATTAGTTGTGGATTTAGCCGACAATTGAAAAGTATTTTATGTTTTATGTAAGCTGACATATGAATGATCACATCCTTAATAGCAGATATATATATGAGATTGGTTGTATCATTTTGAGAAATTGAATGTGTAGTATGAAAAGTATATGAGTGTGTGGTGCAAAATTTAGAAGGATAGTGATGTGAATTCATCTATGCATTGATTTTTGATGTGAATTGTAGAACAGAGCGGAGCGAAGAGCAGAATCACATAGAAGGTCCAGATTTTGATCTATAAGCCTAACTGGAACTATAACCTCACATAAGTAGATGCTACTAATTCAGTTCAATCCTTCAAATGGTCTTAATCTCAACATTTTGTAAGGCAGCGAGCCTTTATATTTTGAGTAGTGAGCTCTAGGCAGTGTGCCTGAATACAAGTACATTCCCTTTTATAAAACTTATATTTGAGTACTCAAATTATGGATTAACCCCCACTATGGTTTTTCGCCTAACAGGGTTTCCACATAAAAATCCTTGTTTTATGGTGTTGTGGATGATTACTTTGTGTGTTTGCATCTCCCTTTTGATTTAATGTTGAAATGGTTTAAATATCAGATTAATAAAGTTCAGATTTTGCAGAACACTGATTCAAACCCCCCCTCTCAGTGTTCCCTTGTGTCCAACAAGGGGGTCTCTTTTTCCTAATTAACTAAGGAGGATAGGTGCATCATACCCCAATTCCAATTCTGATGAACCCACATTTTTCATTGTTTCATGTACATAGTTAGTTAGAATTTTTCTCCATTTTTAATTTTTCTTTCTAATAAGTGTCTACACCTTAGTGCCCCTTTTTGAATAATCTCTAAAATATAGTTAAATAACCCTTTCTACAATTAATACTCAAGCATATCAATTGCATGAACCTCATGGGAAATCTTCCAAATATTTGGCAAATGGCTCCCCAAGCATGTGTATTGTTCTTTCCATTTATGGGAACCAAACCCAAAAAATATTCTAAATTATTGAATTATAATTATTTGTGATAAATAGCCATCTACAAAATAAATGAAACATTTTAAATACTCTCAAGCTTTCAAGAGCACAAAGCAAGACAAAGAGATTTCTACAAGAGTTAGTGAAAAATTGCAAGAAGAAGTCAAGATTTTGTGCTTTCCAGTAGACAAAATGAGTCAATTTAAGAAGAAGAAAAAATGGAGCCTTTCCGATCTTCATATGGGAGCAAACACCTAAGGAGACAAAGGTCTCAAGTGTAGGGTAGACATGGAGAGCTCCCTTTTCAATTCTAAAGAAGTAAATCTTATGTTTTGGCTCTAGTATAGCCGAAGACCAAAGTGATCAATGTAATCCAAAGGGCCAATGCAAGGACTCAACACTAGTTCTAGACTCCATTGATGGGATATTTGACCCAAAATTGGTGACGAATAAACAAAATTAATGGAAAATTCTCATCCCTATATCTGGAAAAAGATGCGAAAAAATGACTACGATTCCTTGGCCTTCAATTTGTGGAGTCAACCTCGGCTTAGTATATGGTGCCTCTCCTGCACCCATGACTAAAACTCATTTTTGTGTGTATAGAGGCATATGACGCAAACAATGGAATCATTCAGGACTGGCACCTTAAAGTGGAGATCAGTGTCGATGTAATGTGAGAGATTCTCTAACTCCCAAATAACCCCAATGTAGATTTTTTCACCATTGAATGTTTGTAGAATGTGTGGGACACCCGAATCCATAAACTAAAATTCCTTAACTCAATACTTGGTAATGATGTCGGTAATACTCAAAATGTCACAATTTCTCATTTCTCTCTCATTCTTTGTGGCACAAGATATGAAGGATGCACTTTCTATTCTTTCTTTTATCTTTAGACAAGATTCAAATGCAGATATCCATAATTTCTAGTGGGGATCAGCCTTCCACCTAGAAATGGTGAAGAGAGAATATTTATATAATAGAATTTTTTGATGTCATCATTGATGGTATCCATGCTCAACTAGTCAAGCTCACAACAGAGAGTACTTTCGGTTATTCATCCTTTCTCTTGCATCTAATTTTGTACCAAAACGCAATGTTATCTTTGTATTACTTCACCATTAATACAATGGAGATGGCCTCATTACTTGTACATAGTGATTACGGTCTCTACATCGAACCACATCTTGTCTACCACATAAGACTATAATAAATTCTCATAGTACTTCCTATCACTAGTGTTGATTGAGCCGAACTAGAAAAGAGATCATATTCAGAATGATGGATATGCATAGGAAGTGGCTCACAAGTTACAAGATCTTGTGTGATTGGTTCTTTAGATCTCATTTTACATTCATATATTTCCACATATTCAAGGAGGAGTCATTATGAATTCCTTGCATGCTTATAGATAGGAATCTAGCCTTAGGGATGGCTCAACAGTTAAATGTGTTGGATTCCATTTTCAGCTCAACGAGGAAGAAGAAAGCAATATATGATCTTCCCATTTTTAAGGGATGAATTATAGTAGTGAAAAGGTCTTCAAGTGTTTTCTCAATCTGAAGCATGAATACTTCGGATTAGATATTGTAAATGACCAATGAAGTTATGATCCAAAGGGTCATATGGCCATTCTCAAGCTTTCCCCCCCTTTCACTCATAATCCTTGTTTATTTTTCAAATAGCAAAAATTACTGATAAAAAACAACATCATTGTTTATATTGACCTATTGCAAGTCCCTATCAAGACTTTCCAACTAGAGGAGTCCTTCTACAAACCTATTCAAGATTTGGATCCCATAAGTCTTGTGACTAAGGGTCTAAGAGCACAATTTCTCCAATGAAATTGGAGCAGAGAAAATATTGAAGCATATTAGAAATATACGTAATAAATTTATCAAATAAAGCTAAATTTTGATGAATTGTGCATAAATGAGAAATTATAAACATTGTGGCATGGGAACCATTTGGAATAATCCCTCATTGAAGAGGGAGTAATAAAGAAGAAGATGTAGGACCATTAGGAAAGGAGTAAGAGGATGTTTATGAAATTCATAGTTCAAGATTTTGGCCTACTTCCCTATACATCATCAACCAATAGTTGAAACTAGCCACTCCAGAGAAAATAGGGGTAGTAATTACTTACCCAAGTGTTGAGTTTCTTCTATCCAATCCTTCTCTGAGCCTATGAAGAAGAAGAGAAGAGCCCTATTCAAGGGGCCAAGGGGATAAGGAAGGGGAAACTAGGAACTATAATTCATATCTATATAGCCACCACCAATCATTGTGCTACAATAGATAAGTTGCATTCCCATTGTCCTCTCTTTTTTTTTTCATTCAATTCATCCTTCATGCCTACTATCTCTTCAACACCAGTCATCACCCCTCCACCCACTTCATCCTCCATGCTCATGGCACAATCACCCACCATCCCATTCCACAAATTCGCCCCTTCTCTCCATTCATCATCTTCATTCACCCCCAACTACTATGGTAATGGAAACTATCACTTCTCAATAATAGGTGACTATCCCTTATGGTCTACCTCATCGATCTCCTTTTGTAGGAAAGTTCATTTAGTCTTTGACCACTTTTCACCAACAAATTGAAACATCAAGAAAGGCCTGGGAGGCACAACTTGATAAAAAAAGAAGAAAGAAGGGAGAGCCCCTATTGTTCCTCATATGCATATAATGTATGATCAAGTGTAACAATCACTAATGATTTCTCACATGACACCCACTATGATCAAATGTAGCCTAAGGAGTATTTTTTCCATGTCGGATTGAATCTAAGCAAATATAGAACCTTGGCTAAGGTTGAGTTAATGGATGAAACAAAAAAGTCTATCACCACTGATATTTTGAAAGTTAGTTACCATCTAGAGAAGGAATAAGGACTCTTGAGGGTGAAGGATGCTATAGACTTATTTTTCATAAAAGGAAAAGATAAATATGTTGAGATCACCAAGCTGAGAGCTGATCTATAGAGCCATATCACTAATGAAGCCTTCAAGCTTGAATGAGATCAAAGGGTGAAGCTAAAAATAGAAATTGTCAAGATGCTAGCTTAAATAAAGAATTTAAATGAAGAGAAAGAGGAAACACATAAAAATTTATAGGAGAGAATGGTTGAGTTGACCAAAATTCAAAAAAGTCTCTCTAACTCTATAAATTAAAAAAAAAAGAAGGATAAATACAGGTTAGGGATCAACAAATCTCTCTATTCAAAGAGGAGTTGAGTCAAAGTATTTGGGAAATAATTACCCTTCCTATGATTTAGGAGTTATATGTATCTTTTTTGGAAACGAATCAAGGATCTCACTTCAAATTTGAAGCTTTCACTCAAGTTTATTG
This sequence comes from Sequoiadendron giganteum, assembly GCA_007115665.2. Lineage (NCBI taxonomy): Eukaryota > Viridiplantae > Streptophyta > Pinopsida > Cupressales > Cupressaceae > Sequoiadendron > Sequoiadendron giganteum. Next base: position 664,771,862 of record CM021104.1, read on the forward strand.
TGGATTCCCAATATTTGAGTGAAGAGATGAACACCTCCATCAACCAAGTCCTATCATTTATCTCTTTGAAGGTTTTTGATTCACAACTACTAGTGCACAAGTTATCCAATGCAATCAAAGAGACTCTCCAAGTGGTAGGTACTAAATATAGAAGATAGGTAGTAAAAAAGCTAAATGAATTCCTTTGTTGCAACAAGGTTGCATAAAAATGTAAGGCATATGTGAATTACTTAGAATAAGTGGTTTGAGAAATGAAGCGAAACATGAACATTTAGTCTAGCTAGGACTCCCATCCTGATTTCTTACCAATAATATATTTCTTTTAGAGGAATAGATCAAAGGGTTGCCTAAGGGAAAATAGAAAGATCAAATATTTTTTCAAGCTTTGATTCAAATACCCATTGTCTTTGAAGTGGAGGATATTCTACAAGCACTTACCTAGCTTGAGTTTCAGATGAAAGCCATGGTGTAAAGTTTGAAAAAAAATCTTTCAAGGAGAGAATTGATCTAGATAGAGATTTTGAGGCTCTCAAAAATAAGGCATAGAATTCTAAAGATTAGTGGACATCTCTTTAGTCTTCTCTCTAACAGTGATATGTTTCAAAATTTTCCCTTTTTGCAATTTTTTTTTTGGATCCATATGGATGTTTTTGGAGATTGTTGGAAGAATTTCATTGATGATGCTTTTTGGCAACATGAGAATGCAAGGTATACAATGATGCATTGCAGTGTTTTCATTGATTTCAATATTGTAACTTATGTGAAGATTTTTGTTGTAGAACATTTTGATTAGTTCTAATGGGTTTTTGAGTTGTTAACAAAGACTTTGTTGCAAGATGGTTTGATCCAAAAAAGTAAGTTATGTGGGAAATTGACTAAGTATCAATTCGGCTAATTCAAAGTAACAAAGCATCTGTGTTTGGGTCCACACCACTCCAAAAAAAAAGTATTGACTCTGTAATACCCCTCTGTTTTGCTTCTTGTCATGTTTCTTTATGCTTTGCTTGGGTTGCAGCTATTTTGATACTAAACACATTTTGTTATGATGTTTTGATTGCTACTATTGAGCGACAACTATTATTGTGTGATGTGATTATCTGATTTTGTTTCACAAGCTTTAATGGATTAATGATGTTAGTAGAGTTATCATGAGATTATATATGTGAGTATTGATTATGACGTTAATGTCAGTCTTTGATGAGTGTATTGGTGAAGAGGATGGGTTCGTGTCACTCGCTTGCGAGCACCCTATGAATCCGTGATTTCTTCTTCACGGTGTGTATTATATGTTGGATATATTATGTTGTTTACTTGGTTTTAGGTTGCAGGTACATGACATCGACTCCACCTGGTTTCACAGGTTTGAGTGTGTCGATCCAACGGTTAAGTTGAATGGGAGATAGTAGCTAGGCAACATGTGTCAGGTCTATGCCCTAGCCTTAGTGTGTCATCAGTCCTGATTATTGAGTCATGTTTTACCTTATTTAATGTTATTTAATTTTTGAAAGGTGCTTACTTATTAAATGAATTTTTAGAATAATTGCATTGGTTGAAAGTGATGATTAGTTTATATTAGATTAAAGTTATGCTTAGATGTTATATTTAAAGCTATTAATAGAAATTAATTTAATTAAATAAATTTAATCTCTAAAGGGTTGGATTTAGTTATAAATAATTGAAATTAATTAAGTAAGTCTATTGGATTGAATTAAATTAAATTAAATCAAAAGAAATTGAAAGGAAATTGAAATTGTATTTTAAAGTCAATTTGAGTTTTCTAAAATGGGAAATGAAATTAATATCTAAATTTAATTTTTGCATTCAATGTGAATTAGGGTTGCATTAGGTACTCTTGGAGTTATGAGGAAAGGATGTTTTAAATTTTAGGGTAGAGAAGTTGGGGGTGTTTCTTTCTTTTTCACAGGAATGAAGCATTTTTGGAAAAAGTTTGCACAAGGAAGGGTTTGAAGCATTTTTTGTTGTAGAATTTATTTGAAAGAAAATAAATTTTGTTGAAGAGGGTTGAGCTCTTAGATCATTGCTTGCTGGGATTCATTGCACTGCTGAAGAGGAGTTGTGAGATCCTTAGGAGAGGCTCTGCATGAAGAATCCTTTTTGTTTCCTGTGGCTTCAAATACTAGGTTTTCCTTTCATTCTGTGATTGTTTGTTCTTCATTTATTTATTTTAAAATGATAGAGGTTGCAAATTCGTTGGTTGTTTAAACATTAGATTGTGCTTCAACATTTAGGTTATTGTATGAAGATTGTACCCATTTGAAAAAACATCTAGATCTATTCTTCAAAACACAAACCCTCCGTAGAAAATGTTTTTTTGAAAAGATCAAGATCTGTTTATTTATTTTCCTATATTTAATTATTTGTAAATTTGAAAGAATAGTTTAAAGGAAATTAAATTTACACCTTTTGATTTTAGAATGATATCCTGGAAAAATTTAATTAATTTCCTATTACTAGTTATTTTAGTTATTTTTCTCAGTTTTATCAATAAATCTGTTCTGTGATTAAATATATATATATATAGTTATATATTATATGTATTATGTTCTTGAACATGAATACACATAATATATTTATATATAGTTATTTAATTGTCAAAGATTAAATTCATATCGTTTATGTTATTAAGATCATCATCTATACGGCATGCCTGCGAATCGAATTTCAAAAAAATGGTGAAAGGTCTTTGAAGCACTGTTATTTTTATTTACCATCGGTTTTCATTTTATGCTATGGAAATTTTGTTTTGCTTTAAAAAAAAAAATTATATTTAAAATTTTGGTGGGTGGGGAGGTCAACTCCCACCACCCACCGTACCTGGTTGGGGAGCACTGCTCATGCGCTAGGGAATGGGTTGTACATTGTACAAACCGATGCCCATTAAGAGGGGTGGCCGACTGTACAATGTACAGTTTGGCACCCTGCACGTACCTACCACACCCAATGAACTGTCCGCCAGGTTTGGGTTAATTTCATTTTATTTTATTTTTTGTTTTGCTTTTTTTGGTGTAGTTTAATAATTATATATTTAAATGTATATATATAATATATAATTTATATATTTTATATGTATTTTAATATTATATATTAATATATATAATATTTAATATATATTTTGTAAGTATTTTAATATTATATATTAATATAGTCAATATTTAATATGTGTAATTATAAATTGGAAATAGGTGGTTAAAATACGAATTTATCATGAGGTAATCAATTAAATATTCAGATTTCTTAAAGGATAGAGCAGAAGTCTTTTATAATCAATGATTAAGGTAGGTTCATTTTAGTATATGTATATGGTTCTATATATATTTATAATATTCTGTTCTTGGACTTTGGGTGCTTCCAAAGTATTTTTTTTTTATAGTATTGTCAAACTAAAATAAATAGTGTGCATGGCTAAATAGATAGGAAAAGATATTTGTTTTAATAGAGGGGATTATTAATTTCTTTATTTAAACTTTGAATGATATTATTTTAATTTTTGCGAGAAGCTTTAGATAAGGAAATGGATTTAAGATATCTGAATATAGTGAAATTCATTGCCAGTGCATTTTAATACTAAATTTCCTTATGTTGTTTGCTTTGGGAATGGGAAATTGTGTTTGAAATCGTTAAGTCTTCCAGAGATTGTGGGTCATTCCCTTGTTATGTTAATGTTCATTTTTCCTTGGGTAGTGTCATAAGTGTTTGCTTCCTCCTAATGTTGGGGTGGATTTCTATATTGTTGCCTCCTAGAATAGGAGTACGTTGTTCAGACCAGTAACACTTGAGTTACCCTTGGAGTTTAGATTGTGTAGTGTGTTGTCCATTAGAAGAGTGGCTTTTGTTAGGGGCCGGAGCCCAAAGAGGTAAATTGGGTAACCTTCAGAAGTGATTTTAACAAGTGAAAATTAAAGTAATGTACTTAGATGACTAGGATGCATTTCACATTAATCAAGATAAATTGACCTCACTCATAGCACAAGGGCTTGTTTAGACTTGGGGTCAATGAGAAGGCCTGGAATGGCAAGGTTAGCTATCTTTTCCATACGAAGGTAGTTGATTCCGCTTGAGTGAGTATGAGGGTCAGGATTCAGTTGAGGCCACCAAGATTATCGGAGCCTATGAAGAATGCCTAGAGGAGATCTCATGACAAACCTTGCGATGACACTCTATCTAGGATAACATAGTGTTGTATGTTGTCGGTATGGATTCTTATCATACGCAATCAATTTTATGTCTGGAAGCAATGTGACCATGTTAGTGTTAGACTCTTATTGTACATGTGTTTGGTTGAGTCAGTATGAGTCTGCCTCTGGTTAGAGGTAGTAGGTTCTTGTCCATGTTGCATTGTTACTATCTCCTAGCATGGGGGGTGGGCCTTCGGGTACCACTTGGTTGGGAGGAACATGCACCAAAACCGTTGGGTCCCCCTTGATATTCAGTACTTGGTGGTGAGACATCTAGATGGACAGCTCGTAGATCTTGTTATTATTTCTTGTGCTTTATATTTCAAAATGTATTAAATTGATTTTACCCCTCTTGTATTTATGAGGTGGACTTGTGTAATTGAAACACTTATGTATTTATGACATATCTTGGGAATGAGAATTGAAATTAGTTATTCATTTAATGGACTTATGCTATGGATGCTATTTTGTTATCCGGTGATTTATTTATGTTGAATGAATGTTTATACTTGAGTAATTAAATCCAATGAATCTTAATGATGTTTGATAATGGGGATTTAAGTAATCTCGGTTACGTAACCCTAGGGGATGTTGTCAATTATAGTTGAGCATGTATGTTTAATTCACTTTAAATAAAAAAAAAATAGTACGCTTTTATATTGAATGGAAACTTCCTCTAGGGTTGCGTGGCGGGGCGTTATAGACTCTATGCTTCTAACGTTAGCTTTTTGGATTTTATATATATCATATTCCAATTTTTTATCATGTTTTGACAAATCGTTTGAGAGATATAAGTAACAGAGTTCGGCATAGCAAGTTACAATTATTCTATGTGTAGTGCATTTATGTGGAAGATTTTGAACTTCTACAAAAATGTTTTTTTTTTCTTTGCACTTTCGAGGATAAGTTTCCAGATGGCAGTAGAGTATGGATTCTAGTTGGCATTGAGTTTTTAGGTCCACATGTCCGCATGTGGATACAAATTTGAATAATTTTGTTGTGTTGGTCTTATGGGGTGCTGACCTAACAAGTTTAAGGGTATGTGAAGGTTAAATAAGTGTTGTAGTCTTATGTGGGATCTAATATAGGTCCATACCAACACATTTTAAGTTAATTTAAGATTTGAATTGTGGTGCATAGTGTGGATGAATTTTTTTGGAGCCGACAAGCTATATATTGGGTGTTACATCTAACTAGGTAAGCCCAATTAATGTTAGAGTTGAAGGGGATATATATGTTAGATCCTTTCAATACTTAGATGTATTGAATGAATATGTGATGTGTGATGTGAAGATCCTACATGTGAATATTATCAAAGTAGTGTGAATTTAAGTGGTGTGAATGGAGACGAAAGAAGATTGTTAGATATAAATCAAATGAAATGTGTAAAATAATTTTATTGAGATTAATTAGAACTATATTTCATGCATATGGAAGATGAAATTTTAACATTTCAAAATAGCTTGTGAGCCACCATCTCTCTTCTATCTTTTTCTCTATGGATAGTGAAGTCCACCTATAGTGATCACTTCTGTAAATATACTATAACCAGTTAAAATATATTGTGAGCTAATCCTCACCGTGGTTTTTCCCATTTTGGGTTTTCCATGTAAACATCCTACTATTCATGTGTTATATGATGTTGTTAATGTTTCATTCTTTCATTCTTTATTATAGTTTAATATACATTGGTGATTGGATTTTTAATGTTTGAATGGTTTAAGAGAATGTTGATTCACCCCCATCCCCTCTCAATATTATGGGTGTTGAACAATTGGTATCAGAGCTTGGTTTCTTGGAAGAATCTTAACCACTTTGGCAAGATCTTGGAGTTTGAACACATGGATGATAGAAATTTTCCTACTCCTCTGAAAGAGATTCCTACAGTTGGAATCATAGAAGAAGATTGTATGCATCAAAAAATTGAGAGAGAAAATCAAGAATTTTAGAGAAAGGCATAAGGAAGTTTGTGAGCAATTGAAGCAAGCAAATGAATCCATCACTAGTCTGAAAGTGCAAGTTGAAGAAAAGAAAAGAATTGAATAATTTTTGAGTGCAATGGTTAAAATTTAAATTAGAGGAATGTACAAGGCTTGAACAAGAGGTGGTAAATCTTAGATCAGATTTGGAGAAAAAGAAAGAAGTCATGAAGAAAAAGTCAAAATGAGTGCTATAAAGCTTGATGAAATAATTGCAAGCCAAAAAGGCTCTAAAGGAAAAGTTGGATTAGAGTTTGAGATAGGAGAAAGTTCAAATTTGGACCAGACATCAAATATTGAATAGAATATTGAAGGTAAGAAGAATAATGGTAACATCCAGAATCAAAGAAATGAAGCTAGAAGACCATTGGTTAGACAACCAAATACAAAAATGTACCCATATTTCAATGGTTTTTGTTATTCTTGCAAGAAATTTGGACATATGGTAATGGAATGTAGAAGCAAAATGAATTAGAATGTCTCATCCTTTTTGGTCAATGTTTTACATGCAAAAGATTTGGTCATAGAGCTAGTAAATAGAAAATTCAAATGATGAATGACTATAACAATGGTAGAATGATTCAAAATTTCAAAGGTTACTATTATACATGCTATGGATTTGGACACAAAGCTAATCAATGCAGATCTGGAGTGAATGGAAGGAATAATGTTCAAAATAAAATTATATTCTACAATTGCAATAGACATGGGACATATTCCTAAGTCTTGTAAAAGAAAAAATATGAGGAAAGATAATTTAGTAAAGAAAAATATTGAACTAATAAAAATGTTGGATCTGATAGAAACAAAGAAGGAAATGGAAAATATTTGGAGAAAGAAGGAAGAGATAGAAGTCAAGGAAGGATTTGTACCATCCTCCATGCAGATTTTTCCTCTAGAAACTAAGCTAAGAGGTATGACTTAGGGGGGTATTTAATGGAAATCTTTTATCCCCCACTAGAGAAGAGGTGTTGATTCCTCAACATAAAGATATATGATGAAGATCAAGATACTTGATCTATTGGTGAAGTTTTTGGAAGAAAACATCTTAATGAGGATGTTTGTAGAGCTTTAGAAGTTAACTGTGCACATAGATGAAGGGTTGAGAACTTTATTATTTGAAGCATTGAACGCAAAATTAGTTCAAATTGAAGGATTATATGTGATTTCACTAAGGAAAATTCATTTCACAAAGGCATTCGAAAAAGAACAAAGTAGTGAGGAATGAATTCAAAGTGTTAAAGGTGAATTGAGATTTAGTGCATTGAAACCTTAGTTTGAGAAGCAAAGATAAAGGTATTTACAAATCTTTTTTACCCTAGTTTTTGAAGAAATTTGTTGGGAAAGCAGTTTAAATCTATTTTGCAATGGATAAACCAAGGGTTGTCGGGGTAATAGAGAAACCACAACCTAAATTCAATAAATATCTCACAAAATCTATAGAAGATGACTCGCTAGGTGCATTTTATCATATTCCATATGGGGTTTTTCCAAATGATGATATTAGGATCTACATTCATAGGAAAATAGATGAATAACCTCAAAATAAGGTAGGAGATTTGTGGGAAAATGAGGTAACTAGAGAATATTTCACCCTAAAACCAAAATATAAACACTTAGTTGCTAAGACACTAGATATTTTGCAATGGTTTTGAACTTTTTCTATGACAAAAATTGGGTTAGAATGGTACTTAGAAAAATTCATGATCAATTTTTTTGGACTGATATGCTTGGTAGGATAACTAAGGAATTGATAAGAGAGGTTACTAGTCTATGCTCCATTGGGATAATTATTGTTTTGAAATCTATCAAAAATGAAGTGGTTATGGAACTTATCATTGGTACTTATGATAAGGAAGCCCTAACCATTGATACTATCAAAAATCCTATTGTTAGGGATGCTACAATGGTTATTGGATACAAGATCTATTTTACCAATAGAGAAAATTCAATATCTACCACCACAATTCATGTGGCATATGAAATGATTGAAAAGGGTGTGAATTATGTTCTTTGTGAGATGCTTAAGCAACAATTGATGGAGTATCTAAAGAAAAATAAAGAGAAGTACGAATTTAAATATGGCACTTTGGTTATGTGTTTGTTGTTTTATTTCTTGAAGGAGCTTCCAAGAAATAGAAGTGTAACCTGGTTGAAAGGAAGACCAATTTCCCACTAGATTGCGGATTTCATGAGAAGTCTTGGAGATGTTAAAGCACAAGATAATTCTCTTTCCACTTTATTTGTGGTATTTTAAAGGAGAATTCATGAAAGGGAAAGAATCCCAAGGAAAATAGTTGAAAAATACAAAAATGACATAACATTTCTTGTATCAATAGATCAATCCATTATGGAGGTAGTGGAACCAATAGCTATATGGCTTCATGAATTAGGATATGAGGTTACAGAGGCAAATCTTGTTGATTTTTCTGACTTCTTGCTGAAGAGTCCTAAAGACACCACCAAACAAAGATAAATGACATATGAGGAGAAATCCATGGAGGTACACATAGAACAAAAGAAACCAATAATTCATAAGAAGGTTAGGAATATGATGGAAGAGATTGTAGAGGAAATGGGTGTGTCAAGGGAAAAAATGTGACATTTAAGAGAACAAAAGGCTAACGTAGAGTCAAGTGGTTCAGAAGCAACCATAAGAAGATCTAGTAGGAAAGCTACCACTCCTCCCACTATCCAAAATTCCTCCAGGATTGTACCTTTTGTTGGAGATAAGAGGGAAACAACTACTAGTCCTCTTATAAGGGAGAAACCCCCTCCGATTGTGAAAACCACAAGAGATAAGAAGAAAAAAATACTACTACTGCACCACCTTCTATCCTTGCTAAGAAAGGAGTAAAGAAAAAAGTTGTGAGACAAAAGGTTAAAAGTGTAAATGTTGTAGAAGAAGAATAATTGGATGAAGAATGACCATAGTTTATCCAAAGAAGGAGAAGTGATGCTTCACACGATGAATCCAGTGTGAAAAGAAGAAGGTTTGATATTATTGACATCGAGAGTGAAGAGGAGATCGAGGAAGAAAAGAAGAAGTTTGTTATCCACGTGAGGAAAGAAGCTACCAAGAAGGTGTTACCATAGAAAAAGAAGAAAACATATACAAGTAAAAAGAAGAATTTAGGTAAAATCAAAGAAAAATAACAAACAAAACTAGTAAGGTCTCACTCACCTATGAAATTAGAGGCATTGTTTAATAATATTCTACTGAATGAAATGTTAGAGGAGACCACAACTTTGTACAAATATGCAAATGGGGTGGATAAGGCCACCATCATTGAATCTATAGTCAAGTGCATTGTTTTTCTTGAAGATGATATGAGGAATATTAAGAAATATATTTCTACAGATTTATGGAATATTTTGTTGGAAAGAAGAAAAGAATCTATAGAAAAAGAAGCAAGGCTCAAGGAAGAAGCATTACAAATAATAAGTGCTCCTCTCTCCAAGGATGATAGAGAAACTTTGGCCATAGTATTCAACAAAGAGATAATAACTAGGAAAAGGGTGAAAAACCTTATGGGAAAAGATCAAAGTGATCTTGAAAGAATAAAAAAGGAAAGCAATGAAAATGCTAAGGAGATTGCACAAAAGTTGGGAATGATGCCATAAGATAGGGAATAATTGAATGTTGATACCCTTTCTCTAAAACCAAACATTGAAGAAAATATGCAAACAAATGATGTTGAACATGAGCATGGTGCAAATGAAGAAGCTACACTAGAAAACACTCCTTTGAAATTGAAGAACATGTGATAGAAAGGAATGTTGAGGATAAAGTAATCAGAGAAGAAATTGCAAAGGAAAACACTACTCCTCCCGTACAAGAAGTCACTCCTACTGCTAATATAGAAAAACCTACAAAGGAATAGAATAAAAATGGATATTATAATGAAGAGAATGTTGATGTAGAGAAAGAAGAAGAACATGAAAAGGAAGGTGAAGATAAGAATAAGGATGCATCTAGAGATGCACAAATAGAAATATAAAAACCAATAAAATCCAAAAAAGCTGACGAATCAAAAGGAAATATTGTGGAAACAACAAAGGTTTCTAGTGAATCCTTTAGCTCCTCCGAAGATTCCCTAAAAAATATATTGAGTATGCAACCCAAGTTCCAACTTGTTGTTTCATCACAACTCCTACAATTTTTTATGCAAAAAAGTAGTGTGGACCTAGATAATATCTCTCCCCTTCACAAGTTACAATTCGGAGATAAGTTTCACACATTTGCAAGAAAGGAGATCATTGAGACACACCATAAAAGTTTATAACTGGTGGAAGAAGCAATGAATGCACTACAAGAAACCATACCCAATACAAATATTGAAACATCACTATCCGATATGGAAAATTTGAAACTGAGAATTGATTCTTTTAAGGTTTATGCTTCTGGACTGAAAGAAGAAGTAGAGAAAGAAGTGTAAAAGAGAATCAATGATAAGAAAATACTAGAAATTACTAAGAAATGTGTCATTTGACATAAAACATTTTCAGATTTGATGAAGGATGTTGAAGGGTGTGCTGATGAGGCAAAGGCTCTATATCAATATGGCATGAATTGGCCTAGAGCCACACAAATCATAAGGAAGGATATGGACTCTATTGAGTCTCAAATTAATTCTACCTCAAGTTCCTATTATCCAAACACTGACCTAACTAGAGAAATAAGGAATGTAATAGAAGACATGCACTAGAAATTATTTCAACTACAAGCCTAAAAAGAACACATCATCCTAAAATTTGGAGAAATAAGGGACTTGGTAAATCCCAAATTTCTACTTGTTTCAAAATCCCTTTTGAGCATAGACAAAGATAAGTAGATTAATCTGATACCTGGCACTTTGGAAGAGGGAGAAGAGTTGCTTATGAAATTTGAAACAAAGTGTAGATCGCTTGTGGAAGCTAAGAGAGAATGGGAAGAAGTCATGCAAGCTTGGCTAGAACATTTTCAAAATTTGTATCCATCAACCACCTCGGGTTGACATATTTCTCACTTTTAATGCATTTCAGTATATATTTTCATATTCTTTGTACATATGCGGACTATATAGTGAACTGTTTTCAAGTAAATTATTTTTTAGTTTTTTCCTTCGATACATGACTCACGGGGAGTCAAATCATTCTTTTAAATCTATATATATACACACATTTCTCAAGGGGACTTCTGATGAAAGTCATAACTGTTGTATAGGCAACCTTTGCCCTTGATGTCAAAGGGGGAGAATGCTTTCTAGAATTTTTGGCATTTTTCCATCAATGACAAAGGGGGAGATTTTTGGAAGTTTGGGGATATTTTTGGAAGAATATCATTGAAAATTTTGTTTGGAAACATGAGCATGGAAAGTGGGTAAAAGCACAAAGCTTTTTCACACTTTCATCCAACTTATCAACACAACTAAATTTAAGTATTTCTAACTAAAAATAAATTTTGGTCAAACATATGATCTAGTAACATTCATTCTAGCTAAGTTAGACACTTCCACAACTTTTTCAACAAAAAATGTTTGCTAAAAATATATGGAGCACCAATTTGAGTACAATTTACCAAAAAATAAAAATTATTTGAAAAAACTAAAGTTTCAATAACTCCTACTAATGGAAATAACATTTTTTTAAGAATATAAAAATAACTTTTTGTAGATCCATAAGTGCGGTTTTCAAAAATATATGTATTTTAATAGTTTAATTATTATTTATAATTTATTTTTTATTTATACTAAAAGTAGATTATCAACACAAAATATTAGGTTGAATACCATGCCAAGGAAAATTTCCAAAACTTATTAAAAAAATTGAAAAAAATATGATGCACTAGATAAAAGAATCTATTTCAAGATGGTATAATTTTTTTTCTATTTTATATAAATATTTAATATGAAAGTTGACGTCTGATGAAAATAGTTGTTTTCTTATTCACACACATTTTAATATTTATTTAAAGATATATATTTATCAAAATTGGAAAAAAAAAAATCCATGCACTAAAGTTTCAAGTTATAAATACACACAAAAAATTTGAAAGAAAATAAAATAAAATTTACTATAAAAAGTTTGACCTCCCATGCATATTTATTTTTCAGCATTTTATCAATAACTAAATTATAGTGTTAATTTATTAAAAAATAGTTTAAAATATTTTTATTTGAAAAAAAAATACAAACATAAAATATACTAAAAGATACATATTTTACTAGTTTACATCATTTCAAAATTCAAAACATGTGCCACTTTTTAGTGATTCAAGTTTAAAAGTTGGATCAGTGTTGGTCGTTTCCTTTATAAAGTGTGACACAACTTTATGCTTTTACCCATGTAAATAATGATGCATTATAGTGTTTTCATTGATGTCAACATTGTAACTTATGTAAAGATTTTAGTTGTATACCATTTTGATTAGTTCTAACAGGTTTTTGAGTTGTTAAGAAAGAATTTTTTGCAAGATGGTTTTATCCAAAAAAGTAAGTTGTGTGGTAGATTGACTATGTTTCAATTTAGTTAATTCATGGTAATAAAGAATCTATGTCTGGGTCCACACCACTCCACAAATAAAGTATTCACTCTATGCTTCTAACATTACTTCTTTGGACATTATATTATTTGATCCTAGCTTTTCATTATGTTTTGAAAAATGGTTTGAGAGATATGAGTAATAGAGTTTGACCTAGAAAATTATACCTATTCTTTGTATAGTGCATTTGTGTGGGAGATTATGCAATTCTACACAAATTATTTTTTGTCTTCATACTTTTGAGGATAAGTTGCTAGATGGTAGTAGAGTATGGATTCTAGTTGGCATCAAGTTTTAGCGTCCATATGTCCACATGTGGATACACAGTTGAAGGATTTTATTATTTGGTATTATGCAATGTCGACCTAACAAGTTTAAGGGTATGCAATGGTTAAATAAGTGTTGTATTCTTATGTGGGATCTTATATAGGTCCATATCAACCCATTTTAAGTTGCTTTAAGTTTTTAATTGTGGTGAATTATGCGGATGAATTTTTTTGGAGCTAACAAGCTATACATTGGGTGTTAAATCTAATTAGGTTGACCTAATTGATGTTAGAGTTGATGTGCATATATACATTAGATCCTTTGAGTGTTTGGATGTATGGAATGAATATGTGATGTGTGATGCGAAGATCCTACATGTATGTGAAGCGGTGTGAATTTAAGTTGTGAATGTTGAGTAGAATATTGAAGTAATGTGAATGTAGAGGAAAGTAGAGTGTTAGATCAGAATCAGATAAAGTGTGCAAAACCAATTTATTGAGCTTCACTGGAACTTTATTTCATGCATATGGATAGTTAAAAATAGGTTGTGATCCACCATCTCTCTTCTATATTTTTCTCTGTGGATAGTGAATCTATATGGACAGTGAATTCCACCTATAGTGAGCACTTTTGTAAATATACTATAACTGGTTATAATATATCTTGAGCTAATCCTCACCGGGATTTTCTCATTTTGGATTTTCCACGTAAAAATCCTAGTGTTCATGTGTTATTTGATTTTTTTAATGTTTCTTTTTTTCGTTCTTTATTATAGTTGAACATGCTTTGGTGATTGGATGTTTAATGTTTGAATGCTTTAAGAGAATACTTATTCACCCCCCCTCTCAGTATTCTAGGTTTTCAACACCATATCTAATTTCTGGGCACTTACCTTCAAGGGAAAAGGTCTTATATGACTCACTAGAACTATGGATAGAATCCAAATTTTTAAGGTTTTGATCAAAGGCATTATTTTGTAGGTAACATTCAACGGTCGCTCAAATTTTATAATATTGGTAGCTTTATATTTTGATTTTTCCTTTTCAGGTTTTTGTTAAGTAATGCTTCCTTGAAAAGGGTCATGTTGTAGTGTTTCGCACATTCTTTAGATAAAAGGCCCCAACAATTTTAAAATCCATGCCAATTCTTTGTGTGGTGTCTCCATCTGTCGATAGTGAAATTGATAGCCAAAAACCCTTTCAAGTAGTTATTGCTCTTCAACATGCCACTTAGCAGAGAAATACTCAATTTGAGAACTACTTGAGCCTCACTCAGTCCTAACTTGTGCTACTAGTTGGCAAGGTAGTAGGAGGCCCACAATATGGACCAACTTGGGAAATGGTAGAGTTTACATGTGGTGACATTGCATTCTTTTGAGCAAGAAAATTCAATGTCAAATTTTGGAACTTTGTGCCATTGGTAGGTGTATCAAAGGGATTAGTTGGTAAGGCTAGTATGGAGGGAATATTTTTAGTACACATGGTGTCATAGTGCCCTTTTAAGAGAGAAATGATTTTTATTTTTCCTTTAGAGTCATGCCATTGGTTGATACAGTAAAAGGGACCCATGAGCGGGGATGCCTTTGAAAAGAGTTCTTTTATCTTCATCACATCATGGTGCTTGTTTAGATCAATGGTTTTTCATCTCAGAGTTTTAGATACTCTATTGGTTGTAATTAATGGGATCCACATACAAAAAGACCACAAGATCAATTTAGAGTTGGAGACACATCATCACAACACTTCTACTTGACAACAAAGGAATTAAAAGACATTAAGGTCACACCAATTTTTTGTAACTATCTACATCATTCCCATTGCATGCCTTGACTAAAGCACTCATATTTTAGTTAGGCAATTGCAATGAACTCATCTTCAGGAATCATTCCAAGCTTCCCAGGTGGATTTTCCATTGCCTTGTAACCCCCATCAGGCTGGAAAGGTAGGGTATATATATTTTCAAGTTTTGTCTTGTAATAGGGGTTCACAATTTTTAAGAGATCAAAGTAGAAATTGTAATATTCTAGGAATTTTAATAGGAAATATTAGATTTTTTTTATTGGACCTTAACAAGTTCCCCTCATAAGAAGGACTGAGTACATCTTAAACTATTCTTTAATGGCCTTTGTAGTTTTTTCTCCCCCAACAATGAAGAGGATATCATGTTCTGTGTCAAACATTATGATATCAACTATTATATCTTATTTTTGAATATTTATTTTGTAGTTTTAAGCTTCACATTTATGTTACAAAATTTGAATCATGTATTTTCTATTTTGAATATTTGTGAATGTTTTATAAGCTTAAACTACATTATGCATGTTAAAATTGAACCAAAAAACATTCTAGCACATCGCCTTAGGGTAGTTTTGCAACTTTTTTCTTTCTATATTTATCTTCCCCCTTTTCTCCCTCTTTAAAAATGAAGATATAACTTTTAAAATCCCAAAGTTTGTTTCATAGATGGTAATTCAGTCTCATATTTGTGAAATTCCCAAGGTTATACTCTTTAAACATCAATTTTAGATATCAATAGTTTTTCATAGGTGAATGATTACTACCAAAATAAGGATGATAAAATCTAACCATACAAGAAAATGGTGGATAATTTCAAGGATTAATTCACCAAAATATAATTTGAGAAGATCCCCAGGATAACTGACAATGTACTTGATGCAATAAAAATCATTAGGTCTCTTATGGGCATGCCACACAATACTCAACATGTGAGTTCTTAGTGGAACAACTCTTGATACCTACATTCAATATCCTTAAATTTGAACTCGTCTGTAAAATAATTGGTCCTAACTCTCCTTGGTATCAAGAGATTTATGCAAATCTCCACCATAACATCCATCCACCCAGTTTATCTTACAATCAATGAAAAATATTCCTTAGATTTTCATCCTATTCCATAATAATTAGTGATACACTTTATTGAAAGAGTCTCGATGGTACATAATGAGATATATGGGGCACACTCTAGTGGTCCTAATATAGCTAAGAAACTTGTGATAACTTTTTTTTTTATTGTGATAACTTTGAATCAACACAAGAGCTACAAAAAATTACTACACTATGGTCTTTCCATAGTGGGGAGTCATCCTTATAGGTAATATCAACCCCTCATCATCTAGTAGACATAAATTCATTATCACTCCCACAATGTATTTCATAGAGTGGATTAAAATCATTCCCCTCACATTTATCATTGGAAAGAAATAGCTAAGTTCATACTCAATTATATCGATTATAGATATGGTGTCCTTTTATTCGTTATCATTGATAATAGGATTTTTTTTTTTAAATTAGGAGGTCCATGATCTTTTCCATGAGTTCCATATGCAATACCAATTCTCCACCCCATATTACCCTCAAAGAAGTGATCAAGATGAGGTTTCAATTAAAAAATTCCCAAAGATCCTCAAAAATACAATCAACAAAGTTGGTCATGAATATCATATTCATCTCAATCGCACATATGGGATTATCAAAATTAGTATTTGTAAACAATAAGAACCACTCCTTATTCATTAGTTTTTTGCACCAAATCCATTTTAACTATAAAAGTAGAAATTCCATCATTGAGTGTATCTCTTGAACATACCATTGATGATGAGGAGTACATAGTTTCTAGACTCTATAAATATAAATGCAAGATGAAAGGTTTCTTCAAGTTCCCAATAATTTATAGGCTTATCAAAACCACCTTTTGTAGTTATATTAAGAAGTTCATATCACATAAATTTGAGATAGGATATCTAGTGCTCAAATAGAACCAAAAGAAACAACAAGATCAAGAAAAGAAAGGGAAGTTTGAAGTAAATTGGCAGGGACCCTTCACCATTACAACAATTGATGTCTTTGGAGTATACCAACTAGCTACACATGATGGTGAATCACTAGATGAACCCATCATTAATTTTCACCAAAAAAAATTATTTCCACGATCCTCAAAGTATCCTAATTCAAAATGGAAAATACAAAAAAATAGAAAAATAGAAAAATCAAAACTAAAGAGAAATAATTTTCCCTATAGTGGAAACCACATCAATAGCACATCACCTAAATACTATGGTAAAAAAAATTC
This sequence comes from Sequoiadendron giganteum, assembly GCA_007115665.2. Classification (NCBI taxonomy): domain Eukaryota; kingdom Viridiplantae; phylum Streptophyta; class Pinopsida; order Cupressales; family Cupressaceae; genus Sequoiadendron; species Sequoiadendron giganteum. The sequence goes on from CM021104.1 coordinate 664,788,916, forward strand.
ATATGCTCCATGTGTAGAATCAAATAACCACCATATATTAGTGTTTAAATCCACTCCATCAATAATAGGATACTTTCATGCACCTATAATCCCCACCATATCTTATTAATTATCAATATTTAGGTTCATTCTATTCTATATTAGGTCATAATAAGTTTCATAGTATCTATCTCATCATAATTTTTTTTCTTACCTAAATAGGGGTATTTCCTCAACTTAGTGTTTGGGTTGGATCCTTGGAATAATTATCAGAATATAAAATTCACACCCACCATGACACCATCACATATCATCCATAATGAATAAGAAAAAACCACAGTAAACCTAGTTCATACTCATCCATAATCGTCCTAATAAATTGCCAATGCCTAGACATCACAATCAAGCAAGTACAAAAAAATAAATTACCTAATTTGGCATCAAGTGTTTAGAAATAAATCACAAATAAAAGACTCCTACTAATCTATCCTACTATATATTGGTCAATTTCCTAACTAGTTTTATTTAATATTATTCAAACTATCATGCCTTAAATAGATACATCCTTCCATCAATAAGAAATATCCTAGATTTGAGCATATATCTTTTGATAATAAAATCTTATTTCTATTGATTGGTTTCATTAGTGAGTCTATTTATTTGATTTCTTTTCATAGTTACATATTCCTATGCTACTCAAGGATATCTTCATGAGATTAGACATGAACAAATGTAGTAAGGTCATTAATTTCATATGAAATGTTTTTGGATATTTCTTATTGCACTATTGGGGCATGTATTTTCCTTGTGTGTGTGTTGGAATTCCTTCTAGCATAAACAAACTTATTGTGCATACAAGGCCATTTAAATGCCTTTTTGTAGTAGGGATATTATTCTTTAAGATATTTTTCTTGCATATTCCACCAAGGTTCTATCATGTCTAATATGTAGGAGGATATTCCTTCTTGTTTGTGATGCTAATTTCCATGTAAAGGATACCAAAGTCATCATTTTTTTTTTCATACCTTGGTGTACATATATCTATTTCCAAAAATAAAATGCTTTGTGATAATAAAAAACACAAAATAAAACAAGCATAGTATCTATCAAATCTAATATCCATCTATATCAATCTACCTCATATCTAACTATCTCATCTCATTCATTAAACATTTTGTTATGTGATATTGATCAATAACAACCATCATTAATATGCTACATCATATTAACTCTTAATGTACACATGTATCATGACATAAACAAAAAACAAAACATAGTGCATCCTTATCATCCATCCATATCTTGCATAGTAAATATGTTAGAATCCACAAAATTGTATCATAGAAAAATCCATAAGTAGATCATAAGTAATACATCTATAGATATTTAATTACATGCATACATCCTTCATCCATGACCATGGATTCAATAGGATATAACATCATTAATATATTCATCAAATAAGTCATCATCATATCATCAAAAATAAAAACTATCACAACATTGTACATCATATAATCATGATCTAGTTTAAGTATCATCATAATCCATCACACCATATATCATAGCTTAAAATAAGATCATTAATTTATACATAAATCCATGACATAGTGAAATAAAATAGAAATTATAACATCATCATAAAACATGCATATATGTTGCCACTAAAAATAAATCCCATATCATATATCTCAAAAAATAATGTTTCATGATACATCAATATACATGTTTGTATATGGGCTCATCATCCATAAATATAAAAAACATCATCTTGGAGGAAAAAATATTAGTGTGTCTATAAAATACAATCATCTTTATAAAAGAGGCTTATAGGGAACTCCCACCTTGGGAATGGGAAGGAGTTGATTGTTGTGACCTTGAATTTTTGGCTATTATGACCCCCTTTTTCCTTGATTATCACCATACTTTGTGGTGGTCTAGGAGGTGTTGGTCCATCACCCCTCGCTCATTGATCTATATGATCTTGATCTCTTCGATATGCTATGATTAAAACTCATAGCTCAATTTCCTAGGGTTACCAATATTTCACATAGTGGCCTATAACATTGATCCTATGTATTGACCATGTGATCTCTTAGATCATCATGGAGGTAGACACCTAGATAATGTCTCACAACCTAAGAAGATTATTCTTTGATCTTTGAAACTGAATTGCTACTACATCTCCACTATCATATTAGCTAGTTGCACCTACACATTGGCTAAATAAGATTGTAAGCCCTATACCTAGGCTTGCAATGTAGCAATCTAACCACCATATCCCCATCATCCCCTCCTACCTAACATATCACTTGCAGGTGTACCACCTACTACATCACTAGTGGTGGCATCACTACCTACTATACAATAGTTAGCTATACCATTAGAGGCACCATTGTTGATGCTACTCCACCCCCTCCTCCAAAACCCTTTCCATCATCTCCTCCTCCTCCCTCTCCTACTAATCCTCCGCCATCATCCCCATGATCAACTCAATAGCATACTCGCATTCCTCTCCTCCCCTCCTCTCCACCTTGTCTACCCTCCCCACTTTCAGGATTGGTCAAGCAAGTCAATCTCTCACTAGCCCACCACTCATTATACTCTAGTGTTAGTCTTCCATATACTATATCAACTCATAGGTCCTACTATATAATAATTATTCCCTCAAAATCACTAATATTTGAATCTAGACTAATTATGGTTCCCCAATATAGGACCTCTCACTCAAACCTCACATATAAGGCCTCCCCCATAGTAACATCCTACCATTTCCTGAAATAGTACTACACACCGAATTAGGTAGATAAAAATTTATTATTTGTATCATTCGATTAATCAATTATCTAGTTTATTGGGAGTATGGTAGGTGATCCCTATTATTGGACCATGCCTCACACTATCCCCAAGGCCTCTAGGTGAATGTAACCATATCATTTAGAGCTCATTGCTAAAAAGCTACATCACCCAACCTATGCTAGGTGAACACAGTATCATTATTCAATGCATAAGGATATCTAGGTTCATATACTTTTTTTGCTAATGATATATTAATAAAAATGTTCTCTCATGCCAAAATATGTACAAGAGTCACACCACATCCTATGGTAGCTCAAAATATGTACATGTTACCTAATTTAGTTGTTGATACAAGGTAACAAGTAAACAAGGGCCCATGAAAATGTCACTCCCTCATCTAGCATCCTCTCAATAATTATACCATAGATGATACAAAATTTATGACTTGTCTAATTAGGAACTAACACTTTGCTAAACACCACAACAATAAAAACTAATAGTAAATCGAAGTGAGCCTACATATAGCTCAAATTGATCTCATAATACTCTATACCAAAATCGTTTGTCTTGAACTCAACTTTGTGAGCTCTCCCCATCATTTATGTCATATACAACACACTCACCATGGATCATAATCTGAAAAATCTTCCACACATCCTCAAGAGTAATTTGGTTACCTCTCTATTATGAAATAGGAAGGAACTCCACTTAGTATACCATCACTTAGACAATACTATCAATATCTCCCTATTAGCTTGAATCTTCAAAATATAGGTGATATAGTATAGTCCCATCACACCTGATAATGTGTACTCACCATTAGTGAGGTGCCATCTCAACATAATCACCTCTAGATGCCTCTCTTGAGACATTAGTGGCTCTCAACCATCTTGCATCCATTATTAACACTTTAGCAACCACATTAATTGAAAAATTTCTATCGAAAAACCTAACTACATGGTTTTCCGTTGATCAATGACTTGATTTTTTAATTGCACTATTTGGCTAATCAATTATGAATTAACTAGAAATTGTTCCATTTGTGGCATCAATTGTATAACCCTAGGCATTTACACCATTTCTAGTATCAAATGCACAAACCTAAGGTATTTGCATCATTTTCACCACATAAATGAATTGTACAACTCTATGTCAATTGAACAATCCTATAACAATTGTGAAATTGTGTGGAAATTACACAAAACCATCCTTCAATTACACCATAAAACATCAAATATGCTAAATTCAAAGTCAATTGCACCAAAATAATCCAACTATTTAATTGAAAAACCCTAATTTTATGCCTAATAATTTCCATCAAATGTGAAAAACACAAAGCGAGAGCCAGGTAAATACCTCTACTAGTGTGTTGTCTCATCATCTATGGGTCCTAACTCTCTCTAGGAAATGATCTCCCACTGAAATTCTCACCATCATCTCAACATCTTCACTTTGAGGACTCTAGAGCTCTATAAATCTCAAAAATATAAGAGTGTAAATGAGGAGAATCGACTATCACCTTTTCCCAACCCCCTCCCATTCCCCCCACATTTATCCTAAGTTCTTTAGTACTACCACCTAACTTTCATTTCTTATTTTACCATTTTCTTGACACCTACCAACTTGATCACACTTTTTTACGAGTTTGACCTAAAATATTAATATTTTGTCAACCTTTCAAGGGGGCATCCTACCTCCATTTCTTCATTCATTGGAGGAAAATGGGGAATTTCACCATAAAATCCTTCATTCTTTGAAACAACACTATAAAAATGCATTGTCTCAAATATGGGAAAAATATAGACACCTAATTTGATTAACTTGTTTCTTCCAAAATATCATAAATTTTCATCATCATGTCTTATCAATTCATCTTTTGATTTTAATTAAATAATTATTATTTATTAAATTACCATTATTTTCCCTTCATCTTGGGTAATTAAATAATTATTAATTATTTAATTATTTAAAAGTTAATTTTTTGTCTATTTCTACTTTAATTAAATAATTTTGAGTTATTTAATTAAATCATCTACTTCATCATTTTATTCTATTAATTAAATTATTTTAGTTATTTAATTAATTTTTTAACTACTCCCCTCTTGCAAATTGATTAAATAATGTATAATTATTTAATTAATTTACCTTCAATTTATCTTTTTCTAAATCATAATCATTGAATAATTATTTATAATTATTTAATTAGACTAATTATTCTTCTCAATATTTTCTTCTTCTAAAAATAAATAAAAATATTTTATTTATTTGTATTTACCCTTTGCACATGAATTAGGTAATTAATTTAACTAATTATCTATACATTTCCACCTCATCAATCAATTTCCACTAAGTTCGAGTTTAATTTCCAATCAATTCAATCTTCTACCTAATCTATCCAGTCTCGCTAATAATCAATTCCACTTAGGCATTCTCATAAATTGATCTTTTCAATATTCCTTCCAATTTGAACCATTTATTGATATCACATAAAATCTATAAATACAACCACAATTCATCCATTATATATCTCTCTCTCTTGGCAAGAAATTTATACCCTTATCCTTAAAGTGCTTGGTGCTAAAAATCTATGAGTAACTACTATAAACACCATTCTTCAAGGTGCAATTGAAGAGTAATGGTGCTAAGCAAGGTTATCATGCATGTTTTCTTCATTTGATTTAATTTCCTTATGCTTCACTAAGGTTTTGGAATTGATTATGATGGTTTATTTTCTTTTGTTGTTCATTATTCATAGTCATTTTCATGATCCACAGTCACAAGTTTATCTTGTACCTTTTTATTAGAATTTCGGTGTTCATTTTGGTTAATGACTAAGAAATTTTGAAGCATTTTTAGGTTGTTTCATAGCAGTAACTTTTTCCTTAGAATTGAATCTTGGTAATTTTAAACAAACTTATATAGATCGAAGTCCTTTCTCTATAGTGTAGTTAAAGAATACATGTTTAATGTCATAGTGGCATTGCCTAAGCACAAATTCCCATTGAATCAATTCCTTATAAAGTGAAAATAAGACATTTACTCCATCTTCCTTATCTTTTCACCATACATTTCATGCTCAAAGTCAAAAAGTTATGTTCTAAAAATAATTAGATAGGATAATCTTTGCATAATCAAATTATCATACATCAATGATAAGTTTACAAATATTCTATTATTTAACCTTCTCATAAATAGAAATATTCCTAGAATGGTTTTTAGTGTATCCCTAATGCCTTCCTAGGCATCCACAAAATATTCAATAAGAATGGGTCCCTTACAAGCTTACTTATCATTTTTATTTTAAGCCCACTCGATGGATTTAATTACAATCTCAAAAGAGGTTCTTTTAGACAACCCCATAATATAGGGTTTTCATAATATATAATAGCTATAGATAGAAATGGATATAGACAACCTCTAACAACTTAAAATAAATAAAATAAAATGACTCGCACTTGAAAAAAGTATAAAATAAAATAAAATGATTCATCCATGAAAACAATATACACATCTAAATACTTAAGGATTTTATATTAGTTTTCATTGGTACCTTTTATTGATTTTGGTACAAAGAGGATTTGAATTCTTAGAATTTTAGATGTTTCTTTTTTAATTGTATATCTTTGACACACTTCTATTAATTTTAGTTGACATAACTATAACAGAATGTAAAAATTTGATCAAAATATTGTCTACAATAACTTAAACATTTATTAACTCATTTATATAAAATATTATTTTCAATAGAATTGTAACTTTCAAAAATTAAATTTAAAGATATTCATATTTATGAATTAAGTTTCAAAATGAACTTTGGATTGTTAAAATAAGAAGATATAACAATAATGAAGAAGTTTTTTCATAAATAGACATCAATTCTATTAATCCAAAAGTCACTATTTGAATTATGGTCAATCTTATATTGACCTATATAATGGCCAACACACACTTGCCATTATAAAAATTCAAGTATTTTGTTTACCCACTAGGGAATTAAAAAAGTATTATCCACTCATGTTGACCCACATAAGTATACTTTTCCTATTTAGATGTTGCACTTTGTTTGATTGGTGACATTATACATATCCTTTGGCATGAGGGTCATATGATCTTATTATTTTAAAGGGACATGGTCAATGGGTAATGTCCACATGCCCTATGAGGCCAAAAGATTCCATAATATGTCCTTGTGTAGGGTAATGCCCGACATAAAGGAGAATATCAAACAAGGCGTGCATAGGAAGGAAAGTTAAATAGTAGGGGAGAAGACCCAGTATCCACCCCCCATTGAATAACCGCCACCTCCATGCTCACTCCACCCCCCAAAAAAAATTTAACTTTGATCCATTACAAAAATTTATTTGAACAAATAAAAAATTACAACAAAACCAATGGCTTCTCATAACACAATGAGTAACTCGCCAATCATAATAGATAGCTAAACATGATTTTGCATTTATAAAAAAAGTCAACTTGCACATAAAAAGGCTCATTTACAATTTAATTTTAAACATTTATTGTTACAAATACCCCAACTTGCAATATTTTATCCCTCATTACATTTTATATTTACAACTACACATGAACACTTAATGGTGCTTTACATGACATAATCACAATCTCCTATTAACTCTATGGGATTTGAAATGCACAGTCTTCCACACACTCCCTGGCAGATATATGTATTTACTTCATTTCTTGTAGGTACCTGCACAATTAAATATAGGTGTAAGGCTCCCCAAATAAACATCAAGTCCAAATATAATGTAGAATTCACTCATATCATCTCTAAAAACCTACGTAACTGGCATCTACAAATTCAAATGTTCAAATAAATTCAAATTTCAAACTCAACAACCAAATTGAATGCATTCAATTGCAACATTTGAATTCCTAAATAAGAGGGGGAAAGTAGCCATTGTCATTTGTTATCTGTGACAACTTATTCTCTACAGAATTCAGAGCATCATCAAACATCCTCTGCACATTCCTCTATAGTTTCAGGTTGGTACTTTATACATTCTACTTATAGTTATTTTCATGAACTATGCATTTAACATTTATATTTATGTAGTGTCTTCTTACTTTCATGAACTGTGCATTTAACATTTATATTTATGCACTATCTTTTTACTTTTCTTTATAAGTAAATGAAGGTTTTTTTTGTTGTCTTTACAAGATCTACAAAACAAATTCTCCTAAGTTTTTAAGAAATTCTTTTTTATCATTTACTACGTTTCCTTTGACTATCCAATACAACAAACTAGCATTTCAATATGTTTCCTTTGGCTGTCCAATACAATAGACTAGAATTTTTTCATATTTTAATACTTTCCATTGCACATACAACAGGCCAACATACATATATCTATCATTTTACATTTTGTGTCTCTTGTTCATTCAGTAAATTGATATATATGTGTGTATCCTTTGCCTATCCTTTGGCAATGCAAACAATGGTACTGGTTAATCATTTTCTTCTACATCTCATTGAATTTGTAAAAGAATGTGTACAATGTTATTTATATATATACCTATAAAACACACACTAAGCAGTGTGTTTCAAATTTTAAATGAATTTGTGCAAATATTTTATACATTCATTTACAAATTATGTGTCTGTTGTCTCTTGTTCATTGAGCAGATTGATATATATGTTTGTTTCCTTTAACTATCCTTTGAAAATGCAAAAAATGGTATTGGTTAATCATTTTCTAGTGCATCTTTCATGACCTGTGAAGGGTTAATCATTTTCGGGCCCATCTAGAACCTCTAAGTACCTCAAAATTGGCTTTGAAGATTTTATAGGGCAAAAAGCAGAAACTGAAAATTGAATAACTTTTGAACCAGGGATGATCTTGACATGATTCTTTCGCCAAAGTGCTTATTTTTCTATCCTAAAGCTTCCCTTAAATTTTTCCCTTCTCATGCCTACAAATTTACACTTGCTAAAAATAACATTTGAGTAGAAAAAGTAGAAAAGCAATTCTGAAAGTTGAGAATTCTTCTTCGACGAAAAGGGTACCTAGAAATGCAAAAACATCTACAAAAGCTAAATGAAAGTAAAGATATTTTTGGGTGATGTAGGATTTCCCTTACACTATTGGATGCTCTTGCAAAATTTTCCCTAAGTACAAAAGGAATTTTATGTCCTAAATAAAAAATTCCAATCCAAAGGCTATCATAAGGTTTAAAAATGCCATTAAGATTATAAGTAACCATTCTAGCATAAAAAAAAAATGTTATTTACATGAAGATATTTAGTCACCATTTCAAGGCTTGTTGTGGAAGAAAAATTTAAAACTACTATTGTCTTAAAATATAATGTTTCAATAATGAAGTCACAAAAGGAAATTGGGCCTTAAATTTGCATTAGTAAGTTATGAACATTGAAATAAGAAAGGTATATTCTATAACAATAATTTCAAAGAATATATTTATTTTTGGTATGGTCAAAAGGTGTTGAGTTGATAAAAAAAGTAGTATAGTGGGACTTCAAATTTTTGCTTGTAGGTCTAGAAAAAATATTCATATCTGCCACAAAATCTAAGAACCAGTTTGTCAAAGTTTGCTAGTTTTTTCACTTAAAGTTTTTTAAAAACTACCCTACAATAATGTAGCCTATGAGAACTAGGAGACCAAGGGAACAAATCTAGGTGATACAAGGGAATCAATCAAAATCCTTATACTATGAAGGGTTCTTCAAACCCAAACCACATTGATTCACTTAAACTTTTCAACAAATCCATCAAATTTACTTGCCATTCTTAAGGCTACCAATCATCAATTTTACAAAATCAATAATCCATACTCTTATCAGATACAAATGCAACTTAACCAGCATCTAAATGACTATACCAAAACATTAACCTGATTAGAGGTACTGAACCAACCAATTCTTTCAACATTCACCAATACACTCCTCAATACAATTAACTCAAGGAAAATGGACTACAAATCATCATAGCTTTCTTTAACAGGATTTTGTACACCATTCAACATCATTATTTGATACAAACAAACCATTTATGCTACTACATAACTCTGTCTTATCATAACTTCAATTTCGTGCACTCCAAACACTCTTTTTCCACCATGATTTCACATAGTTCAAATCACCAAGACAACAAATTTGCTTCCTAAACATTGTCCAAGAATTGGGACATATTTAAAAACATTATTAATGCAGAATCAAATCAAACTCCAACACTCAAATCACTATTTTAACATATTTCCACATTGTAGGCATTTCAAGGCACCATTTGTCTATTAGGCCTCCACACACTAAATCAGGTATCTCTCTCAAACCATATTGAAACAACTGAAACTATTTGCACCTTTAGGATCCCATTGTGACATACCACAACATATCAATATATTTAAGTACTTTTTTTAAAAGAAATTATCAGATTAATGAACTGTCCACTAGAGAAAGCCTCAAATTAGGCCAAATTTACAAAGAAGGTGCTCCTAGATCACCACCAAAATTCCAAAGGACTCTAAAAAGTATTTTATCTTGTCTCAAAACTCAATATTCATCAAATTTTAGAAGTACAGAGGCTCAAATAAATAATGATCTATAAAACCCTTATTTTATGAACCAATACAAGCTTCACAAGTGAGGGTTTATTGAAAAAAACCTCTGCAAACCTCTTACCACCTTCAAACTACTTCAATAATCATTGAATACATTTGCACCAAGTAAAAAAAAATTCCTTCCAATCTTTTCCATAATCAGTTCTTCTTGTCGCTACTTGGAGGCATCATTTCATGCATGGAAATTTTGAGAACCTGCAAGGGCAACAACCATATATTTTCATTCTTACCTTCCCCTAATCTTCCATCACAAACAATAGTTAAAACATCCTATTTTAACCTACTCCACCATACTACTAAGCCTAAATCGGTGGAGTAGTCAATTAGAACCAACCTAGACTCTCAAAACCCCAATTTTGAGGGTTACGGACCAAACTATAGAAAATGTACTCTAGAAAATGATATAATACATGGATTCCCTCCTAAATGGATTTAAATGAAAGATAATTCCTTTCTATACGTGAAACCACTTTCGTTTTCTGCCAGTTTTTGGGCCCATCTAGAGCCTCTAAGTACCTCAAAATTGGCTTCAAAGATTTTATAGGGCAAAAAGCAGAAATTGAAACTTCAATAACTTTTGAACCGAGCATGATCTTGACTTGATTCTTTCGAAAAAGTGCTTATTTTTCTGTCTCAAAGCTTCCCTTAATTTTTTTCCTCCTCACACTTCCAAATTTACATGCTAAAAATAACAATTGAGCAAAAAAAGCAAAAAAGTAGTTCTGAAAGTTGGGAATTCTTCTTCAACGAAAAGGGTATCTAGAAATACAAAAACATCTACAAAAGCTAAATGAAAGTAAATATTTTTTTGGGTGATGTAGGATTTCTCTTACACCACTAAATGCTCCTACATCATTTTCCCTAAGTACAAAAGGAATTTTATGTCCAAAATAAAAAAATCCAATCCAAAGGCTATCATAAGGTTTAAAAATGCCTTTAAGATTATAAGTAACCACTCTAGCATAAAAAAATTGTTATTTACATGAATATATTTAGTCACCATTTCAAGACTTTCTATGGAAGAAAAATTTAAAACTACTATTGTCTTAAAATATAATGTTTCAATCATGAAGTCACAAAAGGAAATTGGGCCTTAAATTTGCATTAGTAGGTTATGAACATTGAAATAAGAAAGGCATATTCTATAACAATAATTTCAAAGAATATATGTATTTTTGGTATGGTCAAAAGGTGTTGAGTTGATAAAAAAATTAGTATAGTGGGACTTCAAATTTTTGCTTGTAGGCCTAGAAAAAATATTCATAGGTGCCACAAAATCTAAGAACCACTTTGTCAAAGTTTGGTAGTTTTTTCTCTTAAAGATCTTATAAAACTACCCTACAATAATGTAGCCTATGAGAAATAGGAGACCAAGGGAACAAACCTAGGTGATACAAGGGCATAGATCAAAATTCTTATACTATGAAGGGTTCTTCAGACCCAAACCACAACTGAGAAGATCAATTAAAAAACCACATTGATTCACTTAAACTTTTCAACAAATCCATCAAATTCACTTGCCATTCTTAAGGCTACCAATCATCAATTTCAAAAAATCAATAATCCATACTCTTATCAGATAAAAATGCAACTTAACCAACATCAAAATGACTGTACCAAATCAAATACCTGATTAGAGGTACTGAACCAACCATTTCTTTCAACATTCACCAATACACTCCTCAATACAATTTACTCCTCAAGGAAAATGGACTAGAAATCATCAAACCTTGCTTTAAAAATATTTTGTGCACCATTCAACATCATTATTTGATAGAAACAAACCATTTATGCTGCTACATAACTCTGTCTTATCAGAACTTTAATTTCATGCACTCCAAACACTCTTTTTCCACCATGATTTCACATAGTTCAAATCACCAAGAAAACAAATTTTCTTCCTAAAAATTTTCCAAGAATTGGGACATGTTTAAAAACATTATTAAGGTAGAATCAAATCAAACTCCAACACTCAAATCACGATTTTAACATATTTCAACTTTGTAGGCATTTCAAGGTGCCATTTGTCTTTTAGGCCTCCACACGTTAAATCAGGTGTCTCTTTCACACCATATTGAAACAACCCAAACAATTGGCACCTTCAAGATCCCATTGTGACATACCACAACATATCAATAGAGTTAAGTACTTTTTAAAAAGAAATTATCAGATTAATGGACTGTCCACTAGAAAAAGCCTCAAATTAGGCCAAATTTACAAAGAAGGTGATCTTAGCTGACCACCAAAAATCCAAAAAACTCTAAAAAGTCTTTTATCTTGTCTCAAAACTCAATATTCATCAAATTTTAGAAGTGGAAAGGCTCAAATAAACAATGATCTATGAAACCCTTATTTTATGAACCAATTCAAGCTTCACAAGTTAGGGTTTATTGAAAAAAACCTCTGCAAACCTCTTACCACCTTCAAACTACTTCAATCATCCTTGAATAGGTTTGCACCACCTAAAAAAAACTACCTTCCACTCTTTTCCATAATTAGTTCTTCTTGTCGCTACTTGGAGGCATCATTTCATGCATGAAAATTTTGAGAACTTGCAAGGGCAACAACCATATATTTTCATTCTTACCTTCCCTTGATCTTCCATTACACACAATCGTTAAAACATCCTATTTTAATCTACTCCACCGAACTACTAAGCCTAAATCGGTGGAGTAGTCAATTAGAACCAACCTAGACTCTCAAAACCCCAATTTTGAGGGCTACAGACCGAACTACAGAAAATGTACTCTAGAAAATGATATAATAATTGGATTCCATCCTAAATGGATTTAAATGAAAGATAATTCCTTTCTATACATGAAACCACTTTCATTTTCTGCCAATTTTTGGGCCCATCTAGAGCCTCTAAGTACCTCAAAATTGGCTTTGAAGATTTTATAGGGCAAAAAGCAGAAACTGAAACTTCAATAACTTTTGAACCGAGCATGATCCTGACTTGATTCTTTTGAAAAAGTGCTTATTCTTTTGTCCTGAAGCTTCCCTTAATTTTTTTCCTCCTCACGCTTCCAAATTTACACGCTAAAAATAATAGTTGAGCAAAAAAAGTAAAAAAGTAGTTTTAAAAGTTGGGAATTCCTCTTCGACGAAAAGGGTATCTAGAAATGCAAAAAAATCTACAAAAGCTAAATGAAAGTAAATATTTTTTTGGGTGACGTAGGATTTCCCTTACACCACTGAATGCTCCTGCATTATTTTCCCTAAGTTTAAAAGGAATTTTATGTCTAAAATAATAAAATCCAATCCAAAGGCTATCATAAGGTTTAAAAATGCCATTAAGATTATAAGTAACCACTCTAGCATAAAAAAAATGTTATTTACATGAAGATATTTAGTCACCATTTCAAGACTTTCTATGGAAGAAAAATTTAAAACTACTATTGTCTTATAATATAATGTTTCAATCATGAAGTCACAAAAGGAAATTGGGCCTTAAATTTGCATTAGTAGGTTATGAACATTGAAATAAGAAAGGCATATTCTATAACAATAATTTCAAAGAATATATTTATTTTTGGTATGGTTAAAAGGTGTTGATTTTGATAAAAAAATTAGTATAGTGGGACTTCAAATTTTTGCTTGTAGGCCTAGAAAAAATATTCATAGGTGCCACAAAATCTAAGAACCACTTTGTCAAAGTTTGGTAGTTTTTTCTCTTAAAGATCTTATAAAACTACCCTACAATAATGTAGCCTATGAGAACTAGGAGACCAAGGGAACAAACCTAGGTGATACAAGGGCATCAATCAAAATCCTTATACTATGAAGGGTTCTTCAGACCCAAACCACAACTGAGAAGATCAATTAAAAATCACATTGATTAACTTAAACTTTTCAATAAATCCATCAAATTCACTTGCCATTCTTAAGGCTACCAATCATCAATTTCACAAAATCAATAATCCATACTCTTATCAGATACAAATGCAACTTAACCAACATCAAAATGACTGTATAACCTGATTAGAGGTACTAAACCAACCAATTCTTTCAACATTCACCAATAAACTCCTTAATACAATTAACTCGTCAAGGAAAATGGACTACAAATCATCATAGCTTGCTTTAACAAGATTTTTTACACTATTTATCATCATTATATGATAGAAACAAACCATTTATTCTGCTACATAACTCTATCTTATCACAACTTCAATTTCATGCACTCAGAACACTCTTTTTCCACCATGATTTAACATAGTTCAAATTGCCAAGACAACAAATTTACTTCCTAAACATTGTCCAAGAATTGGGACATCTTTGAAAACATTATTAAGGCAGAATCAAATCAAACTCCACACTCAAATCACTATTTTAACATATTTCCACTTTGCAGACATTTCAAGGCACCATTTGTCTATTAGGCCTCCACACACTAAATCGGGTATCTCTTTCAAACCATATTGAAACAGCCCAAACTATTTGCACCTTCAGGATCCCATTGTGACATACCACAACATATCAATATATTTAAGTACATTTTTTAAAGAAATTATCAGATTAATGGACTATCCACTAGAAAAAGCCTCAAATTAGGCCAAATTTATAAAGAAGGTGCCATTAGATCACCACCAAAATTCCAAAGGACTATAAATAGTCTTTTATCTTATCTCAAAACTCAATATTCATCAAATTTTAGAAGCAGAAAGGCTCAAGAAACACTGATCTATAAAACCCTTATTTTATGAACGAAAACAAGCTTCACAAGTGAGGGTTTATTGAAAACAACCTCTCCAAACCTCTTACCACATTGAAACTGCTTCAATCATCCTTGAATAGGTCTGAACCAACTAAAAAAACTTCCTTCCACTCTTTGCCATCATCATTTCTTCTTGTCGCTACTTGGAGACATCATTTCATGCATGGAAATTTTGAGAACCTGCAATTGCAAAAACCATATATTTGCATTCTTACCTTCCCCTGATATTCCATCACACACAATAGTTAAAAAATCCTATTTTAACCTACTCCACCAAACTACTAAGCCTAAATCGGTGGAGTAGTCAATTAGAACCAACCTAGACTCTCAAAACCCCAATTTTGAGGGTTACAGACCGAACTACAAAAAATGTACTCTAGAAAATGATATAATACATGGATTCCCTCCTAAATGGATTTAAATGAATGATAATTCCTTGCTATACGTGAAACCAGTTTCGTTTTCCTCCAATTTTTGGGCCCATCCGGAGCCTCTAAGCACCTCAAAATTGGCTTCGAAGATTTTATAGGGCAAAAAGTAGAAACTGAAACTTGAATAAATTTTGAACCGGGGATGATCTTAACCTGATTCTTATGGAAAAGTGCTTATTTTTTTGTCCCGAAGCTTCCCTTAAATTTTTTCCTCCTCATACCTCCAAATTTACACTTGCTAAAAATAACAGTTGAGCAGAAAAAAGCAGAAAAGCAGTTTTGAAAGTTGGGAATTCTTCTTCGACGAAAAGGGTATCTAGAAATGAAAAAACATCTACAAAATCTAAAACAAAGTAAAGATATTTTTGGGTGATGTAGGATCGCCCTTACACCATTGGATGCTCCTGCATCATTTTCCCTATGTACAAAAGGAATTTTATTTCCTAAATAAAAAATTCAAATCCAAAGGCTATCATAAGGATTAAAAATGCCTTTAAGATTATAAGTAACCACTCTAGCATAAAAATAATGTTATTTACATGAAGATATTTAGTCACCATTTCAAGACTTTTTGTGGAAGAAAAATTTAAAACTACTATTGTCTTAAAATATAATGTTTCAATCATGAAGTCACAAAAGGATTTTGGGCCTTAAATTTGTATTAGTAGGTTATAAACATTGAAATAAGAAAGGCATATTCTATAACAATAATTTCAAAGAATATATTTATTTTTGGTAAGATCAAAAAGGTGTTGAGTTGATAAAAAAATAGTATAGTGGGACTTCAAATTTTTGCTTGTAGGTCTAGAAAAAATATTCATAGGTGCCACAAAATCTAAGAACCCCTTTGTCAAAGTTTGGTAGTTTTTTCTCTTAAAGATCTTAAAAAGCTACCCTGCAATAATGTAGCCTATGAGAACTAGGAGACCAGGGGAACAAAACTAGGTGATAAAAGAGCATCAATCAAAATCCTTATACTATGAAGGGTTTTTCAGGCCCAAACCACAACTGAGAAGATCAATTAAAAAACCACATTGATTCACTTAAACTTTTCAACAAATCCATCAAATTTACTTGTCATAGTTAAGGCTACCAATCATCAATTTCACAAAATCAATAATCCATACTCTTATTAGATACAAATTCAACTTAACCAACATCAAAATGACTATACCAAAACAATAACCTGATTAGAGGTACTGAACCAACCAATTCTTTCAACATTCACCAATACACTCCTTAATACAATTAACTCCTCAAGGAAAATGGACTAAAAATCATCATATCTTTCTTTAACAGGATTTTGTACACCATTCAATATCATTATTTGATAGAAACAAACCATTTTTGCTGCTACATAACTTTGTCTTATCAGAACTTCAATTTACTGCACTCCAAACACTCTTTTTCCACCATGATTTCTCATAGTTCAAATCGCCAAGACAACAAATTTGCTTCCTAAATATTGTCCAAGAATTGTGACATCTTTAAAAACATTATTAATGCAGAATCAAATCAAACTCCAAAACTCAAATCACTATTTTAACATATTTCCACTTTGTAGGCATTTCAAGGCACCATTTGTCTATTAGGCCTCCACACACTAAATCAGGTATCTCTTTCAAACCATATTGAAACAACCCAAACTATTTTCACCTTCAGGATCCCATTGTGACATACCACAACATATCAATAGATTTAAGTACTTTTTTTAAAAGAAATTATTAGATTAATGGACTGTCCACCAGAAAAAGCCTCAAATTAGACCAAATTTATAAAGAAGGTGCTCTTAGATTACCACCAAAATGCCAAAAGACTCTAAACGGTCTTTTATCTTGTCTCAAAACTCAATATTCATCAAGTTTTAGAAGTAGAAAGGCTCAAATAAACACTGATCTATAAAACCCTTATTTTATGAACCAAAACAAGTTTCACAAGTGAGGGTTTATTGAAAATAACCTCTCCAAACCTCTTACCAGATTTAAACTGCTTTAATCATCCTTGAATAGGTCTACACTAGCTAACAGAAACTTCCTTCCACTCTTTTCCATCATCATTTCTTCTTGTCGCTACTTGGAGACATCATTTCATGCATGGAAATTTTGAGAACGTACAAGGGAAACAACCATATATTTGCATTCTTACCTTTCCCTGATCTTCCATCACACACAATAGTTAAAAAATCCTATTTTAACCTACTCCACCAAACTACTAAGCCTAAATTGGTGGAGTAGTCAATTAGAACCAACCTAGACTCTCAAAACCCCAACTTTGAGGGTTACAAACCGAACTACAGAAAATGTACTCTAGCAAATGATATAATACATGGATTCCCTCCTAAATGGATTTAAATGAAAGATAATTCCTTGCTATACGTGAAACAACAAAGATAATTCATTGCTATACGTGAAACAACAAAGTCTAGGGCCTAAAAATTCTGTACAGGTCATTTAATCTGATAAATGACAGAGAAAATGCTACAAAATCTGAATAGGGTACTTTTATTAATCAAATTGTTCAAGAATACGAGACTCCACTGATTTTTTCACCTCTTACAAGCTTTATAAAGAAGTTTCAAAACACTTAAGTTGACTTCCCCCTCATATTCAACGACCGACCTTTCCGTTTTCTCTCATGAATCTTCACATTTTTGCAATTTTTGCAAATTTTACAACTTTTGAAATTGTTGCAACAAAATAGTATTTTTTGCAAATTGACATAACTAACCCCCTAGTGACCTATTTAATGACTCAAATACATTACACAGGACCTCATCATGATGTTTTACAAATTTTTTACATTTGGAAATTCATTTTTTGCAAATTTGCCTATTGAAGGCATTTAGTGAGCAAGGTGATCCTGCACCACTAGGCCTGTAATAGCATTCAATTATTCACCTTGATGTGTTGAAATAGTCATTTCGATCTTGCAATGCATGAAATTAAAAATATGTTTGTGGAAATTTTACACTACTCTCAAATGACATATTTTGTAACAATACATTCATTGTTTGTATAATTGAATGATGTTTGTTTGACCAGAACTAAGATATATTATTATAAAGGGACTTGAATTCAACTTGTAGGTCTAGAAAAAACATTATTTGGTGTCACAAACTCCAAGAACTTCTATGCCATAGTTTGGTAGTTTTTTCTCTCAAGAAATCTTCTTAAGAGATTACACTAGAATAATGTAGCCTACAAGAATTGGCAGATAAATATAAAAATAAGGCCTCCCTTGAGAGATGTTTGGAGATGTTTGAAGCTTGAGTTGTTTCTAAGTTTCTTGAGTTTTTTCATTGGTTTCAAACCCTTTTATAAATAAAGTATTGGAATACTACTAGTATTGATGTTGTGTCTAGAGTTCTTGGTATTAGTATCAACACATTGTATTGGTGTTGTCTTTGATGTCTTACTTCAATATAGTTGCAAAAGTTGTTGGCTTGACTTGTGTTTGGGGATATTTTTATATCTAGAAAGTGTTAAATATGATAAAGATGTGTTTTAGAGGTGTTAGTAATGTTGCTGATGAGTTTGGTTCACTTGGTTTCCAAGTGCTTTTGAGAAATTTTGAATAAAAGAGATTTTAGTGTGACATAGTGATGTTTAATGTGTTGCTATGCATTTGTTCATAATTGAAGATATTTTAAATATGCCCATGCAATTTGGATGTGATGATAAGAGGTGTTCAAAGTTGTTATATCCATATTTTTAAGAATTGGATCATACTATAGTGGAAGATGTGTTTGATAGTATGACTATCTGGTAAAATAGGGTGTCCGGGAGAAATGAGATTTCTCCAAATTTCTTCGCAGTGAAGGTTTTTGGCTTGAAAATTTTGGAACATTATTATGTTGAATATATCTACCTTCCCTTGAGGTTTTAGGTTCTATGGTGCTCCGCAAGGTTCTTTAGTGTGTTGGTTGTCTGTGCCAACATGTATGGTTGCATACAATGAAGGTGTTCTTTAGTTTTAGATGGTTGTAGTAGCTGTGCAAAATATTTTGATGATGCTATAATATTTTGAGATGTTGTATGAATTTTTTTGTGTGGTCCACAAGATTTTTTTGGGCCTAGAGAGGTGTGTTTGAAGTTTCTTGTTAGTGTTAGTGTAGGTCTGGTCAACTTGGTGTGCTAGTGCTAATTATGGAGGATAATTGTTGTTTGAGGAAATGTTGAGAAGTGTGTCAGTATAGATTTGGGTCTTAGTTAAGTAGTTACATGGTTTGGCTTTACTTCTTTATATTTTTGAAGTGTTTGATGCCGACCTATTTGATGTTGCACAGTTGAGGTGTATAAGCTTCCTTTAGGATGACCTAATTGAGATTGTTCTAAGTCATGAATGGTATAAATGTAAGGATAATTGTTGTGTGAATTTAGGAAAGTGTGTTATTTTAAATATATGAATGTGATCAAGTGTGATGATTTGTGTGCAAGCCCTAATACCTATGACTTCATAATGCAATGAGAAAAAGGTGTCTACATTTTAGTTTATTTGATGAGTTGTTTGTTCTTTAGTGGAACTATACCTTCGACATATGAGAGATGCATTGTTAGAAGTTCAAATTGGTAGTGAGCCACCTATTATTCTATTATTATTTATTTTGGATAGTGAGTCCTTTGGCAGTGAGACACCAATAGTGAGCCCTTGGTAATATGCCTTATTGTATTCGGTGTTACAATTTATATATTAGTGAGCTAATCCTCACCACAGTTTTTCCATTCTTGGGTTTTCCACATAAATATGGTGTTCTTATGTGTTTGATGTGTTTTCATTATTTTTTTACATGTTTACATTCTATTGATGCATGTTAAGGGGTTAATGGTGGATAAGGGTTTAAGAGCTAATGCAAATCTAACTATTAATAAGGGTTTGTGATTTTTTAAAAGTATACAAATTATTCACCCCCTTATTAGTTGTCTTGCTCATCTAACATCCAACATGTTGGCATAGTAAATTTAGCCCCATTATGCATCAAAAGTAAAATATTCCTATTGGCACATTTGCACTACTTTTAATGATGATTTTTACAAGAATTCATTCATTCTTAGCATGGTAAAATAGTTTCTAGTTTACCAAAACTAAGAGAGATTATTATGGAGGGAATCTATATCTACCTATAGGTATAGATAAAACATTTTTAGGTTCTATGAACTCTAAGAGCTACTTTGTCATATTTTGGTAGTTTCTTTTCCTTGGGTCTCTTAAGAGACTACCAAGAAATAGTGTATCCTACATGATGTTGGCAAGATGTGTTTTCATTGATGTCAACTAAAAATGTGTTTTCATTGATTCCAAAGATGTGTAGTGAAGGTTGAAAATACTTTGAAGATAGTTGGAATGTTGAGTGTAAGTCAATAGTATAATATGAGGTTGAAGAAGGTTAAAATGGCACCCTGTTTGATGTCTAAGTATGTTGCGAAGGCTAGTACACAAGTGATGATATTCCTAAAATATTCCTAATTTAGTATGATTCTAGGTTAGTGTACTACATATTGAGATAAGATGTAGAAGATTGGCAAAGGTATTAATAGCTTGTATACTCCAAGGTTGTGTCATGCCTTTTTTGATCTACCTTCCCCTGCAATGTAAGCCATTGAATTGCAGTTTAGAAGATAAGATACTCAAGATGAGAAGTTTTTATCTTCAAGGATTCAATTTATCACACCTTCTACAATGAGATTTATGAGTGATAGCTTTCTGGTTTGCACTCTCATAGAATAATTTGTTAATATTGGTGCATTGGGAGACTCCACATTCCTTTACATTTGATGTGTTGGCCTTGCAGTTTTGATGAAATGATCAATAATGTTTTTGATATATTAAGTAGCATTTATAGGGTGTTGTACCCTTTACACAATGAGCTGCAAGGGCCAAAAAGGATCAAGTCCATAGAATCAAAACATTAACTACCAAAAAGACAACATAGAAACAATAGACAAACAACAGACAAACAACAACCCAACATACCAGAGACAACAACAGTAGACTAACTAGTACCCTCCCAATTCTGAGACAGAAGTTTAATAACATCCTCCCCAACCCAGTTCGGGCCCTCCTCCATATCCTTCTTATCCATCTCATCCTTGAGCACAATAGGTAGGGTACTAGCTGCAAAGTGGATCATCTTGACAGTGAACTAAGTCAAACCAGTGAATTTCTTCTCAAGCTTCTCCACCTGCTCTAGCAACATGTTATAATCCTCTGCTTTGTCCAAATTCTTCACATTATCTTCTTCCATATCCTAGGGGTGTGAGGACTAGGTAATTTTTTTTGGGCCCTAACTAAGTTGTGGCCGACCATTGTGGATGCACATTAAACATTACTCATGTTTTGTGCTGACAGTTGTAAATATTTTTGTGTTATACTAATGTTGACATATTGCGATTAAATTATTAGCCGCAGATATATATATGTTATCGATCATATCATTTTGATATATGAAGAAGGATTTCGATGCAAATTGTGAATATCAGAAGTACAAAAGAGTGATTATGCACAGTTTCACTTGTGCATTAAGGATTTTGTGATGCAAGTTTGAGCAGAGCTGGAGAAAAAGTGCAGAATCAGACAGAAGGATAGAAGATCGATTGTTGATCCTAACCGGAACTATAATCAGGCATATGTAGATGCTAATCTCTTATGTCAATTTCTTAGATGGATTTAATTTGATTATCTTTGTAAGACATTGAGTCTTCTTTGAGCAGTGAGCTCTAGGAAGTCTATTTGAATGCAAGTGCATTCCCCATATTGTAAACTTCATTTTGAGTATACTCAGATAATATTATGGATTGGCCATCCACCATGTTTTTTCCCCTAATAGGGCTTCCACATAAAAATCCTTGTGTTATGGTGTTGTGATTTTTTGCTTCATGTTCATGCATTTTGGTTGAATAATTACAAGTTCTTTGAAGATAAAGATTAATAAAGTTAATTTTTGCACAACACTGATTCACCCCCCTCTCCGTGTAGCTTGTTTCCAACAATTGGTATTAGATCTATTTCCTCAAAAGAAGTCTAAAAAGTTGGGGAGATCTTCGAAAATGTTTCAATGGATTCAAGCAGTCTTCAACAACAACTTTTGGTGGCCTTATATGATCTAGACCAATCAAAATATGAGAATCAGGAATTGCAGGAAAGTCTTGAGAATACTAAAAAATTCATTCAATCATTAGAAGACAAAATCAGTGAGTCCAAGGAGAAGGGAAGGGAACTCTATGATCAGATTAAGCTGAATGATAGTAAAAGCATTGAAGATGAGCAACTGAGTCAAGCCCTGAAGGAAAAGATAGAAGAATGTGAAAAGCTTACTAGAGATAATGTTGTCCTAAAGCATGAGATGGAATCTATCATGATGAGCATGACCAAGAAGATTGAAGAAAGAAAGAAGAAAGAAGAGAACCTAGCACAGTCCTTGAAAGAAAAATCTGAAGTATGCAGTCGACTGGATAATGAACTAGAGAAATCTAAAAACAATGAGGAAGTGTTGGAAAAAAAGATTGATGATCTCAGAGATGAACTTGATACTTTAAATGAGTACAAGGAGAACTTCAAAGTTAGCTCAGCCAAGCTTTTTGAATTGATTAAAAGTCAAAGGAATGGTGGTGAAAAGAGAGGTCTTGGATATGAGGAAGGAGAAATTTCAAAATCTAGACAAAGAAATTATGGACAAAAGAGATTTAGGCAAGGAAATCAGATGAATAATGCTAGAAGGAATCTAGTAAGGCAGCCTAATGCTCAAAGATTTAATGGATACTATTTCAATTGTAATAAATTTGGACACATGGCTACTCAATGTAGAAGTGGGATGAATTCAAGTGGTCCATCATTCTCAGGTCAGTGCTTTAATTGTAATAAGTTTGGTCATAAGTCAAATGAATGAAAAAAATTGATGAAAAACTTTCATAGAGATGTTAGATGTTATACATGCAATAGAATTGGCCATATTTTCTAACCAGTGCAGATCAAGAGAAAATAAGTCAAACAACTGGTTTGGATAGAGAAATGTTGTGTGCTATAATTGCAACAAATTTGGTCACATTGCTAGATTCTGTTGGAACAAAAAAGGTCTGGTAAATCAAAGGAGAAAA
Organism: Sequoiadendron giganteum; assembly: GCA_007115665.2. Classification (NCBI taxonomy): domain Eukaryota; kingdom Viridiplantae; phylum Streptophyta; class Pinopsida; order Cupressales; family Cupressaceae; genus Sequoiadendron; species Sequoiadendron giganteum. The sequence continues at coordinate 664,812,528 of CM021104.1, forward strand.
ATGTAGAAGGATTTTAAGGGAAAAGGAAAAGTCACTATAGTTGTGATCAAGAAGAAAATGTAGAAGAAATGGGTGAAGAAAATCCCCTTTACTGAAGGAGATGCACCAACACCAGAATCTTCTTTTGTTAATTCCTTCGAGAATTAGTTTCAAGCCTTTGGGCTAGGGGGAGTTGTCAAGAAAATCTCTTAACCCCCTACCGGTAACTGACATTGGGATGTGGATAAGTCCAGTAAGTGAATAGATGCTCTATAAATGTTGTTGAATCTATTGGAGAGAGTATTATGCAGTATTGAAGGTACGCAGAAGAATTATCTTTCACAGTGCATGGAAACATGGTAACTAGATGAGTTAGGGTAAAAAGCATTTATTGTGACAAAATGGGTTAAGTGTGTGAATGATAAAAGGTCATTTTTATCTTTTATTTATCACTTTGCATTTTGTAGAAAAGAAGTTTGGAGAGTTATGAGGTGAACTTTTGTGAATTGAGGTGAAATTCAAGTGTGAAGAAGCTTTCAATAATCAACTCTGATCTGATGAATAGGTATTTATCAGAAAAATCTATGATTTTTTGAATTGGTGGAAATGGCTACTCCTTTGGTAATTGAAGTCAAGGATAGACCCCATCCCAAATTCAAGTGACATCCTTTCAAGTCTATTGAGATTGAGCCCTTAGGTGCATTTTTCGTTTATTTCATACGGTGTCTTTCATACTAAAGATATTAGGGCATATATTCAAGAAAACATTAAAGAGTTAGGAAGCTCACAACTACTGAATTTGTATAAAAATAATATAATTGGAGAGGACATCTATGTCAAAGTGGAATTCAAAACTCTAGAAGAGAAGGAATTTACACAGATTGTTAAATTTCCCATGTTTGAAGAAATCAAATGGGTCTGTTATATCTTGAGTTGAGCTCATGATGAATTTATGTGGCTGAATATACCCTTTAAGATTAAAAAGGAGGCTATAAGTGTTGTTACAGGTTTAAATTCCTCTGGTGGATTGTCAATTTTGAAATCCATAAAGAATCAAATAGTCATTGATGCAATAGGTTCAAAATATGATAGAAGATCCATGATAATCAGAGATATCATTGATGTAGATGTCATATTCACATCTATGGTCATTGGTTACATGATTTATCACTCAAGTCAAGATAATTCAGTATCTGGAACAACTAGTTATGCAGCTTACGAAATGGTGAAGGAGAATGTAGATTATGACTTGTGTGAGCTATTTAGGAGTCAACTGATGGAGAATCTTGGAAAGACCAATAAAGACAAGAAAAAATATTTGAAGTATGGAAATCTATTGCTATGTTTGTTCTTTTATTTCATAAGTGAAGTTCTGGGTGTTGGGAAAGTACATTGGCAAGGTGTTTAGCCTATAGTTGTTTAGATTAGGGAGATGTTGTATGGAATTGGAAATAGACAAGCCAAAAAAACTACAATCTAGGGATATTTCAAAAACTTTCAGAGTATGATGAATGCTAGAGAAATAATTCCTACTTATATTGTGGAGAAGTATAAGGATACAACTTGTTTTATGGTAGATATTGATCAATGCATGATGGAAGCTATTGATCCTAGAAAATTCAAGATCATGCCAATGGGTTATGAAGTTGAGGAGAGCATTCAAGAAACAAATGCACAAAATTTAATGAATAAGCCTTTGGATCTGGTAGAAGAGAGGTTTGGAGCTTATGTAGAAAAAGGTATACAGGTACACAATGAACTAAGAAAACCTATGATAGTTAGAAGAGTGAGAAAAGAAGTAGAATTTTTTTTAGAAAGCATGGGAATATCTAGAAAAGTAGTAAGAGAAGCCAGGAAAAGGAGAGAACAAGTTGAAGTAGAAAAAGAACCATTAAGAATTTAATCTTCTAGTTTGGAAAAATACTTTACCCAAAATAGGTAAACAAGGAGCTCTACATCCCCTATCCACTTTTGCAGCGAAGCCAATTCCTGTGAAATCTCAAACCAAGGCATTTGGTAAGAGGAAGAAGAATAATAGCACAAGTTTCTATGAAGCTATCTCAGAAGATGAAGATTTGAGAGAAATAAAGAATATGGGCACTCAGGCAAGAAAGGTTACTAAAAGCAAGCCATCTAGTGAATATGACAATGCAAAGAAGAAGGTAAAAATTGACAAACCTGGTATGTTAGTAGAAGAGGTTGAGAATTCTTTGGTCAAAGATGGCAATCTTAAGCCGATTTGTAAATGGTATGAAACCTTTGATAAATTATGGCCAAAGAACTCTTGAGGAGGCTACAATAAAGAATTTGAATATTTTCAATAAGGTTCTTGTTGAAATAATTCCTAGTTTACCTAAAATCCTATATGAGATTTTGGAAATGAGAAGAGTAAATGGTAGATCAGAAGAAGAGAAAATGAGAGAGAGAATTCTTGCAGAGTTATGTCTAGTGGTATCTATGGAAGAAATGAAGGCAATCCTAAATAATGCTAAAAATGAATTCAAGAGAAAATCAAGAGTGAATAAGCTAATAATTGGTCAAACTAAAGAATTTTCTAAAGAAACTGAACAAATTTTAAGAAAAGTTTTGTTAAGTAACATAATTGATGTTGTCGCTAAAGAGGTGAATGTTGAAGTTATTGCATTTGATCCAATGAATGAAGAGGTAAATGATGATACATTGGAAGATACTCTGATTCATCCTAATGTGGATAATACATAAATTCCTATGGAGATTGAAGCTCCTGAACTGTATCAGTTGAGAAAGTGGAGATTCATAAAGATAAGAAAGAATCTGCAGTTGATGAAATAGTGGTTGAGGAAAAGAAATTTGATGTAAAGGAAGTTCCAGTGGAAGCAAGAGACAATGCATGGGTAGTGAAGAAAATTATGATAGAGAGAAAGGAATATTTTGACCCTAAATTGGTTGAAGGCCCTATCGACCTATCCACTTTGTCCCCAATTTAGAAAATGAAGGTTACATCATTTTCCCAGGTGAAGGCTAGAGAAGAATTGTTGAAGTCTCACATTAAGGATAGTGAACTCTTAAATCTTGCATGTAGATTTCTGGAGAAAATAATTCCTACTCATTTCAAGGATCCATCTGGTTCCTCCTCCGATGAACTAAAGAACCTCATTAATTTTGTAAGTACTCATTTTGAGTCTCTTGAGAAGTTAGCCATGGTTAAAGTTTAGAAGGACATTGATGCCAAAAGGTTCAATAGTTCGAAAACAATGATAGCTAAAGATAAAACTATGTTAGTCACCTATGTGAAGAATAGTCACAGTGCTCTATCTGAAGGTAGAAAGATCTATAAGTCATGTTTTTTGTTGTCTAAATTTACTGAGGTTAATGAAAACAAGGTTAAGGATCTTGAAAAATAGTTAGCTATTATTTTTGAAGCTTTTGATCCTTTAGCTGGTGGTGTTGGAAAACAAGAAGTTTAGGTGATATCTCTTCTTGACAAGATAAGGAGCTTGAAGAATGAAAATGATAGAATTGTGGAAAGAGAATTTGAGCTTAGAAGTTTCATTGGTCCGAAAATTGAAATCATGTTGAGTGCATTAAAGGAAGCCGAAGATGCTATGGCAGTTAGTAATCCAGTGAATCTTGAGTTTGCAAAGACATAATATTACTTAGTCTATGGTCACATAATAATTTTGGATAGTCTCAAAAGGGTTTGGGATAAAAATTTGAGCATGTTGAAGAAATATTTTGCCGATGTTTTCAATTTTTTGTAGGTTGTGCTTGTATAGTCTGAAGATTTTGTTTGATTTTTGATATGCGTGTTCCCAAAAAAATTCCATTGATGTCAAAAGGGGAGAGTTTTAGAGTGAAAAATGCATAATCATCTTAGGGGGAGAGTTGAATTTTTGAATTTTCAAGTTGGTAGTGTAATCCATACTAGTACTGATCTGACACTTATTTATTTTTCACTAAGTGTTGCCATCAATGCCAAAGGGGGAGATTGTTGGTAAGAGACACTACACATGTTTTTTCGTGATTCCTTTTATGTCAACCCTACTCGGTGATTGGATCCACATGTCATCATTTGATTGTATCGACTATTAGACTAAAGGCAGTCAAGGAAGAACAAAGCATCTGATGGTTTTGTGTTCATCGATTCCCATGAAGATTTTTTGTTATTATTTTGTGTTAAATATCTCAGGGAATGTTTTTGGTATATGATGTATGTTTCTAATGAATCTTACTGGGTCGTATTGATCCATGTGCAAGTTAGAAGATCTAGTTGATTAATTCCCTATTTATCAGAATAAAAGCTGACTTGGTGAATGTAATATGTTGTGGATATACGAAAAGTAATTATTTAACTATTTTTGTGCTCAATAATTTTTCTTTGGGTCCTAACTAAGTTATGGCCAATCGTTGTGGATGCACATTAAACATTACTCATGTTTTGTGCTGGCAATTGTAAATATTTTTTTGTTCTACTGATGCCAACATATTGCAATTAAATTTTTGGTCACAGATATATATAAGGGATCGATCATATCATTTTGATATATGAAGAATGATGTCGATGCGAATTGCAAATATTAGAAGTATAGAAGAGTGATTATGCACAATTTCACTTGTGCATTAAGGATTTTGTGATGTGAGTTTGAGAAGAGCAGAGAAAAAGTGCAGAATTATTCAGAAGGATAGAAGATCGATTGTTGAACCTAATTAGAACTGTAATTAAGCATATGCAAATGCTAATCTCTCAATTCAATTTCTCAGATGGATTTAATTTGATTATCTTTATAAGATAGTGAGTATTCTTTGAACATTGAGCTCTAGGGAGTGTGCTTGAATGCAAGTGCATTTCCCATATTGTAAACTTCATTTTGTGTGTACTTAGATCAAATTATGGATTGGCCATCCACCATGGTTTTTCCCCTAATAGGGTTTCCATGTAAAAAACCTAGTGTTATGGTGTTGTGACTTTTTTCTTCATGTTCATTCATTTTGGTTAAATGATTACAAGTAATTTGAAGATAAAGATTTATAAAGTTAATTTTTGCACAACACTAGTTCATCCCCCCTCTCAGTGTAGCTTGTTTCCAACAAGTTTTTCATTTTATTTAAAGAAAGCATTGAGGATTTCATTATACTGGGCCTTGGTGTGCTTAGAATACTTCTTGTCAGTGCAAGAGAGCTTAGTCACTTCATAAATTACCTCTTCATTGACCTCAAAGGAGATACCTCCCATCGTAACCATTCTGTCTTTCTAGGAGCATGTGAATTGCACCAAATTCCTTGCACCATGACCAACCAAGCATTCCATTAACAACGCCAGCCCTCCTTCAACACAGATATCCCAAGCTAGAGGATCCTTTCATAAATCCTCACAATTATCTAGGTTCGTCCTCACCCTATCACCACCCATTTTACTGCACTTCACTCTGAAAACACAAGAATCTTGTGAGAGAAATAAGTTAAAATGTATGTCAATATGATAGGTCACCCAAAAACCTTTATTTAAGCCAACTAGGATGAATTTGGGTAATCAAGATGATCTTCAGATTACATGCTTCAAGAGTTTTAATCAAGATTATCTTCAGATTACTTTGTATTATTTGGTGTTCTAGTGGTTTGCAAGACCAGTTTTCAAATAGCAGTTTGTCTAAAATGCTCTATTCCTATATATTTAGTGGGTTTCTCTAGTTCTTTCAGCATATGATAATCAATCACTTTAGGAAAAGGTTGAAGAGATATTTTTCATAAACTAAAATTCTTGCATCTTGATCCACATGATGGTTTTGGTCTCTCCTTGGTGGTGTAAATTTGAACAAAAGGTAGTTTCAGTGGTGTTGTCATTTGGGCATACAAACTTGTTTCCTCCATCAACACTTGATCCTAATTAATTAATTTTGTTTTAAAGGATGTGTTATGATGTGTGTGGGTCCTATAATGTTGTGTGTCAATCCACAATTATTTTCCTTCTATATTATATATGCTTGGATCCGACTAGTGTGATATCATACATTTCCTCTAAAAGGTTATCTTGGAGCTGACTTAAATGAGGTTTTGTGTTGTTGCAGAGGATACATGTAGAAGATAAAATTCATTTGTGATTTTTTTTTCTTAGAGAGTTGTGATAGAGTAGTATGTTAAATATGAAGTGTGCAAAGTATATGTGAAAAGGAATTACAACTTCAACATATGTTGGATGCTTCTTCATAGTAGTTCAAATTCTTATTTCTCATTATAACTTTCATGTATCCTAATTTGAGACAGTGAGTCTCATTAGGTCCTTTGTATCTTGCTCTAAGGTTGTTCACTTTAGTTTTCAAGTCCATAGATAGTGAGCCTTAAACAACATTGTAATTATTGCTAGCAGTGAGCTACATATATTGTGAGTTAATCCTCACCATGGTTTTTCCCTCATTGGGTTTTCCACGTAAACATCTTGGTGTCCTTGTGTGGTGCTTGATTTCTTTTAGTTTATATAATGTGATGTTTAATTTGCAAATGAGAATGAATAATTATATATGTTGATTCACCCCCTCTCAAAATTACATTCTATTCAATAATTAGTATCAAAGTTGAGTTCCCTAAGAAGTTTAATAGCTAAATTTTATCCTTCTCTTGAATGCATGGGGTCTATAGAAAAGATCAATGATTTGTTCATTTCAAAATGGGATCTGGAGTCAATGGAAATTGAAGGCTAGGACATTAATCTAGATGATTTTGAAGTTTAGTTTGGAGGAGAAATCTAGTCTACCCTTGAAGATCTAGATGGAGCAAGACTGGAAAATATCAAATATAAGTGCATGCTAGAAAAATTAAAAGAGATAATTGATAAATTAAGGAAAAAGCTAGAGAATCAAATGATGAAATTGACACACTGAACATTCAAATAGGAGGAAATGGATGTGAAATGAAAGTCAAATAAGTTGAGTATGTGATCTCAAATTTAAAAATAAAAGTTTAGGAAGGGAAGAGGATTGAGGATTTCTTGAATACCAACCTCAATGATAAAATCACTAAATGTTAAAAGTGTGAGGAAGAGAATGTTTCCCTAAGAAAAGAACTTGAAAATAAAAAGATCAAATTGACAAAGGTCTAAAATTGAGAGGAGGTTCTAAAATTATTGATGAGTAGATCAACTCTCAAAATCCATCTAAAGAGAAATATGGACTTGGTTGTGAAAAAGGGAAAATTGCCATGATACCAATTGTTAAGGAGACATTCTCTTTATATGATGATTCACTCCCCTATCAACACTATGTTTTGTTCAAAAATTGGTATCAAAGTTGAGTACCTTGAGTGGCTAAAAACCCTTAGGATACATTCTCTAAAGATGCAAACATAAATCATGACAAAAAGAATTAAGGTGGATTCATTCCTATATCAAACAAGAAGAAGAATTTAAAAAATCCAACCCCTAAACAAATTGCTTGTTGAGCACCTAGAATACTAAGGGGGGTGAATTAGTATTCTATTAAACCATTTATTCATAATCCAACCAATTATCAAAATATATTTAGCTGCAACAATGAATGAGTACATGAAGAAAACCACAACATAACATAACACATGAACACCAGGACTTTTACATGAAAAACCAAAAAAAGGGAAAAACCATGATGAGGATTAACTCACAATATATTATTTAATTGGTTATAAGATATTACAGGGCTCACTACTAGGACTCACTATCCTTGAAGGGATCACAACCTGAAAATAGGTGCAAGACAAAATGGCTACAAATCCAAGGTGTGAACTGATGAAAGATGCACCTTCCTTGTGTTGAATTCAGTTCCAATAAAGTTTTGGATACAAGATACTACTCTTCTCAACAGTCTTCTACGTGTACTACAATTCTTCCCTTATTGTAATTTCACACATAAATTCACAAGTTTGTACAAAGTCGGATTTCACACACACCATACATAACTTCATCATATCTTCATTATCTTGCAACTCAAGACTATTTCACATATATAACCTATTACATACATATACATCAATTAGGTTGGCCTAATTAGATGCAGCCCCATATCAATTCAAAATCACTTTGTCGGCTTCACACATGGAAACAAAAATTCTTCGTTCTTAAAAAAATGTACAAAACTTGAATTAAGGTCATCATAGATCTAAAATAGATCCTCTTAACATCTGCAATACATATTAATCTTCATAACACAACTTCAAGCATTAGGTTGAGGCCAGAGATTAGACTCATCTGCAATATAAGCCAATCCATCCAACATCAATCATCTATGTAATCATATAAGCATGCACCATCTAGAATATGTGTAGTATTGACACCTATAGATCATCTCCCAAAAATTTAGAGTCTGGAACCAAACATTGAAGGAATGCAAACAATAATTCTTATCATCTTATATTGTATAAGACAAAATATATTTTGTCAAACTTTTATCATATGTATCTTTCAGATAGATTGACCAAAATTGTTGAAAACTTGAACATAGATGCATTTAGTAGTCCCAAACAACATACTGTAACTGCATAATCTAATCTTATATCATGAGTGAATCCGAACCACGTTGTCAGATCAAAGTGACATAAAAAAATTGTTTACTAGATCATACAAGATTATTAAGAAACATTGTTGGCATCAATTACAACACATCAAAGGGTTCCTTCTTCATTATTTCAACAATATCCCCCTTTTTCATTGATGGAAACATGTGCAAAAAATGAATTTCAACAAAATGAAATTCAATAATTCAACTTCAAATCTATAACTTCTCCCCCAAACACAATATCTAAACTTCTCTAGATAGAACATCTAAACTTTTCCTAGAACTTCTCAAAATACTTCCTAAAATTCTCCAAACTTCTTCAACTTCTCCCCGTTTGACATAAAGGACAAAGGGTGTGCCAATGAGACACATGAGTAGAAAGACAACTAAACAAAAAAATGGTTGGATCCCCCTTAGGGAGTTATCCCCAAAATTAAATTTGATCATATGTATAGGAAAGAAAAATTGAAAGCAACTAAAAAATAGTAAACAGGGTGAGATATGTTCACTCGGAGGAGGAATCACCTTTAGGTTCCTTGAGAATTGCTTCCCAAGTGGATTTACCTTCATCCCAGTTCTTTTTAGTTGTATCAAGTACCTTACACGTTGATTCCAACTCCACCAAGCTTTCCTCTCCCTCTTTCGGAGTAGTTGGATAAGGATTTATCTTGTCAAGTTTTTCAACTTTACTGAGAGGACTTGCTATTAGTATATGCTTGCACTTTACCAAGTCTCCAAGTTGTCTGAATCACCTTATAACATCCTCTATTTGTCTTTACAGGGTGAAAAACTTGTTTTGTAAGTCTGAAATTGCAATCCAAGAGGCATAGTTTATGTCTTTTGTAAGGTCATAAATTCCAAAGGCATTGGTTAAGTGTGACTATATTGATTCCATTAGGTTGTTAATGCCTTGAATAGCATCCAACCATCTGATGCAATATAAGAATAGTGTTTTGTCCTCATCTTCACATTCCTTCACTTCTTCCAAGAATTTTATAACCTTGCTATGTGCAGTCACACATCTATCCTAAATTTCAAGCAATATTTTCTCCACAAGCCTTGACTTAGCTTCTTTTATGACTTGCTCCTTTAGGCCGTAAGTTATTCCCTGAATGAATCAACTAGAAATTTCAAATTCTCAATGGGTGTTAAAGAACCATCAATAGTGGTACCAAGGGTTGCATTATGTAAAGCTTTGATGGCATCATTGATTAGCTCAGTCCCCTTTTGATGAGTCTCTATGATTTATTTTCTCTCAAGGGCAATAAAAGTGTCTCCAATCTCCATTCTTTGAACAAGTATGATTTTATTCAGATCAACATAGCCTTGTTGTGATGAGAGTTGAACCAAATAGGGAGGAATGACCAGTTGAGTCCTCAGTTTCTTTGTCAGACGACCCTTGAGAGTGTTTCTAGAGGATTCTCCAAGTGACTGTTTTGGCTATGTGGTATTTTGGGATTCTTCTTCACTTATTTCAACTACAAATTATTCTTTTTTCTCTTCTTTATCTTCTTCTTCTTCTTCTTTTTCGGAGGTGTTTTCCTTTTTCCTATCTTTCTTTTCATCCTCATTTTCATCTTTATCATCTTTTTCATCATTATTCTTTTCATATTTACCTTTTTATTCTTCTCCATTTTTATTTTCTTCCCCTTCATTTTTGGTATCTTCATTCTATTTGTCATGTTGATTTCCAACATTATCATTAACTTCATTCTTATTCTGAGCTTAATTATTTTCTCTAATTGTGTTCTAAGTGTCTTCTGGAGGAGCATATGTCTCTTGAGGGGCATTTGTATCACCAACCGTATTCCATGGGACATACAAATGTGGAGTCTCTTCTATAGAATAAACATTTACCTCTTCTACTAGGGTATGTGCAGGATCATCATGGAAAAAATAGGCCCTTAAGTGAAAATAAAATTCAGAAAATCAGAGTTAGGCAACTTGACGTAAAAATTTAAATAAGTTATCCATATTATTTAAAAAATATGTAAGAATAGAATCTGTAGAAAATTGAATGTAGTTTCTAAACTACTAGGTTTATTTTTAAAAAATATATATATATATTTGGTGAAAAATTGAAATTTCAATGCAGTAGTACTTAAATTTTAGGGAAAAAATAAGAAGTAGGTGTCTGTTTGACCACCCTAACCACAATAAAATGATAATATATTTTTATAATATTTTAGATATAAGTAGGGGACTCATGACTCAATGTGATGCATATTTTTTTGTAATTTTTTTTCAAGTAAATAATTAATTATGATTTTTTAATTAAAAATTTTAAAAAATATAAAAACTCGTATGTCTAACCACCTTAACTTGGTCAAAACTTCATGAATTTTTTTTATTTTTTTTAATCCTATAGTATGTGATACTATTTGAAAGTTATAGATTTTTTTCAATCTGCCTATCAATCAGGACTTTAGTCGTAATTCAAATGGAAAATGAATAATAATTATTTATTAAATTCAAAGTAAAGCATAATTTATACTAGTGGAAAGTTGAGAATCTCCTTTAAAAACCCTTTTCATTTCATCAATTTTGGGTAAAAAAAAGTCGTCAGCCACATGGGTCATCATATCACTTAGATATTGCTACTTTTTGGCCCATCATGATCCTACACATACCAACTACTAATGTTTAAAAAACAAGTGAATTAGATATGGGAGGAATATTTTTCTCTTCATTAGTAACTTTACCTTTTCCAAGCCCCTTGATTTAAGTTGTATTAGATGAAGAACCAAAAATCATCTCATATTTCAGTGTCATGTATCTCACTGTATCGAAATTTTCTTGTTTCAACTTTTCTATGTTGTCCTCTGTATTCATAAGAATGGTAACTCTTTGCTTCACCTTGAACTGTTATGTGTATTCTTCTAGTAAGGTGGCCTTATCATCCTTAGAAAAAGCGGATATAATTTTGTTCAAGGCATCATTTTTTATTTTGTTTTCTACTTTGACAACTTTACATGTTATTTTTACAAGATCTTTCCATACAACATCATTTACCTTCTTATTCATGTTCCATATATTTTCATCCATAATGATCATATACTGAATAATAGCATCTATAATAGTTTTTTTATCTCCCTCATCAACTTCATCATGTTCTAACATATTGTTAACCAATGATTCCAAGATTATAGGTGGATGAGTTCTTATCAAAGGAGTCTTGAGCTTCTTCTTCTCAGCCTTTGATGTGCCTTCATATCTTTTCTTTTCCTCTTTCCTCTTGTGCATATGAATTTTGAAAGATTCTTTCTCCTTTTCCATCTCCTCTTCTTCAAAACAATCTATAATATTGACTCTGGCCATTTTTAATTCAATACTATCCTCTTGTGAGGTACCTTCACCACTAGTAGAGATACTACTTTTCCTTTTTAATTATTCTTCTTCCTTTAAACCAAGTTTAATTTCTTCTTCCACAACATCACTTATGTTCTGATCTATAGATGCTTTCTATTTATTTCTTCATCTAGATGTAGTAGGAGGTGCTATCAAAGGTACATTATTCTTCTTGGAGGTTTGGGTGTTGGGTAGGGAGGGTGCGGGTACATCAACTGCAGTCGGAGCATTGGGCTCCACCTTCATCTCTCTAATGGTAGCTATGGCAGTAGGTTTCACACAATCCAGTCACAACCTTAATTGCATACTTTGAAATCAATCCAAGCATATCAATCCACATGAATTTTTCATGAATTTTTCATGTATTTTTCTCAGGGCTATCTTCACATACTTTTCATCCAAATTACTGTTAAAGTTGGGAGACTGGTTCCAAATGTCTAGCTTCTTTCACACTATTTTTCCATATTTTGGTTTTACCAAAATGTTGTCTCTAGTTAACTCACTAGACCATAAATCCTTGAGCACTTGATGATCATACTCTTCCAATTTTCAATGCATATAGATTCTTGTGTCTTCTATGGGAAAAAACTTAAATGGTATCTTCAAAAATGCACCATCGGGGTCATTCTCAAACACTTTCCATGAAAACCTCTTAAATTTCAGTGTAGGTCTTTCAGTAATCTCTACTATGGTTGATGTTTCCATAACCTTAATTCTACCTTCAAATTTCTATAAAATCACTTCTAATACAAACCCACAAAGAATAGATATCAGTAAATACCTTTTTCGTTCTTTAAAAGTAACTAGGGTTTGAACCAATTTGCCTTCACTCGCCTTCAGTCACTTCTTAGTTCACTCTGCTTTCTTTCAAATATGCAAAAGTGATTTAAAAATTGATTAGGGACTTTTCTTTATACATTATCGATCTACCCCAAATTTGCATTTAATGCTTCAAATTCCCAAAAGTTGGCAATCACTTCATTGAAACATTATAAACCCTAAAAGGCTCCACAATATCTCAAATTTGCATATTTTCTACCAGAATCTTCTCCAAAAGCTTAATCATACCATTGTTCACCATATATCTTTGTTTCATTGCTTGAAACCTCATTATTCTAGGGGGTTGTTATATTTTTCTATTACTGCCCCCATAAACCTATCATGGTTTTAGTTTTCAAAAGAAATATATGCACCAAATGTAGGTAAAAATTCATTTGATTCATCCTTGTTCTTAGGTTCCTCCCTTTTCTTCCAAATATTCTCCATTTTCTTCTTGACTTTAGTAGGATCAACTTTCTTTACTGGATTATTCCTATGTTTCGGATTATTCTATCTTCCATTCTTATTTCTACGTAATCTTGAAATGTATTCAAGCTTGTTGCAATTGTAGCACACAACATTTTTCTAACCAAACTGACTTCTATTCATTCTTAATTTTTACTAGTTAGCCTTATGTCCAAATACATTACATGTATAATAGTAGCCATTGAAGGATTAAAACATTCTATCAATATTGAATTTATTCAACATCTGACTTCTACACTTAGTAGCTCTATGTCAATATTTCTTGCATGAAAAACATTTTCCAGAAAAGGATCTAACATTATGATTCATTCTAATTCTACATTCTATAACCTTATGTCCAAAATTATTGCATGAAAATCAAATACCATTGAAATATGGGTACCTTTGAGAATTTGGTTATTTGATAGTCTTCCAGTATTGCTTCTTTGATTCTTGAACTGTCTACCATTTCCTTGAGTCCACTTTTGATTGTCAGCCTTGTTAGATGTCTGATTTCTCTTTGAAATTTTTCCTTCTACAAGTCTCAAGCCCCCTTTATCCCTAGAAGGTTTCTGAATTACAATCAATTTATCAAGCATTAAAGTACTTGTTTTGAATTTTTCCTTATGAGCTCTTGCTTTCTCCAAGTCAAATCTTAGGGTTACCACCTCTTGTTCAAGCTTTGTACATTCATTAACCTTTCTTTGTATTTTAGCATTTAGACAATCCTCAACTCTCTTCTTTTCTTCCACTTGTGCTTTTAGTCTAGTGATGTCTTCATTTTCCTTCTTCAAATGTTCATTAACTTCTCTATGTCTTCCTTTGAGCTTATTGATTTTTTATCTCAACTTTTTGATGCATTCATTTGCATCTCCTAGCCTTTTCTTCAAATTTTTTTTCTCACTTTCAACAATGTCAAGATCTTCAAGAGTAGCTTTAAGTTCTTATTTGTCAAACATGTAGTCATCTTCTTCATATTCAATTGTAGAAATTTATTTTAGAGGAATAGGATATCTTTTATCAGCCATGTGTTCAAGCTCCAAGATCTTCCTCAAGTTGTTAGACTTTTTAGAAGGAACTTGGCTCTGATACCAATTTTTGAACACCCAAAATATTGAGAGGAGGGGGTGAATCAATATTCTATTAAACCATTTAGTCATAATCCAACCAATTATCAAAACAAATTTTAATTTTAGCAATGAATGAGTACATGAAGAAAATCACAACACAACATAGCACATGAATACCAAGATTTTTACGTGGAAAACCCAAAAAGGGAAAAACCATGGTGAGGATTAACTCACAATATATTATAACTGGTTATAAGATATTACAAGGCTCACTACTAGGACTCACTATCCTTGAAAGGCTCACAACTTGAAAATAGGTACAAGAAAAAATGGCTACACATACAAGGTGTGAACAAATGTAAGATAAACCTTCCTTATGCTCAATTGAGTTTCAATGAAATTTTGGATACAAGATACTGCTCTTCTCAACAATCATTCAACATATACTACAATTTTGCCCTTATTCTGATTTCACACATATAGATTCACAAGTTCACACAAAATAAAATTTCACACACACCATACATCACTTCATCATATCTTCATTATCTTGCAACTCAATATTGTTTCACATATATATCCTATTACATTCACATACATCAATTAGGCTAGCCTAATTAGATGTAGCCCCATTTCAATTGAAAAACACTTTGTCAGCTTCATACATGGAAACAAAACTTCTTCATGCTTAAAAAATGTGTGAAACTTGAATTAAGGTTGGCATGGATCTAAAATAGACCCTCTTAAAATCTGCAATACATATTAATCTTCATAGCACAACTTCAAGCATTAGGTCGGCCAAAGATTAGACTTAGCCACAAAATACGACAATCCATCCAACATCAATCATCCATGTAATCATATAAGAATGTGCCATCTAAAATATGTGTAGTACAAACACATGTAAATAATCTCCCAAAGTTATAGAGTTTGGAACTAAACATCACGTGAATGCAGACTAGATAATTCTTATCATCTTGTATTGTATAAACCAAAATATATTTTGTTGAAATTTTTTCATATGTAGCTTTTAGTCAGATTGACCAAAATTGTTGAAACCTTGAACATATATGCATTTAGTATTCTAAAACAACATACTATAACCATGTAAGATGATCTTATATCATGAGGGAATCTAGACTAGGTTGTGAGATCAAAGTGACACACAAAAACTATTTACCAGATCAGACAAGATTGTCAACAAATATTGTTGGCATCAATGACAACACATTAAAGAGTTCCTTCTTCATTATTTCAACATTGCTCCTATTAGGTTCAGTGGTAAATTTTATGCTTGTAATAATTTTGGTCATAAGGTAGTAGAGTGTAGAAGCAAGATGGGTCCGAACTCATTTAGGCCTCTAAGGTAAAATGCCATGAACTCTCAATTATTTCATGGTTAGTGCTATACTTGTAATAAGTTTTGTCATAAGTCTAATGAATGCAGACGTAAGATGATAAGGAATAGCAATTCTATGACTTCTCAATACTTCTATGGTTACTACTACACATGCAACAATTATGGTCATAGGGATTTTTATTGTAGATCTAATGTAAGAAGAAGTAATTATGATCCATAAGCTGGTATCACTTGCTACAATTACAACAAACTAGGACATATTACAAATTTTTTCAACGGAAAGAGTGTAAGATCTTGTTCTCCTCAAAAGGAGTCTATCATCAATCAATGAAAGAAGGAAATGAAAAAAATATGGTAGAAGCAGGAAGAAAGCAAAGAAAATAATGAATCTATACCTTAACATGGTGCAGATGAATCCTCTGGTAACTAAAGAGAAAGTATTGACTTAGGGGGAGTTACAATTATAGATCTTTTTAAACCCCCACAAAGAATGAGATGTTGAAGCCTTCAATATAATGGTTAATGGTGATAAGGTTGTGTTTTATCAATGTTCTGGAGTGAACATAACTTCTGTGGAAGTTTTCTAAATGATCATGGATCACTATATTACAGGTAGTAAAAATATTCTCATGTCAAAAAAAATTTAATGTGGAGTGACTAGGGTTGGTATGAAGAATATTTAGATCAAGTTGATCTCAATAAGACCCTATCAAGTGTGTGCAAGATCTAAGGAAGAAGGATTTTGAACACGTTGAGTACAACAACTTTCACACGTATTTCTCTGGATTTGGTTGCAAAACCATAGTCTTTAGGAAGCTCTATGATGGCTACACCAATTGTTATCGATTTTGTTGAAAAACCAATGCCAAAATTCAAGAAATATTCATATATATAAACTGTGACCGACAAGGATGGTGCATTATCTCATGTTCCAATCAATGTGATCCATTTTGAAGATGTCCACATCTACATTCACTTTCAACTGAGTGAGTACAATCATCTAGATATGGAATTAAGTTATAATCATATATTGGGTGATGATTTTCAGCTCAAACCAGAGTATGAAAATTTTGAAGCAAAAGACTTAGATGTGCATAAGGATTTCCCCAACTTCTACTTTGAAGATGAATGAGTCAGAATCTCCTTGAGTTGGATTCATGAGGATATATTTTGACTTGATAAACTCAACCTTATCATAAAAGTTTCTATCAATGCTATGACTAGATTGTGCTCCACTAGACCCATGCCAACATTGAAAGAGGTAAAGATTAAAGGAGTTATGAAGCTTATCAGAGCCAAGTTCGACAAAAGAACCCTAAATATGGATGGCATCTCTAACCTAGGGGTTTGGTATTCCATGATGGGTATTGCATACACAATTTACTACACAAACTGAGAAGGATCAATGACCGCCACCACCATCTACACTACTCATCAGATGGTGAAGGAAGGAAAATATTATGATCTTTGTGAGCTCTTGTGGTAATAGCTATTGGAGAGTCTACACAAAACCAAGGAATCACACTACAATTTTTGGTATGGTACCTTGATTATTTACCTTATGTTCTACTTCATGAAATAAATTCTTGGTTTTAAGAATGAGGTTTGTAAAAAGAATATTCTTGTTGCACATCAAATTAAGGATCATATGCATAGATTTCTGAATACCCAAAAATGTGATACATTGTTTTGGGTTTTCTTCAAAAAATATCAAAGTGAAATACATAAGAGGGATTAGATACCCTCACAATTTATGGGAAATTACAAGAATTAAATAAGTTTCATGGTAGATAAAGATAATTTCTACGTAGAATTGTTTGAACCAAGGACTTCATGGATAACAAGGTTACCTTATAAATGGGATCTCGTTTTGAAAAGTTTCCATTTTTGGCAACTTTTCAAAACAGGATCCCATTTTGAATTTTTTTGTTTTTGGAAATCGTCCATTTTTGAAATTTTTTAAAATAGGATCCCTTTTTGCAAAACGGTATCCCATTTCATAAAAGCATAAAAAAACTATTTTTTTATGAAATGGGATCACATTTTAGAACGAAATCCCATTTTTCTAAAATATGAATTTTTGGTTGGGTTTGTGCTTTTTTTTTTGGTTTGGGAAAAGGTTTGGGGATCTGAATGTAGGCCCTGGACCTAGTTTGACCTGCAAGTTAAGGTCCTAGCAATGTCACAATAAAATAGTGACTTTGGGCATATGTCTTAAGACATTTTTTGTAAAACGATTTGACGAAATTAAAACCCATTATAGATGAGACTGTTTAGATTCCAAATATGTAATTTTCTTACAATTGGATTAATTTTTTTTCATTTTTTTTCTAATGAAATAGGTCCATAAACTTGAATTACCAAGATTTTTTAGTATTTTAATAATTTTTTATTAACATAATTTTTTGATGAACGGATTGCACAAGAATGTACTTCAAACAATTCTTTTCAATTTAAAAAAATAAAAAAATGATAAGTTTAGGTCATCTTATGCGTGATGTACATGATGACTTTTCAAAACACCAAATATGGCCAATAAAAAATTAACCAAAAAAAATATTCAATAAAAAATTACAAAAAAATATGGAAATCATGCTTCAGGGAGTTACAAATCTTTTCCCAAAAGGATTTATAAAAATACAATAATTTAGGTCAAAATATGAATGATGTACACATGCATGGTATGGTAAAAAAAAAGTTACTTTTAAACAATGGTTTTTAGAAACGCCTATTGAAACTCAATTTGTACCATCTGTTTATTGAAATATATTACATATTTGGAAACTAGACTCAGAGTAATACATTAAATGATTAGTGAATTTTTTGAAGATTCCATCTCTAAGTGCTTCAAATTTTAAGGTCAAATGTGTCAAATTCTGAAAATCAAGGAAAACACTTCCACTTTTTGGCCAAAAAGTGGACTCAACTTCTTGCCAGCACCCTGTAGTGAGATTTATGGGTGATAGTGCTTTGGTCTATACTCTGGAAAAATAATGTGTTGATATTAGTGCATTGAGATACTTCACATTCCTTTAGAATTGATGTTTTGGCCTTGATATTTTGAAGATATGATCAATAATGTTAAATACACACTACTTTGTAGTATCTGATGGTCTATGAGATTAACTTTCAAATGATACTTTGCTATAGTTTTTCTGTAATTCTTTGATCCTATATATTCATTGGGTTTCTTTATTTGTGTTAGCATATGATGATCAAACACTTCATGAAAAGGTTGAAGATATATTATGCATAAACTAAAATTCTTGTATCTTGATCCACATGATGGTTTTGGTCTCTCCTCGATGGTGTAAAGTTGAATAGATGGAAGTTTTGGTTTTGTCATTTGAAATGACAAACTTGTTTCCTCCATTAGAAATTGATCCTGATTAATTAATTTTGTTTTGGAGGATGTGTTATGATATGTTTAGGTCCTATAATGTTGTGTGTCAATTCACAATTATTTTTCTTGCAATAGTTTATATGCTTGGAGTTGACTAGTGTGATATCATACATTTCCTCTAAAAGGCTATATTGGAGACAACCTAGTTCAGGTTTTGTGTTGTTATGGATAATATATATAGAAGATAAAATTCATTTATGAAAGTGTTGTTGTTAAAAGAGTTGTGATAGAGTAGTATGTTAAAGATGAAGTGTGTGACATCTATGTGAAGGGTCAATTGTGTAAAAAAGGAATTGCAACTTCAACATGTGTTGGATGTTTCTTCATAGAAATTTTTATTCTTATTTCTCATTACAACTTTCATGTATCCTACTCTGAGATAGTGAGTCTCATGAATTCCTTTGTATCTTTCTCTAAGGTTTTTCACCTTATTCTACAAGTCCATACGCAATGAGCCTTAAATAATATTATAATTCTTGTTAGCAGTGAGCTACATATATTATTATTTAATCCTCACCATCCTTTTTCCCTCATTGGGTTTTCCATGTAAAAATATTGGTTTCCTTGTGTGGTGCATGATTTCTTTTATGTTCTTTTTTCAGTTTATATGATGTGGTGTTTAATCTACAAATGAGAATGACTAATTTTATATGTTGATTCACCCTCCCCCACCTTAGCACAACATTTTTTTCAACATAAGGATAAAGATATCAAGGGAAAAAAAATAGGTCCTTCCCTAGAATTAATCGCCCACCTCAACATATTGGCATAGTCAGTTTGGCCCCACAATGCAAGGAATGTAAAATATGCTTTTCAACATGTTTACACCACTCTCAAACAATTTTTCTTTTTCAAGAATTGACTCATTCTTGGCATGATCAAATGGTTTCAATTTTACCAAAATTGAGAGAGGTTATTATGTATGGACACCATATGCACCTATATGTTTAAAAATCAATTTTAGGTGCCAAAAAATTTTAGAATTACTTTTTCATAGACTTGTAGTTTTTTCTTTTATGGTAAGAGGATTCCCTAGAATAATGTAGCCTAGTGAAAAAATGAGGCCTTCTCTAGTATTCATCCACTCATCCCAAAGTGTTGGTGTAGTAAGTTTTTACCCACAATGCAAAAAATGCAAATTTTATCTATTGATGTGTTTACACTACTCTCAAATGACATTTTTTGAAAAAATGCATTCATTCTTGGCAAGGTAAAATAATTTATAGTTGACCAAAATTGAGAGAGTTTATTATGGAGAGATCCCATATCTAAATTTAGGTCTAGATAAAACATTTGCAGGTGCCACAAATTGAGAACTACATAATATTTTTTTTCTCTTATGGCTCTTAAGTGACTACCTAGAAATATTTTAGCCTAGAAGGATAAGGAAATTATGAAAATGAAAAAGGTCCTCTCGTAGAATTCACCCACCAATCCTAATGTGTTGGTATAGTTAGTTCGGTCCCATTATATACAAAACCAAAAATATACCTATTTGCACATTTACACTACTCTCAAATATTTTGTTGTAAGAATGTATTCATTCTTGGCATAATCAAATGGTATTTAATTGACCACAATTAATAGAGGATATTATGGTGGGACCCCACATCCACCTATATGTATAGAAAAAATATTCATCTCTTTTAATAACTTTGAGAACTAATCTATCATATATTAAATTTTTCTCTCTAAGGGCTCTTAAGACACTACCCAAAAATAATGTAGTTTGAAATGATTGGGAGATAAAGAGAATGATCTAATAATCCCCTAGCATTCACCCACCCACTCAAAATTTTAGTGTAATTATTTTTTCCTCATGATACACAAAGTATTAAATATACCTATTGATCCTTCTAATATTCATAGATTCTTCACTTCAATCCTACCTCTTGACTCTCGAATATAGAATAATAAATATATCCCTCATGGAAGGATACAATGGTTATGTATTTGGCTACAAATCGGAAAAAATATCATTTAATCCATTTTAACTGAGCTATAGGACCTTTTTTCCTTCATAGTTGGTTATTCACTCTATGCATTTACAAATACCTTTGAATTCGAAACTTGATTCATTGCTAGGCCCAAAAATAAATATCTAATGAGACTAGAAATTTCCTTAATGTAAAGTTCAATAATTCATTTTTATTTCTTGATGAATCTATTCATTTTTAATATATGTATTTTCCCTTAATTGTATTTGATCTTATCTATATAATTTAAATCTTCACCTAATAAAAAACTATTAAAAAAGTTTATTTCTGTAATACATTTCTAGGTCAAAGATACACTAAGAACCTTACTACCTCTCATTGATCATCTCCTATCAATAATATATAAATAGAAACTAAAGGAAATAATGAATATGTTGCAAAAGTTAATCATCCTTTAATTTGAATTAATTGAGTTCACAACATAACAAGGAGAACAAAATTTTAGTTAATGATGTAGGTAATGATGGTCAAGTTCTAAGAGCATGTAGTATTAATGTGGATAGGTGGTTGTTGATCATGGATGGTTGAATCCTTGAACCATAAAAGGTAAGATTTGTTGAATATTCAATTTTATTTGGAATATTTTTATTGATTGATTAATATAACATGGAGTAGATTAGTTACTACTTTTACTCTTATGTGTCTTTACATAAATTTCCTAGCTCTTCACAATAATAGTGTAGATATTTTTTTATTTTTTCAAGGCTCAACTTACAATCAGCTACAAAATTCCAAAGATATTTTCATGCATGAAATGCTATCAAATGATGTCATTTAAAAACCATTGAAGGAAAATTTTAACCTTAAATTAATGAAAGTGTTTTGGAAATAGTTTCATTGTTTTTCTAGATGCAACAATCCTAATCTTCCACAAAGGGCCTTATTTTCCATATATGGGATTTCCTTATAAATCCTACATGGTTATATAAGTTGTATTTGTCTTAGTTATGATACTAGTTTTTTATGCATTTTAAATGGTCCATTTACCTTGTATTGACTATAAAAATAGTTTTATAAAACAACACTATTCCCCTTTTTGAATGCCACAAAATATTATGAGAATCAAATTATAATCACCTAGGGTTTTATTAATGATTTAGAAAATTTGGAGGAATTTTTACACAAATATTTTAAGGATTTAAAATATTCCAACAATGATAAATACCCAATTTAGCCATTAATAACTCATTTACATGGAATATATATCCCATCTTAAGACCTTTTTTTGGGAAAATTGCTACTAGAGAGGGTAGCACTTTTCCATCACTTCTCTATAAAAATATTACATAAGACCCTTTACATCCCTTTTCAGGGCGAGGTTGAATATAAAGTTGTCATTCTATAGCCTAGTTCAACCATCCTATATATTTGAGCATTTGACAAAACATTCTTATTTGCAATCAAGTGATACAAGAAGTGCCCATCTCAAGAAATTTGCAAGCATGATAGTTCTCATAAAAACATGCAATAGCACTCATAATGGCAACCAATAACATGATGGGACAAAAACATAACCTAAAATACTTATAGATGTATTCAACCATTATCATGTCAACAAAATCAAGTAACCTAAATATGAAGGATTACTCATATCTTTGAAGACTGCATACCTATGATAATAAAATTGTCACAAAGTAGACTTAAATACTCTTGTTAAAATTACTAAAGTATTGTGATCATATACATGTAAGCTAGGAATTCAATTGAATCAATGAAGTACATTGAGATACAAGAGACGTCAAACTAATATTATGATAAAACCTCTCAAGTAAATAAAAAACATTAAATTTACCCCTAATAAAATACATCTTAGCATAGTAAGGAATCTATAACATTTAAGTTAGCTAGGAACCAAATAATCAAATAAACTCACCAACCAAGATATGATGCATCAAAAAATGCTAAAAATTTGAAACAAGGTGGAGACTCACATAAAATCTCAAGCCAAAAAGGGGTCCCCATTTTGTTGATAAAATAAGGGAAAAATAAGTGGCTTAAGATCCTTGTATGCATAACTTTAGGCACCTACATTTCATTTTTAAATTTATATATGACTTAAAATTCAATGCAACTAAATATTTATAGAATAAAATATTATGAATTTGGACACATGTGAGCCTATTAAGAAGAGTTAGTAGTTTCATGAACACCTTGAAGTCTTGAAAAAATGTATGTAATGACAATTAAACTTAGGATACATAGAAAACCATACCAAAAAGGGATTCTAAGCACCTCTTAATACCTAATCCAAATTAAACAACTAGGATCAAACCAATCTCATTATACTAAGGAAGCTATATTTTTAATTGGGAAAAATTCTAACCTAATCACAAGTGAAGGTCCAACAATTGGTGGGTAACCAAGATGGATACCTTAAAATAAAAATTATTTTGATCATGGGAGGATTGGAAATGAGCTAAGAAAACCAAAAAGAGCTATGGATCTACCCAGTCACAAATTGTTTTCTTGAAGAATATAAAAATTTTCATTAAAAACAACACTAATGAGAAGGTGGAATCTTGTATAGCACCATTAACCTATATTTTAAGAACTCATTGACATGATCAAATAAAATTCCTATATTATGATGTATAAATTAAACTAAAATAAAATAAATCAAAAATTTAAAAGCATACTGAGAGGTATAAATAGACAAGGATAGAGAGATAAAGAGATGTATGGAGAGATATAGGGTGAGGGAGATAGAGAGAAAAATAGAGATATAGATATAAAGGTCTAGGAAGTGGGAGAGGTATGGAGAAAGGGGGGGGATGGCTAAAGAGAGAGAGAGGTGGATATGAAGATAGAGGGATAGAAATAGATAGGGATATATATAGAGAGAGAGATAGAGAGAAATCATGATTGAGAGAGATGGGGAGGTAGAAATAGAGAGAGGGAGATAGAGAGGGGTAGATAGAGAAGAATATATAAAGAGAGATATATAAAGGGTAATATAAAGTGATAGAGAGATATTGGAAGAGAATGAGAGAGAGGTATAGATAGAGAGGAGGGAGATAGGGAGGGATTGAGGGAGAGAGTGAGAGATGGAAAATATAAAGAGAAGTGGGAGATAGAGATAGATGTAGATAAATGGAGATATATAGGTAGATAAGGAAAGGGAGAGAGAAATAAAGGAAGAGGGAGAAGGAGAGGGATAGATAGAGAGATATAAAGGGTGAGATAGAGTGATGGAGAGATAGAGGGAGAGAGGGGGGGAAGGGTGTTAGAAACACAAGACAACTAAGAGGTGGGGTGAATTAGTTGTGCATTAAAACCTTCAACCCCTTGTTATATATTAGTATGAATGTAAAAAATTAAACAAAAAAAAATCCATAATCATACATAATAGAACACAATTTTTTTACCTGGAAAACCCTATAAGGGAAACTCCATAGTGAGGATTATCTCACTCTTTGAAAACCAAAACTAATTACAAGAGGCTCACTATCCAAAAGGAGAAAGAAAGGCTCACTACCAAGGAAGATCACTTCTTTTAGATTACAAAGAAAGTTAGGTTCACTACCTCGAAGTAACTATAAAAACCACCATAACGTATCTTTATCATATACAACCTTCAGATCAATGCCTCTAGTAACTTCAGGCACACTAAATTGTAGACACCTTCTGACCACTACCTTTGGTAGGCTTAAGTATTCTTTCTCATGCTCAGATCTAAACACAAAATAACATATACATCATTACATGCCACTCTTTTCTAAATATTTGAACTTGTATATATATATCTTCCACAACCTCGAATAACATTCTCTAGGCCAGCTTCAATGAAACGTATGCTCCTCAAATGTGCAACCACAAAATAGGTTAGCACCAAACATCTCCACACTAGAAATAAGTGAAACTGGACCACAATATACATTGATATGATACAATAAGCTTCCACAAACCATGGAGCACATATGTAAATAATGCTAACATGCCAAGATGGAAAAAATGGCATTAACGCTACCAAGCAAACAAATTCACACTTCACCAAGTTGAAGACATCTTATGGAGCACTTAGAAACATTACAAAACATCCTAGAATATTCCAACATCAAAACAATATTCAAAACTACTAGCACAAACACATGAAACTAAAAATGCTATCATCCTATGCAACCGACCAACTTGCCATGTAATACCCCTCCATTTTGCTTCTTGTTCAAGTTGCTTTATGTTATGTTTGGTTGTAGTTACTTTGATTTTGGATACATTTTGTTATGATGTTTTGATCGCTACTATTGGGTGACAACTATTATTGTGGAAAGTAGTTATCTGATTATTGTTTCACATGCATTATGGATTAATGATGTTGTAGAGTTAACATGAGATATTATTATGAGATTATTGGAATTATGATGGAAGTGTTAGTTTTGATGAGTGTATGGGTGAAGAGGACGAGTTCGCATCACTAGCTTGCGAGCACCCTGTGAATCTGTAATTCCTTCTTCACGGTGTGTATTATATGCTGGATATATTGTATGATGTTGTTTACTTGGTTGCAGGATTGCAGGTACATGACATCGACTCCACCTGGTTTCACAGGCTTGAGCGTGTCGATCCAATAGTTAAGTTGAACGGGAGATAGTAGCTAGGTAACATGTGTCAAGTTTACACCCTAGCCTTAGTGTGTCGTTAGTTGTGTGTGTCGAGTCATTGTCTGTCTTGCTTTGATGTTATTTAATTATCAAAAATTCTTGATTTGGAAATAGATATTTAGAATAATTGCATTTAAATCATGATGATGGTTATTTAATTTAAATAATGCAATGTGGACAAAAGTTTATATTTAAATTAATTAATTATATTTAGTTTATTTAATTAATTAAATTTAATCCAAGGGGGTTGAATTTAGTAATTAAATAATTAAATTAATTAATTAAGCGTGATGCAAGAGAATGAAAGAAAATAAAAGAATTAAAATTAAATTTGGAATTTAATTTCAACGTGTGGGAATTAAATTAGAAATTGTAATTAAATGTTTATTTGGGAAATTAGTTGCAACTTTGAAAATTAATTTATTATTTGAAATTGCATTTTAAATTAAAAGTGGGTTTTCGAAAAGTGAAATTGAAATTGAAATATCTAATTTGCATGTAATGTGAATTAGGGTTGTAAATATTGAAATTGAAATGGAAATATCTAATTTGCATGTAATGTGAATTAGGTTTGTATTAGGTATTTTTGATTTATAAAGAATACATGTTTTAATTTTAGGGCAGAAAGTTTTTAGAAAAATACATTTTTACAGCAGAGAAGAAATTTTGGAAAATTTGCACAAGAAGGGTTTGAAGAAAGTTTTAATTGTAGAATTGATTGAAGGAAAGATTGTTTGCATTTGTTGGGTTTTGGATTGGATTCATTGGAGGATTGAAGAAAAATTCAGGAAATCCTTGGAGAAGGCTTGCATTAGAAATTCATCTCTTTCTGTAGCTTCTTGTACCAGGTTTTCCTCTTTGTCTTTTATTGTTCTTGATTTTTTTTCTTAAAATAGTAGTGATTAAAGATTTGTTTGTTAAATCTATTTTAAAAAACAAATTTGATATTAGAAGAAAATAATTAAATAAATTTATAGCCTTTGCTTGTGAAAATTCTTGAGTGAAAACTGTGAAAACCTCAGTTGAATTTAAATTATTTGGGGAAATCGATTATGTTGTTATTGAAATAAAACATAGAGATTGAACAATGCATTTAGAATGATTTTAGAAAATAAAACCTTCTATTTATTATTAAAAATCGGATTTTAAAATCTGTAGGATAGTTATAATTTTCATGGTAAAATGGTCTGGTTTCGTCGCCTATAACTCCACTTACACAATCTGGGTTGTCCGAAAATTTAAAGGGTTTTTGTATTTTGAAATTTTCTTATTCGTATCAAAAAATCGCAAATACCCAGATCGTAGTTTTTGAGTTATGCTTGAAACATGAGACTGCTGTTAAGTTATTTTCCCATGGCTACTCTGAAAATAAAATAATAATAAATTGATATTTATAAATATTAATATTTTATGTATTGTTATTATAATATTAAAATATTATTTAATAATATTTTATATTATAATATATAATATTAAAATATTATATTTAGTTATATTATTTTAAATAAAATTTGTATATTAGACTAGTGGAATTAAAATTATAAACGTATGGGAGATTATTGTTTATTTTAAAATGGCATGTTAAAGTTTATTTGAAGGAGTTAAATATTTGATTTAAAGAATGCATTATTTAAAATTTAATTATGAAATTTAAATTCATGTGTAAAAGGTTCAATTATTAATTTGATTTAATTGGAAAAATATACATATATTTTGGAAAATTGATGATAAGGGATATTTTATTTTGAATTAAACAATTTGATATTCTATAAAGAATAGAAGATATGTTAATGATTAAATATATTTAAATATATTAATTTATATTTAGTATATCTATATATATATATTGAAGGTATATATCCATTTGAGAGAATAAATAATATTTTATCTTATTTTATTCTGTTGTTTGCAAATTGGGTATTATTAGTGTTCTAAAAGAAATGATTAATATGCGTAGAAAATGTATAGAGAAAGATTTTTTTTTTAATAGAAGTAATTACTCGATTTAAAAGGAAATATTTATTTTGTTAATATGATTGAAGAAAATATATTGAAATGTATATATATATCTATGAGTATTTTCAATCAGTATTTACCTTGTTTTATTTAAGTGCGTGTAATTTAACTTTGCATGAAGAATTTAAAAGATAAGTTTTGAATGTATGGTCAAAATTGATAAAGAAAAATATATTTAAATATATTGAAGAATTATAGAAATATTTATATTTAAATGTTTGTTTTAATTAATGAGATTTAATTAGAAACAATATGAATGCGTGGCCAAATAGACAAGCCAAAAGATATTTTTATAAATTGATGAAATTGCATGTTTTTAAATGGATAGTTGAAGAGACATAGACTCTAGATAGAAAATTGAAAATATTGTTTGCAATAGTGTTAGGTTGCATTAGAAGTAAATTTAGGAACTAACTCTATTGAAAAAGGCAAATAGTTATTTTGTTTTATTTAGTTCTATAGAGTAATCTAGTCATTGTGAATGGAATATTAAAGAATATATGTAATTAAATTTATTAATATATATATTTGGTGTCTATATAATATGGAGCATATATATATATTAAATGTAAAAATTTATTATCATATTTTATTTTAATGAGATGCGTGCAATATATTATTGAATAGAGATTTAAAAATGGATTGATTAGTGTATATGGAAAATGGTTAGAGAAACAATATGTTATTATATTAAAGTGACTGAATGTTTTAAATAGAAAATTGAATGAGATATAAGATTTGGTTAGGAAATGGGAAGAGTTTACTTGCATAGATTTGTGTCGATTTAAAAGTAAATTAAGAAGTTGTTTTATTGATGAGGCAATCAATTATGTGATTTATTAATCTCTATTTAGATTAATTGAATCATTGTGATTGGATTATGAAAGAGATATGGATTTAGTATATCCAAAAGTAGTACCTTCCTCATGATTATCTTAAAGGATTTAATTCTCTATATTCAGTAAAGGGAAGTAAGTTTAATTGTTTTAGATTTCCAATAATGAAAAGAGAAATAGAGGTTATGATTATTTTAGATGATCTAGTTATCGTGTCTTTGACTTTGTCAATACTACCTATTGAATGAGTATGGATTTAGGAAATCCAAATATTAGATTTGATTGATGACTTGAATGCTTTTGTTGCTATGTCGTCAAGTTGCATTGTTGGTTTTGGGATTTAGTGTTAGTTCTAAATTATAAGTCTTCCAGAAGAACTTAGAGGATAAGGGTTGTTGAATCTTTATGTCATCCAGTTATTTTCCTTTGGGTAGTGCATGGCGTCTTTTCAGTTTTACCCGGTTTTCATGAACGGGGATGTTTGCACCTCTTTGGTTTAGGAGCAGATTATGGGATCCATGTCTCCTTGTATGGAGTGACCTTGTTATGTGGTTTCATCTTGTTGCCTCCTATGAAAGGAGTGGACTATGTGTTTGTTGCCTCCAAGATGTTTGGAGTGAGTTCTATTATTTGTATCCTCCTTGTGTTGGAGTGGATTATGATGCCTGGTTGGTATGCAGTTGTGGTTTCCTTGGTGGATTGTTTGGGTGTGTGTTGTCGAATAGAAGAGTGGCTTCTGTTAGGCATCAGAGCCCAAAGAGGTAAACTAGATAACCTTCAGGAGTGATTTAAACAAGTGATAATTAAAATAATATACTTAGAAGATTAGGACTAACTTCTCACTAATCAAGATAATTTAATCCTCACTCATAGACACAAGGGCTTGTTTAGACTTGGGATGAGTGAGAAGGCCTGGAATGGCAAGATCAACTATCTTGTTCTTGTGAGAGGTAGTTGATTCCACATGAGTGAGTATGAGTGCTGGGATTCAGTTGAGGCCACCAAGATTACTTGTGCCAGAGCCTATGAAGAATGCCTAAAGGAGATATCATGACAAACCTTGCGATGATACTCTATCTAGAACAACTGTTGTTAATTGTTTTATGTGTATGGTTCTGTGAACATACTTTATTATTATTATGTCTGGAAGCAATGTGACCTATGTCAGTGATGTGATTTGTACTTGAGTTGAGCTAAAATTGTAGTTATTGATGGCATTTATTTGGTTATGTCAGTTTGAGTCAGTATGAGTCTGCCTTTGGTTAGAGGTAGTAGATCTTTTTCCATGTTACTTTGTTACTATCTCCTAGCATGGGAGGTGGGCCTTCGGGTACCACATTGGTTGGGTGGAACATGCACCAAAATCGTTGGGTCCCCATCTATCTTCAGTACTTGGTGGCGAGACATCCAGATAGACAGCTCACGATTCTTGTTGTAATTACTTGCATTGTAATATTTTAACTTGTATAAGTTATTTTATCCCTCTTATGATTATGAGGTGGAATTTTGTAATTGTAAGCTTATCTACTATTGCCTCATTCTGGGAATGAGTGATGTAACTATTGGATTAAGATAATGATTATGAGATTGTATCTTGGTTGATTATCTTATTAGGTTATGTGGTATTCTTATAATGTATGATGTTTATATCATAAAGTTCATAATGTTATGGTTATATGTAATATGTATGTGTGGGTTTAAGTAATCCTAACCTTGTAGCCTTAGAGGTTGTTGTTAATTAGTAAGTGAATGTGTATGTTAAATGCACTTTATAAAAAAAAAATTGGTTCACTTATGATGTTAATTGCAACTTATTTTAAGGTTACTTGGCGGGGCTTTACATGCCATAGAGATACAACTCATAGACCAAGCTTGCAGAAAAACTAAACAAAAGTCAATCCAATGTCTGAAGGTAGGTAGAAAAAGTATCAGGACATTCCAAAATCCATAGGACAATAAACATTAGCACATAGAAATTCAGAGCAATTCTATTTCTCCCAAATATCCCTCTTCACAAGTAGAACACTGTCAATCATATCTTCTAATATCACATGATCCAAAACTTGCAACTCTAGATATAACACATTTGAAAACTTATGATCATCACATCTAAACTACACAAGCAAATCTTCAGAAATGAAAAAATATGGAGCACAATACAAAACACATCCCTATCACCTTGTATAATATTTATGAAATTTTTCTCAAAAGAACTTAGAAATGAAGTGACCTTGTTGAATCTACAACACCTACTCAACACTACAAACACCTTCTCATCATAGCCATGCTAGAGGTTGACATCAATGAAAATACTAATGACAACATAGTGAAACAATCTCTCCCTATATCATTGATGGAAACATTTTATGAAAAACCATCAACAACAAAAGAAACTCTGATCTTGAACTCTCAAGTAGCTCTCCCCATTACTTGGACATTTATTACATTTATTTCCATAAGTTTTTCAAACTTATTTCTTTCCCCCTTTGAAATAAATGTCAAAGGGAAACACCTACATACTTCAATTTAGTCAGAATATATGCCCCCCTTAAGAGGTAACCGTCATTAGTCCAGGAAAAAAATAATACATCTTGAATTACTCCCCTATATCGATGCACAATCTTATGCATCTAGTCGAAGAAGGAGGGGCAATAACCCCTAGCGTGTTTCTAAGATACTCAAATGTATCTTTTGGAAGAGCCTTTGTGAAATGGTCTACTATTTGATCCTTTTTATGAACATACTCCAACTTGACTTCCTTCTAAGCAACTTCCACTCTTATAATGTGAAACTTAATAGAGTAATACTTTGTTCTTGAATGAATTATAATATTTTTTGAAATTTCTATAACACTTATATTTGTTGGAACAAAACAATCTACTGAGAGGGTGGGTGAATTAGTACATCACTTTAAAATTTAACTATTAATACCTTTAAGAAGTTTAACTCCTTTTATCCCTTTATATGTATATTAAAACACATCATGAAAAGGAATAAACATCCATACACATAACATCACATAACACAAGATATGTGGAAAACCAAGGATGGGAAAAACCATGGTGAGAATAGCTGCTAGGATCTACTATCCTAATCTAGCCTAACAATGCATATCTTCTAGTTACAGATTTTAAGGGCTCCAAACCTAAGGAAACACCAATCCCTTGATTTTAGGAGAACCTACTCCAAGGAAGCACCAAATCCCTGCTTTGAGAACCTACCCAGATATCTAATGGCACCCACCACCTAGATTTTAAAAAAAGAAATTATAATTTGTTCCATAGAACATAGTTTAATGTTGCAACCTTAATTATAGCTATTCAATTCTTAGTTGTTTTCAATGCAACACAATTATTTTATTTACACATCTCTGTATTTTTGACCTTGAATGAAAACCCTTATTAATATCTTTTAACTTTTGTTTGGGTTCTACCCATTCAATACACCTCTATACTTTCCAAAAAAATTTAGTGCATTCTCTTTCTACTTCAAGAGCTCATAGACACACTGCTCAGTTCTAATGCACCATTTTTTATTAGTGCATTCTCTATCTACCTCAATAATCTAAAAATACTTTGTTCTATGTACACTAACCACTCTACTAACAATGTAGCCAAATTCTGATTTTCACTTTTGAATACCATAACTGACCTATAGGAGTTGCCTCGATATTTGCACATACATGTACAAATCTTCTACTAGGGTTTTCTTAGTGTATTATTCAACAAGTCACCTACCCATCAAACCACACACACACTTATCTAGATTTAGTTCTTTTTCTATTTTCAAGTCATTAAAAAATCTAGGGTTTTAATTTCATTTAATACATATTCTTTGTATCTGATTTTCCATCACCTACACATCTGTGTTGCCGATAGTTTATCCCATCACCAATAAAATTGGTAGTTGTCCAGAAGTTGAACCAATTAAACTAATTCATAGAGTCAGTTTATAGTCAAAACCCTCATTCACACTATCATAGCCATTGAAAGTCTTCAATTTTAAATTTGATCTATTAAGCTATTAGTTTCAGACCATGATCCATCATTCCTTGTTCATTGCTCAACTTTAAAACACAATCATTGATCTCCATCTCATATGATTTTATTAGCATAGGGTCCTATTGGGACACATGCCACTCAACCACAATCCCACAAGGTAGAGTCAAGGGCCCATAATTTCCTAGAAGGATGTCAAGCTACCACCATCTATCACCTATGTCATCGTAGAATAATTCACAACACCAATGTGAATTGACTTATCGAGAAATCATTCATCACTACCTATCTTCGTGCATCATCTTCCACTACAATCACCTATCATTTTTTCTATTCCCACTATACACTTGTCGCTTTCCTACAATCCTATCAGGCAAGACTAGGACCCACCACACACCTCGCAAGTTCATGAGGAGGCCATTGAATCAACAACCTTGATCATAGCCATTGGCCAAGCTAGGGAAAATGTTTAACGCATGACTAAAGAAATATTAAAGCCATTACATATTTTCCAAGGTAGTAATTACTAGGAAAAGGGGTCGGTCATAGAATGACTTTGATGGATTAAGTGATAACGTAAGCAACCTGCAATGGTCGATCACCAGCTGACATAAAAATAGAACTTATGATCAACACTATGACTTTAATACTTAGGTTTTATCTGCAAAACCCTAGTTTGATAAAAAATCATGAATAAATCATTCATTATCATAATTCACCTCCTCTGATCATGCAGACCATACCAATTTAATCCTATTGAAAAGCTCAAGTTTGTTTCCCAAAAATAATGCTCCACCACTTGTTCTTCTCCTATTATATGTACTTCCAACCCAATTAACATCTATATATGTAGTTAAAGTGAAGTCTCTACTCTTGGGATACAATAGTCCATAGTCAATAGTACTTTTGATATATCTAAAAATTATTTTTACTGCATTGACATGAGACTCTTTGGGAATAGCTGGAAATCTTGCAACCTTGCACATTGCTTTCATAATGTCTAGTCTTGATGTAGTTAAGTACAACAAGCTTCCAATCATTGACCTATACATTGTCTAATTTTCATTAGGGGGACTCATCTAATTTACTCAATTGACATCCAATTATCATGGGGGTACTAACTGGTCTATTGTTCTCCATTTCAAACTTCTTCATCATTTCCTTAGCATACTTAGAATGAGATATAAATATCCCATCATCAGTTTATACAATCTATAAACCAAGGAAAAATGATAGCTCTCCTAGCATTGACATCTCAAATTCTTCTTGTATTTGAGTAGAAAATAATATACACATTTTTTCATTGCTACCACCAAATATAATTTCATCCACATAAACAAAAAAACTAATCATGTGCTCACCTTATAATTAAAGTACGGATTACTATCTACAAATCCTTTCTTGAATCCCTATTGTTGTAGATACCAGTCCAATCTCAAATACCATGCTCTAGGAGCTTGTTTTAGACCATACAATGCTTTCTTCAATCTTCACACATAATCTTCTTCTTCTGATAGATGAAAACCTTCAGATTGTTCTATGTAGACTTCTTCTTCTAGGTTTCCATTTAGAAATGTAGATTTAACATCTATTTGATAAAATTTTAATCCTTTGTAGATTGAAAAAGAAAGAACATTCTTATTGATTCTAATCTTGCAATTGGTGCAATTTTTTCATCAAAATCAATTCCTTCAACTCGTGCATACCCCTTGCATTCTAACCTTTCTTTGTTCCTCACAACAATGCCATCTTCATTGAGCGTGTTTCTAAACACCCATTTAGTACCTACCACAATTTTTCTTGGAGGTCTACAAACCAATTCCCATGTTTTTTTCTTTTCTATTTGATTCAATTCCTCTTCCATTTCCTTTATCCATCTCTCATCCTTGTTGGATTCCATATAGCTCTTAGGTTCAATCTAAGAAAAGAGGGAAAAATTTACTTGTTCCTTGTTCTTTGCAAGTCTTCTCCATGTTTGAACACCTTCATTTTTATCACTAATAATTTGATCTATAGGATGATCCTTTTGTACATATTTGGTAGGTGCTCTTTCAACTTCTTCTTCAAATTCTTCTTCACTAGCAACATCTTCTTCACAATTTGATTCTTCTTCAAATTTATTCTTATCATTTTTGACATGTTTTATATCCTCATCAATCTTGACATTGATGCTTTCAACAATCTTGTGTAGCCTCTTTTTATAGCACTTGTAAGATTTAATTTAGGTAGAATATCCTAGAAATATTACTTCATCACATCTAGAATCAAAGCTTCCCAAGTTTTCATCTTCTCTCTTGATGTAGCATTTGCTACCAAATACCTTGAAATACTTGGAAGATGTAGGCTTGTTGTACCACAGTTCATAAGGTATCTTATCACTATTTGATCATATTTGAACTTGGTTTAAAATGTATACTATCTTTTGAACTACCTCTCTCTAGAACATATCTACTAAATTGGCCTCATTCAACATTGTTCTAGCCATATCCTTAACTACCATGTTCTTTATCTCAACTACTTCATTTTGTTGTGGAGTTCTTGGTGCAATATATTATCTCTTAATTCATGCTTCTCATAATACTCAATGAATTCACTTGATGTGAATTCTCCTCCTTCATTTGATCTTAATAATTTGATTTTGTTATCAAATATCCTTATCAACCATTGTTTTAAATATATAAAATCTTGTTTGCTTTCCCTACTGATATTCTTTCCAAATAGTATTTGAAAGCTTAGTTATCTTAGGCATGTGTCTTACTAGACCTCTTGAACCTACCTTCACTAGATTATCAAAATTTTCATGCCCCATTCTCCTATGCCATAACCAAATCTCATCAACTCTGACCTTTTACTTCACAAATATTATAAAGGTTGATGTCAATTCTTATTCCTTGTGCAATTTTTTTTCCATTTTTCCTTATCTTGCATCCTTCTAAATTAAATGTGACCTTATAACCATTTTCACACATCTAAATTTTACTTAGTAGGTTGTGCTTCAAACCCTCAACATATATGACATATTTGGTGGGATTTTTACCATCTTATCTCAATATTCCTTTTCCACAAATCTTTACTTTAGTGTTGTCACCCAAACTAACTGAACCTCCTTTGCATTTCTTGGGTTCGATGAATTTCTCTTGTCACCAGTCATATGCTTGGAGAAACCACTATCTATCACCCACAAGTTTTACTTTTTGGGATGAAGTGTCATTTGTGCAAGCATTGATTTTGTGGGAATTCGTTGTTTTTCTTTTCACACCATTTTAGGTTTCTTTTCCACCTTCTCTTCCTTCTTCTCAAGATATTTAGACTCCTTATCCACTCTAGGTGGTCTATTTTTATTTTTCCCATTCTTTAATTTGGTCTTATAAATTTTATTCTATAATTCTTAGCTATATGACGAAATTTGTTACAATTGTAACACATTATATTCATATCTACTAAAGGAAAATTGGATTTTTCTAGCAAAATTTGTAGTCCTTTTAGGAACTACTCTACATTCTCTAGCCCTATTACCAAATTTATTACATGTATAAGAATACACGTAAAAGTATGAAGAGTACTTGGTCATATAATTTCTTTGAGCAGGATGAGGGGGTCTTCTTTGCATTGGTTTCTTCAGATTTCTTATGCTTGCGAATCCATCAACATCGGTTCTTTTTATGTTCTGCCTCTTCTTTTGATGATAATAAACTAATTATTTATTCTTCTTGTCTTCAACATGATTCTTTTATTCCTCAACATTCTTCAACTCAACTAGTTTCTTCTTATTTATAGATGTATTCTCATTGCATGCTTTCTCACCATTTGTACCAAACTTTTCTCCTACTCTAAATCTCTCATACAATTTCATAGAAGCATTAGTAAAGGTACTATTTTCTTTCTCAAGACCTAAACTAGATTTTTCTTTGTTAGAGGGCTTTTGTGTGCTTAATAATCCATCAAGAATTATCGAGCCTCCCTTCAACTTCAGGCCTTTCTCTATCTTTTATCTAGCCTTTTCTAAATATTTTCTTAAGGAAACTATTTCTATCTCTAGGTGCATACATTTGTTCAGTTCAGAGTGTAACTTCAAATTCACTAAATATTCAATACTTTTGGCTTATTCTACTTGTAGCTTCATTCTCACCACCATCTGATTAGACTCTTCAATATTTTTGATTAATTTTTCAATTTCCTTTTGAGAAAGCTTATTTTGATGTTTATTCTCCTTTTTCATTTTTCAATCTCTTCTCTTAGATCATCAATTTCATCTAGGGCACAAATGAGTTCTCCTTCTAGGTCAACTTCACCTTCCTCTTCACCAAGATATTCAACCTTTCCATCTTCCCAGGTTCTTCAGATTATTTTTCCATGAAAAGAAATTCATTTTCCTCCACCACAAAGGCACAATATAGCTCATCCTTTGAACTATCACTGATATCAGCTACACCATCTTCTTGAATAGATGAAATCTTCTTATTCTTCTAAAAATTCCTTCTCTTGAGGAATGAGGGTTTCTTCATCTTACCATCTACTTATTTTCCATAGTTATCCTTCTTATTGTAAGTAAATTTAGTAGTGAAATGACCTACTTTACCATAGTCAAAATAGTTTAAGGGTAACTTAGCTCTATATTTTTCAGAGCCTCTCCTTAATCTCCTGATGAATTTTGCCTCTTCCTCATCAGTCTCTTCATGATTGGATGTAGATTTTTCCTCTTTGTCTTTCTTGGACATCTCAACATTTTCCTTGTTTGAAGCCTTGAATGTATCTTCTCTTTTGGATGGTTTTGCATTTCCCATTCTCATTTCATATGCAATGAATATGCCATGTAGTTCATCGTGAGTGATTTTGTTAATTTGTCTTCCTTCCTCAATAATAGATATCTTGGCATCATATTTGGTTGTCATAGACCTTAAAAAAATTTGAACAATGAATATATCCTTTACCTCCTCTTTAAATCCTCTAATTGAGTTTACCAATTCATCAACTTTGAGAAGATAATCTGCAATCTTTTCTTCTTCACTCATCTTCAAACCTTCAAACTTGGCTCTAAGAATTTGTAGCTTTTCCAACTTTAATTTTTCATCTCCTTCATAAATTCTCTTCAAATTACTCTAGGCATAATGTGTAGTTTGACAATGCATCACCTTGAAAAATATTGAGCTTTTCAATCTATAGAGAATAACATGCTTTTCCTTTGCATTCTTCTTAGAGTATTTGTTTCCTGTAACATCAATAAGAATAGTAGATGGAGGTGTATATCCATTTTTGACAGACATCTAAACATCAAATCCTAAAGATCCCAAATATGTCTCCATCATAATTCTCCAGAAGGCATATGTTGATGCATCAAACCGAGGTACCTTGTTTATAGAAGAACCTTCTTGACTGGCCATTGTGTTCACTTTTCCAAGATCTACCTGAGCCGATTAAGCTTCTCCTAGGGAACTAGGGCTCTGATCCCAATTGTTGAAACACAACATTCTACTCAGAGGGGGGTCAATTAGTAGATCACTTTAAAATTTATCTCTTAATACCTTTAAGAATTTTAAATCCTTTTAGCCCTTTATATGTAGATTCAAACAGGTCATGCAAAGGAATAAACATTCATAACAGGATATACATGGAAAACCCGGGATGGGAAAAACCATGATGAGAATAGCTCTACTAGGATCTACTATCCTAATTCAACATCATAATGAATATCTCCGAGTTACAAATTTTAAGGGCTCCAACCCTAAGGAGACAAAAATTCCCTAATTTTAGTAGTACCCACTCCAAGGAAGCACTAACTCCCTACTCTGAGCACCTACCCAGATATTTGATGGCACCTATCACCCATATTTATAAACAATAAATTATAATTTGTTCCAAAGAACACAGTTTAATGTTGCAACCCTATTTGCAAATATTCAATTCTTTGTTGTTTTCAATGCAACACAATTCTTTGCTTTGTACCTCTCTCTATTTTGCACCTTGAATGTAAAACCTGATTAAGATCTTTTGACTTTCATTTGGGTTCTACTCATTTACTACACCTGTGCACTTTCCCATTTTCTTTTAGTGCATTCTTTATCCATATCAAGAGCTCACAAAAACACTTTTCAGTTCTGTTGCATCCTTTTTTATTAGTGCATTCTTTGTCCACCTCAAGAATGTCATAATACTCTTTGTTGCATACACTAACCATTGTATTAACAACATATCCAAATTTTGATTTTCACTTTCGAATACCATTACTGACCTACAAAATTTTCCTTGAGATTTTCACATACACATACATATCCTCTATTAGGGATTTTTTAATGTATTCTTCAACAAGTCACCTACCCATCAAGCCACACACACACTTATCCTCATTTAGTTATTTTTCTATTTTTAGCACACTAAAAAATCTAGGGTTTTAGTTTCATTTAATAGATATTCTCTATATTTTATTTTCTAACACCTACACATCTGTGTCATTGACAGTTTATCCCATTAAACTCATTCACAAGGTTAGTTTGCAATCAAAAACCTCGTTCACATTGTCGTAGCTATTGAGAGTCTTCAATTTTAAATCTAAGTAATTGATCTATTGTTTTCACACCATGATCCATTGATCCCTATTCATTGCTCACCTTTAAAACAAGACCATTGGATTAAAGTCTTTAAAATAATCACCATTGATCTCCATCTCATTCTTTTGCTTAGTGTAGGGTCCCACTAGGAAATATGTCACTCACCCACAATCCAACAGGGTAGAGTCAAGGGCCTTCAATTTCCCAGTGGGGTTGTAGGCTATAGCCATCTGTTACCTATGTCATCATAAAAAAATTCACAACACCGATGTGAATTGACTTATCAAGCAATTATTCATCACCACCTATCTTCGTGAATAATCTTCCACTACCATTGCCTAGAATTTGTGTTGGTCTCACTATACACCTGTTTCTTTCCTACAATCTCATAAGGCAAGACTAGGACCCAAAACACACACCATAGGATGGAAGGGAGGCTATTGGATCTAACAAGCTTGATCATAGTTGTTGATAAAGCTAGGAAAAATGTTTAACACTGACTTAAGAAATATTAAAGTCATTACCTATTTTCCAAGGTGGTAATAATTAGGAAAATGGGCTAGTCACAAAATGATTTTGATTTCTTAAGTGACAACTTAAGCAAATTTCAATGGTTGATCACCAATCAACAAAAACATAGAATTTCTAATCAACGCCATGATTATAATACCTAGGGTTTATCTACCAAAAACCTAGTTTGATCATAAACTATATGAATAAATCATTCCTAAGAACAATTCACCACCTCTGATCATGCAGACCATACCAACTAAATCCTCTTGAAAAATCCACATCGAATAAACCATCAGGTTCCTCCACAGACCAAAAGATATATGTGCAACAAAATTTCAATATTCCATGAAAAATTTGCAACATTCTAAGAAAATTTACAACATTGTAAAGACATACTTTTCAATCCATTATATTTTACCAAGTCTTCTAGAATTTGATCCACTACCTCTCTGATCTCCCCATTGATATCAATCACATTTTTGACATTAATGACAATATTATGCCAATAGTATTATAACACAAGATAGGAATAGGTTCATCATATGATAATGTGATATCTTTTAAGGTTTGATTCATCCACAACACCTATGTGCAAAAAGATGCTAGAACAATATATTTTTCCTATACAATAGATAATGACATTGAATCATGTTTCTTACTTGTCCAAGAAACTAGCATGTTTCCAAGGAAGAAAGAACCTCCATTTGTACTTATTTTTTCATCACTACAACTTGCCTAATTTTCATCTATATAAGAACTCAAAGAGAGGTCAATATCCTTAGAATACCATAGATCATAGTTCAGAGTGCCCTACAAATATCTGAATGTCCTTTTGACTACTACCAGATGTTATTATCTAGGATATTCTTGAAATCTTGCCACAAGACATACTATATGCATAATATTAGGTCTATTTGTAGTTAGGTATAGTAATCCACCAATCATGGATCTATATTTGGTCTGATCTATCCTAGGATATTCATCACTTTAGCTTAATTTACAACCAATAACCATGGGATTACATACTCATTTAGAGTCCTCCATTCCAAGATTATTTAACATTTCCTTAACATATTTTCATTATGAAATTAATATAACTTTTTTTGATTGAAAAATTTATAGCCCAAGGAAGAAAGTCATATCTCCAAGTATTGACATTTTAAACTCATTTTGCATATCCTCTATAAGCATTTTACACATTGCTTCATTTACTCTAAAGATTATGTTATTAAAATACACAACCACCATCAATATTTGATCTCTCTCAACTTTGAAGTAAAGGTTGCTATCTACGGTACCCTTTTTTAATCCTTGCTATAGTATTTATCCAATCTTGCATACCAAGATCTAGGAGTCTATTTGAGCCCATATAATTCCTTCTTCAACCTGCAAACCATATCAAGATCTTTTGATAACTAAAAACATTTTGATTATTCAATGCACTTCTTATTCTAACTCAACATTAAAAAATTTAGACTTTACATAGATCTGATATACGTTGAAGTCTTTATATGTTCCAAAATCCAAAAACATGCCAATAGCTTCCATCCTTGATACGAGAGAGAAAATCTCTTCAAAATATATTCCTTCCACTTGTAAGTATCCTTTACACACTAGCCTAGACTTTTTTTTCTAATAACTTCTCCATTCTCATTCAATTTTTTTTTGAAAACCCATTTAGTTCCTATCATATTCTTGTTTTTTGGTCTTGGTTCTAGTTCGGGCCATGTTCGATTCTTCTCAATCTGCATTAGCTCTTCTTCCATATCTTTAATCTAGTTTTCATCTTTGTATGCTTCAGTAACTATCTTAGGTTCTACTTTAGAAATTAAAAAAATAAAATTACCTGTTCCTCTTCTATAACAACTTTTCTTCTTATTAACACACCTTTTCTCTTGTTTCCAATTATTTTATCATTAGAATGATATTTTTGTGCATGCTTATGAGTCTTAGGATTCTTTTTCAGAGCTTATTTCTCTTCCACTAGCATCTCTTTTTATTTCACTTCTTCTTTCTCTTCTTCACTACAAGGGGGTTCATCAAATTCGTATCCTTCTATAAACATTAAACTCTAATGTGATTCTTCATCCACTTTGATACTTGCACTTTCAACTATATTTTTTAGCCCCTTGTTATAACATTTGTATTCTTTTCTCTTTGTAGAGTATCCAAGGAAAATTCCTTCATCATATCTTGCATCAAAATTTCCTAAGTTTTCTTCATCCCTAATGATATAGCATTTACTTCCAAACACTCTGAGATATTTAACTTTAGGATTTTCTCCATACCATAGCTCATAGGGGGTCTTTCAACTGTTCAACATTATGTTTCCTCTATTGAGAATGTAAACTATGATATGGATAACTTCTCTCCAATAGACATCTAATAGATTTTCTTCCTTCAACATGGTTCTTTCTTTCTCCTAAACTGTCATGTTCTTCCTCTCCACAACTCCGTTTTGTTGTGGAGTCCTAGGAGTTGATAAATGTCTTTTTATCCCATGATTTACATAATAACTATTAAACTCATTTGAGGTGAACTCACCACCTCTATCAGACCTTAAACATTTTATTTTCAAATCTTTTTTATTATCAATCATAGATTTAAATGCTTTAAACTTATCTAAAGCTTCTAATTTTTCTTTGAGAAAGGTCACCCAAGTCATTCTAGAGTAATCATTTATTAACAATATAAAATACCTATCACCTTGAGGGATTCTTGTTCTGGTAGGTTTGCATAGGTCTATTTGCACCAACTCCAAAGGTCCTATAGTATAATATTCCTTACCTTTGAACTTGTTCTTTTTTTATTTTTTAAACTGACACTCTTTGCAAATGACATTGATAGGATTC
Organism: Sequoiadendron giganteum; assembly: GCA_007115665.2. NCBI lineage: Eukaryota > Viridiplantae > Streptophyta > Pinopsida > Cupressales > Cupressaceae > Sequoiadendron > Sequoiadendron giganteum. The sequence goes on from CM021104.1 coordinate 664,854,825, forward strand.
ATAATTATTGGCATGTCTCCCATAGCACGAATAGAGTTGATCTTCACAAGGCTATCAAAATTGATATGACACATTCTTTTGTGCCACAACCAACTTTTATTGATTTGAGTCATAAATAATCTATCACCGACACTTTTGAATTGATAACTAATTCCTTTTGTCCTTGTTCGTGCAACAACCAAGGTTACACACCTTCCTTTTTTGATTTCACAACCATCATCTTGAAGCAGGTCATATTGTATCCTCTGCTATATATTTTCCTACACTAAGAAGATTATGTCAAAGACCCTTGACATAAAGAACATCATTTGTCTTCTAATTTCCATCAAAACCAATTGAACCTTCTCCATAGATCTTAGTAGATTTTTCATCACCAAACTTAACAAAACCACCATAATACTTCTTAAGATTAAAAACCTTACTCTTATCACCTGTCATATGATTTGAGCATCAACTATCAATTATCTAGTATTTTTTCACCTCTCTTACATGAAATGAAGTAAACATAGTTCCTTTAATAATGTGACTTGTTTGTAGAGAAATTTCCTTCACGCATCTTTTAAGATTAGTAGAATTATTTCCAACATTCAAATACATGAACACAAATTCATCACTTTACTTATCCAGGAATTTTGATTCCTCATCATGAGATGTGCAACTATCTTCTTTAAGATAATAACTCTTCTTGAAAGATTTAACTTTATGATCTTTGTGTTTTCCATTTGAAACTTTTCCTATATATATTTTGAAGCATAATCACCTATCTTTCCAAATATGAAACACATGATGGGAAAATTACCTCTGTATTTGCCAATGCCTTTTTTCAATCTTCTTAAAAAATTCACTTTCACTTTATCAATATCATCTAGATCAGATTCCTCATTCTTTTCTTTCTTTCTTACTTTAAAAGTAGTTTGTTTCATTGAGGTATATTTATCAAACTCTCTTAATTCAAAAGTAGTTAAAGCACCAAAAAATTAATCTCTAGTATATTCATTGAGATTTTGAGCTTCCTCAATAGAATAAACTTTAGCACTATAAGATATAGGAAGGGTTCTCAGTACCTTTTTCACAATCTCATTTTCCTCCAGTTTTCCACCAAGACCATTGATGGTATTGACAATTTCATCCACCCTATGCATGTATCCTACAATATATTCATCCTCTAACATCCTTAAAGTTTCAAATTTTCCCTTCAAATTTTGCATCTTTGCTTGCTTTACCTTGGCATCTCCTTCATAATTTTTTTTTAACTTCTCCCAAACCTCTTTAGCATTTTTATAGCTTATCACCTTTGCAAGTTCTAAATCAAAAAGACCACTCAAAATAGTATTCATTTATCTTCCATTGTTCTCATACTCCTTGATATCATCTTCACTTTTCAGAGGAGTATTAGGAATAGTATATCCATCTTCAACTGATTCCCATATGCCAAACCCTAATGAGATAAGAAATTCTTCCATCTCGGCCTTCCAAATAGTATAATTTGTTCCATAAAAAATAAGAGCTCTAACACCATTCCTATGCATCATCTAGATGTAACTCAAGTGATTAGGATTCTTCTAAGGAACCTCTACTCTAATACCAATTTTTAGGCACACATGACAACTAAGATAGGGGGTGAATCAGTTGAGCATTAAAACCTTCAAACCTCAAATATCCTTCTCTAGGTCGGCTTCAATAAAATGTATGCAATTGAAATGTGAAACCACCAAATAGGTTAGCACCAAACACATCCATGGTGGAAATAATTTAATGTGGACTACATAAGGGGTTAACCAAGACCCAAATCTACACCAACACACTACACTAAGCTTCCACAAAACATGAAGCACATCCAAAAATAGTGATCATACACCAGGTTGGCCAAACTAACATTAACACTATAAAGAAACAAAATTCACACTTCACAAAGTCAAAGATATCCTATGGACCACTTAGCAACATCACAAAACATCCCAAAATATTCCAAAATCAACATAATATTCAAAAGTAGTGATGCATACACATGAAATAAAAATGCTATCATCCTCTGCAACAAATCAACCTTCCATAGAGATACAAATCATAAACCAATCTTGTGGAACACTGAAACACATTTCAATCAAAGGGAAGGTAGGTACAAGTAATATTAACACATTTCCAAATTCGTAAGACAAGAAAGTTTAGCATGGATAAATGTGGAGAAATTCCATTTCTCCTAGATATCCCTCTTCACAAGCTAGACATTGTCAATCATATCTTCTACTACCACACAATCTAGAACCTGAAACTTTGGATATAATACCTTTGAATACTTTCAATCATCACATCCAAATCACACAAGAAAATCTTTAAGAATGAAGAAATGTAGAGAAAAATAAAAAACACATCCATGTCAACTTGTACAATCTTTATGTAAATTTTCTCAAAAAAAATTGGAAACCAAATGACCCTATTGCATCTGTAACACTTGATTAACTCCAAAAATATCTTCTCATCATAGCCAAACTAGAGGTTTATAGAAATGACAACACTAATGACAACATCGTGCAAGAAAGGGATGAATGGAAAGAGAGAGAGTGATGGAGGGAGGTAGAGAGAGGGGGGAAATAAAGAGATATAAGTAGAGACATAGATATAGATAGGTAGAGAAGGAGAGGGGAGAGGGGAGCGAAAGAGAGAGAAAGAGATATTATAGAGGTAGAGATGGGTAGGGAGAGATAATTTTTGAGATATAGAGAGAAGTAGCGATAAAAAAAATAGAGATGGAGAGATTGAGAGATGGAGATAGGGAGAGAGAAAGAGGGAGAGAATGGGAAATATGGAAAGAGAAAAATACAGAGGGGGAGATATAGATGGATAGAAAAATAGATGAATAAATGAGGAGAAATAGGTAGAGATATAGGTCTAGAAAGGGAGAGAGAGAGAGAGAGGGGGAGAGGAGGAGAGAGGGAGAGATAGCTCAATATATATAGAGGAAGAGGGGAGATGGAGAGACATGGGGAGAGAGGGAGATATATAGAAAGATATATCTAGAGGTATAATGAGAGAGATGTGAGATAAAGATAAGTAGAGATAGAAAAACCTAGTTGGAGAGAGAGGAAGGGAGGGAGAAAAGGGGATAGATAGGGAAATATGAGAAGATATAGAGAGAGGAAGAGGTAGAGATAGAGATACAAGATAGAGAGGGATGAAAGGAGGGAGACATGTATAGAGATGGAGAGAGAATTATAGGGAGAGAAGAAGATGAGAGAGGGTGAGTGATATACAGAGAGGGAGAGATATAGAGACATATGGTGATCGAGATAGAGAAAGATATGGATAGAGAGAGAACAATATATAGAGAAGAGGGGAGAGTGAGAGATAGAGGAGAGGGAGAGATGAGATATATAGAAAGAGGGCTGATATGGATAGATATAAAATGATAGGGATAGAGAGAGGGGGTTATAGAGAGATAAAGATAGGGAAATGGAGATAGATAGGTAGAGAGGGAGAGAAAGGGATAAATCAATCAACATATAGAAAGAAAGGGGATAGAGAGGAGGAGAGGGAGAGAAGGAGAGATATATAGAGATATAGAGGGAAAGGAAGAGAGAAAGGGTTATATAGAGAGAAATAGATATAGGCGAGTAGAGATGGAGAGAGGGAGATAGAAATATGGAGAGATAGTAAAATATAGGAAGAGAGGGGGATATTGGTAGAGAGATAGGTCTAGAGAGGGGAATATGGAGAGAGAGAGAGAGAGAGATCTCAATATATAGAGAGGGAGAGGGAGAGAGATATATAGATAGATAGGAGGATATATAGAGATATAGAGAGGGATCTAGGGAAAGAGATTGAGAGATAGGAAGATAAAGGTATAGATAGATATATGGAGATAGAGGTAGAGGTAGATATAGAAAGATAGATTTGGAGGGATGTAGATAGATAGATAGATAGATATATAAGGAGATAGATAGACAGATAGATATGGAGAGAGAGAGGTAGGGAAAGATATGGATAGAAATACATAGAGAGATAAGAAGAGAGAGATGACCCGAGAGAGATGGATTGAATAAGAGAGGTAGAGATAATAAGATATATATAGAGAAAGAGAGGGAGAGGGATAGATAGGAAGATATAGGAGAAAAGAGTTAGAAACAAAGGAGGTAATATATACAAATAATAGGAGGGAGAGAGATAGAGATAGAGAGAGATAAATAGTAAACTAATGCATGTATGATAGATATATAAATTTAGATAAAGAGAGGGAATGGAGGGATATTTAAATAGAGGGAGAAGAGAGGATTAGATGGATATAGAAATATGGAGTGATAGGGAGAGAGGGAAATATATAGATTTGCATATATGACTTGTGAGAGAGAGAGAGAGAGGAGGGGAGATAAAGAGAGAGGGAGATATGGAGAGCTAGAAAGGTAAATATAGAGATAGAAAATCATATATAAAGAGAGGTAGAGAGATATGGATAGAAAATGAGAGTCAGAGATAGAAGTAAATATATGGAGAGAGAGAGAGAGAGGAATATAGAGATATATTCATAGAGATGTCTGAAGAAGGAGAGATGGATATTCAAGGAGATAAAAGGATAGGTATCTAGAGATAAAGAGAGAGAGTGGAAGATAGAGGTAGAGATGAAGATAAGGGAGAGAGGGAGGGGGGGAGAAATAGCTAGAGAGAAAATATGAAGAGATAAATATATAGAGAGATAGACATAAGGAGAGAGACTGATAGGTAAATATGGAGATATAAAGAGATATAGAGGGATACTTGGAGACATAGGTATAGAGAGATATAGATAATGAGATATTGATAGAGAGAGAGAGGGAGAGATATAGAGATATGTAGAGTGGGCAAGAGAGAAATAAGGTGATAGATAAAATTAATAAAGAGGTGGAGAGATGGAGAGATGGAGAGTGGAAAGATAAAGAGGGAGAGAGGGGGATGGATGAATAAATATGTCCTTTTATCGCTAATTCTATATCTTCCTCTCTCCATCTCATTGTATCTCTATATTTCACTCTTTCTTTCTAAATAATCATATCTCTCCCTCCCTCTTGGTTTCATTTTTCCTTCACATTAACTTGATCATGTTATAATATGATTGTACTATAATGCACTTGCATTATATCTTCTTTTGGTATTTCCAACCCTTAGGGTTGGATTTTCCTTGGGAATCCAACAAAAATGATTGGACTTACATGTCAATAACCACATGAATGTTTTTTGTAAATTGTTAAAAATGACTAAATCTTGAGTGTTCTCTTCATCAATTTTGTACATCCTTCAATGACAAGTTAAAAATATCACAATAACATCAAGCTCTCTCTTACCTTTCTAACCATGTAATTTTCTCAACACTTCAAATATGCTAAGGTTTTTATCTTCAATTTTTTTTTCCAGTGTCTTAATTTTTTTCCAAAAACGTATGTATAGTATTTTTCGTTTGTCTTTTATACATTCATCAAAATTTGAAACAAATTATATTTTTTTATTCTACACTCTATTCAATAAACATGAAAAAAATGATTAGTTCTCAAAAATTAGGGGGGAGCATGCTCAATTTTTTCTTTTCAGGATGTGTCAACTTTGAAAATAGGTGAAAAATCACATATTGATTAAAAAATTAATAAAAATTGAAGGCATAAACTACATGGTATTAGCTAATTTTTAACTAAATTGATTTTTCAAATACTTTAAAAAATTTAACATTTTAGGGGCAGCACACCATATCACATGTTATATTATTCTAACAAAAAAGGAACAGTTTGTGTGCACCCCTTATTTGAACCCCTTAATATCCACCATTTTCAAAACAAATTAGTAAATTAGAAAATAGATTTTGAGCATTATAACTTTTTTCTTTGTCGTGTCTTCAATTTTTGAGTGTAACTATCTTCAATTTCTCATCCAATATTAGGTTTCTTTATCTCAAGGAAAAAGTGGCCTCTTAAGACTGCACTTTGGTCCTTCATTTCCATGGACTTACCCTTCAAGGGATTAAAATTATAGATAGCATTTACAAGAAATTGTTTGAATCATTTATTCTTGTCAACCCTCCTAGATTTAATGCTATCAAATCCTAGTTACTTTCAAATGGGAATGATTCCATAATGGGACTTCCATTAGCCAACAATATGTTTTCTAACCTCTCCTATGATCACTTTCTAGGATAGATCTTAAGGTAATTTTTCCTAGACCAATGGCATCAAATCATTTCATTAAAGAATTTATTTTTATTACAGACCCCTTCTCTAGAACCACTAGGGATTAGATGTCTTGGCCTCATTTTAAGCTCAAATTTAGGCTCTTCAACCAAGATTGTGAGGCTTTTGAAACCATTGTGGACTTTTTCTTTCTTGAGATGCTTCACAAGATTGGGATTTCAAGCACTAGATCCTATTGGAAGGAATGAAAACATGGTATCCCTTTTCATAATTACAATCCATGTAAATGATATTTATCACTCTCTCCAATCCACCAATGATTCAAACTTTCAACAATAGATAGATCAATCTATTGCCACTCACTAGCAACACAAGATTTAAATAGTTTTGTTGGTCATTCTAGAATGCATGGTTTCTCATTTTACTTGGTCTCTTCTCTCCAACTATCTCCACATTGGATCTTGTTTAATCTATCTAGGTGTATTTAATGCTTGCTACCCTTTTGTAGTCATCTAGAGATTCTCAAGCATATTTTCTAGTTTTATCCATAGGGTCAAGATTCTTGGATTTGGATTCACGATTTCCCCAAGCCTTTTTGAACTTATCATTTCTCATGACACATGATTTTTCCAAGAAAGTGTCCAAGAATGCTAGCTAAATTATGTAACATTATTTTTAAGAACTTCTATGGATTCTCATTTTTATTGCATTTTGAAGCCTTTATTTATTATTATATGATGTCACATATTTAAGCACAATAAAATAATATTATCCTTGGAATTTTCTCACCTAAAAACCATTAGCAAGGAATGAGTTAATGTCCCCTATACTAGTAGTTATGTGCTACTTTCTACATCTAGTGCAAGGAACCATAATTACAAGGATACATCAAGACGCCCATCTCATGACTCACATGTCTCACATTGTTAGATCCTCTACATAGAGTTTATGCTTGGTCCTAGTAGTAAGATGAGGAATGTATTCCTTCTCAACCTTATAATAAGGGTAATTTTGGGACACCTAGTATTGGTAAACTCTCTTGGCTAAGTCTTACATTTATCCAATTCAAAATGACTATATATACAAGAAGATGAAAATACCATGAAAGATTGGAAGCCTATTCCTAATGGTGAGGACCTCCACTATAATTGGAGAAATCCCAATGATAAATACCTACCTCCTATTACTAGAATAACACTCATTTCTCAATAGTTTAACCTTTCATTTATTGTTTTCTTTAAATATTCTCCTTACATAAACTTTTGTAAAGGTGATGTCATTTCACCTATTTTTTATATAAATTAATATATACTATATATTTTGAAAGAAAAAGAAAAAAACCTTGTTTAAGTTAAATAAATCTTATATAAATGATAGAGAGAAGAATAAAAATTTATAATACATTATTTTCTAATTTAATTAATTTCTAATAATCTGTTATGAAACCATGCCCTTGTAATAGGATAGCAAAAGGAAAAGAACTTATATAAACAATTCATATAATTTTCAATCAAATGAACTCTACTTAAAAGTAACAAGCCTTGACCATTAATTTGATCCAAATTGTACTATTACAAATATTTAGTAATATAAAAGAATTGAGTTTCCTCTATTTAATAATAATAAGAATATATGTTGGAACACATTTATATATGTCTTCAACACAAATCACAAGTGGGAGATCTGGCTGACATCTTATTCATAATCACAACTACTGCAAATAATGTTTCATTTTCCTTGTAATACATGCTTTCAGTTCTTATAATTCCACAGCTAAGGAGCACCTTTCTGGCTGGTATCAATATTGGGAGGAGGGTTTCCCTGAGTAGGCACAGTACTGATAGTTGGGGAACACAGGTAATTGAAGAGGCTGTATGCTGATATTACTGCAGAAGCTGCCATAACAAGAAACCCTAGAAACTCCATACTCACAGAAGCTGATGCATGTCTCAGAAACTTTTTCTCAGCGACACCATATAATCCTTGAGTTTGAAAGAAATCTCTCATTAACATTATGTATGCTATGCCTGCAGAATTACTAGACAAAAGTATATAGGCCATAACCTGTCTCATCACAACCAATATGTTTTAGGAACCATATGATGTTAAAATTTCTTAGAAATCTTAAAGAAATCTTTTCTAATAGTAAACTAATATGAAATCCATGCCTGATCGAGGATAAAGCTGAGGTAGAAATAGAATGCTCCAATGGTACCACCAAGCCCTAGAATAATCCTTATGAAGGAATACAGACAGCCTATCACGTTGGCAGCTACAACATATCTGCAACACATGATATCCTTCAACAGCTAAACCCAATTAAGAATATCAACTTAAAAGAAAATAACTGCTTAAAATGCTTGCCTGAAGGCCTCCCAGTCCCTGAATCTGTAATATAGGACTTCAACTTGGTTGTATTCACTGGTTGATGTCACTACATCTGTTGTCTTGACTGTTACCATTACAATTAAAGATATCATGAGAAGCACAAAGGTTATGATTCTTAGAATCAGATTCTGAATTGCAGAGGTCTCCATTATTTGATCTCTCAAAAACTATGAAATATATACATTCCACCCTTCTCAATCCCTTATTTATATTCATAATGTTGAATGGTGATAGGAATTATTCTTATTGTTGAATGCAGAGAAGAAGTAGTTTCTCAGCATGCCATAAGCCAACTGGTTAAGTGATTTTTTATTGTTCTAATAGCGTACCTGAACATGGCCATGAGCTATGTGGATAATGGGAAGTCGATTTTTTAATGCAGAGTCATGTATTATATTTGATGAATGACTTGGATTCTGTGAAGCTTGAGAAGTAAAATTCCCACTACAATTAATATGAAGAATGCTTGGTTTTAAAGCTTAGGTTCCAATTTGTTTTGTTCAGTTTAGATTGCTACAGCGAAGATAAAGGAGACTGGTAAAGTCAACTGCTGATTTTTCCATGGATATGTTTTGATACGTAACGTGTGCTTGAGCCTTTCAAATGACTTCTCACGAAGGATTTGTATTTTCAGTGGCAATTATATTTTTTATAAAATAATGTTACACATATTCATCAAAAAGTAGTGGAAAATGTCACACTCTTAAAGGTCCTAGGAGGCTAAGATCCTGAACATAAAAACATATAACTTTTATTATTTAGAAAAATTAATAGAATATTTTAAATTGATAAATTATAATAACTTATTACCTTTTTTATTTGTTGAAGTGATAGATGTTTTTTCAACATTTATTTTGATTTAAACTTATTCAAAAAGTTAGAATAGACATTCAATGTTATAGAATAATATATTTTATTATTGTGAAGATTCATGTTTTTCTAATAGACAATTGAAATAATTATACATTTAAAAAGATAAAATCTTAATCTTGTAGGTTGTGGTATTATAAGATATGTAAATAATATAATAGAACATATACAACACAATATGTACTAAGCTAAAGCTTACTTCATAAACACCGTATTAGGGAATAAACTTAATCAACAATTTAATAATATATACTTTTTAGTTGACAGGTTGTTACTAATATCAAAAGTCAATATCCACTCTAAAAGGAGAGAACATAGCATTACTATCTATAGCTTGCACCATGACATTGATTTTCATTGTGTAAGCATCAAGGCAAAAAAAAAAAATCTCTATTCATATTTAAGTCTCTTTTGCATGCATACATTATAATTTATATAGTTTATTAAATCAATTTTTCCTATTTTTGTGTCAGTTAATTTTATAAAATTGGTTAAAGTTTAGGGAGTCATGTATTTAAATAAAAAAATATCATGAATGTGCGATTGAATATGAGGGATGATTTTGTTTTACAAATTTTATGCATATAAATAATAAAATTATTTGTGTGAAGAATATCTTTATAATAATTTGGGGGATTTATATCAAATTCAATTGTCAAAAAATCTTATGAAAGAATATCTATTGTTTGGAAATGAATAATGGTGATTTAGTGATTGAGCACATGAATGAGCTTCACAACTTGGTGAGCTAGTTGGAATATATGGATTTAAAAATGGACAGTAAAGATCTTTATATAACTATCACATGTTCTTATCTTAATAGTTGGGACAGTCTTGTGATGTTAATCAATAGAACAATCTTAATGTTGAAGCCTAATGAGGTGGTAGGTTCACCAATTTATAAGTAGATAAAGTGGAAAAAAATTATTAAAGATGCCTTGTCTATGAGAGGTCATCCTAAAGATAGGAGAAGAATAAGAAAAAGGAGAATTGTGCCAAATCTAAGGGGGGATATAAGTTTACTATAAAATCCAAGGTGAGATATTGGGACTAAGATAAGATTGGGTACATCCAAAGAGACTAGAAAAAAATAACACAAGTAGTTGAATGATGGTTATACTATAGGATCTCCAATGATGATTATGGTTTTTCAAAGATTTTTTGTTCAAGTTTCATCATTTCTAAGAATCTCATTCAATAATTTACACTACCTATTGGGATTGTCAAGATTTAGAACCAAATGAATTTCCCTAATCAAAATTGATGATTGAATATTAATAACTAAGATAAAAGAGACATATCTCCTACACTTTGATCTCTATAAGTTTCAAGAGGGTTTACCAATATATATCACAAACATAAATGTTAGGAATGGAAAAAAATTTACTCAAAATAATTAATAAGTGGAAAATAGCCAATTAGTTTTGACCGATTCGTCTTGAACTATCTGCTAATGAACTAGGTATTTGAGACATAATTTAATCCAACTTTTTCACTAATTGACAATGTGTTAGCTCATGACTAATTTAATAGGATATGTTGGAATACCAAAAAAGAATAATTCATAGTAAATTTGTTGAGGTTTTTAATATAATAGAACTACAAAGCATCCTTTTTATAATTATGCAAATTAGAAATGAATAAACAACATAAATTACACTTAAGGGGATTTATCATTTTAAAATGTGAAGTGATTATTTAAATTAAATTATAAACTAGTGCTTTATACCTATGTGATAGAATCAAGAGCAATATGCTTAAAGCATTCAATTATACCATATATGATTTTATAAATGTTTAATGTGATTGAAATTTCCTTGCAAGGATCAATCCCTTAAAAAAATGATTTCACCTATGAAATACAACTTATATTTAGCTATCCCTTTTTCAACTCAGTTATACTTTGTATTGTGCCAAAATAATATGCAAACATTTTTTGAAGGCAGAATAATCAATATCAACAACAAAAATATAAATTATATATATAGAAATTATGAAATTCCCTAAAATAATTGAAAGATTATGGGAGAAAATTAAATAAAATAGATGGAACTTGATCTTACATCAGTTATATGAGAAATTTATAAATGAACTGTTATAGTGACTGGCATAGAAATTAATCCTAGTCTCTACTCACCCAAAGCATGGAAAGGAATTATATTTGCATTAGTAGTGGTCTAAAAAAACTATTAATATTTTTTACATAGAAAATAATATCTTCTTATAGTTAAGTAACACTCACCTCATATGGATATAACCTCCAACTATAACTAGCCTTTTTAAAAACTTTCCAAGGTCTAATCTCTTGAAAGACAAGAAAATTCTTGATGTTATAAATTCTTTAGAAAATCCATGGCGATAAATGAATATAACACTCATCTTAATATGGAATGAAGCATGTATTAAAGAAGATAATTATTGGCATGTTATCTTGAAGGTACATGTTACTTCCCAAGATGTCAATAATGTATTCAAAGATGATATTTATTACTTTATCAATAGGAAATTATCAACTACTCACCCCTATTGTACCATCAAACAATACACCAAAACCTTTGAGATGGAGACAACTTCAATTGGCATTGATTGTAAAGTGGAAATATTTTTTTTCTCTAGTGTTGTTTGTCCTACTCATATGCAATATATTTATTTGTACCTTGAAACTTGTATTAGATAACCCAAGAAATTTCCTTCTTCATGCCTTATATGCTTGAATTCATTATAACAAATTATCCACTTACTCCAAACTCCATCATTCTCCTTGAAGTAATTTAATGCAAAATTAGGCACATTACACTTAAGTAAAACTTTTCTTTGAGTCACTAAGAGAATATGAAGGTCAAATACTCTTATCTAATGCAAAAAAATTATTGTCATTTTCAAATTCTAACTACCACATGAATCCACCTATGATGGCTATGTATAATGAATTTTATCTTACTTATTATTTCATATTGAGACTAATACTATATTCATGTACATGTTCTATCTTAATATCAAACATAATGTCTCAATTTTTCAACTTAAAGATTATAAACAAGGGTGATCCCACAATAGTGATTTACACTTTTTGGGACATCCTGATTTTTACTGAAATCACATATTTCTAGAAAATATAATGATTTAAGCCTTTAAAAGTTCCATTTAAAGAATTAAAATTGAAGAGTGTTTGATCAAACTACCTTAGATCAAACCCCCTTGGATAGAACCCCACTAGTTTTAAACCATACCTATAACGGAGTCTCTTTTACACCTATCAAAAATGTTGATAAAAAAACACTTTTGATTTACCTTTTGGGGGATCAAATGAATTCATTTAAAATTTATTTTTTATAACTATGTAGTCCTTATTATAAGCTTCCCAAAAAGTATAATTTTAAATATATTTAATTTGATTATTATTTTTATTTTTTATTTTTGGCAAATGTAGGTTTTTAACCAAAAATCAAGCTCTTTGTTCTGCACATGTGGATAAATAGTATATTATCAAAAAACAATTGCAAAATATGTTTCAGCTAGGTATTGATGTCCTTGATCTAGTAAATAAAATAAAAATACAAAAAAAAGTTATGTTGTTTACGCCCTACCTATGTCTAAGTTGTAATTGGTTTGACTTCAAAACTTGATTAAGAAAAACATATTCAATAAAACACTATGAAACCAAATGAACATGCTAGATATCATAGTTGCAAAGCTAAATTCGAAAAAATAGAATTTTATCCAGTTATGTTGTTTATAGTGAGAATCACTCTTTAAAAATGGTGTTTACTGATAAAAACTAGTTTTCAAAGGAGATGGAAAAAGAAATGCAATTTGATTCAAAAAAATTACAAAAATATATATATTTAGAATCTATATACAAAATTTCACAAATCATTATTTTGCAACATCTCCAAATTCTTCATGGTTTAGTAGCTATAGGTGCCCGAAAGTGAAGATTTAGTTCAAAAAAATCAGTTCAATGTCCATTTTGACCAAAAATTGTAAACCAGTATTATAGGATCACCCACAAGATCCTATTAATGGTCCATGAATTCACTTTACAAAAAAATATCACTACTAATCCATATGAAATTTTAACCCCACTAGTTCATTGTGATCTATCCCATTAATTTTGAAAACCTTTTAACACACATTCAAGATAAGCCACTTCTTACTAAGTGTCATTCCTTATCGAAGATAGCACTAAGAGGTATGTGAATTGAATAAATATTTGATGAATATAATCAATAATTTATCTCCCATGCAAGGATAATTTTTTTTTTACATCATTAAGTAATCATCCCTATCATTTGATTCCCTTTATTATAAGAAGATGATCCATCTATTCATAAAAATAAGATATGAGATACAAACCAAAAATTGATGCCAATCTCATTGTATTGGGCCTATCACCAAAATATTTGATGCTCCACCAATGAATTTTGTAATCTCATAAAATTTATGTAATTCCTTCTTTACATAGGCCTCCTTGAATAACACTCTAAAAGAGACACCAAAAAATATAATGGATAGATAAATTCAATTCTGATGATATATTTATAAACCATATTCCTTTACAAACTAATGACTGTGAAGAATTCCATGACTTAGAACTTTATACAACATTCCAACACTTTGTAGCTCTATTTGATGAAGATTATAATATAGGGTTGCCTAGGAATTTTACTATCTTTCTCATCACAGTAGAGAGATTGGTCTCATAGATACATATCATCAAGGGCTATCTTTACATCTTAAGTGAATAAAAAATCTATTTAAGGAAGTGTAGGTTAGAAAATATATACTATATTTTCTCTATGCTCCTCATAAATCTTTCATATTATTCTCTTTATGGAAGAATTGGTTCAATTTCGAGGACGTTTTATTTCCAGTAGTATTTGGAAAGATTGAGTGGCTATCAAATATTTGTTACTTTACAATGGGGTTTCCATCAATCAATAATCTCTTTTGTGGTATCCTATGATCACTTTCTAGGATAGACCTTGGGCCAAAGTTTTCTAGATCATGCCCTAAAATATTTTCATTGAGCAATTTATTTCATTTTAGACATCTTCTCTATGTCCACTAGGAATTAGATATTTTAGCCTAATTTCAAGCTCAAATTCATATTCTCCAACCAAGATAATGAGAAATTTCAAACCATTTTGGATTTGGTATCTCTTGAGATGCTTCACAAGATTGGGATTACATGCACTAGATTCTAGTCAAAGAAATGGAAACCTAGTATCCCTTTTTGTAATTACAATCCACATAAATGATATTTATATACATCTCAACATCTACCACTAATTCAAATATCAATAATAGATGGAGTCAATTGTTTGTCACTCACTAGAAACACAAGCTTCAAATACCTTGGTTGGCCATTGTAGAATGCAAATTTCCTCAATTTTCTTTTTTTCCTTCTCTACTAATCTCTCCCCATTGGATCTTGTTTAATCTATCTAGATTCTTTCAATCCTTTGTATCATGTTTTGGTCATTTAGAAAGTCTAAACCACTTTTTTAGTTTTGTTCAACATGCTTGGATTTAGATTTATGATTTCTCTAAGCTATTTTCAACTTATATATTTTCTTATGGCACATGATTTTTCTAGGCAAGTATGCAAGAATTTTAGCTAAATAAAATATTTTCTTTAGGATATTCTATGGATTCTCACTTTTTATTGCATTCACAAACCTTGATTTATTCTATTATGATGCTTTATATTTAAGCACAAGAAAATAATATATTACCCCTTTAAGTTAGTTACGTACAAACTCTTACTGGGGAATGAGGCAATGTTCCCTATACTATTAGTGTGCTACCTTACCTCTCTAGAAGGGGTCCTTCCCCTACATGAGGGAACAAACATACACATAACTACAATGATAGATCAAGACCTCCATCTCATGGATTAATTGACTCATATTGTTATCCTCAACATAGAGGTTATGGTTGGTTATACTAATAACATGATTAATCTATTCCTTCTCAACCTCATGATGAGGGTAACTTTGGGTCACATAGCATTGGAGAATTCCCTTAGTTAAGTCTTGACATTTCTCCTATTCAAAATAGTTCTACATAAAAGAAGATTAAAATATAAAGAGAGGTTGGAAGCATATTTCTAATGTCTATAACTTGCTATATAGTTAGAAAAATTCTAATAATAGATCCCTATCTCCTCCTCTTACTACTAGAATAACACTTGTTGCTCAATAATTTATTTAATCTTATATTATCTTATTTGAGAATTCTTTTTATGCAAGTTTTTCTAATTGTAATGTCATTTTACTCACTTTTTATATAGATTAATATACTATATTTATAAATTAATATAAATAAACACTAATTCATTAAAATAATATTTTAATTAATACAATTGAAGCTATTCCCTTGTAGCAATTTGCTTAAAAAATAATATTTTAATTATTGTGATTTTGAGAAAAGTGAACTTATTATAATCTTTTATCAATACAAATCCTTACAATAAACCAAAAAAACATCAACAAATTTATTATTTACTTTTAATGATTATGAGAATATATGACCTTGTTTACAATATCTTATATAAAACTTATTTTAATATAAATCAATCTTTTGTGAAAATAGGTCTTGACATGAACGATAAAGCGAACAATTAAAGATAGTAATATACGTTTTTCCTAAAAGTTTAACTAATTTGTAATAATCTTTTCTTTTATGAACTCCACTTAAAAATAGCAAGCCTTGACATTTATTTGGTCAATACAAATATTTAATAATATAAAAAAATAGAGTTTCCTTTACTTTAGTAGCATAAGCTAAATTACATATATGTCTTCCACACTAATCACAAGTGCTGCCTTTAGAAGATCTGGCTGACATCTTATTCATAATCACAAATAGTGCAAATAATGTTTCATATTTCTTCTAAATAATGCTCCCAGTTCTTATAATTCCACAGACAGCTAAGCAGGGCTTTTCTGCTTAGCATCAACATTGGTAGCAGGGTTTCCCTGAGTAGGCACAGTATGGGTTGTTGGGGAATACAGGTAACTGTAGAATCTGTATGTTGACGTTGCTGCAGAAGCTGACATGAAAATAAACCCTAGAAACTGCATACTCACAGAAACTGATGCAAGCGTCAGAAACTTTTTCTCAGCGACACCATATACTCCTTGGGCTTGAAACAACTCTTTCGAAAACATTATGTATGCTGTGCCTGCCGATGCACTAGATAAAACTATATAGGCCATAATCTGTCTCATCACACCCAATAGTTTAGAGGAACTATACGATGTTAAAAGTTCTTAGAAATCTTAATAAAACCCTTTCTAAAATCATTTCCACTATGTAGAGGAACCATAGATTTTTATAAGTGTGCAGAAATTTAGAAAATTATTTCCAACATTAAACTAACATAAATTCCATGCCTGATCGATGACAAAGCTGAGGTAGAAATAGACTGCTCTCTTGGTGCCACCAAGCCCTAGAATAATCATTATGAAGGAATAAAAACAGACTATCACGTTGGCAGCTACAACATATCTGCAATGTACATGAAATCGTTCAGCAACTAAACCCAAATAAGAATATCAATTTAAAAGGAAATAAGTGCTTAGAATGCTTGCCTGAATGCCGCTAAGTCCCTGAAACTGAACTGTATGACTTCAAATTGGCTGCTCTTAGTGGCTGATGTCACTACATCTGTTGTCTTGTCCGATACCATTACAATTAATGAAATCAGGAGAAACACAAATGCCTTGATTCTCACAACCAGGTTCTGCTTTGCAGAGGTCTCCATTTCCGATCTCTCGAAAGCTATGAACTATATACATTCCACTCTCCTTAATCTCTTATATATAGTTATTATGTTCAATGCAGAGAGGAATTATTGTTATTATAGAATGCACCGAAGAAGTATTCCCTCCAACTGGTTAAGTCTTTTCGAATGGTTGAATCCAGCGAAGAACTCTGTCCTGAACATGGCCATGAGCTATGTGGTTAATGATAAGTGATATTTTTAATGCATAGTCATGAATTATATTTGGTGAATGACTTGGATTCCCTGAAGCTTGAGAAGTAAGATTCACACTACAATTAATATAAAGTGTGTCTGGTTTTCAAACTTGGATTCCAACTCGTTTTCTTCAGTTAATATTGCTACAGCGTAGATAAAGGAGACTGGTCAAGTCAACCGTTCATTTTTCCATGAATGGGTTTCGATACATAACGTGTGCTTCAGCCTTTCATATGAAATGTGCCGAAACTTCTCATTGGAAGGTTTTGTATTTGTATTTTATATTTTTTATTAAATTGATTAAAGTTGGGAGGTTACAATTGGGAACTCTTTTTATGAGTAGATGTCTAATTTACAATACATTAGAAATAATATTATACATATTCACAAAAAAAAATGGATGGATATAAAATCACATCCATAAAGTCTATAGGACTAACAGTCAAATAAAAAACATAAAAATAAAACAATTGGTTAGATGAAAGCAATAGTAGCAAAGGAGGAAGATGGTCTTGGTCACTTGGTTTACCTCATACATCAGTGGGGTCCAAGGTATCCACGGGAGGGTCCCGGCCGTTGCCATATTTTTTCTGTTGCTTTATCTTCTTCTTTTTCATTGGCATGGGCTGACAAAATTGCAAGAACTAGTCAAAGATGTGGGTGGTAAAAAAACAAAGCATTGATCAGCTATAAATTACAAGATATATGTAAATTAAATAATACAACATCTAGTATACAATATATATTAAGCTAAAACTTAATCTACAATTTAGTAATATATATTTTAGGTTAACAAGTTGTTACTCATATCTAAAGTCAAATATTCACTCTTAAAGGGAGAGAATATAGCATACATATCTATAGCTTGTTCCGTGACATTGATTTTTATATGTAAGCATCAAGATAAGAAAAAGGATTCTAAATTATTATTTAAGTATCTTTTGAATACAAATCATGTAATTTACATAGTTTACTTTATTAAATCAAATATTTCTATTTATGTGTTGAAAAATTCTATAAAATTGATTAAAGTTTCGAGATTCATCTAATAAAATGAGAACTATCATGTATATATGATTGAATGTGAGGGATGAGTTTTATTTATAAGTTATAAGCATATAAATAATAATATCATTTTTCTCAAACAAGTTTCTTATAAGAATTTGGTATAATTTGGGGTATTTATATTAAACAAAGTCAAATGTTAAATATTTTCGTATAGAAGAAGCTCTCTTATTTGAAAATGAATTATGGGGATTTAGTGATTGAGAACATGATAACTACAAGTAGAGAAAGTTGTTCAAACCTATAGACAAAACTTTATTCAAATATGATAAGATCAACATGAAGGAAGCTCTTAAATACTATGAGAGTCGCATTGTACAAGCAATTAACTTTGTGAATGAAACCCTTTTATTGCATAGAATAAAATTACAAATCAAGATGGTCTTATTCATTCATAAAAGTGTGTTTCAAAAATATCCAAAGGATTCCATCACTCTACTCAACAAATTGTTTTGATTTCCCAATGCTAGCAACTTTTACCTTGGATAAGTTATTTCATTTTGTAGATTTGTAGTGAAAAGAAAATATATTGGGCTACCCATATCAATGATATATTATATGAACTATCAAAAATAAAAAATAAAATTATAAAACTATCAAACGTATGAGAAACCAATAGTTCCCATACGACCTCTAATTTGGTGTACCTTCTAGCTTTCCAAGACTAAAAATGGTGGGTACAGTATAGCTAGCTTTCTAATTAGAATTGAAGGAATGATGGAAGCACTATAATAGATTCATGATTATTTAAATTTTAACATAATTAGATGTTTGGAAAATGATTATGTTAAAATTTTATCCTATGAGGTAACTAAATTTGTGGTTGGCTTGGGGAACTAATTTATCCCTGAACTGCAAATTTAAGGGGAAGGTTGCTCCCTTGCACTTCTAGGGTTTTCCACCTAAAAAGAGAGAGATCTTCCACCCAAAACTTGGGGTTTCACTCAAGACTAAGGATAATATGATTGAAATGTATCTAAATGATTTCCTAAATGCAATGAACTACTAAAAAACATGAATGATTAATGCAAAACTAATGAAATGTAGATTGTTTGAAAACACATAGTGATATGCAGAAAGATAGATTAAAGACAATACAAAACAAAAAATAAGGGAAAACAGAAAGAGTGCACCTGGAAACGAACAGAGGTTGAGATGATGATTGTAAATGTCTCTAAAAAATTGGAAAAGCTTATTTTCTTGCCAACTGGGATACTTACGCCAAGCTAGGTGACTTAGTCCTAGATCTGGGAAACTACTCTAGGAGCCCGTTCCAGTCAAATGGGTGTCCCTATCTATAAAAATCTATGAAAAACATATGCATTGGGACTAAGTCACCACTATTGGTGACTTAGTCCACTCTATTTTTTTAAAAATCTGAGAGTGGAAATGGAAGTCTATAGCCTACACTTTGTTCTCCGACTGAAATCCACATCCAAACCTACAAAATCACCTGCAAAATAGAATATGATTTGGTTTCTAATGGCGAGTTTTCCTTTTTCAAACCCCTAGTTGGTATTTAAACCTTGAAGGAGATAATGAAATCTTCATAAAACCCTAGCCCTAAGTTTATCTAAGACTAGGAAATTTAAAGTATGATGTAACCCTATTCTAATATGCAAGAATAAGATGCATAAATGAAACTACAATAATGCAAGAATAATTCCAAGAAACCCTAAATCATATTAGAAATGAATCTTAATGACATGAAAACCTTGCTTAGGCTAAAGATAGAGATAAAATGGAAGATGTAATCACTTTGAAAACAAGTCTTTAGGATTGATTTGATGGCTAGTTCCATCTCCTCAACCTATATTTTTCCATGATTCTCCATAGGCATCCATGATCAACCCTTTGGAATGTGAGATCTTGGACCAAAAGTAAGCTTGAAGACCTGCAAAAACCCTAGCTTACTTCCCTAAGCTTCAACTTTGTTGTAGATAGACTAATGAATCTTCTTGTGGAAGATATTCACCACTTGACTCTTGAATTTGCTTGTAAAAATTAATAAAGGTTGTGAAAAATGACCTAAAAACATATATTTATAGGCATAAATACCTAATTTTCCATTATTTAGACCTAAGAGGCTGACATCCATCAGAAATTTTGATTAAGTCCATGAATTTCTCACTCAAAATTGGAAATTCCCCCAAAAGGGACTATGTCACCACCTTGGGCGACTTAGTCCCATTAGGGGTTTTTGACGTGGTTTTTCTAGAAGTTGAATAATTTGAATGTTGTTTGTTTGTTTGGTTTTGTATGATTTATGGGTGGAATCAACCTCAAGGTCCAAAATAATGAGTCTTAGGTGCCTATAAATGTTGTTTTAAGGGTGTCTAAAATAGGACCAAATTAGGAAAAAAATTGCCTCTTTCTTCAAGAGTATACAATTTTTGGTAACACAATCCCATTGAAAATTTTCTCATACATCACGATAGGTAGCTTTCACAAAGAATGTTATAAACTACCTCAAGACCAAGTGATAATATTATATTACTAAATATCTATTATTAGTTACTCAAAATTCAAAGATTGATAGCCAACAAGAACAAGGTGAGGATTTCTTTCCTCATCGAGGTGGGTGAATATTCATGCTCTAGTAACTAAATTATGTATTTTTAGTTTGAGATAGCTCATTTAATCATGCATTGTAAGAGCCTTGAGATATATTTAGTCCCATTCAAATAATTAGACCTCTAATTAGCTCATTATTTGTACATGTGCTAACAATTGAATATTTTTGGGTTTATAATCTTGATGAGAAAAAAGTGAGATTAAGAGACTAATGTAGGATGCATCTTCTACTTATTAAGGGATACAATTTAGAGAAGGTTCCAAATATACTATATGAAAATGATAATTTTCTAGATCCATCCTACAATAAGGACAAAGTCTATAATCATTTAATGAGATAGGTAGAGTGTTCAACCCATATGGATGCTTCCATTGAGAATATAATGAAGGCTATTATTGTTAGAATAAAGAAGTGGTTAAGACATAATTTATGGATGATCCACACCCAAAACAACAACAAAATTCTCAATATCCTACAAAAGGGAAGATGTGATGAGAATCTTCTACTACTATTATGCAAAAATAAGTCAAGAAGAAGAAATATAAGACATAATAGGTGATAATTGTGGTGGATGAAGACTTGGACATGTTGATAAATAACAACTATAGAGAAGAGAATGTACCAAATGATCTTCTACTAATCAAGAGAAAATTAGAGGAAATACTAAAGTACTACATTCTCCTCTATTTTCATCTCTAGTTCCTTCTCCTCTTTCTCCAATATCTAATCTCTTTCATCTACAAACTAGATTTTTAGAGTAACCAACTAAGAAGGAATATGTAGTAATGGAAAGATAATAGGATAAATTCATTCAAGAGGAAATAAAAATCCCTAAATAATTTTAGAGGGAAGTGAAAATTAGGAGACCTCCTCATCTTTTGTAGGTAGATTTTTATAACCCTACTCAACTACTAACACCTTCACCACCTCATTCTCTAGGTCTAGTCTAATGGATAACTCCCACTCCTCCTCTAGTACCTCCTACAATTTCTCCTCCAAGACTACCATCACCATCACCTAGAGCTAATGTAGTTGCAATTTATAAAGATACTCATATGCCAATATGGTTGAATACCAATATCTTGAAAATACAAAAGGAATACAAGTCTACAATAAAATATTTTTATAGATTGATAAAAGTGTTTCAAGCTTAAATAAAGAAAAAGAGAGACATGACACTATCTACAATATTAGTGGATACACAAGAGGTTAAAAATGCACAAGTTGTAACTCCCTTAGTAGATAAGTATTACGAGGAAATGTAACACATATATTACCAAATGAAAACAATCCTCTTGGATTGGCCAAACAAGGGAAGAATAAAGTCACTCACTTAGTAACTCAATATTTGTTATCTTAATAAGAATATATAAAGATATTAAAATTAAGAGAGAACTTAGAGCTCATGTTAGTGAGATAAAGACCTATATAAACTAAATTGTTTGTCACATTGACACAAGTTAACTTACATGTACAATTCAAAAACTATTGGGAAAAACTAAACATAAGAAAGATGTTAGTGGTGTGGTCAATACCATTAATTTCTAGAGGAAATCACTAGAAATTTAGGGAAGTAAGCTTATTAGGGAGGTAATCCAATGATATCACAAGGTGAAAAATGAAGCTAGGGTAATGAGAAAATTTGAAGAATCATTCAATTAACAACCGACCCAATTGAAGGATCACTTTCCCATACTTAAAAAATGGGCAAGATCTTCTCTCAGGTGTTACAATGTAAAAATTTATTTCCAAGTGGTAATATGAGGGTGAAAATAGATTTATTTTATAGCAATAAGTATAAACTAAAAGTGTTGAAAGTGTGCAAGGTAAATTGGCCACTATGAAAGATGTAACTAGTGGGATTATGGCTTTAATGGAAAGGCTTGTTGAGGCTATTTCTTGTACCTTTTAGGAAATTCTAGAAATTCTTTCCCCCAACTATAATCATTAAAACGATTTGTTGGGATAGTGAGAGTAAAATTCACTAAGGAGTTAATCAATGATTTAATGAGGGTGAAGGGTAATTTCAATGTTTTTCAAGAAAGAATATTAGAGATCAATGAAACATTAAAATTTATTAGAAAAACTCTCTTACCTACAAGAATTAAGGTCAAGTACACAACCATCCTAGATTTCAATCTAATATTTGAGGCATTAAATCAATCATAGGTGTATTCCTCAAAGAAATAAATTTGAATCATGTCATAATTGCAAGATTATATCATCACCTCCTTCTTCCTTTAAATTTATGCCTTAATTGGACTATTCCTTTTTTGAGGTTTGGTTAGTTAGTCATGAACTTGATGTAAAGAACCTAGTTACAAGAAATTTTGAGAATGTATCCTCAGGATTAGATTTACCTTATGCTAATATTATTTTATAATGGGTGATTTAGGTGCATAAAGGGGGTTATTTATTGAGCATTAAGAAGTTATTTTAGAAGTTAAAGTCCTTTGGAGAAACAAGAAAACTATCAAATATTTAGTGCGGGAATCTTATTGAAAGTTATAATTTACATATTTTAAATTAATCAAAGGATCATTATTACTATTTTTGAAGCTTATTTTCTTCAATATTTATGTGTTATATTTTTTTTATTTTAAGTTAAACAACCTTGTGAATTTTTTTAACATTCTTACAATATAGTTGTGTGTAAAATTTGTACATGAAATATGGTGATATTATACATCTAACTTGAATATCTTTGTTCTAAATTCCATAAACTCTTCCACTTATATTGTTAGTGATTGTTTGAATACTAATCATTGCATTATATATTTATTTATATTTCATAAAAAATATTATATTTAAGTGTAAAAAACATCATATAATTTTCTTGATTTATATTTTGTTCAATTTCACATTTATTTTCTTTGAAACTCTAATTTCTTCTAATTTTGTTTTAATAATCTATTAGATTTTGACTTAGATTAAAGGTAGGCTATAAATACAATGAGATTTATAATATAATTAGAGTAGATAAAGTTTATTTGAGGGATTAAATATATATTTTTGGTTAAGATTTGAAACATTGACTATAAGGTTTTTCTTGGTTTCGACACTTATCTAGGCTCCTTGTTAAACAAATCACATAATTTTGAAATACCAACCTTTGTAGAGAAACAATGGGATAGCTCTTTGAATTAGTTGAAGTCAATTTACAAGAACATTCTTCCAATAGGTTAGAGCTATGTAATTCTGGATGCAAGACACATTTTTGTGAAAAATATTCGATGTTGTGTAAATATGTGGAACTCTATGTATATACCACCTATCGAAGAAATATTTGGTGTGAACGAGACTAATTATTGGGGGGGGGGAACTATTAAATATTGTACATATAGGGGAAGCCTATAAGTTTTTGAAGGAATAGAGGAAGACCACTTGTCCTTTTCCCTTGATGTCAAAGGGGGAGAGAAAAAGGAATTTTTGATAAATGTTTCCATCAATGCCAAAGGGATATATTGCTGGAAAAATCTTGTTATTTGTTGTCATTGATGTAAACTTATGCTACTACCACATGCACTTCTATATTGTCCTTGTTGAAGTGTTGTGTTGAAGGACTTTAATGTTTTCATTGGTACATAGATGAAGATATGGTCTTGCAGTTTGAAGGATAGCTCAACATAGTTGTGAGGTGTGCATGTTCCAAGTTTCAAACCATAAGTGGCACCGCAATGCTCTCCATTATTAAAAAAGTAAGAATAATTTAGGTTTCTAAGAGTATTGACTAAGGTTGAACAAAATGCCTCTGAACTTCACCATATCATCTCTTTTTACCTTGTGGTTTTGGACTTATGTTCTTGTAGATAATTTCCTACTCAGTTCAAGTTTCATATGATTTGGTGCACCATTAATGATTCTCTTGATGACAATGTGTTATCTATGTTTCGATAAATTTGAAGGGTGGTTTGGTGTTGATCTAACAATTTGCGCCAGCAACTAATTACCTAATTCTACAAAAAGAGGTTTTGAGAAGTATGCTTGGGTCCTAGTGCTTTGTCTAGAAGATCTAGAAGTTAATATTTAATCCTCTCTGATATTGCAATCTATCTGAAGTTGATATCTTGAGTACTAAGTGTTTGTGTCAACATGAAATGATCTAAAGTGATAAAAGGGGTGTATAGGAATGCTTGGATAGGTATAGTGTGTTCATGTCATGATCTGCATGAGGATAGTGTTGTCTCTTTGATACTACTCTTGGTTTTGAGCTAATATGAAGAAGGATAAATGTTTGTCAGGCTGACTTGAGATGTTGAGTTGATTGTGCTAGATTTTTGGAAGTTTGTGTCAGTTTGAAAAAGTATTCTAGGGTAAATTAGGCCTCATGTAGAACTCTTAGTTTAAACTACACGAGTTTTCCTTTTACTGTGGATGTTTTTGGAGCTAACTTGCTATGGCCGATGTGCATTTCATGTTATTTTATGTTACCTTGGACAACAAGGAGAAACCTTGTGATGCTTGTGGAGGATACAAATAGAAGATCGAAGTTATTAAAAAGTGGTATGGATGAATAGTGAATATTTTATGAAGGTAACATGCAAATAAGGATCCATAGAAGTTCTTTTGATAATGAAATGTGGAAAAGATCAATTATGAGAGCTCAACAATGAGTAGATGTGAAATTGTGAAGAAGCGTGTGTAAATATAAGTGTGAAAATGTGTTGTTAAGGTAGTGAGCCAAAGGCAACAGAGTTTCTGAATAGATGTATGTGTGAGTATACCAAATGCAATGAGCTGGAGGTAACATAAGTGTTGAAATATTTTATTTGTATGTTGAGGCTGTAAATTTCAAGTGTTGTATTGTGTAAGTCCAGTTACAAAATTCCTTTGGTTGAATTCATAAAATCTATTGTAAAATTTTATTTTCATTTGTGAGGCTAGATTTGGATAATAGATTCAAGTAGCTTGCTGACCATATTTTTTCCCGTGTAGGTTTTTCCATGTAAATCTGGTGTTATGGTTGCATGCTTATGTATTCTTCTTCTTGTCATGTTTTATTTGGTTAATTGTTGATGAATGGAAAGATTTGATTAAGTATTAATTCACCTCCCTCCCCCCCTCTCAATACTGCATTTATGTTCAACACACATAGCATTGGAAAATTCCCTTAGCTAAGTCTTGACATTACTCCTATTCAAAATGATTCTACATAAAAGAAGATAAAAATATCATTAGAGGTTGGAAGTATATTTCTAGTGGTGAGAACCTCACATATAATTGAACAAATCCTAATAATAGATGCACATATCCTCCTCTTACTACTAGAACAACACTTGTTGCTCAATGGTTTATCTACTCTTATATTATTTTATTTAAAAATTCTTCTTATGCAAGATTTTCTAATTATAATGTCATTTTACTCACTTTTTATATAGATTAATATACTATATTTATAAATCAATATAAATAAAAACTTAATCATTAAAATAATATTTTGATTAATATAATGAGAACAAGCTACCCTCATAGCAATTGAATTAAAAATAATTATTAGAATTTTGAGAAAAATAAATTTATTATAATCTTTTATCAATACAAATCCTTATAATGAAAAAAAAAAAACATAACTTATTTTTTTAACTTTTAATATTTTTGAAAATATATTGCCTTATTTATAATATGTTAAGAAAACTTCTTTTAACATTGATCAATCTTTTATGAAAATAAGTCTTGACATAAATGACAAAGAGAACAATTTAAAAAAAACAAATTGCATTCAACCAAATCTCCATTTATTTGATCAATACAAATATTTAATATTATTAAAAATTAAGTTTCCTCTACTTCTAGTACAGGATAAGCAAAATGAACTCCATTTATTTTTTTCTTGATGAATTTTTCCAGATATCTATATTAATATAAATAAAGTACAAAATTCACAAAAAAGGGTTGGGTGGTAGGAAAGCACACCCCAAAAGCGACATGGGCCCAGCCCAGCAAAAATAACCAAAGTCACATGGGCCTAGCCTAGAAAAAAAACAAAATGAAAACTATGCAACTAAGGCAGTGCCAGTAGATCCTAGGGGATCCTGGTCATCCAAATTTCTACCCCATACATCAACAGGGTTAGGAGTGACGTCAAGAGGAGCACCCCAACCATCATCATTTTTATCTTCTTTTTCTTTATCCTCGCGCTGAGGCGAGATTGCAAGAGCAAGCCATGGAAAGCTTTTACCAGAGGAGGGCCAACCAGAGCCTGAGTTAGGAGGAGCATCTGCAGGCTATCTAGAGCCGCCACCACTGTTCCTCGGTGCACCACTAGAGTGCCAACCCTAACCAGGTTGCGGCGGACGTGAATGAGTCTGCTGGGGAGGCCGAGAATCCCTCTGAGGAGGAGGCTAGGAGCGAGCCCACA
Source organism: Sequoiadendron giganteum (assembly GCA_007115665.2). Classification (NCBI taxonomy): domain Eukaryota; kingdom Viridiplantae; phylum Streptophyta; class Pinopsida; order Cupressales; family Cupressaceae; genus Sequoiadendron; species Sequoiadendron giganteum. The sequence continues at coordinate 664,882,214 of CM021104.1, forward strand.
TGGAATCACTCCACTTCCGGCCCCGAGAGGGCAACCGGCGACGGGAGGAGGAGGGAGAGTTAGAAATCTGAGCCACAGTACAAGGGGCATTGCCCCAATGGTCCAGGAGAACTTGCAGGTGAGCCACTTCCAGTGCAACCTTGTTGGCTTGCACTTGAATCTGTAACATAACATTAGAGCATATAATAGCTTTAGCATAAATAGAAACATTATTATCTATATGCGAATGAGAAAAAATACAAACATTTCTGTCTTCCCAGATACTGAAAAGGATTTCCACTCTAAAAATGTGCCAAATCTGGGTGAACTTAGCCGGGGTTCCAAGTGGGTCCCCCAGAAGAACCATATGCCATGAAAAGGGTTCAGGCCTAAAAGGCCAAAAGAAATCATGAATCCAAGTCCAGAACTGCTAAGCTTTGGGACAAAACCAAAAAAGGTGCTTGAAGCTTTCAGGCTGCCCACAAAATGGGCAACGAGGGTCGGAGACCCCCAAATGAACCAGCCGAGAACCCACAGGAAAGCCTTGGAAAAGAATACACCAAGCAAAGTGGGTCAGCTTCGGATTAACAATTGCAGACCAAATGGCATCAAACCTCCTACGCCAAGTAAAGGTCGAGGAGTTAAGAAGCTACCTTTGGTTCAACGAGCTAAGCATAGGGAAATGGGGTGAAAGCCACCTGTAACCAAGCCATAGCTTGTAGCTTCTAAGAGGAGTATCTGGAAACCATTCCCAATCTTTCCACCAAGGTTTGTGCCCACAAATACCAACTTTGTGAAGAATCTCTGCCGGAATGGCATTCACCAGACCATTAAAAGTAGGATGGTCCTAGTTTTGAAGGCTGTAATGAGCTTTAAAAACATCCCATTGCATAATACTCATGGTAGGCCGGTGGAAGAGCTGGTGCAGTGTCTGAATGCCCTTCTTATGAAATCAAAGAGCTTTGAGCCAAGGCGACTTGGCTAGGGGATGACCATTCTGGGCAAGAAGGGGAGACCACCAAAGATTATGCTGGTTGATGGAGAGCCCATCACGAAACCCGACACCAGCCCAATGGAGCCAGGGCTTGACACTTTCCCAAGAACACCAAATGCTTTTAGCCACAAAGGAGCCAATAATTTGAACCGGCTCCATCATCATCAGCAAGGTTTGGAAGCCGATGCCTTTCTAGGCGGGTCTGTGAACGGGAAACCCATACTGAATGTAATATCTAAGGAGAACTTTTCAGGCTTCATCCCCAGTAAGCACACGGATGATCCATTTGACACAAAGGGCAGTTCCCTGCCGTTGAGTGGAAATCAAGCCGAGCCCTCCCAACTCCTTGGGAAGACAGCAAAATTCCCAAGTGACACGATGAAAACCCTTATGGGTCTCAGAAGAGGCCCAAAGAAAATTGCGGAGCAACTTCTCGAGTTTGCTGTAGGTTGCTTTAGAAGGAGCCCAATAGGAAGAATAATAGACATGGGTGGCAGCCAAAACTTTAGAGCACACCTAGAATTTGCCTGCTAGTGAGAGAGGCTTGGTAATCCAATAGGCCAACTTCTACTCAATTTTGGAGAGCACGGCTTGCCAGAGCTCCCAGGGGGAAGCCTGGAAGGCGAACGGAATGCCCAAGAAGCGAAAGATTTCCCCTTGACCAATCCACTTCCAGTTATAGGATTGAAGCCACATAGGAGTGAGAAGCACAGACTGTCTGTAGCACAACATTTTGTGCCATTGAATTGCAGAACCAGAAGCAAGACAAAAAGTGTCAAGGCATTCAAGGGCAGTAGTGATCAAACCTTTGTCCTCTAAGAGAGTGACGAAGGAGTCATCAGCAAAATGCCCATTGACAAGCTGCTCTTGAGAATCGGGGAGAGTTATTCCTTTAACACATTGTTGGGAGATAGCATTGGCTAGGAGCTATCTAAAACCCTCAGCTACCAGAACATACAACGCAGGGGCAAGAGGGCATCCCTGGTGAATAGAACGAAAGAGGCCAAAAGTGGAGGACTAGCGGCCATTAATGGAGATGCAAGCTGAGGCATCGAAAAAAAGCATGCGAACAGGCTGAAGAAAATTGGCTCCAAAACCCAATGCCTGTAACATCACAAGAATGAAAGGCCATTCAATGCGGTCATATGCTTCAGTAAAATCAATTTTGATAAACACGGCTTTCTGGTTCGAACGTCGAGCCCACTCCATGCCTTCCCAAACAACAATAATGTTGTCAAGAATGAACCTGGATTTGATGAATCCAGTCTGCTTGGGACACACAATCTGAGGTAGGAGGTGGTGGATTTTTAGAGCCAAGGCTTTGGCAATAATTTTATAAGAGAAATTAAGAAGCGTGATGGGCCACCAGTTACAAATATCTTTCGGATCTCCAGATTTAGGTATGAATTTAATATTGCGTTTATTTATTAAATTACCTAAAGAATTGTTGTGAAAGGCTTCAAGATAAACATGATGAAGGTCACTCCCAATACAGTCCCAAAGCGCTTTATAGAATTCACAGGGGAAACCATCAATCCCAAGAGCCTTGTCATCAGCCATAGAGGAAACAGCTTCCTTGAGATCATCAATTGTTAATAATTGATCACAAAAATTAATCTGGGCTGAAGAAAGCCTATGTGGCACAACAGCAAGGCAGATCTAAAGGACTTGCTGGCACATAGGCATGGGGTCTTGAGCCATGAAAACTTGCTCATAGTGATGCACAAAAGCCTAGAGAATGTCAGGTAGCTCAGAGAGCACTTGATTACCATCTTTGATGGCTTTAATGCCTGGGGAGGAGTGCCTAGCACGAAGAGCCAAAAAAAATTCTTTAGAGGCACAATCCCCAATTTTGAGCCAGTGGAGCCGCGCCTTGATTTGAGTGCCCTGGCAGAATAGCTATCAACCACTTGCTTCTGGTGTCTTAAGTCCTCCTCCTGAACTTGATCTGACGGAGAGAAAGGACAAGCCGCTAAGGCCTCCATAGCAGCATGCAAGTCAGTAGTGGTGGCCTTGTAAGAGCATCGGCGAAATAAAGCAAGTTGTCGCCCATAAATATGCAGGAAGCGCGCAGTATGAATGATAGCATCATTCCACCAAGCAATCCAACCCGTACTGCCAGTCGAACGGTACTCTAAATTCCACACTCGAAGAATGTGGGACATGGTGAGCTTGTGACGGAGCAGAGACATGTTCAAAAAGAATTGTGTCTTACACATACGAGGCTGCCAAGTATCCCATTCAATCCGAAATTGAATGGGGAAGTGATCCAAAAGGGTCACATCCATAGGCGGCTTGACAAGCAAGGAAGAGCTTTTGAAAGAAAAAAAAGATTGTGCCCAAATCATGGCACGATCAAGGCGCTTAAAGACTCTGTTAGTACCAACTCTGTAGTTGCACCAAGTGTGCCAGATGGAATGAGAATGACGGTAACCTAGGTTGGGATCAAAAAACCCCAATTTATTACGCATGTAAAACCACACCTCCTTTTCACCTGCAGCCCAACGAAAAGGTACAGTGCCATTTTTATCATACGCCATTTCAACCATATTGAAATCCCCATAGAGCAACTAGGTGGCAACTGGCAAAGAGTCTGCAAGTCATTGCCAAAGCAAGCAGCGCTCCACAGCATCATTAGAGGTGTAAATATTGATAATCCCAAAGGAATGATTCTCAATATTGAGAAGAGTCCAGGCAGCCCGCTTGGAGGGATCCACCCCATGGTCAACCACATAAGGAAGCAACTACGGGGCCAAAAGAGTAGTTGCTCCACCACGACCAACCTCATGCAAGGTACAGAACAAAGTGTTGGCTGGCCAAATAGAGCGACAAGCCGAAGCAAGCAAAAAACCTAAAATTTTAACTTCCTGGAGACAAAGCACTTCAGTCTGCGAAAAAATATTCAAATTATTCCTAACAGAATACTTTCTTGAGAGGTCCGTGAGACCTCGAACATTCCATGAGAGAAAATTCATGGAAAGTCGTCCATGTTTGCAGAATCCTGGTCCTCTTCACACAGGGAAGAGAAGCTATTCTTCAAAAACTCTTGCGGAACTGAACCCAATTGAATAGAGAGAGAATATCTCCACTTTTCTGGTACATATTCACCTTCTTCCGGTGGAGGAGATCGGCTGCGAGAACGCCATTAGGTCTCCACACCAGCGGATACTACCGGTTGAGCACATAAAACTATAGCAGCCTGGGGCGCGACCTACAACCTGGGCTGTAAAACAGTAGAAGCCCCTCCTACAAGAGTGGCCTTCCCCTTCTCTAAAGGGTTTGAAACCTGTTGGGTTAGTTCTAGGGCTTTGGGAGCCGACCCAGAACCATGTGACTTATTTTGCCGGTTGGTGACCGTGGTCCACTTTGTGTCCGCCTTAGCCGAAGGCTCTATTTGACGAGGCTTTTCGGCACCCCGCGGTTGAGAAACAATACGGGGAACTAACAAAGGGTAGTCCCTGATCTTATGATCAGCTGATTGGCACCGGTAGCACGTGTTGGGAAGGTTAAAATACATGATTTTCTGGGAGTGGCAAATATCCCCGATTTGAAGGTCAACAGTCTCTTTCAAATCCTTGGATAAATCAACTTCCACACAAACCCTCTTCTGAGGACAGGCTTCAAAGAACTTATCAGGTTTAATGCAAACAACCTTCCCTAGAGAGGAAGCAATATGGTGCAAGAAGGGCACACATGGCAAGGGCAACCCGAGAAACTGAATCCAGACTGGAACACGCATTTTGGTGTCCTCGGAGACAGCAAAGTCCCGAGTCCAGGACTAGAAAACCAACAAGAAGGAACAGACATACCAGGGTCCATGACCCAGGATAGCTTGGACATGGTTAACTTTCGCAAAGCGAAACAAGAAAAAACCCTTGGTCAGATTTTGGACCATATCAAGGTGGACCCCATGAGGGACCCAGGCCTTGTTAACCCAGTCTTTTAGCACACTTTCAAGGGGAGTCCTCCCAACAAAATAACCCACAAGGGTGTGTTTTTCAAGCCATTAGCATGCAGAATCAAAATCAGGTAAAGGTAAAACAACATCAGCAGGAGCGTCAGAATGCTTACCTCATGAAAGACTTTCGGAACAAATTTCTGAGGGCATTTGTTCAGTGGGGGAGCCATTAAACTGCCCCATCGAACCACTAACACCAGCAAGAATTTTTGGGTTAGAGCCGGTTGAAGGCATAATAAACCCCTAAAACCGTAGTAAATGCAGTCATACACAAGGGAGGAACCAAAATCCTACGCAATAAGCGCAATATGACGCAGGAGGGGCCACGAATGACCTCACAAAACTCGAAACCCTAGCAGAGCTCATGCACTCTCAAAAATCTTCTCCTTTCAAACTTCAACTCCATTTATTTGATCAATACAAATATTTAATATTATTAAAAATTGAGTTTCCTCTACTTCTAGTATAGGATAAGCTAAGTTACATATATGTCTTCCACACTTATCACAAGTGCTGCCTTTAGAAATCTGGCTGACATCTTATTCACAATCATAAATAGTGCAAATAATGTTTCATATTTCTTCTACATGCATGCTCTCAGTTCTTATAATTCTACAGATAGCTAAGCAGGGCTTTGCTACTTAGTATCAACATTGGTAGCAGGGTTTCCCTGAGTAGGCACAGTATGGGTTGTTGGTGAATACAGGTAATAGTAGAATCTGTATATTGACGTTGCTGCAGAAGCTGACATGAAAATAAACCCTAGAAACTCCATACTCACAGAAACTGATGCAAGCCTTAGAAATTTTTTCTCAGCCACACCATATAATCCTTGAGCTTGAAACAAGTCTTTCGTAAACATTATGTATGTCGTGCTTGCCGATGCACTAGATAAAACTATATAGGCCATAATCTGTCTCATCACACCCAATAGTTTAGAGGAACCATATGATGTTAAAAGTTCGTAAAAATCTTATGAAAACCTTTTTTTAAAGAAAACCTTTTCTAAAATCATTTCCAATATGTAGAGGAACCATAGATTTTTAAAAGTTTGCAGAAATTTAGAAAATCATTTTCAATATTAAACTAACATAAATTCCATGCCTGATCGATGATACAGCTGAGGTAGAAATAGACTACTCTCTTGGTGCCACCAAGCCCTAGAATAATCATTATGAAGGAATACAGACAACCTATTGCGTTGGCTGCTACAACATATCTGCAACACATGAAATCCTTCAGCAATTAAACCCAAATAAGAATATCAATTTAAAAGGAAATAACTGCTTAGAATGCTTGCCTGAAAGCCTTTAAGTCCCTGAAACTGTATTGAATGACTTCAACTTGGCTATCGTCAGTGGCTAATGTCACTACATCTGTTGTCTTTTCTGATACCATTACAATTAATGAAATCAGGAGAAACACAAACGCCTTGCTTCTTACAACCAGGTGATGCTTTGTAGAGGTGTCCATTTCCGATCTCTCAAAAGCTATGAACTATATGCATTCCACTCTCCTCAATCCCTTTATATAATTATTATGTTCAATGCAGAAAGGAATTATTGTTATTATATAATGCAGTGAAGATGTGTTCACACAGAATGGCCATGAGCCAATTGGTTAAGTGTTTTTTTAAATTGTTGAATCTAGCGAAGAACTCTGTCTTGAGCATGGCAATGAGCTATGTGATTAATGATAAGTGATTATTTTAATGAATAATCATGAATTATATTGGGTGTATTACTTGGATTCCCTGAAGTTTGAGAAGTACAATTAATATAAAGTGTGTCTGGTTTTAAAACTTAAATTCCAACTTGTTTTCTTCAGTTTATATTGCTACAGCGTAGATAAAGGAGACTGGTAAAAGTCAACTGTTCATTTTTCAATGAATTTGTTTCGATACATAACGCGTGCTTGAGTGTTTCATATGAAACATGTCGAAACTTCTCATTGGAAGGTTTTGCATTTGTATTTTTTATTTTTTATTAAATTGATTTAAGTTAAGAGGATACAATTGGGAATTTGATTATTGTCATTTAGAAATTTAAACATAACAGTCTAAATGATTAAAATATAATTTAAAATCTTTTCTATTAGGGGTTTAGTTCGGTTGGCTAAACCTTTCCTGTTGAGAAGGTTGATCATGAGGTATAGTCTCCCCCACCCCCATGGTACCGGAGGGCGTGTTGTGCCACCACTACCGGTCACATTAGAGAGTTGTTCAGTAAGGTGTCAATAAAATTAGCATAATTATGGGAGGTTGTTGAAGTTCTTAATAATTATAAATATGTGACATTTGTTTATGAATAAAATGACTTGTGAATGTTTTATATACTATTTCATTTTTTATTAATAACACTCCACTAGTGGTTTGAATCTTGATAGCAAGAACCACAACATGATGATCTAACCATCATAGTGTAAATTACTAATAGTTGATAGATATTTTTAACATCTCTTTTGATTTAAATTTATTCAAAATTTCAATATATAGTAAATGTGATAGAATAATGTATTTTGTATTATGAAGAATTGTCTTTTTTTATGAATAGGTGTCTAATTTATCATTTATAAGAAATAATATTACAGATACACACCAAAAAAAAAAAGTGGATAGATATTAAATCACACCCCTAAAATACATACGGGCTAACACTCAAATAAAAAAACACAAAATGAAACAAGCCACTAGGTGACAACAATAGAAGTAGAGGGGGGAGGAGGAGGGTCTTGGTCACTTTCTTTACCTCATACATCAACGGGGTCTAGAGTACCCACAAGAGGGTCTCATCCCTGGTCATCTTTTTCTTTTGCTTTGTCTCCCTTTTTCATTGACATGGGCTGAAAAAATTACAAGAACTAGCCAAAGAAACCTACTAGAAACACCACTATAAGGCCATCCAAAGGTTACCCTTGTGGGTGGTGAAGACACAAACCATCAATGAACTATAAATTATAAGAGAAATGTAAATGAAATAATAGAAAATATAGTATACAATACAAGTTAAGCTAAAACTTACTTCATAAATAGAATATTAAGGAATTAACTTAATCTACAATTTAGTAACATATATTTTTAGGTTGACAAGTTGTTACTCATATCTAAAGTCAAATATCCATTTTCAAAGGGAGAGAACATAGCATAGATATTTATAGCTTGCTCCATGATATTGATTCTTATTGTGTAAGCATGAGGGTAAGAAAAAGCATTATAAATTTTTATATTTAAATATTTTTTTAATACAAACCATGCGATTTACATAGTTTACTCTATTAAATCAAATTTTCCTATCTATGTGTTGAAATTTCTATAAAATTAGTTAAAGTTTTGGGATTCATCTAATAAATGAGAAATATCATGTATGTATGATTGAATGTGAGGGATGATTTTTTATTTATAAATTATATGCATATAAATAATAATATCATTTGTCTCAAAGAAGTTTTTTATAATAATTTGGTATAATTTGAGGCATTTATATCAAACAAAGTCAAATATTATAAATATTTTCATATAGAAAAAGATTTATTATATGAAAATAAATTATGGGGTTTAGTGATTGAGCACATGATAACTACAAGTAGAGAAAGGTGTTCAAACCTATAGACCAAACTATATTAGAAATATGATAAGATCAACATGAAGGAAGCTCTTAAATACTGTGAGAATCACACTAGACAAGCAATTAACTTTTTGAATCAAACCCTTTTATTGTATAGAATAAAATTAGCAATCAAGATAACCAAATTCATTCATAAAAGTATGTTTGAGAAATATCCAAAGGATTCCATCACACTAGTCAATAAATTTTTTAGATTGTCCAATGCTAGTGACTTTTACCTTGGATGAGTTATTTCATTTTATAGATTTGTAGTGAAAAAATATATATTGGACTACCCATATCAATGATACACTATATGAACAACTATAAAAATTATTAGAAACTAATAGTTCTTATATAACATCTTATTTGGTGTACCTTCTAGCTTTTCAATCTAGCTTTCCAAGACTAGAAAAGGTGGGTACACTATAGCTTGGTGAAACATAAGTCTATCATCAATATCCCTAGCTAGAATTGAAGGAATGATGGAAGCACTATAATAGATTCATGGTGATTTTACTTTTAACATAATCAAATTTTTGAAAAATGATTATGACAAAATTCTATTCTATGAGGTAACTAAAGTTATGGTTGGCTTGGGGAACTAGTTCATCAAATTCAAAAATTTGACATACATCAGGATAGGTAGGTTTCGCAAAACATGTTATAAAATACCTAGATACCCAAGTGACAATGTTATATTCCAAAAAATCTATCAGTATGTAATTGAAACTCAAAGGTTGATAGCTAGCAAGAACAATGTGAGGATTTTTTTCCTCTTCGAGTGTGAATATCTATGCTCTAGTATCTAAATTCTATTTTTTTAGTTTGAGATAACTCATTTAACCATGCATATGTATGATCCTTGAAATATATGTATGATCCTTGAAATATATTTAATCCCATTAGAAGAATTGGACGTCTAATTAATTCATTATTTGTGCGAGAGGAAGCGCATGCGAGCAGGCGGGAAAATTGGAATTTTGAATCTTCGAACAATGGTGCAGGTCATGGAACTACAAATCTAGAGGAATCATAGGGGGAATCAAAGCAAGATTCGACCAGAAAGCAAGGTAAGGATGATAAGCTTTTTTCGGATCCCGGTGGAAACATCTTGGTTGACCTAGGTGGGAATGCTGCTCCTTTTGAGATTCTCTCTCAAAGTACCAAAGGACCTCAGTGTGATAATACTAAAAATGTGATGAGTATGGTTGGAGGTGAAGGAGAAAAACCTAAACTGTGGTCGTCACTCTTTGGAGTCAAACCAAACAGAAAATCAGCTTTCCCTCCTGTGTGCAACATCTTTGAACCTGCAAAGGGTAAGTTTGCAATTTCTATCCCAGATCTAGTCATTGATCATAATATTTCATTAATGGAGAGAGTGTTGGTGGGTAAATTTATGGGGCCCAGATCTAATATTGAGGTGGTTAGGATGTTTGTGAAGAAAAAATCAAAAACTAATGGCCACGTTCTCGTCTCTGCCCTACCTAAGGGTTATTTTTCTTTTGAGTTCTCCTATAAGGAGGAAACTCTGGCTGTAAGAAGTGGGGGTCCTTGGATTATTGGCAAGTCCTCATTAGCTATAAAGAAATGGTCCACTAATCTAGACCTTTCAGATTCTATTTTTGAAACTGTCCAGGTTTGGGTGAGACTTCCTGGGCTTCCTTTGGAATACTGGAATGTGGATGTTTTGAGTGGTTTAGCTAGTTCTTTTGGTGAGCTCTTGTCCATTGACCCAATGACGGATGCCAGGAAACGATTGGTTTTTGATAGAATATGTGTGGGTGTTTCTTAGAATGTGGATCTGCTGGCAACTATTGAGTTCCACTCTAAGTTGGGTACTTGGGCTTAAACTATTGAGTTTGAATCTATCCCTTTTGTGTGTTGCAAGTGTAGGAAATCGGGTCATTGGGAAAAAAATTGTCCACTCAATGTCAGTATGACTAAGGAGAGGCCCGAACACAAGGCCAAGTCCATTTGGAAAAAAAGAGTAATGGGGAAGAGAAACAGTAGAAAGATATTGAAGAAAATGATAGCAGCAATAGGATTGTTGTCGATGTTATCTCCAAGAATAAAGATTTGGGTGGGAATCTTGCTAACCTGGAACATATTTTGGTGGATCACCACCAGCGGGATGTGGAAGATGAAAATGGAAAAATATTGAGGAAGTCGTGCATAATGGTAAGGAAGATCTAGATTGCCTGATGCCTTAGGACAGTTGTCATGAGATCAATGGAGTGGAGAGGGACATAGTTGAATGCGAACTTGAAGAAATCCCTTCCCAGAGCTTTAATATGTCATTTGAAGATGGCTTTTTAAAGCTGGAGATTGGGATTCCTTTTTCTTCTTCGGCTTCTGGACAAAGGGAAGAGTCAGCCCTGTTACCTGAGTCTATGGAATCGATGGAGAAGGGAACTGAATCTTTGAGGGATTCGAGCTAGAATGTGGAATGCATAAATGGGAATTCTCAAAATAGTAATGGGTTGATGGATACTCTTTCATTGGATTAGAAAGGGTTCTATGTGAAAGATTAGGAATCTGGAAAGGAGGAGGAAAGTCAGGATGAGACTGAAAAAGAGGAGTTAAGCTCTAACAACAAGAAAAGGAATAAGAAAAATTCTCAGGTAACACCCCAAAAGGGATCTCAACGAGAGCTAGAGCAAAGGCAGACTGTGGAGCAATAAAGAATAGTCACAAGAGAAGAACCACTCATTGGCATAGGGAAAATGTTAGCATGCAGGACATTGTGGATGGTTATCAAAAGATCATTCCTAAAATTTGCAATCTCACTCTAGGTAAGATATAAAGATCATGTCATGGAATATTCAGGGGATGAATAGCCTTCATAAGAGAGATGTGTTGCATAATTTTGTTAGAGATCATAAACCTGATATCTTATTGGTTCAGGAATCTAAAATGCCTAAAGAAAAAGTGGAAAAGATTAAGTTATTTAAATACTATGGGGTTCGGGGGAATAGCTCAGAAGGTGCCTTTGAAGGTATTATCACTTTTTTGAATCTTAACTGGATCAAAGGAGAGCAGTTGTTTGAAAATGCTAATCATGTGACTACTAGATTTACTCATATTAGGGATAAATTTAGTTGGATCATGTCAAATATCTATGCCCCCAATGGAAGGGCAGCTAGAAATTTTGTTTGGCAAAACCTAGCTGCCTTTTGTTGTAAACACATTAATGAGAACTGGGTGGTGATGGGAGACTGCAATTCTCCACTCAAGGATAATGAAAAACTTGGAGGGTCCCATATCAATATAGAAAGAAAAATGAAACTTATGGATTTCATCAAGAATCAGGCATTGATTGATTTAGAGTTGCAAGGAGCTTCCTTTACCTAGTCTAATCACAGAGTAGGTAAGGAGTTTATTCATGTTAGATTAGATAGAACCTTAATCTTTGATCAATGGATTCTTAAATTTTTTTCTCTTTAAAATCCCTTTCGAGGGTGGACTCTAATCATTTTCCTACTAGCTTTGTGGCGGATCCTATTGTGGCTAGAAGAAATATCCCTTTCAAATTTGAACGGATGTGGTTGCATCATCCTAAGTTCCATGATGAGTTGAGGAAATGGTGGAATATTTATGTTTCGGGAACTGCTATGTTTAGTGTGGCTAAAAAACTCAGAGAAGTCAAAAATAGGATAAGAGAATGGAATAAAGACTCCTATGGTAATATCTTTAAAAGAAAAGAAAAACTAAAGTCATATCTTAAGGAGGTTTAGGAAAGGATTCAGCAAGAGGGATGCAGTCTGGAAACTAGAAAGAATGAAAATGGGCTTCTTGTGGAGATGCATGACATCATTACTAAAGAGAAGGAATATTGGAGGCAAAGATCCAGAGTTCAAAGACTTGTTGCAGGGGATAAAAACACAAGATATTTCCATATGTCTGTCCTAAAACACCATGTTGTGAATAGGATAACTTATATTGAAGAAAATGGTATTCGTTTTGAGAAGGAAGAGGATATCAAGAGACAAGTTGTTGAGTATTTTAGCAATCTCCTCTTAGCTAATGATGGAGTTAATCAAGGGTATGTGCAGGATCATCATGGAGAAAATAGGCCCTTAAGTGGCAATAAAATTCAGAAAATAAGAGTTAGGCAACTTGATGTAAAAATTTGAGTAAGTTATCTATATTATTTTAAAAATATGTAAGAATAGGATCTATATAAAATTGAATGTAGTTTCTAAACTACTAGGTTTATTTTTATTTTTTTTAAATCTATTTGGTGAAAATTTGAAATTTCAATGCAGTAGTACTTAAATATCAGGGAAAAAATAAGAAGTAGGTGTCTGTCTGACCACCCTAACCATAATAAAATGATAATACTTTTTTATAATATTTTAGATATAAGTAGGGGACTCATGTCCTGATGCGATGCATATTTTTTTTTAATTTATTTCCAAGTAAATAATTAATTATGAATTTATTATTGCAACTTTTAAAAAATATAAAAACCCGTATGTCTGACCAGCTTAACTTGGTCAAAAATTCATCAAATTCAATTCCTCTTTTTTTAATCCTATAGTATGTGAAGCATAGAATGTGACACATATTTTGGATTCAAAAAATGTGATACTATTTGAAACCTATAGATTTTTTTTAATCAACCTATCAATCATGACTTTAGTCATAATTCAAATAGAAAATGAATAATAATAATTTATTAAATTCAAATTAAAGCATAATTTATATTGGTGGAAAGTTGAGAATCTATTTTAAAAACCTTTTACGTTTCATAAATTTTGGGTAAAAAAAAAGTTGTCAGCCACATGGGCCATCATATCACTTAGATATCACCACTTTTTGGCCCATCATGATCCTGCACATACCCTGAAAATCTTCAGGACTCTCTTCTAGCAGCTATTCCCGGTCTTGTTAAGGAGGAGGACAACAAAATGGTCTTGGCTATCGCTTCAAAGGTTGAAATTATGAGGGCTACTTTCTCCTTTGAAGGAAGCAAAGCTCCCGGACTTGATGGATTCCCTATGTTCTTTTTTCAAAGGCTCTGGGAGATTGTGGAAGAGGATGTGGTGAATGCGGTGAAGGAATTTTTTGGATCAAGATGCATTCTCAAGGAATTCAATGCTACCTTCCTAGTTTTGATTCCTAAACGCCCCGAGGCTGCGGATTTTGAAGCTTTTAGGCCCATAAGCCTATGTAATTATTTCTATAAAATTATTTCAAAATTCTTGACTTCCAGACTTTTAGCTATTCTGCCTTCCTTAATTTGTCCCCAGCAAAATGGCTTTGTTCCTGGTAGGAAAATTTTGAATTCTATTATTAGTGTGCATGAGAATATTCATTCGCTTACTATGTCTAAGATTGAAGGCTTCCTCTTGAAGCTTGATATTTCCTTGATATTTCCAAAGCTTATGATTTGGTTGAGTGGGAGTTTTTATTCAAAATTCTGAGTGTGTTTTGCTTTAGCAATAGAGTCATTCAATTGGTTTTCCAGCTCATCTCTTCTACGACTATCGCCATTTTGATTAATGGATCTCCTTCACATTTTTTTAAGAATTCCAGAGGATTAAGACAAGGTGATCCCATTTCCCCTATTTTTTTTACTTTAATGGTTGAATGCCTTGGGAGGAATTTGAATAGATTGGTGTTTCAAGGAGCTTTGTTGGGCTTATGCCCTTCATCCAGCAGTCTAGTTAGTTCCCATCAACAGTTTGTTGATGATACCATTTTGATGGAAAGATCTATAGTGGTTGAAGCTAAAATTCTTTAAATAGTCCTGGATGACTATGAGGGAGCCTTTGGTCAAAAAATTAATATTCAAAAAGTTCCCTTTTTTTCTTCAATACTCTAGATCGAAGACAAAATAGGATTGCTAACATTTTTGGGTGCAGAGTGGAGATTCTTCCCTCAATTTACTTGGGTTTGCCTTTGGGCCTTAAGCCCTTTGACTCTTTCTGGAATTCCTTGGTGGACAGATTCAAGCTCTTCTTAGTCAAGCTAGTAAGATTCAACTCCTCAAAGGTACTCTTCAAAACCTTCCTATTTATGCTCTAAGTCTTTTCAAAATCCCCCTTAAGTATCCGGATGCTATTGAAAAAATCCAGAAATGAAAAAATAATTAAAATTGCATGTGGATGAGGGATAGTGAATGTGCTTTGCTAGGGTTTGGTGTTTTTTGAGGTCATCCATGGCCCCTCCCGTGTCATACTACACTTCCTGCATAGGAAGCAATTTTAGGGGTTTACTATGACTTCAACCGGTACTAACCTAGCAATTCATGCTAGTGTTAGTGGTTCGTTGATGCAGTTTAATGACTCCCCCACCAAACAAACGCCCTCAGAAATTTGTTCTGAAAGTCTTTCACGAGGTAAGCATTTTGATGCCCTTGCTAATGTAGTTTTACCTTTACCTGATTTTGATTCCGCATGCCAATGGCTCAAAAAACATACCCTTGTGGGTTATTTTGTTGGAAGGACTCCCCCTAAAAGTGTGCTAAAAGATTGGGTCAGCAAGGCCTGGGTCCCTCATGGGGTCCGCCTTGATATGGTCCAAAATCTGACCAAAGACTTTTTTTTGTTCCACTTTACGAAAGTTAGTCATGTCCAGGCTATTTTGGGTCATGGACCCTAGTATGTCCGGTCCTGCTTGTTGGTTTTCCAGGCTTGGACTCGGGATTTTTTTGTCTTAGAAGACACCAAAATGTGTGTTCTGATCTAGATTAAGCTTCCCAAGTTACCTCTGCCATGCGTACCCTTCTTGAACCATATTTCTTCCTCTTTGGGGAGGGTTATTTATATCGAACCTGATAGGTTCTTCCAAGCCCATCCTCAGAAGAGGGTTTGTGTGGGAGTTGATTTATCCAAGGATTTGAAAGAGTCTGTAGATATTCAAATTGGTGCTATTAGACACACCCAAAAAGTCACATATTTCAATCTGCCCAACACATGCTATCGGTGCCAGTCAGCTGACCACAAGATCAAGGACTGCACTTTGACAGTTCCTCGTACATCTTCATAGTCACGAGATGTTGAAAAGCCTCATTCGATAGAGCCTTCTGCTAAGGTTGAAATAAAATGGACTACGGTTTCAAACCAGAGAAATAAGTCAT
Organism: Sequoiadendron giganteum; assembly: GCA_007115665.2. Taxonomy (NCBI): domain Eukaryota; kingdom Viridiplantae; phylum Streptophyta; class Pinopsida; order Cupressales; family Cupressaceae; genus Sequoiadendron; species Sequoiadendron giganteum. Next base: position 664,897,834 of record CM021104.1, read on the forward strand.
CTGGTTCTGGGTCGGCTCCCAAGGCCCCTAAATCGACCAAAATGGTTTCAAACCCTTTAGAGAAAGGGACAGTAGCTCCCTCAGGAACCACTTCTATTGTTGTACAGCCCAAGTCAAAGGTCATGCCTCAGCCTACAGTTGTCTTGTGTGCTCAACCAGCTTTTTCTTTCGCAATGGGAACTCAATGGCGGTCTCGTAGCCCATCCCCTCCATCAGAAGAAGGAGAATATGTGCCTGAAAAATGGAGGTTTTCTCCTCCTATATAGATTGGTTTCATTCCACAAGATTCTGTTAGGAATAATTTGCAGAAATACCCAGGGATTGAAGTGCTTTGTCTCCGGGAAATTAAAATTTTAGGTTTTTGCTCGCTTCGGCTTGTCGCTCTATTTGGCTAGCCAATACTATGTTTTGCACTTCACATGAGGCTGGTCATGGTGGAGCTACCACTCTTTTGGTCCCATGATTGCATTCTTGCATGGTGGGCCATGGGGTTGACCCCTCCCAGTGGGTAGTCTAGGTTCTTCTCAATATTGAGAATCATTCCTTCGGGATTATTAATGTTTATGCCTCTAATGATGTCGCAGAGCACTACCTTCTTTGGCGCTAGATTATTGACTCTTTGCCAGTTGCCACCTAGTTGCTCTGCGAATATTTTAACTTGGTGGAGATGGCGTATGATAAGAATGGCACCTTGTCTTTATGTTGGGCTATGGGTGAAAGGGAGGCGTGGTTTTACATGCGCAATAAATTGGGGCTTTTTGATCCCAATATGGGTTGCCACCATTCTCATTCCCTCTGCCACACTTGGTGCAACTATAGGGCTGGTTCTGACAGAGTCTTTAAACGCCTTGATCATGCCATGATCTCAGCTCAATCATTTTTTTCTTTACTAGCTCTGTCTTGCTAGTTAAGCCGTTAGTGGATGTGACTCTTTCTGATCACTTCCCAATTCATTTTCGCATTGAATGGGTGTCTCGTCAACCTTGCACGTGTAAGACCCAATTCTTCTTGAACACATCTTTGCTTTGTCACAAGCCCACCCTAGCCCACATTCACTGGGTGTGGAATTTAGAGTGCAGGCCACCTGGCCATATAGGCTGGATTGCTTGGTGGAATGATGTCATCACTCGTACTACACGTTTCTTGCACATTTATGGGCATGAGTTGGCTATCTTTCATCGATGATCTTATGAGGCCACCACTATTGACTTGTGTTCTGCTATGGAGGCTTTGGTGGCCAGTCCTTTCTCCCCGTCACATCAAATCAGGGTGGCGGATTTAAGAGAGCAAAAGCAAGTGGCTGATAATTATTTTGCCAGAGGCGCTCAAATCAAAACGTGGCTCCACTGACTCAAAATTGGTGATTATGTCTCCAAAGATTTTTTTTTGGCCCTTCGTGCCAGGCACTCATCCCTAGGCATCAAAGCAATCAAAGATGGTAACCAGGTTCTCTTTGAGCTACCGGACATTCTCCAGGCCTTTGTGTGTCACTATGAATAGATTTTCATTGCTTAGGAACCCATGCCTGCACACCAACAAGCCCTTCAGGATTGCCTTGTTGTGGTGCCACATAGGCTTTCTTCAGCCCAAATTACTTTTTGTGATCAATTGTTAATAATTGATGATCTCAAGGAAGCCTTTTCCTCTATGACTGATGATAAGGCTTCTAAGATTGATGGCTTTCTTTGTGAATTTTACAAAGCTCTTTGGGACTATGTTGGGAGTGATTTGCATCATGTTTATATTGAAGCCTTTCAAACCAACTCTCTAGGAAATTTAATAAATAAAGGCAATATTAAATTCATACATAAGCCTGAGGATCTAGAGTATATTTACAATTGGAGGCCTATCACGCTTCTCAATGTTTCCTAAAAAATCATTTCCAAAGCCCTGGCTCTGAAAATTCACCACCTCTTGCCTCAGGTTGCGTGTCTTGAGCAGACTGGTTTCATCAAATCCAAGTTTATTCTGGATAACATTATTGTTGTTTGGAAAGCCATGGAGTAAGTCCAACAGTCGAACCAAAAAGCAGTGTTCATTAAAATTGATTTTGCCAAAGCTTATGACTGCATTGAATGGCCTTTCATTCTTGTGATGTTGCAAGCCTTGGGATTTGGACCTAACTTTTTACGGTCTGTTCGTATGTTTTTTTCTGATGCCTCTACTTGCATTACCATCAATGGCCGCTAGTCTTCTACTTTTGGTATTTTTTCATTTCGTTCACCAAGGGTGCCCTCTTGCCCCTGCTTTGTATGTTTTGGCTGCTGAAGGATTTGGCTATCTTCTAGCCCATGTTGTCTCTCAGCAACGTGTTAAAGGGATCTCTCTCCCAGACTCCCAAGACCAGCTTGTCAATGGCCACTTTGCGGATGATTCTTTTCTCACTCTCTTGGAGGATGAAGCTTTCATCACTACTGCCCTTGATTTTCTTAATACCTTTTGCCTTGCCTCTGATTCTGCCATTCAATGGAACAAGACCTTATGCTATAGACAGTCGGTGCTCCCCACTTTTGCGTGGCTCCAAACTTAAAACTAGAAGTGGATTGGGCAGGGAGAAATCTTTCGATTTCTGGTCATCCCCTTCACATTTCAGGCTTCCCCTTGGGAGCTTTGGCAAGCCGTGCTCTCCAGGGTTGAGTAGAAGCTAGCCTATTGGATTACTAATCCTCTTTCATTGGCTGCCAAATTACAGGTTTGCTCTAAAATTTTGGTGGCCACTCATGTCTACTATTCCTCCTGTTGGGCTCTTTCTAAAGCTGCCTACAGTAGGCTTGAAAAATTGCTTTGAGATTTTTTATGGGCCTCCTCTACTACCCACAAGGTTTTTCATCTGGTGTTGAAGATAGGAGGTGTATGCCGCTCATTAATTGGGATTCAGTTTGAAGACTGAAGAAGCTTGGGGGTTTGGGCCTCAAAAGAATTAGAACTATTAATAAATCTCTCCTTGCTAAACAGATCTGGAGAATTTTCTCCTCAACTGGAGAATGGAAGAAAATTATAAAAAGAAAATATCTGGCTAACATTGGATCTCTTAATTCTTTGTTGGAGTCTCAGTATATACCTAGGGGTTTGGCTCTCTAGAATGATATCTTAAAAGGAAGCAAAATACTTCATCTAGGTTTGGGATGGAGTATAAGAAATGGAAATCATGTGAGGTTCTAGGAGGATAGATGGCTTTTGAGGGAACCTTTGGTTTCTTTTGACAGCTTTAAATGTTGGGAGGACATTTGCAAGACCACTTCTGGTTCCCTAGTTAAAGATTATTGGAGGAATGTATGTTGGATGAATCTTTGTCAGATAAGTATGGATCTTGCCCCTATCCAATCCTCCCTTATGGCTTTCAGATTGGATTTGAATTTTCAGGAGGACATCTTGGTTTGGATGGCTTGTTCATTGGGAAACTTCTTTGTTTTGTCGGCTGTCTCTTTACTGTCTTTTTCTCTTGACCCTCCCCCTTTCTAGGCTAAAGCTTGGTTAAGCTACTTGACCCCAAAGGTTAACATATTCTTCTAGATCCTTCTTCAGAATAAGGTGCTTATTGTGGAAAATCTTTGCAAGAGGGGATTTTAGATCCCTAACCGATGCTACATCTATAAGTATGTTGTGGAAATGGCTAATAATTTTTTTATTCATTATACATTTGTGAACTCTATATGGCATAGGTTCTACTCTCTGTGGAGAATCTTCTGGGTGTCACCTAATACTATTAAGGATCATTTTATTCAGTGGAGGACCCAGTCCTCTAACCCGCATATTCGCAAGCTATGGTCCTTGACTTTTCCTTATGTTGTCTGGGGGGTTTGAAAGGAGAGAAACAACAAAGTGTTTAGGGATAAGGAATTTTCAGAATTATTGGGGAAAACTTTAATTTGGCTCCTCTTCAGAAGGTGGTGATGGAACCTGTGATTTGTTCTGCTTATGACTCTGAGATGGCCAAAGTTTGGGAGATTAAAGAGGATGTGTTTTTGGCTTCTAAACCTGCTAAAAAGAATCGGGATGGTGTCCTGTGGTATCACCCTTATAGGGGTTGATAAAATCTAATTTTGACAGGGTGGCGAAAGGGAATCCAGGATTGGCTGGGAGTGGAGGCATGTTACGTGATGATAAAGGTATGTTAATTGTTGCGGTTGTTGTGTCGATAGGGAAGCAAACCAATTATTTAGCTAAAGCTTTAAGAGCCTACCATATAATAAATATGGCTTATAGTTTAAACTTTAAAAGTGTTTGGATCGAGGGTGACACCAAGAACATCATTGATTGCCTCATGGGTGAGTCCCCCCCCATCATGGACTATTAAATATTGGATTGATGAGACTAGGGCCACTTTATCTAAGTTTGAGAAAGTTAAAATTTCTCATATCTATAGAGAAGGGAATGGAGTGGCAGACTTCTTTGCCAATGAGGGAATAAGATAGAATAGAAAGGTGACGTGGGAGAATTTCCAAGATTTTCCTACTAATGTCAGGGCCCTTATCAACTACGATTGCACTCATGGGAGAGAAGCCGTATTTTAATATGATTAAAGAGCAAGGTGTCAAGTACCACGATATCATAAGATTTGGTGGCAGAATGGTAATTAATATGACAAAAGAATTGAGTTCACACATTTTATGGGTGCTTTGGTTTTGTTGTGCTCTCTTAAGTTTGCTTTTTCCTAGTGTGGGTATTCAAAGTAAAATTCTATCGACAATGGGTGGTACTAGGATAAGAGTTGAGCCTACTGTGTGCACTAAGAATAAAGATAATTCGAAGGTGTGGAAGAAAATTGAGAAGGGAGGGCTTCAACCATTCATTGAAAGACTTCATGGGCTTGAACTAAGAGCTACAAATTACTTCGTGAAGCACTGGAATAAAGGTGAGATCATTTTATTTGGCAGGAAGATAATTGTGGATGAGGCACTTATTGGAGAAGTTACTGGTCTCCTTGTGGATGGTGTGAAATTTTACTAGGATAGGAAATTCTCGGATGAAGCTATGATCAATTTTCCGAAGATGGAGGAGGAAAAGACGAGACTTGTTAAAGTCTCTAATAGCTATTTTGATTCGAACAAGATAAATAAAATTTGGAGGGAAGTGCTCAGAGTCTTAATGGAGTATATCACATTGGATGGGAGATTTACCAGAGTTTACGGGTATCATTTCATCCTTCTCAACCATTTTAGATATAAGGTTAGGGTTTCTTTCCCCTATTACCTGTTATTCTCCTTGAATAATAGCATTGAGGAGAATAGGAAAAATCCGAATAAGAATCTAGTCCTGCATGCTGGCCTAATTTGTCTCATCTATGATCACTTCAAAAGTATGTCGATGGTTTCTAACTCCATCTTTGCCTCTCCCTCGGAGGGTTATGACACTGATTCAAGCTCGCTTGAGAATGTGAAGGGTTCAGACCCAGACTGGGAGGAAGATATTACTCCTTCGCCTAGGAAAAAAAGAAAGAATACTCCTAATGTCAATCCTTCTAACAAAAAAGAGTGTTCTCGGAAACCTCCTCCTGAAGAGTCTGTGTTGAAGGAAAAAAGTAGGGAAGAACCTCCTGTGAAAAAATTGGTGGCCTACTCAAAGGACTCTCTGGATGATAACATTGTGGAACCTGCTAAAAAATTTCTCTCCTCCACCTCTTTCCAGTTTGTTGGTAGAGAAGAAAGGCCCAGCCCTCATGCTGACCTAAACCCTAATGACCCAGCTTTTGAGCTGGACAAGGACTATCATGGCAATATTCTTTCTTTGGCTAGAAATAGAGCAATTGATAATTGCATAATCCTGAAGTGGGCCTTTCACGAAATTAAGGACCTAAACTTGCAAAACAGAGCTTTGACTAGCAAATTGGAGATTTTGAAAACTAAAATGGTGGAGCAGAACCCGACTGAGCCTTTATGGACGGCAGAGGAGAAGATGGCCATGGTGGACTACATCTAGGAAGAGGTGGAATTTACCAAAATCCTCAAGAAGGATGGGGAGATCATGGGAAGATAGGTTGAGAAAATTAGGGAAGCTTTGAAGGCCACTATTGAACATAATCTTAGAATTGTTGGGAATGTGCAGGATCATAATGGGCCAAAAAGTGGCAATAGGAAAAAGTAGCATTTTTCACTCACCAAAAAACACGAAAATCCTAAGTTGACCTTCTTTTGGGTTGGGTGTCAATACATTGCTCCATAGCAATGCCCAAGCCTAATTTTTACAAATCAGATATCCGTTTTGAATCGGATATCCAATTTTTAAAAGTATAAAAAATTGAGGTTGGGAAATATTTCAAAACATTTAAAAATGTATTGTGGCAATAAAATTTTGGTGCCACAAAACAAATATCCGATTTGTGGCACACATAGACCCAAGAGTAATTAGGAGGTGTAGGGTGGACAAGAGATAGAGAGAGAGAGAGAGAGAGAGAGAGAGAGAGAGAGAGAGAGAGAGAGAGAGAGAAGTGGGAGGGGAAGGGAGGGAAGAGGGGAGAAGGGGAGAGAGAGAGATGGGAGGGAGAGGGAGAGGGAGAGGTAGGGGAAGGGGGAGGGTGAGGGAAAGAGGAAGAGGGGGAGAGAGGGAGGGATGGAGAGGGAGGGAGGATGAGTGTGGGGGAGGGAGAAGGAGAGGGAGAGGAAGAAGGGACAAGGAGAGAGAGAGGAAGGAGAGGGAGAGGTGGAGGGGGAGAGGGATGGAGGAAGGGAGAGGGAAAGAGGGGAGAAGAAGGGGGGAGAGAGGGGGAAGGGAGGAGAGAGAGAGATGGGAGGGGAGGAGAGGAGGGGAAGAGGGGAAGAAGGAGAGAGAGAGGGGTGGGCAAAGAATGAGAGAGGGAAAGACCTAAGAGGGAGAGAGAGAGGAGGGGAGAGAGAGAGGGGGAGAGTCTGAGAGAGGAGAGAGGGAGAGACCTAAGAGGGAGGGAGGGAGAGAGAGAGAGGGGGAGAGTCTGAGAGAGGAGAGAGGGAGAGACCTAAGAGGGAGGGAGAGAGAGAGAGAGAGGGCGGGGAAGGGAGAGAGGAAGGGGAGAGAGAGAGAGAGAGAGAGAGGGAGAGGGAGAGAGGGAGAGGGAGAGGGAGAGAGAGAGAGAGAGGGAAAGAGAGAATATTTAAATATTTAATATATTAGTAATATTAATTAGTTATATAATATTTTATATATTAACTTAATATATATATATAAATATTTATGCATTAACTAGAATATATAAACAATATTTAAATATTATACATAATAGTATAATATATTATATATTATACATAATTTTGTAAGGGATTATCATAAATTAATTAAATTATAAACTATATTGTATATTCTCAACTAGATATATTAAAATAAACTATAAATTAATTATTGCAATTTTTTAAATCATAATTAAAAACTATATTCGATTTTTTTAAATTATATATAAAATAAATAGAATATTTGATTTGAAAATTTCAATTTTTTAAATCATATATTAAAAACTATATGAGATTTTTTTAAATTATATATAAAAAAATCGGATATCCGATATGTCTGACACAAAACCTACTACTTAGGGATTAGCCTCGGGTTTGCTTCGAAAGTTGGCTAGGACATGCCGATCCTAAAAAGTCAACACAAAAAATGTGTTTAACAGCTTACCTTGCTTTTCAGACTTTGCCCATGTGGCTGACAACTTTTTTTTTACCCTAAATTGATGAAACGAAAAGGGTTTTTAAAGGAGATTCTCAAATTTCTACCAATATAAATTATGCTTTACTTTGAATTTAATAAATTATTATTATTCATTTTCTATTTGAATTACGACTAAAGTCCTGATTGATAGGCTGATTGAAAAACAAATCTATATCTTTCAAATTGTATCACATTTTTTGAATCCAAAACATGCGTCACATTCTATGCTTCGCAGGATTAAAAAAAATAAAATTGAATTTCATGAAGTTTTGACCAAATTAAGGTGGTCAGACATATGCATTTTTATATTTTTTTAAAGTTGTAATAAAAAATTCATAAAAATATGCATCACATCGGGACATGAGTCCTCTACTTATATATAAAATCTTATTAAAAATTATTATCATTTTATTGTGATTAGGGTGGTCAGACAGACACTTACTTCTTATTTTACCCTAAAATTTAAGTACTGCTGCATTGAAATTTCAAATTTTCACCAAATAGATTTTTTATTTTTTTTAAATATATCTAATAGTTTAGAAACTGCATTCAATTTTCTATGGATTCTATTTTTACATATTTTTGAAATAATATAGATAACTTATTCAAATTTTTACATCAAGTAGCCTAACTCTGATTTTTCTAAATTTTCATTGCCACTTAAGGGCCTGTTTTTTCCATGATGATCCTGTACATACCCTATTAAGAATAACTCTATTGCCCTTAGAACTTTGGCAGAAAAAACAGAAATCGCTCAGTCGAGACTCTTAATTGTGGATCTAGGCGGTAAGAAAAACAAGAACAAAGCTGGGGATTTGGGCACTTCTAAGAGAACTAGGGCCAACATGAAGAAAAGATAGGATGCAGCACCTATGGAGATCTAGGATCTTAGGATGGTGGTCCAGGATATGGACATCCTAGAAATGGAGGTCGCTGAGACCTTGAAGTCTCTGGGTTAGTTCTGGTTCTATCTTCTTTGATCTTTTGCTGTCATTTTAATGGTTTTTTGATGTTGGTTGCTGGTCTTTTCTGTTATTTTTTATTTGCAGTCTTTCTCATTTGGGATTGTCTTTTGGTCAATCTTTTCTTAGCTTGTAAACTTTGTGGTTTCGAGTCCCTGTAAAACCCATTTTTCCCTCTTTCAAAAACAATTAAATATTTTTGGGTTTATTATCTTAATAAGAGACTAATGTAGGATGTATCTTCTAAGCTTATTAAAGGGTACAAAGAAGAGTGCAATTTAGGAAAGGTCACAAATATATTGTAAAAAATGATAAGGTTCTAGATCCATCCTACAATAAGGATAAAGTGTATAATCATTCAATGAGCAAGGAAGATTATTCAACCTATATTGATGCTTCCATTTAGAATATAATGAAAGATATTATTGTTAGAACAAAGAGGTGGTTAAGACATCCTTAATCTATGGATGATCTACACCCAAGATAATAACAAAATTCTTAAAGATCCTACAAAAAGGAAGACACGATGAGACTCTTCTACTACAATTATGCAAAAACAAGTCAAGAAGTAGAAAGATAAGACATTGTAAGTGACAATTGTGGTGGATGAAGGCTTGGACATTTTGATAAAGAATAACTATAGAGAAGAGAATGCACCAAATCATCTTCTACTAATCAAGAGTAAATTAGGGGATATACTCAAGTACTACATTCTCCTTTGTTTTCATCTCTAGTTCCTTCTCCTCCTATTTCTCCAATATCTAATCACTTCATCTATAAACTAGTATTTTAGAGTAACCAACTAAGAAGGAAAATGTAGTAATGGAAAGGAAATAGGCTAAATCCATTCAAGAGGAAATAAAAATCCCTAAATAATTTTAGAGGGAAGTGCAACTTATGGTACTTCCTCATCTTTTTGTTGGCAATATTACATTTTATAACTGGCGCAGGTGTATGCAGTTAAACTGTTTCAACCGCTTCCACCTTCCTGTTTATAAATGTATCTCATGTTCATCAAATTAATAACATTCAGATTTATGACCACATATAGTATCAGAGCCTGTAAAATCTATGGGCATGTTGGTGCAGCGATGAATAGTTGGCCTCTACAGAATGGCATAGGATTCCGTTCAAGTTCAATTCCTAGAACATCTATGGTGTAAACCGTTTGTTTTTTTTCAACATCCAAACTATTAGAAGAAGTATGGAAGGCGTGACAATCGATTTGGAGCAAGCTGAGCGCATAAAGCTTTCTAAGGTCCTGAGCGGGTACAATGACCTGTATTGGGTTTTGATCAGCAAGATTTACTTTGAGGAAGTCAACCACTGGAGAGTAACCTTGTAATCATATCCACGCTTCTCAGAATATACACTCACCGTTGCCAATCCTCAGAGGGTAGTGTTCCTGTTTCTCAGTTACAACATTCAATCTCTTAATGTTTGGAACAGGTTTGTTTTGCCTGAAATGATTTGATGGAAATATTACTTGGGATAAGTTTTTCGGCCATTTTTTGAGGAGTGGACAGACTGTTGCAAATGGCTTGAGAGGTTGCAAGCGTCGGAGGTTATGTCGTAAATATTACAGATTCGGTGCGTATAAGGGTCTTCAGGTAAATTTTTTGTTTTGGCAATTTGTTAAGATAGATCGATCGGCCAAATGTGGAAGATTTATCTCAATGAAGCCTATGGGTGAGTTGGTGAAATTTGTAGAATTTTAATTCGAACTTGATTATGTCTCTTAATAGTGTTATGATGACTTTTTATGTGCAGTGATAAGTTTAATGTCATGTATGCCAAGTGTGCCATTGTGACTAGTATGTTGGTGAGGAAATGTAAGGAGGAGAGTTATCCAGAGGCCAAGAGGATGAGGACTCACCAATCATTCATTGTAATATATGAAGATTTTTAAATGGTCACATAGTCATTTGAATGCATATCTTATTAGTGGTAACTTGGAGGTAAGTGGTTTTGGTAGAAAAGATGTTGTAAGATGTCAAGTAGTTTATATATCTTTCTTAAGATGTACGAGTCAAGTAATATGTCTTCATACTACTAGTTCTTGGGAAAGTACTTTCCAAAACATCACAACAATTATTGAGTATCTTGTAGATGACTTTATCAATGTTGCTAATGGATCTTCAAACAATTATGATTGGAATTTTGAGATTATTTTTGCTACGCCTGATGAGGTCTCCAAAGACTTGTCTAAGATATTAAATGGATAAAGTGTAACAAGATCTTATTGGAGGCTAGTGGTGCCAGAGAATGGAGGGATTTCCATCATCTCAAGTTAGCTACTCGCTTTGAGATGATTCTTTGCATGAGAAGCATTTTTGGCTTTAGTTTCTTGCTTTTCTTTGTTGTTGTTGACAGATTTGAAGAATGCATATCTTGTGAAGTTTGGTTTTCGAAGACAAGTAAGGGGTTTGGTGTAGAGCTCAATATGGATGGTTGTTTAGCGAGCACTCGAGGCTATGATCGAGAATTATACCCTTTTGAGGTTTATCAGACAACTTGATGGGGATACGAGTTTGGAGAGCTCAATATGGATTGTTGTTGAATAATTTGAGAATATTTGATTTGGGAGTTCATGGGAGGAATAACTTGAGAATTTATCTAGAGGCTACACCTTTCTGAGGGTCACAAGATAGCTTGATGGAGCTCCACTTAATTCAAGATTTGTTTCTTCAAGGAAGATATTCATAAATATGTACATACTTTTTGTAGTCAACCAGTTTTGTTATGTAAACCTTAAGGGGGGTCCCTCGAAATGTGAATTAGAGCTTTAAGGGATACAGTTGTAGGAACAATTAATAAGGGGGGGAATGTTGCCAATATTACATTGTATAACTGGTGTGGGTGTATGGAGTTAAACTATTTCAACCATTTCCACCTTCCTTTACTCTTTCACTTTTGAAGTAGGTTCTTATACCCCTACTCAACTACTAACACCTTCACCACGTCATTTTCTAGGTCTAGTCTCAGGGAAAAATTCTACTTCTCCTCTAGTACCTCCTACAATTTATCTTGTAATAATACCATCACTTCCACCTAGAGCTAACATAGGTGAAATTTATAAAGATATTAATATGCCAATGTGGTTGAATACCACTATCTCGAAAAGAAAAAAGGAATACAAGTCCACAATAGAATATTTTTATAAATTGATAAATGTGTTACAAGCTCACCCAAAGAAAAATAGATACATGATACTATCTACAATATTAGTGGATGAACAAGGGGTTATGAATGCACAAGTTACAACTCCCTTAGTGGACAAAGATTAAGAGGATATGTAAGTCATAGATTACCAATTGCAAAAAGTCCCCTTGGACCACCAAACAAGGGAAGAAGAAAGGCACTCACTTAGTAACTCAACATTTATTATCCTTAGAAGAATATGTGAATATATTTAAATTAAGAGAGAAAGTAGATCTCACATTAGTGAGCTAAAGGCCTGTGTAAACTATTTTTTTTGTCCCATTGACCACTAATCTCTAGAGGAACTCACTAGAAAGTTAGGGAAGTAGTATTATTAGGGAGTTAATCCTATCATATCACAAGGTGAACAATGAAGCTAGTGTAATGAACAAATTTGAAGAATTATTCGATTAAGAACTCGCCCAATTGAATGATCACTTTCCCATATTTAGAAAAATATAAAAGATATTGTCTCAAGAGTTGTAGAGTAAAAATAAATTTACAATTGGTAATTTGAGGGAACAAAAATAGATTGATTTTATAGCAATAAGTATAAACTAAAGGTGTTGAAAGTGTGCAAGGTAAATTGGCCACTAGGAAAGATGCAACTAGTGGGATTATGGCTAAAAGAGAAAGGTTTTTTGAGGATATTTCTTGTATGTTTTAGGAAAATCTTGCAATTTTTTCCCCCAACTACCATCATTAAAATAATTCATTGGGATACCTAAAAGGACAACTCACTAAGGAGTTAATTTTATGATTTAATGTGGGTGAAGGGGAATTTCAGTTTTTTTCAAGAAAGAATAATAGGGATCAAGGAAACAATAAAAAATATTACAAAATATATCTTAGATAAAAGAATTAAGGTCCAATACACAACCATCTTAGGTTTCAATCTAATAGTTGAGGCATTAAATCAATTGCAGGTGTAATCCTCAAAGAAATAAGTGTAAATCATATCATAATTGCAAGATTAGATCATCAGCTCCTTCTTCCCTTGAATTGTACTCCTTATTTGGACTATTCCTTTTTTGAGGTTGGGTTAGTTTGTCATGCATTTAATGCAAAGAACCTAGTTACAAGAAATTTTAAGAATTATCCTAAGGATTAGATTTACCTTGGGATAATGTGCTTTTATAATGGGTCATTTAGGTGCCTAAAGGGGTTATTTATTGACCTTTTGGAAGCTATTTTAGGATTTTAAACCTTTGGAGAAACAAGAAAACTATCAAATATTTAGTGTGGGAATCCTATTGAAAGTTATAATTTAAATATTTTAAATTAATTAAAGGATCATTACTACTATTTTTGAAGCTTATTTTTTAAGTATTTATGTGTTATGTTTTATTTCTTTTAAGTTGAACAACCCTGATAAATATGTTAACGTTCTTGCAATATTATTGTGTGTAAATTTTGTGCATGAAATATGTGATATTATACATCTCTAGCTTGAATACCTTTGTTCCAAATTCCATAAACTCTCACTTATATTATTATTGATTGTTTTGAATACTAATCATTACATTATAATTTTATTTGGATTTCATCAAAATGATTAAATTTAAGGATAAAGCACATCATATTATTTTCTTGATTTATTTTTGTTCAATTTTACATTTATTTTCTTTGAAACTCTAACTTCTAATATTTTTTTTAATAATCTATTAGATTTTGACTAGATTAAAGGTAGATTATCAATAGAATGGGATTTATAATATAATTAGAGTAGATAAATTTTATTTGAGAGATTAAATATTTATTTTTTGGCTAAGATTTGAAACATTGACTATAAAGGTTTTCTTAGTTTTTTATTCTTATCTAGGCTTGTTATTAAACAAACCACATAATTTCTTAGATTTTCCAACACTGTCAAAACCTTACATAAAATAAATTTTAGAGCTTATTTATATCTAGGATCTATCAACTTTTTAAAAGAAGTAGAGTGTTTATCATTCTACTTATGTTGGTTGCACCAAAAGCACCATCAATAGGAACCTTAGAGATAATTGTTTAAAGTGGTACATGCAAAAGTGTCTAGAACATGACAAAGAAAGGGTGATGATAAAAGAGGATGTCCCATGTAATTTTGAGATAGTAGGAGTACTTTCAAAAAGTATGCATTAAATATAGGAGGTGGCTCAAAAGAATAACTAAGTAGTTAATGAATTTTGTCAAAGATTCAAAGTAGTAGTGGGGAAACTTGAGGGAGCATTAAATAAAAATAAAAGGATGGAATTCTTTATATCTACATTATTTCTTGAACTTAGATTGTCACTATAGAAAAAAATCAAAATTATTTAAATATAGTAGAGTTAGCCTACTAAATAGAATAACAATCTTGGAGAAGGAAAGCCAAGGAATCAAAGAATAAAGAAATTAAGAAGTTGAAATTAGATTTAGAACAACTAAACATTAAATAAGATATATTGGCCAAACAAGAATGTTATTTAGACCATCCACAATATAAAGAAAAAATATATAATGTTGTAGTAATAGAAAAACTAGCCTTTTTCCCTTACTTGGTTTGATAATTGACATTAAACTGAATTAATAGTGTCTTGGAGTAGTGTTGTAATGTGTTGTACACATTCACATCATTCTAGGACCTTTATTTGATTAAAAACTACTTTAATTGATCCTTTCCAAATTTGTTGTGAAGTGTTGTATCACTCTTTCACACTTTTATAGGATTTATTTACTTAACTAAGATTAATGGGCCCCTTCTTAACAAAATGTATTTGAATTTGTACCTTATTCAAGTGTTGTAAAGTTTTATAAGGAACTTTAACATTTATCTAGGGTGGTATTAATTAATTATGGTTAATTGGAGTAATTAATTACCTTTAATTCAAATTCAAACCTTATTTATGACACCTCCCAAAGATCTATCGTGACACCCAGTAATTAAATAATATAACATTTAAATTTGGAAAAATTAGGCCTTGGAAAATGGTGCCAAGACCCATTCACCTTTAGTGGTGAATGAATCCTCCCTTAATAGGACCCCCCTTTTTCAGTTGATCTAAAAGGGTTTCTAACACTCTTTCCATCCTCCAGGGTTAGGTCTTGGAAAATTGAGCTAGGATTCATTCGTCCTAGGTGGTGAATAGGTCCTCCCTTAATGAGGATGCCCTTTTCAAATTTCATTCAGGCATAAATTTAATAAAGTTTGCTTCTAGATTTGGTGTTGGATTGAATTGTTTAAATTTTGGGGGTAATCTCCTAATTTAGTATAAATAAAGAGTTAATTCACATTGTTTATCCTAACAAGATCTAGAAAGTTTATGAAGCATTCTGAGACTTTCAAGAGATCATTATAGAGCACTTCAAGTGCATTCATAAGGCATCTCAAGGAATATTTCAACGGTATATTGCAGCAATTCAAAATCATATCATCATGACAAAGGTTTAATGCATTCATGTTTGTTGAGCTAAGAAGTAGATGTAGCATTGAATATCTACTTGCAAACATTGGTCACATCATATTCAAGGATCCTAGATCTACATTCTTCATGGCCACTACATGCTAATTTGCAAATTTGCATCACAAGACATCATCCAAGGTGATATCTATTGCATATTTCATGTTTCATGCTTCATTCCTTTATTTCATCATTTGGTTTAATTACCTATAAGGACTGAGGAAAACCCCCATTCACTAACAAACAACAAGTTTTTTTTACCTTGAATGTGTGATTGTAGATTTACAGGTTGAAGATCAAGTGGACCAAGCCTGGAGAAAAATTGTCAAAGTTGTCAAGTTGCAAAAGTTGTCATATAATTTTCAAAATCAAAGACTTGAAGCTACATTATCTATAGAATTCTAGAAGTTGATAATCAAAACTTTGAGTGTGCAGTCACCAAGGAACAAAACCCTAATCTTAGTTTTAGAAACCCTAATAGGGACCCATTCTCCATTTAAGGCCAATGAGTCCTCAATAGCTTAAAAATATAATTTTTTTGACAAGATACACAACTTTTTATGCTTTAAAAACTTCCCTCATAGTTGCTATAACAGTTAGGTAGAATTTCTGATTTTTATTTGCATCTTTTAGCCATCATAATTTAATGTTTCATAGTGAAAATTAGTTGGTTCATCATCTTGATTCATTCATCTTGGTGGTGAACCCTATTTTTCTATGTTTCAAATGCACATTGTAAAAATGAAGGAAATGTAAAGAATGAATGCCCAGTACTATAGGGTGAGAAAAGAGATTTTGAATTGAGAATATATCTGTAGACATGCAAAACTAACATCATGCATCCAATTCTTCTATTAATCAATTATAACAATTTATTGATTAATTTCCTAAGGTTCATTAAATAAATCAGATTATTTAATCCTTATGCTCTTCTCATTTGATTTAATAAATCAAACCGATTTAATCAAATGTCAAATCCCTAAAATCCCCTAAGTTAATTGATCTAAATTAATTAACTTCTAATCATGATTATCATTCTCTAGATTTTGACTCAACTAGAGTCAAATCCAAACTCTTAACTAACCCACCCACTTGCACCAATAAATCATTTATTTGATTTATTATTTCCTCTAATTACATTCAAAATGGAATAATATTCTTCCAATTTGAATCTTCCCCCCAAAAGGGACTTGTCCCTTCCAACAAGGTTTTAAATGCTATTTTCACAAGTCAAACATGGCATTTATTGCACCTTTCATCCCCCCTAAACATGTCATTTCATCCAAATTTGAATTTCAAATTGGCACATTGGCCAAGACTTGCACATTCCTCACCCTCTCACACTTTGACAAGTGGCATCTTGCCATTGGCTCATGAATGATCCCACATTCATCCAAATCTATCACTCTTCCTAATCTTGAATCTATAAAATGCAAAGCATTTCAACACAAATCATACACAACACAACACACTTCATTGCAAGGTTACTCTCTTCATTTGAGAATCAATCTTGCTCTTCATCATCTACAATCTACACACATTTTGAAAGCATCTACACTATAGGCAACTTGAGTTCAAGCATCTCATTGTCTATCTCATCATCTTGGCATCTTGCTTATCATGGATTGGGAAAGGGCAGCTTTCTACACAACTAAGTTGCACCAATCCAATATGGGATAGATATATTTCATGATTTACATGCTTTGCTTATCTTTGTTATTTGGTTGCATTTGAATCATGGAGTATTATTTCATAGGGATATAAATTTCTGTTTATGTTGTTTTGTCATTCTACTAACCATATGAAGATTTTCATGTCCACAATATCTACTAAAAGAGGAACTTTTAAACTATAAAGTATAGATTTTTAAGTATGTAGTGACTAGGATGACTATGAAATATCCATCATTAACACTTTAAAGTTATGAAGAGAAAAAGAACATGAACCACTGTTTAATTATTTCCATGAAGAAAATGAATATATTCACTTAGAAATGACATATTTGAAAGGATTAAGGTGTAAAGATATTCTTACATACAAGATCATGGATATATGAAACCATAATAGAGGAAATAGTGGTCTTCCAATACATTATGAAATGTGATGTCAAAATGATGAATAAATAATTATAGACTAACTATAAATAAAATGATGATAGAAGATACTATAATGACTATAAAGGTGGATGTGATAAAGATATAGGTCAAGGATGGGGAAGAAAGGAAGACATAACCTATTATAAGTGTGATGAAGGAGGCCACTACACAAATCAATTCCAAGAAGAAATGAAGAGGACATGTGGTTTTTTGGAAAAACCAACCATGACTCATTTCGTTATCCAAGGGTAGAATAATATTATTATTGGCACCTAAATTTTTCCACACCTAACCACATCAAACTATATCCTATTACAAGAATTAGTTATATGAACTATATTAAATAATTAATTTAATTAATTCATGTGTTATCCTTGTTCCTCACCTTTAATTTAAAATTGGTATTTATTTAATTTAATCCAACCTCATAATTATATCCTAAAAGAATTAAATAAGTGCGAGCCATTTATTTAATTCCCCTCTTTTTCCACCTCAATCTAATTAGTTGATTAAATAAAATTAATTGACTAATTAACTCTTGTATATTCTTGAAAAAAATTAATTCAATCAATCACATATAA
The DNA here is from genome assembly GCA_007115665.2 of Sequoiadendron giganteum. Lineage (NCBI taxonomy): Eukaryota > Viridiplantae > Streptophyta > Pinopsida > Cupressales > Cupressaceae > Sequoiadendron > Sequoiadendron giganteum. The sequence goes on from CM021104.1 coordinate 664,915,713, forward strand.
CCTCACGTATTCCTATTAATCTATAACAAAATCCCATACATTTATCTCATTTCGCAATCCTAACCCTCTATTTATACATGTGATCTCTCACATGTGTGTGAGAAGTCACATATCTTCATCCTTTATCCACACATTATCTCTCACATATGTCAAAGGATTCACATGTATCAATTCCACTTCACTATGTGTGCTCACACATGTGTGAGAGGACAAGTTTATCATATGTCTCTTTTCCCCATGCATCCTATCACATATGTGAGAGGATTTAATCTCCTTGAATTTGGTCAAACTAATCTTGGCCCTTCATCTACCCTTGATCATCCTTCTCCCCAAATGCACCAAATAAATGGTGTCACTTGGTGATCTCTCATCCACCCTAATCTCTCATGAGTCATTTTTCATTGATCTTGAAAGAAAATCTTGACCATTGATCCCTCATCGAAGAAACCTATAAATAAACCCTCTAAACCATTTCATCATTGCATTCCATTAGAAAGACATGTTGTCAAAGTGAAAGTAAACCAACATAAAACTATCAACAAAGCAATTCTAAGAGCACATCAAAAGGATTCTTGGGAGGTAATTGAGTATTTCTAAATTTCAGGTATAATAGAAACCAAGGTATAAGGTTGATTTATTTGCACTTTGATTTTTATTTTCTATCATATGCAATTACAAAAATACATCATCATCAAAAAAAAGTGATGAACTATATTGACCCAATCCGCTAAAAGTAGTGAAACTTGTGTTAAGGATTCTAAAGAAAGGTCCTCAAAATATTAAGAAATTTTTAAGTAGAAATTCATGAAGAAGGGAAAAAGGAAAGAAAACAAAAGCCTAAGAAAAAGACAATAGCTAAATATAAGAAGAAAAATGAAATTACAATGATTACTAGGGGAGGAAGAGATATTATAAAAGAGAGGAGAATCAATTGAGTTAGAGGAAGAAAGTCAAGAAGAAGATAATTTCTTTAGTAAGAAAGGTCAATGACCTAATCGTAGAAAAAATAAAATCAATCATTGCTAAGGAAGGAAAACTACCACAAATCTTTCTTTTAAAAAAAATTGTACCTTCTATTGAAAGAATTGACCAACCCTATCAAAGAAGAGAACATTCTTGAAAAATAAGCAATTTTGCAAAATATTGGAATAAGAGAAAAACCAATCATCAAAGTCCACAAATTAGAAATGTGTTAAAACTTCAAGCGAATGGAAGAAAAAACTGGTCATGATTGAACTTTGAGTGCAAAACAAATGGTTTAAGAATGTACAAGTGGATCTTGTTGCAAATGTCAAACGTCATGCCTAAACAAGTACGAAAAAAGTTTAGAAGACCTACATTACATGAAACTCCATATAATATTGCATTAGTTGATAGAACTATCATCAATACAATATAACCAAGAGGGATGTTGAAATTAAACAGTTAGAAATTAAAAAATATATATTTAAAAAAAATAAAATAAAAACTAAACTAAACTTTTGAAATCATTGAAATAAAAAGAAAAACCCTTTTAATACCTGTAATATCGTACTAAATTTAGAGTGGTTTGTGAATTACAATAGAAATTATTACTCTAACAACTATGAATTATCATTCTTTAAGACAGATAGAGTAGTGCATGCCTCTTTATATATAGATATATAGAAGAGGTGGTGCAAGAAGAAGATATCAGTGGAGAAGAAAATTAAAAAAAAACCTATATCCACTTGTTCTGGTTCATTTTGGTTTGTTTTATTTTGGAAAGCATATTAAAAACATGCCGTTATTAGTATATTGTACAAATAAAAAAGACACTCAGAAACGGATGATCAACTTCTTTTCAACATTTATTACAAAGTTGCTCGCCCTTTCTAGTTGGCTGTTCCCTCTTCTGAAGAAAACAGGCTTGTCTTATTATCCATCCAATGTGAAAATGGGCCAAAACACCCTGCGCGTGGCAGTGACAAAATAGCTGCTTCACTTTCAGCGACAGTTTTCTACCTTGTATTCTCAGCCTTCACAGCAAATTGCCGTCACATTCTTAGAAATTATCTGAGATTTCAGATTTTAGAGTGTTGTCCTATGTGACAACCTTCGCACGAAATACTCTGAAGATGCTGCACCCTTCTAACCGGGCCTGCACACAAGTTTACTACATATATAAACACCATACTCTTCAGCTTGTGTAGTTTAAATTAGTTTCTTCTTTCTAAGAGAACTGCACTGTTTTATTACTGGTTAGGGTTGAGATTACACTTCAAAAGAATCCATTTCGTTAATTACGGTGGATTGAACCTATCTTTTACTGCGTTCAACAAGAATTGAGCAATAGTGGATTCTTTGTGGGCCTCTTCGGCTTATTGATCAAACTTCAACCTAGTATCTGGTAAGAATTTTTCATATGATGTAGATCTATATGTCATTAGATAAATACAAAATGAAACAAACAATAAAGTAGTCTGATTTATGTTGTATTAGTGTTTGTTGATGGTGGTATTAGCACAACCAATATTAAGTAGAATGAACTTTTCAATGATCAAAATCTGATCCAAAATATTCTTGGAGCTGTTCTCTCAATTTCTCAAGAAAAGTGGAATGTTCTTTGATTCTACTTAACATTGATTATGTTAATACCACCTTCAAAGTTAGAATTATAATCTCTAGAACTGTATCTAATATATTTTATTACTGGTTAAGGTATTACTGGTTAGGGTTGAGACTACACTTGAAGAATACATTCCATTAGTTACGGTGGATTGAACCTGTCTTTTACTCCGTTCAACAAGAATTGAGAAATAGTGGATTCTTTGTGGGCCTCTCCAGCTCATCGATCAAACTTCAAACAAGTATCTGGTAAGAATTTTCATATGATTTAGATATATATCTTATTAGATGAATAGAAACGGAAACAAACAATTCAATAAGTTTGTAGTATAGAAAATAAAGTAGTCTGGTTTATGTTGTATTACTGTTTGTTGATAGTGGTATTAGCACCATCAACATTCAGTAAAACGAAAGAACATTCCACTTCTCTCTAAGTAAAATGAAAGAATGTTCCACTTCTCTCTAAAAACTGAGAGACAGCTTCAAGGATTCTTCTGGGCCGGGTGGGTCTTGTGACCACTTAGCTTTTCAATATGGTCGAACCTGGTTCAAAAGATTCTTGAAGCTGTTTTCTGGACTTTCCAAAAAGAATAGAGTTTTCTTTCATTCTACTTAAAAGTTGTTTGCGCTAAAACCACCATCTTAGAATTATTATCTCTAGAACTGTATCTCATATATTTGAGGTGGGTTTTGCAGCAGCAACATCAATGGAGGATCAAGCAGGTGAGAAAGGGCTTCGGACACCCAAGACATGTAACAGAACGCGTAAGGTGCACTGGCAAGACCCTCTTCCCAAACACAACAAAAGCTCAGCACTGCCAATTAGCGATGGGAAGAAAACAAAGGATTTATCCGGGAAAGGTTTCATGGCCCGTTGCTTCTCAGTGTGTAAGAAGATTGAAGTATCTGAAATGAGCAGTGCGAATGGAAAAAATGTTGAGTCCTTCGAGCGCATCAACATTCGCCCAGTCCGTCGTCCAAGAGGAGAAAAAACAGAGCATGATGACAGGTTAGACACAAGGAAAGTATATCATCAATCAGTGTAAGAGACGAGCATGAAATTACTGTGCAAGCAAATAGATTATCTTACTAAATTCTGTACGCACTGCAATTTCTTTGCCCGTGAATTGCTATCCTGAATTTGCTGCTTATCTCCCAATGCCAGTTTTATTCTTGATCTAGATTATCATTTATAAAATAATAGCTTATCTCCTAATACCAGTTTTATTCTTGATCTACATTATCATTTATAAAATAATATTACACTATTCAAAAGACAGATGAATGTAAAATCACACCCCTAGAGTCTATATGAGATTACTTTCCTAATGTGAGTTTGAGGTATATTATTTTATTTACTTTTCCATGTAATAGCAAAAGTCAATTGAGCAAGATACTTCCAAATTCCCATCAAGAAAAAAGAATATGGGTAAAGTAGTTATAGCAAAGTAGTGAAACCAAATGGTTATTATTGGATTTTCTTTAAGAAAAATATTTATGGTTTTTTCATTTATCTTTGTATTTTGTCTTGAAATTGAAATAGTCTATCAACTTTATCGAGGGTTAAATTCATAATTCTAGGTCATTTATGTAAGCATGGACTTTATCTAAGATCTATCTAATCTAGTATTATGTGCAGTATTTTTTGACTCACTCAATTATTTGTGCTTCACTAAATGTCAAGGATTAGTAATGTTTACAAACACCTAGGGGAGATCATTGAATTATAGAGATTGTGTTCTCCTATCTCAATTCTCTTAATAAGACAATGTGTATGATCATGGAAATAATCGACACAACAATCGTTAGACATGCATTAAACTCTTTAGAATGATTCCACATATTTTAAAATTTTATTTTATTGTTTCAATTGAAGCATTCCTAACATGATTATCTTCATAATATGTGGATGATAACTAGATATGAGACCTGATCTAAAAATTAATTCAAGTGAACACATTTAAATACAAGTACATATAAATAACTTAAACCAAACATTAAACAATTTCACTCAAGGTGACAAAGTAATGGCTGAGAGTCAAGCAAATTTTGAATTTAAATTTTTAAATATCAAAGTCAGATCCACAAGTGCATGAAGGATAGACATATTTAATGAATGTTCAATATGTGGAAATGTATGTAGATATGGATAACATGGATCACAGAGGGATGTATGAATAGGTATGAGTAATGGCATGAGAGAATGAGCCCAACTTTTCACAAGAATGCACCATTTGTCGATGTGTAAGTGTATTAAGTCATTCCATCAAAATGTGCCCATAACTCAATGGAAATTGACATAGGTATGCAAGTTTCACAATTAAATTTTTCCCCCACTTTGAGATGCAGGGGAATCCTAGATGATTGTGTATCTCAAATTATTTAAGAACTAAAAAACATACATGTGAAGTAAATGTTCAAACATAAAAGAATAATTTTCCATCTAAAGTAATGGGCCCATCTAGACCTCATCATACAAGTTTGTACTTCAACTTGAATGCTACACTTGAACTTAAAAATATTAGAAAAAATTGAAAGGAATAGCTTGTTTCTTGAAACTAATAATAATCACAAATGTACAAACTAATATGTACTATCATTGATAAAAAAATAAGAGGGGAGGATAAAAGATTATAATTTTTTTTCCCTATATAGAAAGAGCTAATGCTCCATCTAGCATGCTAACTAATGGCATGGCATATTAGATACTACCATGTCATGGTATATGACAATGATCATCTAGTAACGGTAATTAGCTTGTGTGGAGGAACTTGTGATTGTATACAATCTCAACATAGGAGTGTTAACAACAAAATATGCTCCCTTCAATTGGTTGCATCTATTAGATGCAAGGAATTAAAAGAGAGGAAAAAATGTTACATGATTAGTAGATGTAAGATAATTTTGTATGCATGTAAATAATATAAATTAATAACTATAATGCATCACATAAGAAGTAAAAAATATTATGTTATAAGGATGGTAAGTACATGAGGGATGATGATCAAGGTGTATAATATTGCCCCTCAAATAGGTAAATGAGGAATGGTGATACAACCCTCAATGGATACAAATACCCATGTAAGTACATAGGACGTGAGGATAACATGTTTGCCTAATGTGGCATTCAAGAGAATGATTACACAATTTTTAGGTGAGGCAATAATACCTTAGTATTAAGAAAGTTCTTGACACATGGCATAACATGTAATTAATAGAGTGAGAAACGTTATAGTATCCTACATTGTATGACTCTTAGAACATGATTAAGTCCTACAAGCACACAAAGTGATAAGGAAACCATAAATTGTGATTCTCCCTAATATGGTAGGTTGGCTCAATACAAAATGGGTTGATGATGCAAGCACGGCAATTTAAAATTTGAGACAATGGAGTGGAGGAGTACGAGTGAGAAAAGGAGCGAGGGTGGGAATTTGAATTCCCTTGTTGCAAAGGGTGAGGGAGAAGCAGATTTTGAGGATGAAGTGGATGGTATTTGTCCCCTAGTTGTCCTTGTTGTGGGTGGACATCTCTAGTGGGTGCAGCTGGGGATTTTTGGTAGTTGGTTTGAAGGAAATGGAGTTGCAATAGATTGCATCTATGTGGTTGTTATCATTGTTGGGGGTCTTTGTCTTTCTCTATCGGCTTCTTTTTTGCATGTGATAGATTGGATGGGTCATAGATTTGGTTGTCTAATGTGGGGTGCAATTATATTTCCACTTCTGCTAATGTTTGTTGTGCCCTACGATGGTGTGGTTGCAGCTACCTCCACTACCTTGTGGTGTGTGGAACTTCTACAATGGTTTTCTTACTGCTTGGATACCTCTAGTTTTTCCCCCTTGGGGGTGGTTGGGGACTTGTATCCCCTATTTTTATTCTCTTATGTGTAGGGGTTTTTGAGGTTTTCCCCTACAAATATACTCTTTGCTCTCATATTGTGAGAATCTATTGGATAAACATCTCTAAGGGAGCTTTTGTTTCCCTACTTTCTATGTCGATGTTGATAGTTGGGTTGTGTTTGAACATTTTTCTCATGTCCTAGATGTGTTTGAAGCTTAAGGGAGCCTATGTTGCACTTGTGTCTAGTTTGGTGTTCTTGGCTAGGCTAAGCTTAAATATTTCTCTGTTGTCCTAGTGAAAGTTGTTATTTATGGGTATCTCAATTCCCCTGGCTTCCATGGTCTATTCGATCATCCTACTTCCTCAATATGTGTCTCCTATAGAGGTGGAGATCCCTCCTTTTGAGGTGGAGATGGTGTGGGTTGGTGCAGTTGAGAGTTTTATGTTTTTGGTCTCTTTGGGTGTGGTGGTTTCACTTGTTTTGGTTATTTGGCTCTTGGTTGGATTGTACTCAATGATCATCTTGAAAACCCGGGCATATGTGTGTGTTACCTATGGATGATAAGTTTCCCCTCTCTACTAGAGTGTTTTCTCTCTTCCTGGTTTTGTAGTTGGTGTCTCCTATTAAGGTGGAGACCTCTCATTTTGAGGTGGAGATGTGTTCTATGGGTGTGGTGGGTTTCTCTCGCTTCTTCAGCTAGTTTTCTCTCTTGCAGCTCCTATTGAGGTGGAGGCCACACCTATTAAGGTGGATTTTTGGTTTGCTAGAGTGCCATGGTTGCTGCGAAAAGGGTTCGCTTGGTGTCTTCTCCTATAGAGGTGGAGTGGAAAATTAGGTGAAGTGGTTTTTTTCAATCACCATTATTGTTGTTTTTCATGGCTTGGAAATTTTCTTTCTGAGCAACTCGTTTTTTGTGTCCTAGTTGTCTCAAACATTTTTTTGGTTAGTTAGGGTTATTAGTCCCTATAAAACCTGGTTGTTAAGGGGTCTAGGTTCCCTTTATAACCTTTTCAATGAAATTTTGGATAGTCTTAATTATCTTATGAAGAATTGGTTTTGTTAGGCTATTGGTTTCTATGTTTAATCTTTTAGTAGCATCCTTAGCTTTGATAGGGTTTTAGGTCCCTCAAAAACCTGTTTTTACCCATTAATAAAAAATTTTTGAAATAATCTTATAATTCATTTTATAAGTTCATTTAATTCCATAAAATATTGTAACTCCATCCATTTTCATTGTTTAATCCACAAGATTCTAAAAATAACGACTTAAAGTCTACAATAAGATTCATAATACATCCAATTAAATTTATAAACACGTGTCATCTTTCATGACATTTATAATACAAAACATTGAAAAATAAATTTACAATTCAAGACTTAGGCATTTTGTTGCCTTAAGTTCGACAATAATTATACAATAATGAAATATAAAAGATATAAGAAGAGATCTTCATTTGATCTTAATTCCAATAGACAATCTTCAAACATGAAGACGAGAACAAGGATCAGGCACTTTTTCCACCCAACCTCGAAGCTTACGCTTCCCTGAAATTCCTTAGTCATTCAAAGAATACTCGACCCTACATGAATTGCTTAGAAAAAAGGAGTCGACAAGCAGGATGAAATCTGATGCGTGCCTAGTATAACTAGTAAATCCACAAACATTTTCACTTTTCTAATTCATTTAAGAAACAAGCAAGTTCGATACTAGGATATGGTAGAGAGTTATAAATATTCCATCTGTTTCAATGGTCCTTAAGCTACTTGACCAAGTAAAATGTCATGCACGACAAATAATAATAGTTTTGGAAAAGCAAAACTACGTTCTCTATAAACCCATATTCGGCATCCATCCCGGAAGGTAACTTTCCAAACACATGACATGCACATTCAATTATCAAGCATGCACGGTTCCATTCAAATAATAAATTATCTTTCCAAACACATGTCATGCGCATTCCATTATCAAGCATAATGGCTCCATTCAAAAATAGATAAAAGAAGGTCTAACACATGTATGTAACTAAGTACATATAAAACAAGAATTTAATAAATGAGCAAACATTATTTTGGTTCATTTACTGATAAAATTCATCTATACTTCAAAATAATCCTTTTCTATTCATTTCATTCAAAGTAAGTATATTTTTAATTTTACCATCTTTCTTTTCTGTTTTTCATATTTCCTTGTAAATAAATATCTTTTCAAAAATATAATACCTCATTTTTACTTTTGTTTTGCAGCAATTTAGTATCATTTCTAGAAAATTATCGAATTTCATTTTTGTTCTTTTTGAACATATTTGAATAAACCAAAGTATTTAATCTTATCATTCAGGAAAACATTCTACAGTTTTATTCTGTGACAATTTCACAACTTCATGTTCTTTCCTGCAATTTCCAATTTTTTGTCTATTCAGTTGACGAATATAGTTTTCTTTTGGAGGTTTTCTGAATCTAAAACATGTTGTTTCTGTGGAAATCTTCACTACATTATTGGAATAAATCTTTAAACATCCAGCTTTCTATGAAAATCTTTAAACATGCTAAAAGAAAATTCTTAAATAAGAAAATCTACTATTTCTTAATAGCTTTCTTTTCATGGTTTTCTTTACCGTTTCATAATAGATTTTTGTTCATCCTCATTCTTTTTCTTCGTAAAAATATGGTCTGGTGTTTGATCTTTCTTCTAAATTTGAAAAAACAACAATATTTTTCAAAATTAACATAGACGGATAATAGAAAAGAGTTAAATCAGATATTAATTGACTGTGAATTCAGGTAAATTTTGTTTTCATTGAATCTACCTGTCGATATCTTGCAGCTGTGTATTTTCTTGAATCTGGCAATGGTTTTCTATTATTTTTTTCTTCCTGTGAGTATATTTCCGGTAGCTACTCCTTATCTATATTTCTCTTTCCCTCTTCAGTTGCCTTCTCTTCCTGTTATTCTCCTTCTTCCCTTTCCTTCTCTCTTTCTTTCTATCTTCCCTATTGCTTGCGTGTGGTGGAAACCTTCCTTCTATTCTTATCCCCTTGCTAGTTGTGTCCCTCTCTTCACATGCGTATGTAGGGGAGTTTCTTTATGTTCTAAACTCCCTTCATTTTGTCCTTTGGTCGTGCCTCTCTCTCTATCTTTTGTCCTCTCCCTACGCACTACCCTCTCTTTCCCCTCCTTCCTACGCACCTCACCATCTTCCTTCCTCCCACATACCTCACCCTACTCCCTTTCTCCCTAAGTGCCTCCTTTCCTCGTGGGCGCATCATGGTGAGAGAGCTTTTTGTGTGTGTGAGAGGCAGATTTCAAAATAGAATAAAATTAGAACAAACAACTCTCTCCTTTCTCATGTGTGCATGAGTTTTGTGTTGCAATCCCTTCTTCCACACGTGTATGGATGATGAACAACTTTAAAATAAAATCAGACACTCCCTCTCCTGGCCGCACATGAGGATATGTAGAATAATGTTTTTAAAAAAAGAATCTCCCTCTTCACTAGCGTATGGGAGATAAGTAATTCAAACAGAAATAACTCTCTCCTCTACTGGCGTCTTCTCAGAGAGAAGGTATGCAACATGCAAAAATCAATACAAATACCTCTCCATCTGGCCATGCATGGAAAAAACAATGACGAATCCAATAAAGAATAAAATAATTCTGTGTTTTTCTACCTAATTCCCAAAAACGGATTTCTCTTCTATATCCTTAATTTGAATTTTCCTCTCTATTTTTATCTCATGCAAATGGTAGTGGTTATGAAAAAAATCAGATCCACAATTTTAGTTTGATCTCCAATCAAATGGCCAGAACTCCAAGTTTTAATTTTGATTGCATTCAAATTGATTGAAAAAAAATTTCTCTCAATTTGTAAACTGTTGTTTGAATTCATTTCAAATTTTGAACGTATTGCTTGTTTTATTTTTCCAATTTGTTTATTTCTTCAACAAATCTTTCCTCTTTCATTTATCAAATGAGAAGATATCCAATAAATTAATAACACTATTTTACATTTTAATAAATTTTCACAATTAAAAGTTTATTCCAAAAATTTGAAATAACAACATTATTATTTTTAACTAATAATAAAATATTAACACAAGGAATTCAATTATTTAAATAAAATCATTTTCCTCACAAAAATAATCAAATCGCCATTTAAAACAAACATATTCTTTTCACATATATTTGAGAAATCAATTAAACTTATTTTAAATTTGCAAGTATAATCATCACAAAAAATACATAAAAATAATAATGAAGTGTGTGTGTGTGATTCCATCATCCTCATAAATATCTAATGGCTAAAACGACTCTACCTGATCGATGTTCTCACCTTCATTCTCGTTCACCTATTCCTGCGTTCACTTGCACTCGAATTTTCGTCAACAACGGCAAACCCCAAATTTCATAAAAATGTGTTTCAAATCATCTCAATTGTATTTTCAATTTCACTTTCAATTTTAGTTTCAATTTTAACCAATCATCTAACATAATAATTAAAAGTGTGATAATTAATAATTGTATTTAATAATCAACAAAATCAGTACATGACAGTTTTGTTAGGCTATTGGTTTCTATGTTTTAATCTTTTAGTAGCATTCTTAGCTTTGGTAGGGTTTTAGGTCCCTCCAAAACCTGTTTTTACCCATTAATAAAAAAAAATTGAAATTAGGTGATCACATGTCAAAATTAATGCCCTCACATATGCAAGATAGTGTGGTAATTGTTATGAATCATAAGCAATATATAACCACCAAAATAATTAGGTTAAATGGCCATTTATGGCCCAATACACATCGTAAGGTACAATTAGTGATAAATATGAATCTCAATCCAAATAAGCATGTAATTATAAATAAATAAGATGTGATCATGAAGGCATGTGTAAATTTTTGTTTAGTTCTATCATGTTTCATTCTTAAAGTCTACGATTAATTTTATAATAAATTATCAAGGAATGTAATATAACAACTAAATTAGTTGAAAATTAGCACATATGTGGCCCTAAGATGTGTCAATGTGAATAAATAAATTGTTGCAAAGATGGTTTTCATTGCACCAAAATATCAACTTGTTAATGTCTGATACAACCGCCATAGTTAATGAATACATGGGAGATGGTTAGGTCATGTCACGAACCCAAGCATTGTGTTGCACAGCACAAGGACACCAAGGGAACACACCTTACAAAAATACCCCCTAGTGCAAGCGAGGGGTTTGAACCTATGACCCAGGATCAAATACCAATTGTTGGATAGACGATTGTCATTGCACCAAAAGATTGACCTATTAATGCTTGATAACACCACCAAAGTTAATGAATCCACGAGAGATTGTTAAAGCCATTTCACAGACCTGAGTGTTGTGTTGCACAACACAAGGAGACCAAGGGTGCACACCTTGCAACATAAATGTCCTAACAAATTTCAATCATTGGTGGATGCCTTAGGTCAAATATGTCATCAATATAAAATAAGGCTAGCAATAAATGTCTAACATGTGAAAAAGGGTTTAAAAGGTGGGTGGGTAACATGTCATATTAGTGAATAATGTGTCATCATCCATTTTCGTGATCCATCCAAGCATTGAAGATATAAGACATAATAAATTTGCATGCTTGCTTTCATGTATTAAATTAATTGATCTCAACCTTAAATATAAAAACTCTACATGATTATATATTTTATATGTACTTTTTCATATTATGGAAACCTTGCACATTCATTATACTAGGGACATATATAGGTTTTAGAATTAATGTACATTTATTAAAAATGATTGCATCATTTGGGTGTACCAACAACCTCTTGAAATAAATAGGTGCTCTATATCATCAAGGAACAAATTATACAAGGAATTTTTTGAATAAACACTAGGGGAGAACACCTAATATCTGCTAGGCCTAACTTCGCACAATTGTAGAATTTAAACCATACGTCAAATCAACAAAAAATTTAGGGGTTTTTTCCGCTCACAAGTTAAGTGTTTATAACTAAGATTTTGGCTTGTGGGCAATTCGGTCGAGTGTGGTAGAGTTCGATATGTGTGCGGGGGTCAAAAAGTCACCTTTTAAAGGTGTTGTCCGCTCGTCGCCACCTAATGTCCCAGTATCCGCTTGCTATAACCACCATTTTTTTAAAAAAAAACACCTAATTTTTTCACTATTATCATGCAATCAAAACTATTTTATCATTCAAATCCACTCAAAATTCAATGGGTCTAATTCACGTTAGCACCTTATAAAATTAATTTGGCACCCATTAAAAATCACTCCTACACATTAAGTGCCAAAAATTTGCACCGGATGCCAAACACATTACACCCACATTAAACTTCATTAGGGGTCTGATTAATGCATATGAATAATGTTATTTTTTAGGATATCCCATTCTTTTCCCTCATTTTACTGCTTGCTCTCTCTGGAAGGTTCTCGATGATGGATGCTTCTCCAACCGTTGATGGCTCTCCCGGCTCCTATTGTTGTGCACGCGTTGAGGTAACAACAAACATCATTCTCCTTTCAATATGAAAACAATGGTACTGGTTAATCATTTTCTTCTGCATCTTTCATGACCCATGAAGGGTTTATTCGATGATTGAAAAATTATTACTGCTTGTTTATGAAATAAATCATTCCTCTTCAACGCATTTTTTCCATGTGATATTTGATTGTGTTGGGTCATGGTACTGGTCTTTTTCCCACGGGTTTTTTTGGGGTTAAATGATTATTTCCTCTCCCCATTTTTTGTGTGTTCTCACGGCCTAGTAAAGTCGATTGTTTCATGATTTTGTCTCCAAAAATGATGATAAAATTTGTGGGTTTGACCAAATGTCTGCAAAATAAAAAATTTTGGTTTACTTCAACCTTTTTATAAAAAAAACATGTGGCTAGGGGCATAAATCAGAAATCCCATTAAAAATATGTCATTTATGTGAAAACCCTTGCTTGGTTTTTTCCAAATTCATGTGCTTAAGGAATTAATCTCATGAAACCCTTGCTTGAAATATTTGGCATCTATCTGAAAACGTATTCCTTGCTTGGCATATCCGGCATCTATCTGAAAACACACTTTTGTATTCTTGTGAGTGAGGAATTATTATTATGAAACCCTTGGTTACTTGCCTAGAATATTCGACATCTATCTAAAAAATGCACTTTTGTATTCATGTGAGTGAGGAATTATTATTATGAAACCCTTGGTTACTTTTTTGTGTTATTCTAATTAATATTTAATTAAACTTCCATAACTTTACTTAGGTTTTGCTTAGGCAATAATTATTTTACTTAATTAATAATTAATCTTTATTTAGTTGAGTTTTTTTTAGGTCAACATTAGGGTTGCATACTTTGCTTTTATAAAGCAAATCATCTCATTGTAATATTGAATTCCTGAATAATATCAATTTGCACATTGACATGCAAAGCTCTTCTTTTTTTATGTTGTCTCTTTTGTGGAAGGTGTTTAGGTTTGCATGTCTAATCTAGGGTTTCTAACATGGTATCAGAGCCTTGACATGCAACCCCTTCTCAAATTCTGGAGAAAATCATTGCAGAGTTTGTTTGGGGTTCCTCGAGGATTTCATGCCTTGAGCTCATCTATGCAACATCTTGGATTAGATTGGGCTTCACCATTAGATTCAGAGTGCTAGAAAAAATCAAGATTGGCTTTTATTTTGTAGATTTTGGTCATCATTTGCCAAATATGTGAGGGTTTCAAGTATGGTGTTTTTTTACAAGCTTTGGAGGTAGCTGATTTTTCTAGGCACTTTGAGCACAAACAGAGGTCACCATCGCGTTTGTAGTGGCCAAAAACCCTAGGAACACCTATCAAATCATTGATTTATGAGAAGTTGGTTTCTAAGGCAAAAAAAAATTGCCAAGGAAGCCGTACGGCCTCCTTAGCACGCTTCACGAGGCAAAATTTTCTCAAAAATCATGAAAAAATAATTTTAAAATTCATCTTTTTTGGCACCTCCAGTTTAGAAGGCGGGCACCACCACTGCGCCACCACCGCCAATATCCTCCACCAACCCGCCACTCGGCAAGTCAACCCCCACAGGCCTTCCAACAGAGCTGACGGTCCTATTAAGGACCGGGGGCTATGCCCCAGCCCCTTGGCCCCGACTGTAGCACCTCCATAGGTCATATGGGTGACCAAGGGATCTTCCCCAACCCCCTATCCATTAGCCCTTGGTCGCCCATAGGACCAGGGGCTGAAATTTTTTTAGCCCCCTGCATTGCCTGTAGGCCTTATTGGCCAAATTGGAGCACTTTTACAAAATCGGGCGTAACTTTTGCATATGGTGTCTTTTTTTCACAAATGAGATACCATTGGAAAGATGATTTAGACATCAATCCATTGGTGAAGGTATTTTTCTTTGATTTTTCTCCAATTTAATTTTGGAGGTCCTTGAACTCAGATGTTGTTGTTTTCACTTCGAAGGGCATATCTTTTGACTTGGTGATCCTTTTCTCGCCATTCTTGCGGCATTGGAAAGTTGGTTCAGTCCTCTACATAGATCTGAGGTCTATTTTTATTTTCTATTTATGCATTTTTAGGCATTCTCTCCTTTTTCAGTCATTAGGGATTGTAATAAATGAACTGATATAAAGTTTCATCGGGGGGGTTTCTTGCATAATAATATTCATTGTATTTTGATGGAAACTTGCATGGGTTGTAATCTGGTTTCTTAGTTTCTTTTGGCCACATTTTTGTCTTAGCTTGACACATATTAGATTCATATCGGTTCACACTTTAGATTGAGAGCCTATGGTTAATGATCCGCATTGGATCCATCTCAATTTGAGGGCCACTACATTCATGGTTAATGTTCTAGAGTCTTTATGGTACTTTTTCCCATGGAAGAGTTTTAGTCTTATTTTGACATCGGCATCGAGATTCACGGCTTCTAGATTCTATCATCATCATCTACTATTGCTTTATGGATTCCAGGGTTGTTCCCATTTGGTGTGTTCGAGTGTTCTGTGGCATCGGGTCTGTTGTTGCATTATTATGATTCCGATATGGTTTCTTGTAGATAGAATTATCTTTCCTTGCTTTTCGGATTGTGGTTCTAGTGTTACTCCACAGTGTTTTTCCAGTGCTTCTTTGCAACAGTCATCACATTGTAAGGGGGGTTGTCCCACTGGGTTTTCCTTCTCTACCTCATTATTGCATTTGTACATGGGTACCTGATCAAGCCTTCTTGCCGAGACCCATTCATGCTTTCTTTCATTCATCTTAGTTTTAGGTGCATGCTTATTTAGTCTCCGTAAGTTGCACTTATGGGGGGGTGTTAGTGTAATTAATATTTAATTACACTTGCATAACTTTACTTAGGTTTTACTTAGGCAATAATTAGTTTACTTAATTAATAAGTAAGCTTTATTTAGTTGAGCTATTTTTAGGTCAACATTAGGGTTGCATACTTTGCTTTATAAAGCAAATCATCTCATTGTAATATTGAATTCCTGAAAATATCAATTTGCACATTGACATGCAAAGCTTTGCTTTTTTGATGTTTTCTCTTTTGTGGAAGGTGTTTAGGTTTGCATGTCTGATCTAGGGTTTCTAACATTTTATGCACATTTCTAAAAACCCAAGTTTGTAATCTATCTACCTCTATTAAAATTAATATCCTATCGATGTTGAATACAACATAGCTTCTTTCATTTATTGTGCATATGTGTCTTATATGTACATTCTACTTATAGTTATTTTCATGAGTTGTGCATTTAGCATTTATATTTATGCAGTATATTTTACTTTACTTTATAAGTAAATGAAGGTCTTTTTGGGTCACGGATTTTTCCTTACAAACCCCATTTATAAATTCAAAAATCTGTGAGTTCAATTTGTAAATGAATGTGTTCAATGTTAGTTATATATATTATGTATGACTATGAAAGACATTCTCACACTTCTTAAGTGTTAGACCTGAAAATGGTGGATAATATGCTGGGAAAAAATATTTATCTTGAGCTTGTACACAGTAAACACTTGCCCATTTTGTATAGAAAAGGGTAATTTACAAACATCTAAACTTTCTATAAGATCTGCAAATTGAATTCTCCTAAGTTTTGCAGCAATTCAGTAAATTGAAAATCTCATCATTGTATGCAATTTGTAGTTCTTTAATTATTAAACACAAAGCTTATTGAATTTGTAAATGAATGTGTACAATGTTTTATATGTGTGTGTGTGTGTGTGTGTGTGTGTGTGTGTTTGTGTGTGTGTGTGTATCCTTTGCCTATCCTTTCAAAATGAAAACAATGGTATTGGTTAATCATTTTCTTCTACATCTTATTGAATTTGTAAATGAATGTGTACAATGTTAGTTATATATATATATAACATAGCTTATTGAATTTGTAAATGAATGTGTATAATGTATATATAACACAACTTATTGAATTTGTAAATGAATGTGTACAATGTTATTTAATTTACAAATTAATGTACAAGGTTAGTTATATATATATATAACATTGTACACAATCATTTACAAATTTTGTCTATTTTCTCTTGCTCATTCAGCAAATCGCTATATATATGTGTGTATCCTTTTTCTATCCTTTCAAAATGCAAACAATGGTACTGGTTAATCATTTTCTTCTGCATCTTTCACCACCTGTGAAGGGTTCATTTGCTGATTGAAAATTTTTTATTGCTTGTTTATGAAATAAATCATTCCTCTTCAATGCCTTCTCGCCATGTGTTGTTTGATTTTGTCGGGTCATGGTGCTGATTTTTTCCCAAAATGTACACATTTATTTACAAATTCAGCAAGTTGTGTGTCCATGTTGTGAGGTAACAACAAACATCATTCTCTTTTCAAAATGCAAAAAATGGTACTCCTGATTCTTATTATGTCATCAAAATGTATGTGTGATTTCTAATGCAATTAAATTATATATGTACATGTATACACACGTGTTTATATATATATATATATACATATATTTATACATATATATAGATATATATAGATATATGTATACATATATATAAACATATATATATACATATATATGTATGTATGTATGTATGTATGTATGTATATGCATTCATTTACAAATTCAGCAAGTTGTGTGTCCATGCTATGAGGTAACAACAAACATCATTCTCCTTTCAAAATGCAAACAATGGTACTCCGGATTTTTATTATGTCATCAAAATGTACGTGTGGTTTATAATGCAATTAAATTATATATGTATGTATACACACATGTGTTTGTATATATATATATATATGTGTGTGTGTGTGTGTGTGTGTGTATAGATATATATATATGTATATATATAGATATATATGTATATATACATATATACATATATATATAGATATATATGTATATATACATATATACATAGATATATATGTATATATACATATATACATATATATATACATATATGTATGTATATATATGCATTCCATCATCGTGAGAACCTTTTAGAGAGAGTGCGCGGTAAAATGAGGGAAAACAATGAAATACCCTAAAAAATAACATTAGTCATATGCATTAATCAAACCCCTAATGAAGTTTAATTGGGGTGTAATGTGTTTGGTGTCCGGTGCAAATGTTTGGAGCTTAATGTGTAGGAGTGATTTTTAATGGGTGCCAAATTAATTTTATAAGGTGCTAACGTGAATTAGACCCATTGACTTTTGAGTAGATTTAAATGATAAAATAGTTTTAATTGCATGATAATAGTGACACAAATAGGGCCCTTTTATGTTTTGCAATATACATCAGAGATTTTTTGCAATGTATATTTGTATATGTTTATATGAATATATATGCATGTATGCTTATGTTTCTATGAATGTATGAATGTATGCTTATGTTTCTATCATAGTATGCATGAATACAAACATGCAAAAAATCATTGATATATAAGGCTCCCCCAAATAAACATTGAATCCAAATATAATGTAGAATTCAGTCATATCATCTCTAAAAACCTACGTAACTGGCATCTACAAATTCAAATGCTCTAACAAATTCAAATTTGAAACACAACAACCAAATTTAATGCATTCAATTTTCAGATTCGAATTTCTAAATAAGAGGGACAACAGCCAACGACATTCACAATTATTCTCCTCTACTAATATCATCTCCATAATATAGAGCATTGATTGGAATCTTTTGCACATTCCTCATATATCCAAGGGTGATGAGAAACAATGAATATAGCTTGAATAAATCTTGGTATACAATTCTATTAACATTTATATGTTTTTACATATATTTATGTTTTCCATATGAAGCTTTTAATATGTTGAACTTGATTAATTATGTGTTGTTGTACATGCACTATTGCAAAGGTTGTATGATGTTTGTATGTTACTAGCCACGTGGTCATTACTACCTGTGGTTGTAAATATTTTCTTGTAGGCAAGGGAGAACAAGGAGACGTGGTGCAGCAATGTTCATGGTGGGAAATTTGATAAATGTGTTTGTCAACACACCAAAAAAAAAAGGATTTTTTGTTCATATGGCTCTAAGTTTCAATTATTGTTCTTTATTGTTCACTAACTAGTATGTATTTTAATTTATTTCAATAACTATTGTCCATTTTTGTTTGTTCTATTATATTTGTTTGTTGTGGCAGGCATGTTAAATGGCTAGGAGGTTGTGAAAAGCATGTCAAATTACAAGATGACAATTCAGGTAAAGTCTTGAAAGACTTTACTTTGGTTGTGACCCTGTAGACATTGTGTTCATTTATAATGTTCATTTTTTTTATTCATTATAAAATTACACTTACAATTTAAAATTAGATTGATTTCCAAGTGTAGGTGTTAAAAAATTTATAATTTCAAATAGATTAATATATGGATATGTTGCATATAGATGTATATATATATATATATATATATATATATATATATATATATATATATATATATATATGTATGTATGCATATACTTAGTTGTGTATACATAGATATATGCATACATATATATACATGTATGTATGTATGTATGTATGTATGTATGTATATACATATATTATATACATACATATATACATACTTATATATCTATATAAGTATATGTATGCATATATAAGTATGTAGTGTATACATATACATCCATACATGCATACATACATACATATATATATATGTATATATAAGTATGTATGTATGTATGTATATATATACATACATACATACTTATTCATTTGTAATATTCATTTTTCTTATTCATTCTGAAATTACACTTACAATTTACAATTAGATTGATTTCCACTTACACTTAGACTTACAATTTATGGATATGTTGCATATAGATGTATAGTTATATATATGTATGCATATACTTAGTTGTGTATACACACACACACACAATTATGTATATGCATACATATACATATATATATATATGTATATGTATATGTATGCATATACATAGTTGTGTATATATATATGTGTGTACATGATTTTTTGAATTTCAATTACATAAATTTCTTAATTTACATTTAAATTTTTAACAATGTTAGTTAGATGAATACAACAAACACATATTCGACAAAATGATAGATGAATACAACCAACACAAAACAAAATTCTAAACACATAAAGCATAAATCATTAACTTGAACAGCTCCCAAAACATGCCTAGGCTAAAATCAAATTTATTACAGCATAAACATGATTAAGACAAAGTTCTAAAGAAGACAAGGAGTCTTCAGTTTTACAAAAAAAACACTAGCACACATCGAAGTAAAAAATTTCACAACAGACTAGCATTAAGTTTTACAAAAATACACACTAGTATCCTTTGGTTGTCTAATACAATAGACTAGCATTCAGTTTTACGAAAAACACACTAACACACATCGAAGCCAAAAATTTCACAAAAAACAATCCTAATCAGACATCCACATATCTTATTAAGAAGTGGTGGGTCCTTGTATGTCAACTGACTTCGCATCAACTGGAGAATATGTTAAGGACTATTGATTGTTTTGCATGGCACTTTCTATACAAGCAAGCAATGTTTAATTTTCCTCTAGACTAAGATGTAACTATTGAGTGCACCCTTCAAAAGACCTATTTTGTAGGCTGCTAAGAGCAGCGAAGGCTGCAAACAAAATTTTAATCATGTCCCTTAAAATTAGATGTTGAGTTGGAAGAGGAGTTGTAGGAGTAATCTTACATATTTTTCTTTCTACTCTTTCCGCTTGCTTTTGGGTTTCCTTTAACTGTCGAGCAATCTTTTATTGCTCCCTTTCAAACTTCTTTAGTTGTCACTACCTAAGCTTCTGCTTTGCAATTTTCTATTTTTTTGCAGTACGCTCCAATCTCTTAGCCTCCCTTTGTGCCAGGTTTGCTTCTCTTTTTGCCTTCTTTTTAGCCATTTGGTCCCTTTTCCTTTTCTGCAATTCTTCGTTTCTTTTTTTTTGTGCCTCTTGTTCATTCAATAGATTGAAAAATTCATCTGATGTCAAAATTTGAGATTGCCTACTTAGGTGCAGTACCCCATTGTGACCTCTATTCGATGATTGGTGCACCCTTTGTGTTGTGAGTTGCAAAAAAATGTTTCTCCTTCCTTTTGGTTGTTGGTCATTGACTTGTGTGCATGGCACATAGTCAGCTTCTTCATCACTAGAGGTATTACCTTCCACTCCATCTACTTCATCATTTGAATCCCAATTTCTTTCAGTCATGAAGCAATGGATGACCTCTTCAGGATCTACATGTGGTGGTGATTTCATGGACAACCCTTCATCCCCTTGAGTGAAATTTAGATGCACCTCTAGGTTTAAAGTTGCATCTTGAAATTCAGATGGCAGATTGAGACTCTCTTCATTTTTTGTTGCCTGATTACATGTTTGAACTGCGGGTTCTTCTTCAATTTATGTTGCCTCAATGTATACTATGCAATATCCTTCTTCATTTGTTGAAAATGGGGGACTACTTGCAGTAAAGGTTTTCACAAACTATCCAATATGTTCCTCATTCCAGCCTACTATCCTCAAACACTTGTCTCTGTTGCCATGAATTGTGCCTCATCCTCAGCTGCCTCACCCTCTGTTTGTGCTCCCAATGTGGTTCCTTCATCTTCAACCACAAAATCTTCACTTGGCCCCATATCGAATTCAAGTGCATGTTGATCTAATGGCCATATTCCTATTCTTCTAAAACCACTTCCAATATTATTAGGAGTTAAAGCTTGTGCAAAAGCTTTGCTGGAAAATCTTGCCAACTCTTCCCTTCCAATGTCAAGTTGAATATTTGGAGAGAGCCATATACTCCTATGTTTTTTGAAGTAGTTTTTGAATGATGAGAATACACTCACATCAAGAGGCTACAATTTTTGGTTGCAATATGCTGGAAGTGTGAGAAAATCTATTCCCATAGTCTTTTCTTCTTTGATTGTTTTGAATGCAACATGGCTGCCATGATCATCAAAGATGAGCAACTGTCTATTTGTTGGTGACACCCCTCCTAGGACATTTCTTGCAAAGTGTTTCAACCGTTGCACAAATAATTCTTTGGTCATCTAAGCATTCTCTTGGATTGCCATGCATGCCCTTGGCTCACAGTTAATAAAATAGTTTATAGTGTTCCTTTTGGACTTGAAAAAATAGTAACCAGGTATAGCTTGACATGATGCACTAACACAAGCTAGAATAGTTATCCATTCTCTGCTTTAGAAATTAATTGTGGAACACTTTTTGTCTCTATTTTTTCAATAACTCTCATTGCACAATTTATGCCAGACTGCACCCTTGTTTCGTCAAAACTCCATATTTTGTTGGGTCCATAATTGTGTTTTTTGTACAACTCTTCCAAGTTTTCATATAAGGAAGAAACTATTTCAGGGCGTAGAATTATAGCTCGATCTTTTTCCACTCCTAGTGTTTGAATTTTTAAATCAGGATGCCTTTGATGAAAGCCAACCCACCATGACCTCCTTGGTATCCCATTTGTGAATGGGTTAGGCCTCGCTCCAACCATTTGGCCCACCGTTGACTTGAGTTATGAGACTTAAAGTGCATGGCCAATATTAGCCATGTCTTTACACCACTACATAATTTCAGCTTCTTCTTCATCAAATAGGATTGTTCATGGCCCTTTCCTTTTTGTGGATGTCACACCATTGAGCCATGCCCTCAAACTGCTAGGTGGGATTCCCCATTTGATTGTTGAACCTCTGAATGGCATTCGATTGTCCTCAACATCTGCAATGGATTTTTCCATGTGATGCATTGTCCAACTTCCCGTGCACATATCTGGGGTTCTCATATGGTCAGCAAGTGGTGGTTCCATTTCTACCTCAGTATTATGAATAGTAGGTTCAAAACCATCATTTTCATTTGTCTATTCTAAATTTTTAGAAATAACATCCTCATTCATGTTGATTGTTGGCTCTTCATCAACAACATCTGGAACATTGAACCTCACTCCATGAGGTACTCTAATTAAGTGCCTCCCACTCGATCTTTTCCTCTTTTTCCCTGGTACCATGATTACCAGTGATCTTGTATATTGTAAGCCATAAAGTGTCAGAAAAATAATGTTGAAAATAGTAAAAATAAGTTGAAATCATTATTGAAACAACCAACAAACCCAAGAGTACCATTGTTTGCATTCTGAAAGGAGAATTATGTTTTTCATTGCCTCAAACTATGGACAACAGACAACAACAAATTTATGTGTATGTATAGAAATTTGTATAAGTATACATTTATCTGTGTAATTATATGTATACACACATATATACATATATATATATGTATGTATATGTAACATATAATTACATAGATATAATTACACATAAAATCATTGATATACATTACAAAACAGAAAAGGATGCTAATTGTGTCATTATTAACATGCAATTACAACTTTTTTATCATTCAAATCCACTCAAAAGTCAATGGGTCTAATTCACTTTAGCACTTTATAAAATTAATCTAGCGCCCATTAAAAATCACTCTTACACATTAATCGCCAAACATTAGCACCAAACACCAAACACATTACACCCTGGGCAATTAAACTTCATTAGGGGTTTGATTAATGCATATGACTAATGTTTTTTAATTGGGTATTCCCTTTCTTTCTTTCTTTTTTCTTTAGAAAGGTCACGAGGTCTAGTCTCCCCCACCCCCATGGTACTAGAGGGCATGTCGCACTAGTGCCGCCAATCACGTTAAAAATTTTACTAGGCACATTGCAGTTTATAGGGGGTCGTGCTACCCGATTCTTGTAGTCTAATAATAATAATAATAATCAAAAATTTAAAATTTAAAAAATTTGGTTATCCCATTCTTTTCCATCATTTTATTTGGGTTTACATATATATACATACATATAGATGTATGTACATGTATTTGTGTATACATATAATTACACAGTTACATGTATACATATATCTGTACATATACATATATATCTATATATACGTAGATATATGTGTGTATATATATCAATATATATGTACATAAATTTATAAATGTATGTACATATATCTATGTAATTATATGTATAGAAACATATGTATTCGTGAACATATAAGACACATATGTATAGTAAATCAAAGAAGGTGTGTTGTATTCAATAGCGATAGGATATTAATTTTAACAGAGGTGGATCGATTACAAACTTGGGTTTTCAGAAATATGCACAAAAAAGTAACCAAGGGTTCCATAATAATAATTCCTCACTCACAAGAATATAGAAGTGCATTTTCAAATAGATGTCAAATATTCCAGGCAAAGGTTTCATGAGATTAATTCCTTAAGCACATGAATTTGGAAAAAACCAAGCAAGGGTTTTCACATATATGGCATATTTTTAATGGGCTTTCTGATTTATGCCCATAGTGACATGGGTTTTTTATAAAAAGGTCGATGTAGACCAAAAAAATCTTATTCTGTAGACATTTTGTCAAACCCATGAATTTCATCATCATTTCTGGAAACAAAATTATGAAACAATCGACTTTACCAAGTCATGAAATGAGGAGAGGAAATAATCATTTAACCCCAAAAAAACTTGTGGAAAAATACCAGCACCATGGCCTAACAAAATCAAATAGCACATGGTAAAAATGCGTTGAAGAGGAATGATTTATTTCATAAACAAGTAATAATAATTTTTCAATCATCGAATAAACCCTTCATGGGTCCTGAAAGATGCAGAAGAAAATGATTAACCAGTACCATTGTTTGCATTTTGAAAGGATAGGAAAATGATACACACATATATATCGATTTTTTGAATGAACAAGAGACAAGAGACACAAAATTTGTAAATGAATGTGTACAATGTTATATATATAAAATTGTACACATTCATTTACAAATTCAATAAGTTGTGTTATATATATAAGTTGTGTTATATGTATAACATTATACACATCCATTTACAAATTCAATTTAAGTTGTGTTATATATATATATATAACATTGTACACATTCATTTACAAATTCAATAAGATGCAGAAGAAAATGATTAACTAGTACCATTGTTTGCATTTTGAAAGGATAGGCAAATGATACACACATATATATCGGTTTGTTGATTGAACAAGAGACACAAAATATAAAATGACAAATATATGTATGTTGGTCTACTATATGGGAAATGGAAAGTAGAAAAATAGTAACACATTTCACAGTAAACAAATGGTAGTTTTTTGTATTGGATAGCCAAATGGTACGTATTTAAACAAAGGTAAAACAAAAACAAAGTTATATACATATATATATGTGTGTTTGTGTATGTATTATTGTATATATATACATGTATATATTTATTTATATGTATGTATCTATATGTACGTATATGTATATATATCTATGTATATGTTTTTAAATACATAATACACATATATACACATATTAAATATATATATATACATGTATATATGCACAAATATATATATACACATATATACATATAAATAAACCTAGAGAAATGACCAAACATTGAGAAATGACAAAAAACAGACTAATATAAATACACGTATATGCACAAATAAATGGAAAATATAAACCCTGAGAAATGACCAAAAATAAAAAATGAACACACAGATTATTGGATTTGTAAATGGGGTTTGTAAGGAAAAATCCGTGACCAAAAAAGACCTTTCATTTACTTATAAAGCAAAGTAAAAATACACTACATAAATATAAATGTTAAATGCACAGTTCAAAGCAAAGTAAAAAGACACTACATAAATATAAATGTTAAATGTACAGTTCATGAAAATAACCATATGTAGAATGTATAAAGTACCAACCTGAAACTTGGGATATTGGAGGAATGTGCAGAGGATGCCTAACAATGCTCTGAATTTTGCAGAGAGAAATTCTTCACCAATAGCAATTGTGAATGACACTGGTTGCTTTCCCCCTCTTATTTAGGAATTCAAATCTGACAATTGAATGCATTCAATTTGGTTGTGTTTCAAATTTTAATTTTTTTGAACATTTGAATTTGTAGTTGCCAGTTATGTAGGTTTTTAAGGATGATATGTCTGAATTTTGCATTATATTTGGATTTGATGTTTATTTGGGGAGCCTTACACCAGTATTTAATTATGCAGATACCTACAAGAAATGAAGTAAATACATGTATATGTCAGGGAGTGTGTGGAAGACTGTGCATTTCAAATCCCATAGAGTTAATAGGAGATTGTGATAATGTCATGTAAAGCACCATTAAGTGTGCATGTGTAGTTGTTAAGATAATATGTAATGAGGGATAAACATTTGCAAGTGGGGATGTTTGTAGAAATAAAAGTTTTATATTAATTGTAAATGAGCCTTTTTATGTGCAAGTTGATTTTTTTTTATAAATACAAATGCATGTTTAGCTGTCTATTATGATTGGTCAGTTACACATTGTGTTATGAGTAGCCATTGGTGTTGATGCAATTTTTTATTTGATAAAATATTTTAATGGATCAAAGTGAATTTTTTTGGGAGGTGGAGTTAGCATGGAGGTGGCGGTTATTCAATGGGGGATGGAGACTGGGTCTTCTCCCCTAACACAAATAAATAAATAAATTAGTATAAGAGCACAATGCAATCCCATTCCAGTATTTGGTGCATTATGGTCCTACATAGCTCCCTATTCCCATACATCAATATAATTAAGTTGTGCTTCAATAGTTGTGTATTCATTTTTCAACTCTTTCGATCTCTATTTTTAGTCATGTAAGCTCAATTTTCTTATTCATTCTACATAATCTATATTCTATACATATTACCCTTTTTTCTAAGGTTTTTGTTTTCTATGCACAATGTACTAATATTGGTGTATTGTTCCTCTACCTATTGCACCTTGTAGTCTACCCCATAAGATCCTCCATGATGGTCTAATTATCTTTAACCTCTTCACCATATCTCTATAACAACAAAAATTGCATCCTCTGCATCTCATTTTATTTGTCTTTGCATCTATTTTATCATGTTTCCCATTTTATATGTTTGACCTTATTTTGGTTCATCTTTGTTAGAGTATTAGATCTGATGGGTAGCCCTATAAAATCTAGGATCACCTACAATAATTATTCTACAAGAGAGTGTAGAAAACAATATCTAAAAACTAGAAAAAAAATGTAAAATTAATATTGGTGCATTCATTCATTCATTGCAAATTAATAAAATACAGAAACATATAAATCCACATTTTTCAAGAATAGAGAAAGCGGAAAAATAAATCTCATGACACGTCACGAGATTCACAAACTAAAAATAAGAAAATAGCTTCATAATAAACACTCCTAATAAATTTATGGTAATGTGTGTTCATATAATTTCACGCCAATTTTTCTTTATTCAGCCATCCTTATTTCTTTCTTATGATCCTCTTATTCTTTGATGCTAATAATTCATTACTTTTTCCTACTATTCAATGTGTTCTCCCCCAATTCATTTTTTCGCTTACTCTTTTCCTCTAATAATTTAACCCTTTTTACCACTTGATCAAATTGTTTGACTCCATTCTTATCCATCTCATTTGTATCCACTTATTTTTTTCCTACCAAAATATCAAATTCCATAGCTAATCTTGATTCATAATCACAATATTTAGATATTCATGACACTTAGATTTTTCTAAAAATTTGGATTTCCTTGAGTAAAGAGACTAGTTGCCCCATTGGAAAATTAGTGGCCTTGTATTGGCATATTATTTTTGTAAAAATATGTAATAGGTTAATTTAATGATGGATTTTAAATCATGGTAGTGCATTTTGATGACTTCCAATAATATATATAAGCCTCATTCTTCCTCATTTTAACACATAATTGCTAATTTATCACTTGTGCATATAGTGGAGAAATGTATTCTATAACATAGGGTACTTTTATATTCTTAAGGATTTATAGCAGTTTTTTTAATGGTTTTTCGATTATGTGATTCTTTCCTTTCTTATAGTTCCATTAGTTTCTTATATAATTTCACTTAATTCTATTTTTTTCCATTTTCTATAGTTCCTCTTCATATTAATCCACCCCCCATCAATTTTGTGTACATATGGCCTTCCTTTTCAATCTCCTACCTTTTTTTTTCACCTCCTAGCCCTAGTTTCCCTAGTATAATTCATCCTTCCTAATTTAATTTCAGATCTCACTAAATTATCTCTAAATAATTATTTTCCACCTCCCTTCTCATTCATTTTTTCATCTAATCCATTTTCCTTTCATCTATTTTCTATTTTACCAATCATTTTTGTCTCGCCATCTCTTATTTCACAAGCCTTTTTCTTTTTCATTTGTCATTATCCAATTAGTATTTCATTACCTCTACTTTTAATTGGTTTAAATTCATATTGTGGATTTAGTTTTCATATTTTTATCATAATATTTTTATTTTATTCTCAAAATCTCATAAGAGGACTAATCAAGGAAAACTCCCCCTTAACTATTTTATTTTGTATGGTTCATGTATAACATTGGTGAACTTGTAACTAAATGTAGTGTAGAAAATTGTATACCTTTACAATTTCACACTATGTTTGGGTCCCTAAATTTATTGGAATTAATTAAGCTTCTAATTTTCTAAATTATGCATTCCAAATCCTAATTCTTGTCATTTTCCAAAAGGGAAAACAACATTAAATAAATGCATTTAATAATTAAACTACCTTGGATCATGTGTGTCTTTGAAGTTTAGTTTAATACATAGGTGATGTTGGAAAATGGTCAGTGCTCCCTCGGGATTTGTGACATGGCTTAACTGCCTCCCATGGATCCATTAACTCTTGCAGTTGTATCGGGTATTAACAGGTCAATATTTTGGTGCAACGACAATTGTGGGGCCAACAATTGGTATTAGATCCAAAGGTGCCAGGTTCAAGTCCCCTCGGGTAACGCTGAGGGGGAGATTGTTGGAAAATGGTCAGCGCTCCCCTTGGGATTCATGTCATGGCTTAATCACCTCTTGTGGATCCGTTAACTCTAGTGGTTGTATCAGGAATTGACAGGTCGATCTTTTGGTGCAATGGCAATTGTGGGGCCAATATGTGAATGGGTCCCCTTCCTTAGCCAGGACCTATTTTTGGATATGTTTTTGGAGGCAATTTAACTTTCAAAATTCAACTTGCAAATTTCAGCTATCGTGATCTAATTTTTGGGAAATTTAATAAACACCTAGTCTTTTCATCACTTGAAACTAGAACACAATTTGGAGAAGAACTTATGATCAAGCATTATTGTCAAGAGAATTTGAGATCTGTATTGCAGCAATTCAAGATCCAAGCATAATGTCAAATTTTTTGTGAGTTAATGTTATCATGTTGTCATTATTTTGTGAAGGCTGACATCTTTTTGTAGGTCTCCAAAGCATTCAAGAAAAAGAAAGATCCAATTCCTTGAGGTGATGTGTATGTCTTCAATCCTTCAAGGAATCCATTGAATGGTTTTGAGTTGGAGCACATTGCAATTTCATCATTCCTTCCATTCCATTATCAATTTATCATTGACATTATCATTGTGGAAGTGTGAACACTTAAAAGGTGTTTGACCAAGGAAAGCCCATCTATGGCACAACATTTTCCCTCTTTGTGAATGCGCAAGTTACAAGTCTGAAGAGGATTGAAGAGAGCGTGAAGATCTATTTTTCAATATTGTATTTGTTATCATCAAAGTTTTCAAGAAATGAAAACTCACCTATAGAATTTATTTATGGCATTCTTCCAAATTTGTAGGTTGAAAACAGAAGCTCGGATCCAACAATAGAGGACCTAGAAAATTGAGCAAGACCCCTATACAAAGGCCCATTCACCATTGGGTGAATTATTCCTTGTAATTACATCAAAACCATTTTTTATGAGTAGATTTGTTGTCCTCCACACTTCCCAGATCTACTTGCAAATTGTTGTTTCCATCTATTGGTTGTCCAGATCTTGCATTTTTAATATTAGGGCATATAGGATCATTAAGTTAATCATTCTAAAATATTTCCAATTCATTCTAATCCCCCATTAGATGTAGATTCAGGTCTAATTGGCTCACCATTAGGGATGATAGTCAATCTTTTCATAGGTGTGATCTACATCTCAATGAAATTTAGAAAAAGGCTCTTATTGAATCCTCGGCTCAATTCATTTAGGACCTAGGACCCCCTTTTTCTATGTTTAATTTTGGTGAACCTAAAATGTTACACTATAAACTTTTTGAATGTGGGATTTTTCAAACCCTAGATCTAGGTTTTGCATGATTTTTTTTTGCATCTTTCATTTAGGGTTTCATCTTTGCATTGTAAAAAGTCATAAATTTTTTTAAAAAATTGCATTACATATTGCATCATAGGTTGCATTAGGGTTTGTTTCAGTCATATTTAGATTAGATTTATATTTATATTTCATTCATTAAATGGTCAAAAAAACTGAAATTGTTCATTGCATGTAAATTGCATCTTTCATTTTAGCTCAAAAACAAGTAAAAATTTGCATATTTTTATTTCAAATTGGCATCAAATCATCATTTTCAGAATTTTGCATCTTCAAATTAGTAAAGAATTGCATATTAGATATGAGAATTGCATTCCATATTGTCCTTTATTGTTGTATATTTTCATTTAGATCACATTGTCTAAACTTGGAAAATATTGCATTGTTTGATTCCCAAATTGCATCAAAAACATCATTTTCAGGTTGTGGCATCTTAGAATCAGTCAATTATTGCATATCTAAAATTTGCATTAAAATTTTGTCAAAACATTTTCATCTTTGTTTCACACTTGCATTTTTTATTACCTTGTCCTATATTGAGCAAAAACTAGAAAAATAGTCACTGATTAACCTATTTGCAAATAGAGAAAGACACATTAAACAACATAAAAATTCAAATTTTCAGTTTTCAAAACCTTGTACAAAGGCCCATTCACCCTTGCATAACCCTGTCCTTGTATAGGTGTCTTAGACATCTTTTGTAGAGCCTTTTGTCTTTGTATTATTAGTCCATTTTTGCTTACAATTGTCTGATTTGAAATTTTGAAAAAAAGTAATTACATATGTAAGAAACGTGTCATGTTACTTGATTTGTTACAAATTTGGGGAAAATTTGTTACATTTGAGTGTTGAAAATCATCAAATCTATAGGACAATTGTTTACATTTTCTGAAGCATTGCATAAATTGGGTAGTTTGGTTTTCATTTTTTGCACAAAATCAAAACCCTAGGTTATTACAACACATTGTATAGGAATCTAGTCATGTTAGATCTCTTTCCACAAGCTCATTGTATATTTACAAATCCCTTTAGTTGTGATGACTTTGACATGTTAGATGAATCCCTTGGGGACTTCAACTCACCTAGATCATCCACTAAGGTTTCTAGCCTTCCAACAAATTTAATCATTAATACTCATTATAATCATAGTAGCTATTCTAATGGTGAGATTATCTTAGTGAAATAAAATAAAATCATTGACACATTTCTTAATATCACTTTGTCTAATCTTCATTTACCTCCCAACATCTTCTCCTAATACCTCACCTACTTGTAAAGATGAGGGTACGTTAGTGTTAGAGGATCCAATCGTTGAGTGTCTTGAGAATCTTGTTTATTTTTCTCCTAATACTTCTACTTGGGAAGATATTATGGCACAAGAGGATGAAATAATTGATACATTTATTTCAATAAATAGTAAGATGGATGGCATAGATGAAGATGCTAAGTTGACAATAGATCCCCCTCAATAGAATATCATCAACAAGTAGATAACTCAATTGAGGTTATGAACATAATTGACAATTGGATCTCCTTTACTTAGTGCACCTCTTAAGTCATCTCCCATTATAGGACCTGCTAAACCCCCTGCCCATATCTTGAACTTTTCAAGGCAATTAACTAGTAAGTATTTGTCGCAACAACCAATTTATCGCACAATTACTCACATAACATTTCTCAGCATAGTGGTAAAGAGTATGATCTTGCTGAGAAACTTCATTGTACTTCAGTAAACATCTCCCTTTGGGATTTGATTCAAACATCACCTACATACAATAGGATGCTCCAAGAGGTTTTTCAAAAGACTGATGCCCAATCTTATGTTAAACCAAATGATGTAGCTTCCTTATTTGATTGCATGAAAGTGATAAAGTCGTATATCATGTTCCCTCAACATGAATTACCCTCACTTGAGATCCAAAATAAACATGAGGCCTTAATGATAAATGCAATAATTAATGAAACTAGATTTATGCATACTCTCATAGACAATGGAGTGGTTCTTGCTATTTGTAGTGTTGATCTCCTAGATAAAAATTGGTTTGGATGTCCAAGAATCTTATAGAACCTAATGATGTTAATATTTGTGGCTTTGACAATGTTAATAAGAAATCATTAGAAATGATCACATTACCCATTGAGGTTGGACCTATGGTTTTTCCTACCCCTATCCATATCATGTCAAGACCCCTTTCATACAACCTTCTCCTAGGGAGACAATGGATTCATGCCATGAAAGGAGTCTCATCTACTCTTCACCGTGAGATGAAGTTTTAATATAATAACAAGATATACAGGGTTGAAGAAGATGAATAAATTTATAATTCACAAGTTCAACATGAACATAACACTTCCAACTCCCTTAATACTTTTATTCCATCTTCAAAGGTAGAACCTATACAAGTTGATGATACTCCTAATTATCTTTCACCTACAACAAAACTCTTAGATGACGATTGTGGTTCATTAGATTTTACACCCTCCTTTATGGGAGAGTAGAAAATCTCGCAGTCTAAACCTAAAGATTCTTGTGTTTTATTTTCTCATTTTGGTTCTACATAAAAACATCACCCCAACATTAAGAATAATCTTTCATAATGAGAGGAGAATATGTAAGTTAAAAAAAAAAAAAGGATTTGTGTGCTTGTGAAGAAGCTAATCTTTCTCAAAAGCATAAAATCTCTTCATCTAGGTTGGAAGCATGTTATGGTCTTGGATACAAAATTCTTTCTAAACATGTATATAATGAAAACATGGAGCAAGATGATATAAATCAAGTGAAATCTATACCATACTTTTCTAAGCAGGGTCTAGGTTTCCAACCTTTATCTTCATCTTCATCTAATGCCTTATCATCTACTATGTGTATGAAATATTGTGATGAGAAAGAAATGTCTCCTATTATTGATCAAGAGGTTATCTTGTTGAGGCTTCTCAAATCTCGTGTGATTACTCTTCCTCCAAAAAAATAAAAGAATTTTATAAAAAAATCTCATTTTGTGCATATCATCAAGTCCATGGTCATTCTACCAATGAATGTCATTGTCATTCATGGTGGTACAATCTTAAGTGCAGCCATATTTTTCTTAATTAATGAAAATAGCTTTTCCATAATCCATAGTGATAATTGCTTGAAGGTTTATGGATTCAATTGTGTGAATATTTTTTGCATCAACATTTTGGATCACACTCCATGATCCATCATCAAGATGAAAATGAGAGCTCAAGGATAAGAATAATTAGTTGCAGACCAAGAATGCATAAAAATGGATGAGAAAGGAACCTGGAAGGAGAAGGGGTTGTGTGTCAACCAAGGGACAAGAGGGCAATGACTAGACTAGAGAGAGACAAGAAAAAGATGAGAGAACAAAAGGAAAAAATAAAGGAACTACAAAAAGAACAATAAGAGTAGGGTATGTGTAGGATCATCATGGAAAAAATAGGCCCTTAAATGGCAATGAAAATTGAGAAAATCAGAGTTAGGCAACTTGACGTAAAGAATTGAATAAGTTATCTATATTATTTAAAAAATATGTAAGAATAAAATTTGTAGAAAATTGAATGTAGTTTCTAAACTAATAGGTTTATTTTTTATTTTTTTAAATCTATTTGGTGAAAATTTAAAATTTCAATGTCGTAGTACTTAAATTTCAGGGAAAAAATAAGAAGTGGATGTTTGTCTAACCACCCTAACCACAATAAAATGATAATATTTTTTTATAAGATTTTAGATATAAGTAGAGGACTCATGTCTCGATGTGATGCATATTTTTTGTAATTTTTTCCAAGTAATTAATTAATTATGAATTTTTTATTACAACTTTTAAAAAATATAAAAACTTGTATGTCTGAGCACCTTAACTTGGTCAAAACTTCATGAAATTCAATTTTTATTTTTTTAATCCTATAGTATGCAAAACATAGAATGTGACGCATGTTTCGGGTTCAAAAAATGTGATACCATTTGAAAGCTATAGATGTTTTTCAATCAGCCTATCAATCAGGACTTTAGTCGTAATTCAAATAGAAAATGAATAATAATTATTTATTAAATTCAAAGTAAAGCATAATTTATATTGGTGGAAAGCTAATAATCTCCTTTAAAAATCCTTTTCGTTTCATCAATTTTGGGTAAAAAAAATTCGTTAGCCACATGAGCTATCAAATCACTTACATATCGCGACTTTTTGACCCATCATGATCCTACACATACCTAGTAATAATAAAATATATATTATTCTTATTAGAAAGAAGGATAAAATAAACTAATCTAAAAAGAAAAGAAAGATTGGAAAGGAAAGAGGATGAAAATTTAAACAAAAAAGACTATTAACAAAATTAATAGTCTTAAAATACCAACATGGAAAGTATGTTGACATTTTAAGTGGGGGCATATATTACCCTTATCCATTTTATCTTGTGATGTTCTCAACCTATTGACACACCTCCTTTGGTAGTGGCATTTTTTGTAACGCCCCTTGAGGTGTGGTTATCAATTCATCCCTCGAGATGTTCAACCTTTTTATTTCATGGAACTTAGTATAATACAACTTTTCAATCATGTGTAGCTCATTTTTTCTTCACTTTGTTTACAAGATGAACCCAGTGTAAGCATTGGCATAGCATTTTTTATGGCACCTTATCTAGGTCATCAAGGATTATAACTCTTGGTATGGTCTAAAAAATGGTTATTCACCAGTAGACTTGGTGTGTCCTTCCCATTTAGCCACCTTTTATGGGAACACATTGTAGACCTAGTGTGTGTCTCACATTTTACTTTGTCTTGGGGGCTCACCTAGTCAATATCGGACTTCACTAGCTCATGTGAGTATTTCATGGACACCTAGCATAACATAGCTTGCTTTCCAGTGGAGCCATGTGGCCCATGAGTGATTCATATGACTCCATTCATCATGGTAGGATTCATTTATTCGATGGATGATGTTTGGTATTTGAGACAATTTAAGACTAATGTTTCTTTACCTTACAAACTCAAATCCCTTTTAGTACTAACCTTGTGTTCTGTTGTGTATTTTTCATGTTTCTTCTTCATATTTACATTGTGTTTACACCATGTTTATTTTCATTTGATCATCATCTATATGCTATGTTATGTCCATGTGTTTTCATCATGTATGCATCATGTTTTCTGATATGTATGTTTATGTATCTCATCTTGTTGCATATCATATCATACATGTGTGTGTGTTCCTTTGTTCTCATGTTGATTTTCCATGGGATCTTGAATCCTGGTGGCTTGTGCAATTCCCCTATATCCTTTGTTATCCTATCTTTCTAACATTTGGACAATTGAACCCCTCTTGACATATATTTCTCTACTTTAGTGTGAGTTTGAGTGTAAGTTCATACTCTCACTAAAGTAGGGGCTAAATGTAGTGTAGAAAATTGTATACATTTACAATTTCACACTATGTTTGGGTCCCTTAATTTATTGGACTTAATTAAGCTTCTAATTTTCCAAATTATGCATTCTAAAGCCTAATTCTTACCATTTTTTGAAAAGGGGAACCAACATTAAATAAATGCATTTAATAATTAAATTACCTTGGATCATGTGTGTTTTAGAAGTTTCCGCTAGGAATTTTTAGAGGAAATTTAACATTCAAAATTCAACTTGAAAATGTCGACTATCAAGGTCTATTTTTTGGGAAACTAAATAAACTCATATAAATACCTAGTCTTTTCATCATTTGAAACTAGAACACAATTTGGAGAAGAAATTATGATCAAGAATTGTTGTCAAGAGCATTCAAGAGCTGAATTTTAGAGCATTATTACAACAATTCAAGATCCAAGCATCATGTCAAAGTACTTGTGATTTTATGTTATCATGTTGTCATTATTTTGTGAAGTCTAACACCTTTTTTTAGGTATCCAAAGCATTCAAGCATTCAATCAAAAGAAATATCCAATTCCTTCAGGTGATGTGTATGTCTTCAATCCTTCCAGGCAGCCATTGAAGGGTGGTGAGTTGTAGTGCATTATGATTTCATCATTCCTTCCATTCTATTATCAATTTATTATTGGCATTGCCATTGTGGAAGTGGGAACACTTACATGGGATTTGAACGAGGAAAGCCCCTATATGGCATAGCATTTTTCCTCTTTGTGAATGTGTAGGTTAAAAATATAAAGAGGATTGAAGAGAGCTTAAAGATCTATTTCCATTGTTGTGTTTGTTGTCATCAAATTTGTCAAGTCACAGAAACTCACCTATAGAATTTATTTATGGCGTTATGAAAAAAATTGTAGGTGGAAAACAAAAGCTCGGATCAAACACTAGAGGACCCAAAAATTAAAGCAAGACCCCTATATAAAGACCCATTCACCATTGGGTGAATGATTCCTTCTAGGCACATCAAAACCAAATTTTTTGAGTAGGTTTGTTGTCCTCTACACTTCCCAGATCTACTTGCAAATGATTATTTTCATCTGGTAGTTGTCGATATCTTGCATTTTCAATATTAGTGTATATAGGATCATTAAGTTAATATTTCTAAAATATTTCCAATCCATTATAATCCCCATTAGATATATATTCAGGTTTGATTGGCTCACCATTAGGGTTGAAATTCAATCTTTTCACCTCATTATCTACATCTCAATGAAATTTAGAAAAAGGTCCATTGAATCCTAGGTTCTATGCATTTAGGACCTAGGACCCCCTTTTTCTATGTTCCACTAAAATACTAAAAAATAGTGAATAATATCAATAAATGTAGAAGATAAATGTTTTATAAATTTCATAATTAATCTCTCTACAAAATTTTGATCAATTTTGATACTATGGACTAGGTTGCCCCCTATGGCCTAGAGTAATAATTGTTGTTGTAAATAGGTATTTTACCTAACTAGATAATTAGTGGGTCTTATTTACATGTTACGTCCACTTAGTTCCTAGGCATATTTCTAGAATTCTTGGTTGTTTAGATGAGAACTTATCCTATCTTATCTTTTTCTTTTATTTAATTCTTGTATCCTAGCTAATTTAATATTGACATAAGTCATTTAATGTTTCGCATTAGGTAGCTCATCACACCTTGTATATATAAGAAAGGTCATTGTACACTTTAATAATATACCTCATCATCATATTTAATAGATCTTAATATAAAGAAAGCTCATTTCTTGCATACTCTCTTTTGGAAGGTTTGCATTGTTATTGCAGGTGGTCCTGGGTATTGAGTTAATCTTCAACTCCTACATGGTATCAAATTCGTGGCCATAGAAATTCCTTCTTGGATTTGAGAGTAGAGATATTTCCAATGAGATATCTTGGTGGATTATGTTGGAGATATTCAAAGATCGTCATTGATTCAAGGGAATTAGATAAAATTAGCATTGGCTCTCATTTCATCAAAATACAACATATTTTTCCAGATCTACAAGGGTTTCAAGTTGGAAGGTGGTTACTAGATCTAAGAGGTAGTTGAGTTTTCAAAACACTTTGAGCCATTAAAAACCTTGCCATTGCATCCAAAAGGCCCAAAAACCCTAATATTGCATGTCAAATCATCAAAATTAGAGATTTTTCCCCAAGTCCTAAGAGGTTTTTATGTCCTTGTTGTCATCTTCATCCGTACAAAATTTGTATAGTACAGATCCATACCATGCGATCCATATGCATGTGTTAGGTCATAGGTCTATGCAATTGGTAGAATTTGGGTGGCATAATTGTGGAGTATTCGGTATTTTTCATGTGCAGGTGTTGCTCCTATGTTACCTACTTATTGTACATCACTACAAGGTATGAACTAATAGTATTTTAATAAATAAAAAAAAATTTAAAATTTTAGGTGGTTTAAAATCTTAAGCAACTAGTTTAGATAATGGTCACTACCATCACCCAACATTAGCACCCAAGGCTTAAATCCAAATGAGCACCACATTGGCCACCATGGAGGGAGCAACATGAGAAACCCATCACCTTGACCACCAATGTAGCTCTGCCCCATTGTTGTCGCATGGTGGCGCTTTATATTCTCCCACAGCATGCAGGAAGTCACATGGAGGACCAAAGGCTAGCCCTCAGGTGGCCAATATTTTTCTCCTAAGGCCTTAATAGGGAAAAATAAATTCAAAGGCCATGAATTTTCACCAGGATATCAAAATTTCACAAACGAGATATCAATGAAAAGTTGGTTCCACAACTTTGTAGTGGTGCAAGTCATTTTTCTAGATTTTGCTGTAGGTACATTTTAGTAGAGAATATTTTGGACCTCCAAGCTCATGAATTCTTTCCATTTTATCCATTTTTTGTGATTCTAATGATAATTGAAAGGTATTCAAGATATTTATCATTTTGCACATACACTTTTTCCATATTCATCCCTAGGTATCATTTATTCATATTTTGGCATATTTTCACTTTGGTTAATTACTTGGACATCGTAACTCCTGGAGAGGTTATGTCCTTTTGGGAAGGCTTAATTTTTAGTATACATCATGTTTGGGGGTTTTTGATTGTTGTTAAATTTAAATATCTTTATAATTTTGGAGATCTATCATAGTTCTTCATGGGGTTTTCATTTCATCTATTTATGATAGTCTTGAAAAGGGGAAACCATAAACAATGCAGATATGGCATCATAAAACATATTTTTTGGCTTCATTTATTACCAAATGTTTATGGTATTATTCCCCCTCAAAGTATTGATAGTAAAAAAATTTCTTGGAATTGCAAAAGGGGTCATGTCTTAGGAGTTATTGATATGCATGTTGATGATGAAATTTTGAATATTGTTGTTCATTTTGAGTGTTCACATGCTCTTTGTACTAAAATTTCAGAGATATATGGAGATATTGATAGAAACATTACCAGATGGTAATTTTTCAGACTATCGTGTGCCTCTTTAAATTTTAGATAAGATACTCTATGACTATGATACTATTTGAGAGTTTGATTATTTGGAGTACTTTGAATCTTCAAATGAGGATGAGGTTTCTTCAGATGCTCCTTCTTCTCATTTAGAGATAGTTATTTTACCTTCACAAGTTCATTGATTCCTTCTGTAGATTCACTGGTTGAGGCTCCCATTGTTCCTATTCAAAAATACCATTTGTCTTATGTTGGTGATTTATTAAGAACTTCTAGTGATTCATTGCAACAAGTATTTAATTTTCTTCCTATTCAAGATTCATATTTATCAAAAATTACACCTTTGTTTTTGGAATTTCTAAAATTTCATAATTATAAGACACATTTGAGCTGTTATCTCTCCTATTTTATGATATTCATTGTGCAAATATTGTCAAACCATCATTGTATTTGGATATTGTTCAACATCAGTTTCCACATAGACCTAGCTTGTCACTATCTTCTTTTATTAGGCATGCACCTAATTTGATTATGGAATCTTCATCTTTAGTGGGCAAGGAGACACATGAGAAGCTTTCAGAGACATAATCATACATATTTATGTTTCAACCTTTCAATTCCTATTTGGAATGGGAAGCATTCTTGTATTTGTACTAATTTTTGTTTCTTCCAAAAGGGAGACAATTTCTTTGTTAATATTGGATCATGTTTTGTCTTCAGGAACTCACCATTTTTGCAAGAGATTATACATTATGGGTGGTGCTACATAGTCTATCCATTTCCCTCTTATAGGGGAGATATTAATTGTATATTTTTGATGGATTTTATACTTAGGGGGTATCATGGATTAGTCCATCTTTCATCACTTGATTGTATATTTTCTCTCTTTTAAAGAGGGGTTTTTTCCCATGTGATTTTTCTCTTCTCCATTTGTGAGAGATTGAATTTGTATTTGGGTATCTAAAATGCTCTCATAGGTAGGACCCATCCTTGCATCTTTGCATAATTTTTAGAATAATTATTTCTCCCTGAGTTGCACTTAAGGGGGGGTGTTGGTGTAAATAGGTACTTTAACCTAACTAGTTAATTAGTGGGCCCTATTTACATGTTACGCCCACTTGGGTACTAGGAATATTTCAAGAAGTATTAGTTGTCTAAATAATTTCATATCCTATATTATATTTTTAACTTTTATTTAATTCTTGTGTCCTAGCTCATTTAATAATGATATAAGTCACTTAATGTTTTGCATTAGGTATTTCATCACACCCTATCTATATAAGCAAGCTCATTGTACACTTTTTTAATATAGCTCATCATAATATTTGATAGATCTTAATATCAAGAAATTTTATTTCTTTCATACTCTCTTCTAGAAGGTTTACATTATTTTTGCAGGTGGTCTTGGGTATTGAGCTAATCTTCGACTCCTACACTAGCCAAGACACTAGGATTGGAGTAGTTTACCCCTTAGGTACCTATTACCTATTAGTCTTAAATTTTTTAGTATAAACTTCTACAATCCAATGCAATCCTTTCTAACATAATTCTAGAACTTTTTTAATATTCCCACTTCCCTTTATAAGTGCATCTAGACACTTTTTTTCACTATTTTCTCTTAGTCGCATTTTTACAAGTTTATATTTCCATTTCTAACCATTTATTGCATAGAAATAGATTGGATTAGGATTTATTATTTATTAATGTCATAAGATATTAAATTTTATTCATATCATATCAATTAAATTCATCTCTTCATGCCAATAATTTTTTCAATTCATCCTTCTCCATCCATTATATCAAACCCTCACCATCAAGTCTACAATTAAAAACTTCATCCACATGACAATTGAATCTCATCAACTTAGCACACACCCTTTCTATTTTGGTATATCTTTATGGAATCCCTCATTCCTAAATAGAGGGTGTGATCATAATCATTGTACAAACTAAATATGCTAGATCCCAATGAATTTAAAGCTTGTTTAATCCCCTAAGTCATGATCTCAAT
Organism: Sequoiadendron giganteum; assembly: GCA_007115665.2. Classification (NCBI taxonomy): domain Eukaryota; kingdom Viridiplantae; phylum Streptophyta; class Pinopsida; order Cupressales; family Cupressaceae; genus Sequoiadendron; species Sequoiadendron giganteum. Next base: position 664,956,700 of record CM021104.1, read on the forward strand.
AAGATATTTGAAATTCATCAAAGACTAAGAACCCATTAAACTAACATAAAGAACACAAAAAATAAATGGAAACCTACTTTAAGACCCTGAATCTTATCCTATTGGGGGAGTGGTGTCGCAATGATTTGGAATGGTGACCCTTTCCAAATCCCTTGGATAATATGAGCTTGTTCCAATCGATTTTATTGATTAAAATCGATGAAATTGATGAGATACGATACAAAAATCATATAAAACTAGTTTAACATGATGGGATGAGTTCTAAATGTTATGATTCTTGATAAAATGGATGCAAATCTATGCTAAATGTAAACAAATCTCAAAGATAAAATCCATTTAAACATAAATGTGCTAAAATGTAGGCAAACTAAGTTACCATGGAAGCCATTAATGGATGCTTAAGCTAAATATGGATGAATACTAAACTTAAAATGATAAAAGTTCTTAATATGGATGCAAGTGATTGATATTTTCAACAACATGACTTTTCTATGAAAATATGGATCCATTTCTCTCCAAATAGTGATGTATGTGTAGGAGAGCAAATGAGAAATCAAGGGCTCAGATTGATTTGATCTATCAATGGTCAATAATGAAAGAAGGGTGAGCACACGGATCAAAGATTCTCATAAATGGATGAGAATCAAAGATCACATGGATCAAGTAAAGAATCAAGGGATAAGAATTATTCAAACAAACACACTTTGTAGCAACTTTGAAAGTTTGTTACAAAGTTTGTTTGAAAGAAATCATTCCAATTTTGGAGCCAAATAGGAGAATATTTCTTTGGAATATTACCTATGCAAGTGGATGGAGGGAAATTAGCAATTTAGTTAATTAAAACCAAATTTTAACATGTGCAAAATGGAGAATGTGAGGATATTCATTAAATTATTGATTTATTTAATGAAAAGGGAGTTCAAAATGAAATTTAATTAAATAATAAAGATTATTTAATGAAATAAGAGGAAACAAGGTTTAAATTAAATAATTTGATTTATTCAATTAAATATGGTGAAAATGTGAGTGTGATATGGAATGAATTAACCTAATTAAATTCATTAGATTAATAGATGAAAATGAAGCATTTAATTAAATAACTAGGTTAATTTAATCAAATAGACAAAAAGAGGATGAATTTCAAGAAAAAATGAAGTTAATGATCAAATTCAAGTGTGTAGTATCATTCAGGACATTTTTAAGTGTCTACAAAGGGAAATGGTATTGGTGATGTGTACATTTTCTCTCCTCCATCCTCCTTCTATGCACTAGTCTTCCCTACTCCCTCTTATATTTCTTACTCCTTAGTCCCTTCCTTTCTAAAGATGATATCAATGATTTTACATACCAATGATAATTTATTTTTTAGTGTATCCTAATGTTTATTGCTAAAATTATTCTTATTTATCCTACTCCTAACATGTGTTTTGAGGTTAGATTCCATATTCTTAGTATGTCTCCTTTTTAGAGATTAGGTAGTTTCATAATCCCATTTTTATTTAGCACTCTTCCTTTCCCAATCATTACCATCTCTTCATTATTTCCTATTATTAACTCTTCTTCTATGACTATAGTTGATTCTTTATGTCATTATCTTTTGTATACTAGCATCCTAGGTTATATCTTTAGATCTTGTGTATAGTCAATAAAAAATAGAATTTAGTGGACTTGACCTTACTATATGCTCCATGTTTTTCATATGTTCTTGTGAGGAAATATTTTTTCTCTACCATTACATCTTCCATGGTCCCATGTATGAAAATTCATATTGTGGAAACTTGGACATGATGTCATGGAACTCCACCTTAATTAAATATTGATGGAAGCTGAATTATGTCCCAAGAAGGTATCAACCATCTCTTGAGTGTACCCTTTAATTGTCCTACACACAACATATTTAATTCCTTGGATAAATAGTCCATTCTTTTCCCATGCACATAGGAATCCTTTGTGCTAATCCCATTGTGCATAAGGCATTTGTATCTCTGTTTAGCTAGCTTTGTGGAATTCAATGCATCCTCATTATAAATAAAATTATATTAATGTAAGAAATGAGATATTAGAAGCAAACCAATTGAATGCATTATTTTTAATTTCATAAGACAAATATTTACATAAATCATATTTGACTTTCTTATTGGTAATATTATGCCTAAAATAAAAAATATTGAAGGATGGAGGGTCTTCATAAGATGTACATAAACCTTTATGATCCCCAAGAAAGATTCAGTAACTTTGCCCTTGATATTTATGATTATTTTTATTGACACCTCTCAATTACCCTTTCTATACTCTAGGAAGGAGTCAAGTAAATTGGAAGTAATGGATAAATTATACAATTTCTAGATTGTAGAATATCATAATTTTATAAACCTTATCGCATTTCCCATTTTATAGTTACCCTATTATCTCATGGATTATGCCAATGTTTACTTATAGTTGGATAGATTTGGTAATGTATATCACAAATTTTTGTTACCAACTAACTATAAATCATACTAATGGGTCTAATTACCAAAATATGTTAACTTTTTTAAGCATTAAAAATTATTTTCTTACAATTTAATTTGTAGTTATCTCAACAGTTTCTTATGCACTTTACTGCATTGTCATTTCTTAGCTCGTGGAGAAGGATATACATTCTACATAAGGTCATCTACAACATATCTAGATTTCAGGTGCTTTGCATTCAAATGAAGAAAGTTATCGCTCTCAAAATTTCATTGTCAATTCTCAAACAAAGCATTCAAGGACAATCTAGCTCAAGTTAGTTGTCTCGACCTTTTTCAAACATGCAGAGCTTAATGGAATATTATACAAGGCATTTTAGGTCTAATGGGGACTTTCTTGGAGATCCGCAATACCTTTCCATTTCCCAATGGGTTAGCTTTCATGTTCTTGGCCAACCTACACAATTGATCTTGCATTGGGTTTGTAAGCCCTTAAGGCCAATGCAGATCATAATTAGAGCTTTGGATTCATATTTAAGATCATTTGTAATCCATTAGAAAGAAATTAAGTAAGTCAAATTTAGATAATCAAGATGTAACTTGGATATCTTCTTGATAGTTTGGAATGTTGTGATAAGGCTTTGTGCCAATTGTTATATCTTGTAATGCCTTATGATAGGCCTGTGAGCCCTAATCATTTTGCATATGAGGCATATGATGCATGTAAGACTAGAAGTTTTTGATTCAATGATAATTCATATTTTCTAAGCATTTCTAGTGCTATTTTCATTGTTTTGAACACTAAGATGTATGGTTGGACAGTCCTTGTTGGACCCTCCATCTATGACTACACCAAGTGGTATCAAAGTGAGTTTGAAATTCTTGAGGAGGCATTCCTTGTGGTGAATAGTTACCAACCTGAGGTAGACTAAATTTTTTTTCAACTTAGCACTGACTATGAGGCAGTTGAGACCTTGTAGCTAGATCATCGAATTGAGGCATATGTGCCATATCCAAGGGGAGATATACCACCAAGGAGAGAACTTATTATGGAAAATGTTGTTGGATGAATGGATGAAATGTTGGAAATGATGAGAGCAATGATAATTCGATTGGATGTTGTATAAGAAGATATAAGGAGAGGTTTAAACCCTAGACATATGGATGAAATTGATGATGATGAATTAGGTCATGCTACAAATCAAAATGAAGAAACACTGGAAGAAGAAGAAGAAAAATATCAGGTAAAGATGTTGAAAGCTATTTCCAAGATTGGTAAGAGACCTAGAATTTAAATTCAAAATTATGCAAGAAATTTAAACCTTCAGGAATTGATTGATTGGGTCAATGATATGGAAGAATACTTTGAGTATGAAAAAATTGAAGATCCAAAAAGAGTGAGATTTGCAAAAACAAAGTTGAAAGGACATGCTACTATATGGTGGAAAGAATTCCAATTGGATAGAAATAAAAGGGGAAAAGAGAAAATCACAAAATGAGATAGGATGGTGACAATGTTGAAGAATACATTCATACCTATTGATTATGAGCTTGAATTTTTGAAAATATTGCAGAACCTAAGGAAAAGGGAGAAGTCTGTGAAGGATTATGTTGAAGAATTTTGCAAGATGATCATTAGGACTAGACATAGTGAAGCAATCAAGGAGAAAGTTGCATGATACATCAATGGACTAAGAAAAAACATCCAAGAATATTTGATCTTGGTAAAGATGACATCAGTTGAAGAAGCATAGCAATTTGCACTGAAGGTAGAAGAAAATTTGAATAAGAGATTTGAAAAAAGATAGAGAAGTTCAAGAGGAATATTCTAGAGAAGAGGATCACAATCTAGAGAGATAATACCATATGCAAAGAAAAAAAAGGATGGAAAACCTTATTGCAACAAAGAGAGTGACAATAACTCATATTGCAAAGGAAGAGAGGACAAAAATTTCTACCACAATGATGGATATAGGAGAGATGAAGGAATATCTAAGAAGGGACCATTCAAAGAAACTTTTTTCAAGTGTGGAGGTGAAGGACATAAAGAATTTGAATGTCATCGGGGAAGTACCAAAAAAAGAACTAAACATATTGGAAGAACAACTTATGTGGATGAAGAACCTATTGGATCCCATAGTTTAGTTGGGAAACTAGAGAAAAGTGAGTCATTAGTAATGAGGAGAGATTTTATGCATGAAGAGGTGATTGAAGAACCACTACAAATGAATAATTTGTTCAAAACAAGATGCAAATCTAAAGAAAAGGTATGTAAAGTTATCATTGATAGTGGTAGTACCCATAATTTAGTTTTAGAAGAGATGGTAACCAAGTTGAATTTGAAGAGGTTGAAACATCTAAAGACCTATTAGATAGCATGGATTCAGGATGAATATAAGATGTTGGTAAATGAGTAGTTCTTGGTGAAATTTTGTATAGGATCATATAATGATGAAATGTTGTGTGATAATTTTCCCATGGATGCATGCCATTTATTGTTAGGAAGACCGAGGCAATATGATGGGAAATAAATTCATGAAAATAGAAGGAATACTTATATTGTGACTTCAAATGGCAAGAGAACTATATTGATACTTTTGGGAGAAGAGGACAAAGGTGAAGTTTGCAGTACTACTAAGCTATATTTGGTAGATGGAGGGAAGTTTTTGGAAGGATTGATGCATGAGAATATTTTTTTTCATTGATTCCAAAGAAGTGTATTAATCCAAAGGTAGAGAATTCTACTACAAATGGAGAAGATCCACCGTAGACAAAAGTAGCAGAACTATTAATAGAGTATGAATATATCATATCAGATAATGTACTAGATGGAATTCCACTAGTCTAGAGTATCAGTCATCATATAGACCTAATATCGAGAGAAATTTTGCCAAAAAAGTAGCATATAGGATGACACTTGTAGAAAATATGGATTTGAATAAACAAATACAAGACTTGTTGAAGAAGGGATTGATCAGAGAGAGATTAAGCCCATGTGTGGTACCTATTGTATTGGCACCAAATAAATATGGAGAATGGAGGATGTGTACAAACTCAAGATCAATCAATAGGATCATTGTCAAGTATAGATTCCAATTTCCAAGGATGGATGACATTATGGACTATTTGAGTGGAGCAAAGTATTCATAAAGATTGACCTAAACAGTGGATATCATCAAATCAGAATCAGAGAAGGAGATGAATAGAAGACTGCATTCAAGACTAATGAAGAATTGTATGAGTGGTTAGGGATTCCTTTTGGATTGACCAATGCACCCAACACTTTCATGAGATTGATGAACGAGGTACTGAAGCAATTATGGGGTAAGTTTGGTATTGTCTATTTGGATGATATTTTAATTTTTAGTAAAACTAGAGAAGAAAATTTGTGGCACATCATACAATTATTATGAGAGAGGAGAAGTTGTTGATAAACATCAAGAACTGTAGCTTTATGAAGACAAAGTTGGTGTACTTGGGATTTTCCATTTCTACTGAAGGATTAAAGATGGGCCCTGAGAATGTTAGAGAAATTTTTGAGTGTCCTACACCAAAGAACATTGGAGAGGTAAAATCATTTCAAGGATTGGAAAGTTTCTACCAGAAATTTATCATGAGCTTTAGTATAATTTGCACACTCATGATAGAAACAATGAGAGGAGATAGGAAGGATCTTTAGTGGAAATTTGGAGCATAGAGAAGTTTTAAATTGTTGAAGAAAAATGTGATAGAACAAACAGTGTTAGCATTACCTGATTTTGACAAAGTATTTCAAGTTGATTGTGATGATAGTAGAAATGCAATAGGAGTAGTGTTGAGTCAGGAAGGAAGACCAATAGCTTATTTCAGTGATAATTTGAATGATGCTAGAAGGAGATATTCAGTTTATGAGTTAGATTTATATGCCATGATTCAAGCCTTGAAGAAGTGGAGACATTATTTATTTCTTAAGGAGTTTTTGTTATATACTGATCATCAAGCTTTGAAATATCTGAACAATCAAGGAAATTTGAACTAGATACATATGAGATGAGTTGAGATCTTGCAGAGTTATACATTTGTTTCGAAGCATAGGAGTGGTAAGTCAAATAAATCTGCACATGCATTAAATAGGAGAAGGAATTTATTGACATAAACGAAGATAGAAGTATTAGGTTTTGAAGAATTGAAATATATGTATAAGGATGATCCAAATTTTGTTTAAGTGTGGAAATCATGTAAGGAACTAGTAGTGGTTGATAGGATTTAATGGTTGGATTATTTCATTCAAGAACATATGTTGTTCAAGGGAAATCAGTTGTGTATCCCAAGGAGTTCAATGAGGGAGAATTTGATTAAGGAGAAGCATAGTGGAGGACTAGCAGGACATTTTGGAGTTGACAAGATAGTAGCTTTGGTGATTGAACACTATTTTTGGCCACAGATATATAAGGATGTCAGGAAGTATGTTAAAAGTTGCATAATTTTTCAAGTAGCAAAAGGGAGTAGTCAGAATACTAGATTGTATAAGCATTTGACAATATCAAAGAGACCTGGGAAAGATATAAGCATGGATTTCATATTGGGATTACGAAGAACATAGAGAGGATATAATTCTATAATGGTAGTAGTGGATAGATTTTCTAAGATGGCACATTTCATTCCTTGCAAGAAGACTAATAATGTTGTGCATTTTTTTGACTTATTTTTCAAGGAGATTGTGAGATTGAATGGATTACCAAAGAGTGTAGTTTTAGATAGGGACACCAAGTTCATTGGATAATTTTGGAGGACATTGTGGAAGAAGATTAATACAGACCTAAAGTTTAGCTCAGCATATCACCCACAAATAGATGGAAAAACAAAGGTAGTAAATAGAATTTTGGGTAACTTATTGAGATATTTGGTTGGAGATAAGACAAGAAATTGGGACATAGTTCTACCGCAAGAAGAATTTGCATACAATAATTCAATAAAATGAAGAACAGAGAAGACACCATTTGAGATTGTGATAGGGATGCATCAAAAAGGATTTGTGGATCTCAAAGACATCAATATGGAGACTAAGAGGAGTACAGAAGCTAAAGAATTTGTAGGATTCATAAAAACATTGTCCAGTCAAGTTTGAAAAAAATTAGAGGAAATGAACAAGTACAAGGATTAGGCAGATGAGAAGAGGAGACATAAGGAATATGTTGTTGGAGATGAAGTTATGATATATCTTAGGAAGGAAAGGTTTCTATTAGGTACATATAATAAGCAGAAGATGAGGAATGTTAGAACATGTAAGACTCTCAAGAGGTTTGATTCAGGAAATGCATATGAAGTGGGCTTGTTAGAGGAACTTGGTATATCACCTATTTTCATTGTTGCAAACATTTATGAGTTTCATGTAGTACATTCAAGTGGCAGTAATAAAGTAGGATTGGAGGAGAAATTTCCACATCAACCACCAAAGAAGATTGAGCATATCTTGGACATCATAATTAGAAAGAGCACTAGGAACAAGTAGTACAGGGAGTACCTAGTAAAGTGGAAAGGAAAACTAGTGGAGGATTCATCGTGGATTTCTCAGGCTAAGGTGGACCGTTTTGGTTTTCATCTAGCCCCTGGAAAGTGAGGGACTCACTTTTATTCCAACCTCAATTGTTTGATGTAGGAGCATCCCTGGTTGTAAAGAAATCTTGTATCAACCAAAAGCATTTATTTTCTTATAGTTTAGTTTGTAGTTATCTTAGTCATTTCTTTCGTATTTTACCAAATTTTCATTTATCATCTCATGGAGTAGGATATAAGTTCTATACGAGGTCATTTACAACATATCCATATTTCAAGTGATTTGCATTAGATTAAAGAAATTTATTGCTCTTAAAATTTCACTATCAATTCTTAGACAAAGCATTTAGGGCCAATCTGGCTCAGGTTAGTTGTGCAAACCTTTTTCAGAATGTGCAAAGGTTAATAGAATATCATACACATAATTTTAGGTCCAAGGGGAACTTTCTTGGAGATTCACAGTATCTTTCCATTTCTTGATGGGCTATCTTTCATGTTCTTGGCAAACCAACACAATTGATATTGCATTGGATTTGTAAGACCTTGAAGATGAAATGGATCATAATTAGAGCTTGGGATTCATATTTAAGATCATTTTTAATCCATTAGAAAGCAATCAAGTAAGTTAGAGTTAGATAATCAAGATGTAAGTCGGATATCTTATGGATAGTTTAAATAGTTGTAATAAGGATTTGTGCCAATTGTAAAATCTTGTAATGCCTTGTGGCAGGCCTGTGAGCCATAATCATTCTGCATATGAGGCATATGATGCATGTGATATTGGAAGCTGATGAGTTAATGATAATTCATGCTTTTTGAGAATTTCTTAAAATGTTATTTCCATTGTTTTGAACTCTAAGTTGCATGCTTGGACAATCCTTTCTGGACCCTCCATCCATGACTACACTATATAATCATTAAGCTTGTTGGTGTGTTTATTTTCATATACCATATAATTTGGAAGATAACCATAAAAAGAAACTACCTTCCATCTATTTTGTAGAATAAAAAACTCCTATAATTCTTAGAGAAAGAAAACCCTACTATCAATATGATCTAGCTATGGAATGGATTCATTTTCTTGCTCCAGTAGACAAAGAGATCATATTTTACCTCACATGAGGTGCTCCTTGGGTGTCATTTTCATTATACTACTTCAAATTAAATATTGGTGTTTTCCTAACTTCTTAATGACTTAGTTGTAGACTAATATGTCTACCTTTATCTTGTTGAAAATAGGGTTACAATGAGTTTAAAGGTTTATTTATAATAATATTGATTTTTTCTAATAATTAATACATCACATTATTATTAATAACAAATCTATGAATTTTTGAATTTTCCTTTAGTCATGTTTTTTCTTGTTGAATTCACTAGAAGGATTTGCTAGAGTAATCACACTCTACAAAAAAAATCCTTTCACACAAGAGAGTAGTTAAAAATAATATATGTCAATAATGGTATCATGCATAAAAAATAAATGTACAAGAGAACCCTTATGTATATAGTCAAGGGTGAGATATGGGATAATGTAGAATTATGTCAAGTGTCATAATCATATGACGAGACATTGAAAAGTAAATTCCCTAAGAAAAATTATCTAAATATGTGTGAAAGGAACCTCAAAGAGAATTGATAAGGTACAATATACCCCATTCACACTAAACCCCCCCCCCCCTTAAGTTCAACTTAGGGATAAAAAGACTCAAAGATGGGTCTTGGAAACAAGTGATGATGAGGGACCCATGTAGAAAATTTCCCTCATAAATGGACAAAATAAGAAAAATCATAAAAAAATCCTTCCCAAAAAAGAGAAAACATAAAAATGAAATATGTACAAGTTAAGGAATGTAAACTCACCATAAGAATTAATCACAAGTGAAGATAATGAAGCAATACCAAAGTCTTAGTGAATATTTCCACAACCTACTCCTTAGTAGGAAAATACTTCAAGATAAGAAAAATCCTAGATGAGTTAAAAAATGTGGTTCATATGGATCTCAATATGCTTAGTTCACTAATATTCCACTAGATTTCATGAAATGTGCATGTCACTCTAATTATCACACCAAGGATTAGTGGATTGATTTAGAGGAAAGAAAAACTCTATCATCAACTAGAAAAGCTAAAGAACCTCTTGGATAGAAATAACTACACCTTGATGTACTTATTCTCTATAGATTATAATACAATATATGTCTACTTCTTGAAATGCAATGCAATAATACTAGAACTAGGGAAATAGACAAAACCAAAAGTGGACTTTCTATCAGGAAAATCTAATCAATGAAGTCCATAATTTAATATCATAAATATGTTTAGTGAATACCATAATGATTCATCTAGATATACCTCAAGATATATGTTCCTTATAATGTATCACTTGAGGATAATAAGTGAAATCATATATGAGACCAACCACAAAGGAAATATTATGATGATTGTATTTCTAGAACAAAATTTACTAATAACAAATTGGTAATATAATGTATCATCAACTCTAGGTGTAGTGAAATGGGTAGATAGTGCAACACCTAATTGAAATGGTGTGGGGAAATAATTTCAATTAACCATGAAAAATTGAAAATTAAATCAAGATCATACTTGTATTGAAAAATAGAAACACCCCCAAAGTATTAAAGAACTTAAAGATCAAGGAAGAAATGTAAAATCCTAAGATTGATCATATCATCTTCGCATACATATAATAAGCCAACCATCCCTATAATATAGTAAGAGAAAGTATTAAATGGATATATTTCATCTAGGAAATAGGAGAAAAGGTCTCAAGATAATCAATGCTCTAAACTTGTGAAAACTCCTTAGCCACTAAATGTGCCTTGTAATTTTCAATGGACACATATACTATATATTTTATTATGTACGCCCACTTGCACTAAAATAACTTTCTTCCCTTGGTAATTGGTCCAAGATCCCATGTGTGAAACTTAATCAAATGAGAATACTCCTCAACCATAGAATTATCCCACTCTAAAATGCATATGGCCTCTAAAAACTTTTAAGGATCATAAAAAATGTGTGACTCAAAAAATTGATACCTACTATCTATGAATGAGTGTAGCAAGAATATCTAGGATCAAGAGGCCCAACCTTCTCAAGATTAGTGTTAGCCCAAAGGGGATAGTATTATGCACTTTGAAGGTGAATGATCAATACCATTTTATCATCTTCAAGAAGAAAATTTTCATCAAGTGATGAAGAGGGAGAATTTGGTGATGATGTATCGATATGTATGAAGTACTCAACAAACTAGAAATATTTCCAAAATAAGACATGAGTGATAGGATTGAATAGCTTTTAATCCTTCACATCCTCACAAAAGCCAAAAATATCACAAGTATTAAGTGGAAAAATAGGTCCTAGATCTAACTGGTAGATTAATCTAGATCAATCCTTCCTTTGCTTAACAATGGAACATGAGCCCACAAAGGAATTATTATTGTCTAAATTCCTAAAAGGAGAGCTAATCTACCTGGTTTTTTTCCTTTGTTGCAAAGAGGTAAAATTGATATAATGTTATTTAATTAACCTAATTAGTATAAAACCCTAATATAAAAACGTAGATAATTACACATATGGAAACATAAATTGATGAAATAGGTATAGATCTAAAAAGGATAGACAAAGGGGAACTTGTCACAAAACGTATAGCTTGAAGTAGCTAGATAGGGGCACTAGGCACCCTAGTCCTAGGGTTTTGGCCTAAGTTAAATATTTTGAAATTTTTAGGTATACTTTTCTCTATTATCCTCTAAAATCATTCTCTTGACATCTAAACTTGTAAAACAATGGGAAGGAAAGGGTAGGGGTGGCTATATAGGATTTTTCCTTGGTCAAACTCCAATTTTAGTATTTCTACCTCCACAAATAGCTAATTTGATAAAATAATATTGTGTGTTCTAAATATTAAGTGTGTCTAAGATTGTGGTGAGTAGTGACATGCAAAATAATAGATAAAAACCCTACTCAAGTGTGTTATAGTGGAGTTCTATATGAATCGACAAGAAGATATAAGATCAAACCTTATGACATTCAAAATAATAGATAAACCCTACTCAAGTGTGTTAAAGTGGACTTATATATGAATCAACAAGAAGATTAGATATCCAACATAAGAGAAAGGAAAATACTTAAGAGAAATCATACACAATAAATTACCTCACTTAGGGTAGAAAGGTGATCAAAGTTTGAAGGTGAGAACCCACTAAAATAATGTCCAATTTTTCTTGAGATATGCTAGATAAATTCACAAACCCTAGATTCCAAATTATTCTTTAATCTACTTCAAGATTCAAACATCATAACAATATCCAACAACATCAAAACTTGTTCATAAATCTACAAATCTGGATATCAATTTTGGCAATGCTTCACTATTGTCTTGTTTTTGTATTAAAGTTTAAATGGGGAAACATTGGAATAATCATAGGTGAAGGACAACATTTTTAAATTTGAATATTTGGAATATTTTATTACACAAACATCAAATTTGTGGTCATGTTACCCTAACATGTGACCACCTTTCTCAAGAAAATAGGGAGACTAGGGTGCCTAACAGCCCTATCCACATGATTTATTCTCATCAAAGTGGGGATCATAATTTTAGAGTCCCTTGACTTAGGACCTGACCTAAATTTGAGTGTTTGGAAGATTTTTAAGGGAATAAGGTCATCAATAAGGTGTTTTAGGGTAGTATTAGCACATTCTCTTGATTTGTAGGTAAGTTTAGGCTAGGAAGTGGTCCTAGAATGGACTAGGGAAGTGAACACTAAAGAAAGCACAAAATAGAATGTAAAATTGTTCTTTCACCCTAAGGGAGCACAATTTATGATGCTACAACTAGCTCCAACTTTAGCAAGCATATGACACTATGTGCATATGCAAGCTAAGTACATGAAATTAAATTTAAAACATGTAAAATGATACCCAAAGGATACTATAGAGAATTGAGAACATTACCAAACAAGAGAATGAATCCCACAATATAGTAGCCTATAACACCATAGTTTTAGGAGTCACATCTTACAAAACTAAGTTGTCAAAAATTTAAAGTCATCCTACAGGTAAAAATATGCATTAGTCCAAAAAATTTTAAGGAGAATGAGATTTGAAAATAGATATATGCATGGCCCCTATTTTTTATTGCTTTATGGGTGTAGAAGAAGGGTAGTGACCCTTCCACTTTGAAGTTTTAGATTTTTTATGAAAGTTACTTCAATAGGGTCATTTATCAAAATAACACTAAGATGAAAAGCATCTAGGACGATCACATAACTAGGATTATAATGTATCCAACAGTGTGAAAATCAAAGTTCACAAGCCCAAGTTTTAAAGGTTTGAATGAAGAGTGGTTTGAACAAAAGAGAAGGGTAAAAACTTGTACTTTGTTGTTTGTTTTACTATAAAGAGTAAAACCTTTTTTTACCCATTTACCATTCATTTTGAATTTTAAATTTTAGATAATTTTGAGAGGGTTCGAGCAGTCCCAAGAGCGAAGATGCCACAACGATGATTGTATTATGCACCTAGGATGTGTACCTTGAGATACTACATCACATAGGGTTTGTGAGCCTAAGAGGTGAGTCGTACCTTTTCTTTCCTTGTACTTATTGGATTTTTTTTCAATTTTTAGGATTTAATCTATAAATTTGGGGTGCTAGTGTCCAAACTAGGTGCTAGTGTCTAGTTTGGGTGCCTAGGTCCAGGTTGAGCACCTATGTTATTGTCCAATCTAGGTGCCACTATCGAAGGAATTGGCATCTAGATTTTTTTAGTTCAAAATCTTTGATTTTTTTCATGCTAGTTTGATGATGATGGAAAACTGATGAATGTTTTTTTGATGATTTCATAGGTTCCACCAAAGATGCAAGAGCATATGAGCATTCATATATACACACTCTTGTGTGATTGTACCTAGATTCTATCACTTGTAGAGGTAGGACACCTAAAGTATATTGGATTTTTGTGGGCGTACACCATACCTACCATGAGGTTTCATGATTTTATATTGATGGTGCTCATGAAGCATTGGAATGTAGACACATTGACCTTCCATTTTTTGATGGGGGAGAGTATCATGACACTTGAGGATATGTATAGGATATTATGATTGCCCATACATTAGAGGAGCATAGAATACTAAACAACATCCTAGTCAACTAAATTTATTATTTTAGTTTTATTACTCCTTAGGACAAAATAGGGTGTATATACATGTGATTCCCAGTACATGTTTATGTAGATATCCCTATTATTTATTATATTTTAATTGTGACTATTGCACTTGTGGAAGCGCTCAAAGATAAATTCATGTGCCTTCATGGGTCCTCATACATACCATCCACATGATGGAGGGTCAACACACTACCTTCACCTAGGGATGAAGCATGCTAGCCCACCTCTACCATGACTTAGGTTATTTTGTGCATTATGAGGCATAGAGCTTGATGACTTGCAGCCTCCTTCAAGTGTGGAAAATTGAGCATATTACATGCACATGGCTTATGGGTTACTCTATTGATCTAGTATGGACCTTTCCTCGAGCACATTCCTACCCCTTGAGGAGACCAAAGCAGTTTGGTGATTTTAATATTTGTGGGTAGTATTTGATAGGCTACATATTGCAAATGTAGTGTGGAGACCATACATGAGACTACAATCCTAGGGTCAGCCTTAGCAGTTGGTAAGGATGCAGCAAGATTAGCTCCTCATTGATCACCATGAGTACATTTTGATGTCATTTTATTATGATTGAGTAACCCAATAGTTTGGTCATGTTCAGTGAGTTCCCATCGCCCAATTGATGTATATCTTATCAACTTGTAGTGTCATCAAACTTGGATACATGCCTCATCCCACCATCATTGACATCACATTAAGTGACCTTGATTATGAGGAGTGAGATGCAACCCCCATGTATAGAGTAGATGATGCGGGAGTTAGAATTTCATATGTGAAATGGTGGAGCACTTCTCATTCAACTGTTGTGTTTCTTGCAGATCATCTCATCAATGACTCGAGGCCATGGGCACATCAATGTGAGGAGTTTGAGAAGGAGGTAAGTGACAATGAGGGTGGTGGTGATGAGAAGGAGGAGCATATGACACTAGCAGTAGGTAGACAATGAGGGTGGTGGTGATAAGGAGAAGGAGAAGCCAACACTAGTAGAAGGCTAACATCACTCCAAGGGTAGTGACAGGAGACTAGTGGTACCACTAATGGGAGACCTGGATCTTGATCTTATATAGCATGAACAATTCCTATCGTAGTTAAGGTACCAATCATCCATGAGCATGGAGAATCAAGAATGACTACTACTACGACACCCCCAACACCACGGGCAACCCTAGATGTAGTCGCAGTTACCACACCCATAGATCCTCACTCATGAGTCTATGATCTAGGTGGGATAATGTATATTATACGGTGTGATTGATTAAAACAGTAGATTTCACATTTGATTTTGATTTTAATTTATATATGATCTAATATTTGATTTGATACTTGTTTTGATTTTCTTAACTGGCACATGGGAGTGGTTTGACTTTAGAGGCTGAGTCATAGTAGAGATGATCCTTAATGTACAACCCCAGTAGCTAGTGTAGGCTAGTTATAGGCCATATCAAACTGCAGGGTGACATACAGAGATATTCAAGCTTGTGGTGCAACTAAGAGTTGCATATGAGGAGAGGACAATAGAGAGGGATCAGGTGTTGGTCGATATTCAAGAGGTGAGAGTAGGACCAGTACCCATTCTATGGATCTAAAAATTCAATTGGTGAATGTTAAATCCTTAACAGAAACCACCAAACCGTTAGAATTAAGCTATAAAATCAAATCCAAAACAATGAAGCACAAATCAGCATAAAATAAATTGAATGCAAATAAACAAAGAAAACTATACCTTTATGCCTTCATTGGTTGACCTCCATTGCTCTTCTCTCCTTTTCTTTGAAGATTGGTGAATCTTAAATCCTTAACAGAAACCACCAAACCGTTAGAAGTAAGCTATAAAATCAAATCCAAAAAAATGAAGCACAAACTAGCATAAAAGAAATTGAATGCAAACAAAGAAAGAAAAGTATACCTTTATGCCTTTATTGGTCGACCTCCATTGCTCTTCTCTCCTTTACTTTTGAATATTTGTGATATTTTTCTCTCAGATTTTTAGAGTGCACAAAGTAAGTCTTATAATGATAATGGTGATAGAAAAGATTCGAAGATGATGGTTAGAGAAAAATGGAGATTGAAACTCGAATTTATAGATGAAGAGTGGTGAAATGGATGAAGAAGATTGAGTAGAGAATGGATGGTTGAGATTGAATGAGACAAATTTCATGGGAAATTTGCTCATTCAAAAAATGGAAAATATAAGAGTTGCTCATTTTTTAAATAGAAGAATTGAAGGGAAATGTGGAGTGGGAAATGGAAATATGTAAGAGTCAAGTTGAGAAACTCAAGGAAATGGAAAAGTGAGAGAAAGGGGGATTTAAGTGAAGAGAAAAATAGAGGAAAGTTTTGAAAATAAAATATAAAAATTATTTTCTTTTTGATGTCATGAATAATTAATTTAATTAATTAATTATAGAGGAAGCTTAAGTTAACACGAATAAATATATATTTAATCATTGATGAAATTAAATTAGAGATTGAATAATTAAATTATTATTGTTTAATCAAAAAAATGGAGAGAGAGAATAATTAGAATAATTAAATAATTAGAATTATTTAATTATTGAAATGTGAAAAAGACCAAAATTGAGTCTAGATGAAAATTAGGGTTTAGACGAAAATCGAGTTAGATGAAGAATTAATCAAAAAAAATCTATCGCAAACTTGGGACAATTTTAAGTGTCTACATTTTACCCCTCTTTGAGACAATGTGACTTTTAGCATTATCTCAAAGAAAAATTAAGAAAAATTAAAATCAAGTCTTGCCCCAGTGTGCCCCGATGGAAGTGAGATTATGATGCCCCCTCAGGAAATTTGGTGAGAAATCTGAAAATTGAGCCAAATTTTCTGATAAGATAATTGAATGAATTTGGATAGAAGAAATATTAGCTAGAATAAAAGGTTGGTAAGAAGTGAAGAATGGTTAGTTCAATCAATATCAAATGTGGAGAAGATTGATAGAAGAATTGGTATTTGGAAGAATAGGTTAGTAAGAAGGGAATAATAGTTAGTAATATGAATGGATGAAGAAAGGGAAGTGACATGAATATATCATCATTGAGTGTTTTTATTTTGCAGGGGGTGACGTACACCAAGGTAGGGAAATATCATGGTGTGAAATTTGATCCCTTTGCATAAATAGACACATTGAATACAAGGAGGACCACGACTCAAACTAGGAACTTAGTTTCCCTTGTCATATTATCAAGACAAACCACAAATAGAAAACATCATGATACATCCTCACTCCTCTAATCACTTATGGATATCCTCGAGTAGCATAGGAACATGATAACAAATAAATCAGATAAAAGATAAGAAATACTAGACAAAATGAGTCAACATCCATTTAGATTTTCTTGCCAAATATAGAAAATAGAAAAGAGTGTCTAGTTTCAGGAATGAAGCACCTTGTATAAGACACCTAGTTAGTTCAAGGAATGCAACAACCTGTATAAGATAAAATACAATAGATAAAGAAAAATAATGAAGATAGATGATAAATATAGGCAATTGATTGGGTAGACATGAAGACTAGCTTGATAGTTTTTCTATGATTGCATGATTTATTAATCTTAGTGTTTGGATGAATTTTTGTTTGTGTCTAGCTAAGGAGTCGGTCTTAGTAAAGAGAAAATTTATTATGTAGAATGGATAGTGGTAGATATGATAGCATTCATTATGGATTTTGGATAGTGAAAGGTGAATAATGAGTGATATGAGTTTGATTTGTTAGTATGGGATGTAAACCAGTGAATGAACATCATAGGGAGATAAGTGACTGAAGGATATCCTCTATATTATGTTCAAGGGTGCCCTTAGAAAAACAAAGGTCTAAGACTTTCCCCCAACTAGGCATAGGACCAAATATGAATGGACATGGAATATACCAATTATATTAGGACCATGAGGTGAAAAGAAAGTGATGCAGACTTGAAAGTGAGTGATGCTAGACAGGAATCAATTTCAAGCCATAAAAAGGATAACTAGCTTTGTTAGGAGTTTAAGTGAAATGGAAAAAATTTCATGATGGAAGTGAATATGAAATGGAATGGAAAATCAAATAGAATGATGGAAGATGATGGAGCAATAGTCTGCTACACATGGTGCCAATTTTATAGGTTTCCACCATGGTACTTACCCGCAGTGTCACCGAAGTAGTTTTCACTAGAGGGAAAATTATTTCTCTTTACTCTTTTTTTATTTATTTTGATGTCACACAAGATCCCTATTTGTTAGGTTTTCATCAAACTGATGATTTTTTTATTTTTTATTTTTATTTTTATTTTTTGATTTTTTGATGTCACATAAGATGCATGTTTGCCAGATTTTCATTAAGGTGATGATTTTTCACTTTTTGTATTTTTTATACTTTTTAATTTTTTGAAAAGAAGTTGGATGATGCTATAATCATGGAGGATACTCCTTAATATTTGGATGACCATGATGGATGGAAAGAGATGGATGGAATGATATGGATGAATATGGAGGATGATTTATGTAGAAGATGAAGGGAGCTACGGTATGATTCCTAACGTGCACACTACATAGGCTGTCAAACTTCACATGAAAAGGAGCTTGGGCAACCAGTAAGTTACAACACATGAAGGGGTCGCCATCAAAGTTCCACCGAGAAACAATGCCAAGGGGGATGGAGTGATATGATGGTAGTATGGGCAAGGGTGTATTTGGTAGAGTGTATGGATTCTGTGAAAATGATGAAGATGGAGACTTGGGATCAACAAGCTCATTTTTTTATATTTTTCTTTGATAAATGCCCCCAATCATTTTGGATAAATAAGCATAATTGGAGATCAATTTTTTCTTAATTTTATTTTTATCTATGATTTGTCCAAGAACTTTTGATTTTGACTTTGACTAAAGGACTTTTCTTGAATTTTCTTTATTTTCTTGCTTTCTTTTGATTTTGGATCTCCATTTGAAAAAGGCCTTCTTACTTTGGATTATTGATTTATAGCCTTGTTATTTTCTTTGGATGATACTTTTTGATCCATGTCTATGAGGTGGATGGACGTGGATGAGGAAAATGAATCAAATGAAAGGGATGAGAAAGATGAGTCAAATGAGATGGTAAGAATGTGTGGTTCATGAAAAAGGTTGGTGATGCACCCAATGGATTCTTCATGACTATCCTTTTTGGCACCATTAATGTCAAAGGAGGCTTGCACATCCTTAAAGAGTTGGAAAGAGGGATTAGTAGAGGCAACAATAGGAGATGCATATCCTAACTTAAGATGGTCAAAATAAAAGGGTGATGGCTCAAAGGATGGAGTGGGGAGGAAAGGATCATGAAATGGAAAGGGATGATCTTGGATGTCCTCAATAGGATCATGATAAAAAGGTGGATTATCATAGATATCATGATCAAACATGGGATTATCATGAACATGAAAGGATTTGGATGGAGTGGATAAGGTGAGGACTAAAGGATATTTAGGGTCCCAAAATTTTCCCATACAAGCATGGTCATCTATTTTTATGTTCTCACAAAGATCTAGAGTTGACTTAACATCATCCTTAGGAGCCTCGATATCCTTAGAAGAGTTAACATCTTCACTTGCAAGCCACTTAGCACTTGAAGCATTCAACTTCAATGTTATATATCCAAGTCCTCTATTTTCAGGTGTACATTTAGGTTAAATCAGCTCTATAATTCCCTAGTTATGTGCTCCCAAACCACTATGACGATTATATCCTATCTATTTCATTTTGGGAAAACCTTCACCATACTGATCTATGGGAAACTAGATTTCCTCTTGGTCTTCTTCATCTTGGTATAACCATGTAGAAATATCCTCACCAATCGGATCATCATATAGTTCTCCCCACTTAGTAAAGGTAGTGGGAGGTTGATATTGTATAATAACCTTTGATTCTTCTTGAATAATACTTGGTCTACCATAAGATTTGGGAGAAGAAGGTACCTTGTTGATGTAAAATTAATTTTCCATAGTATATTATTTGCATCCCTTTTATTGGATCTAGACCGTATGTTTGAGAAGGGGTATGGAAGGAAATGAAGATTTGAGAAGCGATAAAGGATAAATGTAATGTGAGGAGGTAGTAAGTGAAGCTTACCTATTAATTGGTACTTGATATTTAGGAATACCCTTCAAGTTATTGCAGTATTGAAAATGATTGGGGTCTCCTGATATGGTAATCTCTACTCCATTAAAAGGAAACTTAAGACATTGGTGATACGTAGAGGGAAAATCCTTCATGGCATGAATCCATGGATGACCGGGGAGTAGATTATAAGGAAGGTCCAGATCCAAGACATGACATATTGTGTTCTCTATTGTTGAACTAGCTCTGATGGGAAGGGTAATGATACCCTTGGAGGAAAGGATATGCATCATCATAAGCCTTTATTACAACCCTCTTAGAAGAATCAATACTTTCCTTAAAAAATCCCAATAGTGATCAATTTCAAGGTACAAATATTCAAACCTACTTTTCCATCTACCAAGAATCATCTGGTTTTATGTTTATTAATGACAAATTCTAGATGGAGGGAATCATTGTGATGATACCTATCATAAGGGATATCATGTTCAATGAATTTGACATGGTGAGTGGTAGCCAAATACCCAACCATGGCTTGAAATTGATTGACATCTAGATCTATAGGAACAAATGACTCTTGCAATTCTTTATCTAAGATAGCTTTGTGTGTGGGTATTGTATGCAATAGCTCAAGAATAGACATTTGGGTAGGGGTTTTCCTAGATGATCGAAAATATTATACTAGTTAGGTAGTTGAGGTCTACAAGTGGCCCCTTGCAGAACTACCTTGGATCTATGGGTAGTTATGGCACTCTCAGGGCTTTTACCTTTAACGGTTATGGTAGAGACATTTTTATCCACTTGGTTGATACTATTAATTGTGTACTCATAAGCCACATTTCTATAATTGGTATTTGTATTGGGCTTTGATCTTAAGCTAGAGGCTTTTCCCTAACCATGGTTTTGTAAAGGGTCCTTGAAGATTGTATGATTTGTATTTGAGGATCTGACAAGTTCATCAATCACTATATCCCATTGTTCTATAAGGTCCTAAATGATATTCTTTATTTTGTAGAAAGAAGACATTGTATGCCCTTTGTTCCTATGGAACTCACAGAAAAAGGTTATCATTCCACCAAGATAGTTTATTAGGGTCGAGATCATAATGTCTAGCCTCAAGGAGTTGAATAATATTGTTTTTTAAGAGTTTCCTTAGGATTGATTCAATCACTTCCCCTAGATGTGTAAATTGCCACTTTGGAGGAAGATCAGATCTAGGGGGACCACATTGTGGGTTGTTTGGAAGGTATTTTTTGTTATGAACGAATCGATGATGGATGTCTATTAGTTTCTTGCATATGAGATGGGTTAGGCCCCTTAATATTGAGGATCACACAAGTTTTGTTTAGTGTTTTAACATCAACAACTCCATCATTTGTTACATTTTTTTGTGGGACCAAGATTTAGATTTGTCTTTATAAGAGTTTGGATTATTGTTTGATCTTTTGAATATTTTCACAAGTCCTTTCACTACAAGAGCCTTTTAAATGGGAATACCCTTTTCAATAAGTTAATCCAATGTAGTAGGGAAATAGACTCAAAGTTGGAACATTAATTAGCATTCAGATTATTAATAAAGATCTACACCAGTTGTTTATGAGGTATATCACAAGGACATCAGCTTGCCAAGGTTCTTCATCTCTACAAAAAGGATGAAAAAGACTCTCCTTCTTATTTAGTGGTGCATAATTTTACTATGTCTGTGTTATGATCAATATTATAGAAGTAGGAAATGAAATTTTCAGCTAAATCTTGCCAAGTTTTTATTCCAAATGGTAAATGTGCAATCCATTCCATAGAGTGTCCACCAAGAGTGTGTGGAAAGAGATGTATTAGACAAGTTTTCTCATGTTAGAAATCCAAACAGGCTATAAAAAATTCTCTGATATGGTCTACCAGACTTCATTTCCCCTTATATTTATCAAATTTTCGTATGTTAATATTTGGTGGGAAAGGCAGCATATACAAGATTTTATCAAAAGGGTAAGGACATATGTCCTCTATGTTATATGCCTTCTTTGATCCAATAGTTTGCACATTAGCCATTTGTCACTATAGAACATGCATTCGTTGGACCAATATGTTTTCTATTATTGGAATGGTATGAGGTGGAGGGTTGGCAACCAGATTCAAAATAGAATCAATGTGTGGAATAGACATTTGATAGTTGGATGTTTGATGAATAAGTGGGTTTCCTTGATTTAAGGTGTTTTGAGTATTCATGTTGCACCATAGACTATGAAGAAACATTGTTTGATGCTACTATATGAGTTGTATGTTGGTAAGGCACCACACTGTATCGTGGGAGAAAGCTATTTATTGAAGAAATATGTTGCCTTAATGTTGAAGCTTGATTCACATTTCGATGTGTTCGGTAAGACATAGGAACTCATGTTGATGAGATGGGTGTTAGGACTGGAAAATCCCACATATTTTCATTAGCCTCTATCCATTTACCTCCCAGTCCTTATAAAAGTTCACCACACTCAATTTTATGATTTGGACAAATCGCTGAGATCCATTTTGCAGCTAGTATACCCAAACAATCACATTCACAAAAGAATTTTAAGTCCTAATGATATCATCGGCCTAACAGCACCTCATCAGTGGAGCTCCCATCACCACCCCACTGATAGCTCGATGAGGACAGTTCATAACTATACATAGATGTAACCTCATTCCATCAGGCTAACATCCAAGCTAGTCTCCTTGACTAACCGATTAGGGAAATAAAGATGATCACATCACTTAGCTCTAATACATTGGTGGAAAAAATGATTATGGTCACCCAATGGCCCGATACAACCATAGATTATCAAAAGTATAACACTCAATAGTGAAGTTGGGGTGCATCGGGGTAGCATTGTTTGGTGTCCTACCGATAGGCTGAAAGAAAGTCATTCATCGATGGAGAAATTGGCCATCAATGGAAAATGAACCAAGGCCACAGTGATACAACGATGAATAATTACTACAAGTTGATGGGATGTCCAAGTGCATCATCTGGATATTTAACATAAATGCTCCCACCAATGATAAGATTGATACAAGTGATATATTAATGAGCTAGTACATAAGTAAATTTCACCATAGGTTGATCATAGAATTCCATAAACTAGGAGGGTTACACTAAGGGAAAAAGAAGAAAAGATGAAACTTAGAGCTCTTACATAGCAAAATCTGGGGAGGCAAAAATTCAAGTACATCACTCTTGGATAGAAAATTGTATTTTCAAGAGATTTCAATGGAAGAAAATGTGGAAAAACCTAAGGAAAAGAAACAAAAAATTGAAAAGAGGAATTTAAACCAAGATTTGATAGACTAGTGTTTGGGATCGGGCCTGAGACCCAAGAGAATTTTTCAAAAAAGTAAATTGTTAAACAAACATAAGGGTTTGGGGGATGTTTGGATGCCACATCGAGGATATGAGCTTTTCATGTATCACTATAGAAATCAATTCAGATTCCAACTAGTCTGTAACCTATGGTGACTGAACTTAGGGAGACTTGTCATGCCAAACATATTCGTCAATGTAGAATTAGTGAAGGCTCTTGCTAGTCGATATAACACTAAGAAGAGAACTATCTAGTCACCAAGTGGGGCCGATATGCTTGTTATTTCCCAATACCTAATCTCCAATGTATTTCAGTTAGAATGTCCCATGAATTTTCCATTCATGATTAGAGATCTCTTGACAAAACAACGTTGCATGGATACCAGCTACAAGAGATGGAAACTACCTTTAAATAGACATAAAAATGAGGAAGGGCAACTCAAGATTTTTTTGAGCAATGAAAACCCTCCTTTTCGTGTAGATTTGTTTGAAGAATACTTTCAGTATACCTATTACTCAGTTGGTCAAGTCTTGGGAATATAGGTCCCACCCCTTATGTTTATTGCATTGATGGTTATAGTTGCGTATATACAGAGAAAGGATGCTAGGTAACTCGACTATGTAGGCTACTTGGCTAATGCCCTACATCAAGGGCTTGAAAGGATCAAAAATAACAATGATTGCATAGATTTCAAACACTATTCCTTTCTAATTCATTTACTTTTGTATGAGGGACATGCCAAAAATGTGTGGAGTAAAGAACTGAGGATCAGACATATAGATGAAAATGGAAACTTCAGACCTGTGTAGATGTACACTTCACTATGGGATAGTCGATGTGAAAGGTCTCATTATTTCTATTTTGAAGAATTTTTTGTTAAACCACTAATGAAGCTACTTGGATATTCTTGTGATCACAACTTATCCCCGAAGGTGCAAAGATTTATGAGACCAAAGGAGAATGACCCAAAATGAAAATTAAACCATAATTGGGGAGACTGGTATGCTTTCTCTAACTGCACAGTAATAAGAGTCTATGGGTTTGATGGGATTCCACATTTGCTACCCTGAGTAGTTCCTATTAGAGTTGCATATCTAGAGATTCTATGGAAATTAGCAATATCTAATTCTAAGCACCTCAAGAGTCATAATAAGCAATCACTCATTCCCAACACTCTATGTTTTGGAGATTTCACAAAGGTTGCAAATGAGGGATATGAGGAAATTGATGCTAAAATAGCACATTACAACCTTCCTCTTGGGTACAAAAGAGATAAATTTGATGCAGAGGGGTTTATTCATCAAGGAAGATTAACACAAGGGTTGTCTAGGTATGAGCATTGGTTTTTGGTTGATGATTTGATCAAGAACCGAGATGTAGCTTCCACTATTGATAGAATGACATCATATAATAAAGTTATTCTCATGAATGAGTGGAAGAGAAATAATTTCTCATCATATTCAAAATCATTTGATGATATATAGGATCCCTTGGTCAGGATTGAGCAACTTATTGCTCATATGAATGAAATAGTAAAAGATGTGCCTTCATATTTTTTTGAAACATATCATGCAAATTATACATGAGTATAGGCTAAATATGTGGAGCCTCTAGATCACATACCCTCACAACCTATCACATACCCTCGCAACCTACTCCTGATATATTTTTTTTCTACTGACAAGATTGAAGATGAGGAAAGTAACAAAGAAAGTGATGAGAAGAGTAGTGAAGAGGAGCAACAAGGAGAACAAATAAAAGCCTTTGTGATTACACAATATGAGCCTCCTTAGGAATATAATGTTGTGATATTTGAAGCATCACATGAACTATCAGATGACATTAGGATCAAGAATAGTCAAGAATTCATTTATGATGGTGACTTTGTTAAAACTTCTAAATTCAAATAATTTATCTATGAATATAAGGGAAACAAAATAAAACAAAAGGAACAAGTTATTACTCCTGAAAAGGAGGTTGCTTCTTTAGAGGAATTGAAAAGGGAAATTGACAAGGAGATGCAATCTATCACCCCTAAGAGAGGTAGAGAATTACTCCAAGAGGCTGAGGTATTACTTCTACCAAGATGGGACATTAGCTTTGCAATTCTGTTCAATAGTTTCAAAAAAAGAGAGGATAAAACAATGAATCTAACAAAGGAGACTAGTGACAAAATGTACATTCAGGGTCTGTGTATAATCTAGATGAATATTCCTTGCTTATTTGGTCACTATACCCCCATGAAAATAGGTCGATAGTGATTGGTAATTCAAATCAAGTGTTTGAACATTTGTTGGTCTAAAGAGTTGGGGACACTAATCCCTTGGAAACTGTAAAATTGAATGTCAATGTGGCAAAATTCACTAGAGCACAAATTGAAAATTTGGTTAAAGAAAATAAAAAATTGAAAAGGGAGCTATCACATCAAAAGGACAAGTCATCTTCCTCTTCTACTTCATAATTGTACTCCCCATGGCTTGAAAAGGACAAGATATTATTAGATGCATTAGTTGATGTATCTTATTAGAAAATTTTCCATTTGAAAACCCATGAGAAGTGTAAAGCACTAGAAAAGGAAATGAAAGTCACTAAGTACAATATTGTGTCTGAGATAATCAAGGAAAGGTTCAATAAGGTGATGAAGCAAGCTAGTGATTATTGGAGTGTGTTCAAGTAGATACAATCAAAAATAGAGGTGAATGTATGATTGCAAAGAAGAATGATTGATAAAAAGAGGGAACTTTTGGATAAACAAATTCTGAAAGAGAAAACACTACAGAGATATAAAAAATTGGTGGAGTCTCACAACCAATATCATCATAGGCTCAAAGAGGATCTTGGTTGCTTTAATTTGATTCCTTCACTCCATGATGATACAAGGAATCTTCGAGAAAAGGATGATTGGAAAGAGGATTTTATAGGGTTTCTAACAATTGCATTGCAAGAAATTAATGATGAGGATATGGTCCTATGAGTTACTCATAAAAAAATTGATAAATTCATGTACATGGAGTATGATATGAAAGAATTAATATCCAGTGCAGACACTCATGTAGAATAAGAATACATCCATCACCTTTCAGCGTTCAATTTGTTTATCAATTAGGTAGTGCACATTTCGGGCACAACTAAGCAACAGTTAGAATCAGTCAATAGTAATGATGTGGACCCTATTTTACAGTAAAATATTTGAACAGGTCCTAGGTGATCATGGGATCCTACTCAAAGATTAATAGATTAGCGCACACATCTACAGTGGTGTTAATTTCTTAATTATACTTAGTTTTAAAATCATGTTTTGTTATGAAAGGACATGTTGTTTGGTTTGAAGCTTGTTGCCTCTCATATATATAAGAGAGACCAAGACCAGAGAAAAGGATAGAGGAGGTAGTAGGAGCGAATAGGGATAATAGATAGATAGCAGAAGAGTTCCATAATGTTTACATTTCAAAAGACTATGTTGTAAACATAATTTTGAGGAAATCAATGAAGAATCTTTGATTTTGTGGCTTCATATTGGTGTCAATTGTTTGTTGTTTTAAATAATTATTTGGTTGTCTCCACTATGTTATTTCTCATTTATTTGAAGTTTTATATCCAAGCTGGTATCCAAATTCATCAGACACATTTGTTTTTCATGTTTGGTTAAGCTAATTGGTTTCTCTTCATGAATTAAATCCTTTTAATAATCGCAGTAACTTAGAAGAAGCATCTGGATTAGTAAGAAGAGCCATATACTTAGGATTGTTTTCATGTCTCCAATTTGGTATCATTAGTTTTTACTCTTTGATTTATTCAATCGGTTCCTTCAAGGAAGGATTAAAATCCTTTTAACAAGTCATAACTAACTTGGTTGTATAAGTTGGATCAAAAAGTAGAGTTTGTCAATCACTTTCCTACACGTTTATACAAGATATAAACCAACATAAGTGTGCCAAATAGTTTGAATTACATCCAATACAAGTCATTCATCCAAGATCTTCATTTGACTCCATTTACCCAACAAGGCACTGGTCTTACCCATTTCATCACCTAATTTCATCAAATATATTTTCAAAACCTTACATCTGTTAACTGAACATATTAGTAAACTTCACCTTGATATCACTTATACAATTTATACCAAATTAGGCTTCCATCTCTCCACTCCCAATTTCCAATGTGGATAGATTCCTCAAGTAGGGAACACATAATTTAAGTCTGCTTCATTTGCATAGGTACACCTGCCTAGGTATGGCAAAGCTTGAAGAGAAGAAGGTTCAAATACACCAATTGGTCTTGTTCGTTAGCCTAAAATGTACCAAGAGCTTGGCACCCTCTTGAGGTTTTCTGACCAACATTTTTGAGAACTAACAGATTGGCTACTCCATTGGGGATTAATCCAACTTTGAACCTAAAGCCTTCTATCATAGATTCATTATCCCGAAATAAATTGAAGACTCTACTAGGAAAGAATACAATTATTTTTCCTACTTATTAAATTAGGTGGTGACTCTAAAGAACTTATATAACTGATGAAGTAACCATCATATCACAAATAATAGACACCATACATCAAAGATACTTTATATCATCCAATATGAATGGAAGAAGATCTCTACAACAGGAGAGTCCCAAGAAGAACAATGTTAGGTGGTCAAATAAACATGGATCTCCTAGTGGAAAAAGAAACACAAATAAGGGTGAAATGATATCTAAATAGCCAGAAGACAATGTAAACACATCAGAGCAACCCTTCAAAACTTTTAACTCTCCTTTCCATGCTAATGATGAAAACCCCACAACACCACCTGGAAGAAATGAGCTAAGTAACATGGTCCTCAATTTCCAACTAGACCCTCAACAAGAAGAAGACTTTAATGCTCAAGTTGAGGAAGAAAGGAAACGAAGACAAGAGGAGTATGATATAGGATTCACACCACTTCTAGGAGAATAAAACCAGGAGGGATTCCTCAACCACAGTGTCATGGATTTTGGTGGTATGTCCAATCAACAAATTGAAGCACACCTAGAGTGTCAAAGGCAACAACTTAGAAGGAGGCAAAAATTGATACAGGAAAGTCAAGAAATAGACCAACAAATGGCACAGGTAGACATCTAGGCATGAAAAATCACCAAAATATATTCCTCCACATAAACAAGGTGTCAATGGTAACTCACAAAGAGCATATCAGAACACCAATGCTTTAGGTATTATAAGGGTACATCGCAATGTAGATGGTAATCTACAATAGCATACCCAGCATAATGTACCACAGAAAATATCCCAACCTCAAAATACTAGCAACGCCTCCCAATATTATCCACCACCAGGCTAAAAATATGTACCACATCATAATGTGCACCATCGACCATAATACAATATTTATCCTCAACATGGACACCAACACTATCCCAATCCACCACTTTGAATTTTCCTCCACAAAACCATGTAAGTAGACAATTTGATTTCACATGATATCAATTATTCCCATGCTCGATGGACAGCAATTGGAAAAACATGGTTCCTAAGTTCAATGGAAATAATGCAGTATCAGCTGAAGAGCATATCATAAATTTCAATGCTTTCACACAAGATATCAGAATGGAGTATGAGGATGTAAATATGAGATTATTTATGATGTCATTCATTGAAGAAGCAAGGGATTGGTTCAATGGTCTACCCAATGTTTCAATTTATTCTATAGTAGACTTTTAGAATCAATTCCTAGAACAATATGGGAATCAATGTTCTCTTGAATTTTCCATACATGAATTGATAAGAATACAAAAGTATCAAAATGAATCATTCTATGACTTTAATAAGAGGTTCTCCAAACTGTACAATAAAATACCACATGGGTCCAAATTTACTGACCGTACAGCTTTGAGTATTTATTTGAAGTCCTTTGACCTAAAAATAGGATATGTACTCAGGAATAGATGCCCTAGAAGTTTAAAAGAGGCACAAAAAATAGAACTGACCATTGAGAACAACAAAAAAGCTATTGGGATGACTGGTAAAAGAGATAACCTCAGAATCCCCCAAAAATCTAGCAACCTCCAGAGGCAAGAGAATACATATAGAAATGAAAGACCAAGACTACATGATATGCCATATAATACAAATTGGAAGGATGGAAAACCCATAGTTGATAGACCTAAATATAAGGAGACTCTAGATCCCTTAAAAACAAAAGGAGCATACATGGTTAACAACAATCCTTGGTGTCAAGTTTACAAACTATCTCATTCTCTAGATCACTATGTTGTAGCCCAATCAATACAAGAAGAGGAAATCCTAGTTGATAATGGGGAAGAAGATCATACCATATACTTAACTTCTCATACTCTCCATCTATTTGAACAAGAATATTCATCTTCAGAAGAAGAAGGTTATGGTTATGATGTTTACAATCAAAGGTACCATATTCACATGGCAGAACAACAAATCTTCTCTAATCAAGAGAGTGAAAGCAATGATGAATCATAGCCTCCTTCTATACCACCCAAGTCAAACAAGTCAAGATAGAGGAGGCCAACTGAAGAAGAGATCAAAGAGTTAACCATTGCTGCAGTTGAACAAGCAAAAAGTAATTATGGGCTAAGAAACAAAACAGTAAATGCAGATGAAGGCACTCTGAGGGGATTATTTATGAAATAAAAGGGGTCAATTCAAGAGAAAACAAAGAAGGTGGGAAATAAAGAACTCAATAACAGTGAGCAAAGACATGTTCCCAAAATTGAAGACAAAGAATTGAAAAATAAACACAAGTATGATGAAACTAATAAAAAGGAAAAAGAGGAAAATAAATGAGATCCATCAAAACTATAGAAAATAGCTAAAACTGAGAACTTCTCTTCATTTGACTTCACACAAGCTTTGTCTCAGGTGAAGATGTTTGTACCACTATTAGAAATGATGAAGATCAAGGAGTATAGAGATAGTGTTATTCAATTGATATCTAATGGAACCAATAAAAATATAAATCCAGGAGATAAAAATAATAATAGGCAAGGAGATATAAAAATCCTTGAATTTTGTCTTGGTGATGCATTAATGAATCCTCCACAAGTGGAACCATTTTTCACCACATTACTTATAAACAACAAGATGGTGAGAAACTATATGATTGACTCAGGGGCTGCTATTAATATCATTCCAGTAGGAGTTAAGAAACAACTTAGCATGTGGCTGGACACAAATGGTGGCAAGTGCTATGCCATGGATAGTAGACCTGTCCCAGTGGTGGGAATCATGAAATATGTGGAAGTAAAGTTAGTTGTTTATCCACAAGCAGTATATACTATTCACATAACTATGATTGACACACCTCCTCAGTTTGGGATGCTTTTGTCAAGACAATGGACTGCAACAGTTGGAGGAAATGTACAATTTGACTTATCATATGCCACAATACCAATAAATGGTGAAGAGGTCAAATTATATAGAGAGCCAAGAATGAATCAAATTGTAGATTATGTTGATCAAAATCAATTGAATTGCTTCTATGATGTGGATCTAGGGAGTTTTAGAGTAGAGCCTTCATAGCCCGAATTAGTGAATATTGATCCAATTGACAAGCATGTTTCCAAAAATGAGCACGGTGTATGGAAAATGTACTTTGATGGAGCATGTAGCAAAGAAGGTAATGGAGTGGGAGTGGTATTTATTTCACCTAAAGGCACTACCTTCAAGTATTCATTCTTGTTGGATTTTGAGTGCACAAATAACATATAAGAGTATGAAGCCTTGCTAATTGAGATGATTATGGTTGTCAAACACAAAATTAAACTATTGGCAATCTTTGGAGACTGTGAGTTGATCATTTCAAAAGTAAGGTCAAAATATGCTACAAAAAATGAAAGGTTGAAACAATATAGAAATGTTGTATGGGATACTATTTAATTGTTTGATGCCTTCTCTATTGAGTGTATAGATAGGTCCAAAAACTTAATGGCAGACTTCTTGGCTAGTGTAGCTTTGAAAAGATATGATATCACCCTAGCTGGAGTTTCACAAGTTGAATTCAAAACAAGACCTGCCATCTCAAATAACATATATAGTTGGCAACTATTTGATGATGACATTGATGTAATTAAGTTTATGCATTACATCGATCAATATGAAGCCCAAGAAATTGAATTTAATGCATTTATGGAGGAAATAGATGGAAAACAAACTGTGTTTGGAAAAAAGGTTGTTCAGCTCAAAACTAACAAACTTCTTGAAGGACTCGTGGCACTAGAAAGGGTGTTCGATAGAAATGATCAAGCCCTAATGAAGCAAACACCTATGAAAAAGGAAGATGATGAAGAAATCAACCTGGGGACTGAGTTGGCACCAAAAAGAGTGTACATTGGAAAGAAGATAAGCTCAACGATCAAAAAAAATTTGATTTCACTATTAAGGAAATACAAGCATGTCTTTGCATGGTCTTATGAGGATCTTAAATCATATAGAGAATATTTGTTCCAAAATGAGATTCCATTAAAACCAGATGCAAAACCATTCAGGCAGAAACAAAGACCTATAAACCCTACTTTGGAACCTAAAATGCATGAAAAGATCGTGAAGCTTAGGGAAGGAGGTATCATCAAGTCAATTAGACATTCATCTTGGGTCTCTAATTTGGTGCTAGTCAAGAAGAAAAATGGGGACATAAGGCTTTGTGTAGACTTTAGAAACCTAAATGTATCTTCTCTTAAGGATAATTACCCACTTCCAAATATGGAGGTTATGTTACCAAGAGTCACAGGTTGTGAGTTACTATCCATGATGGATGGATTTTTAGGTTACAACCAAGTAAAAGTTAAAGAATCAGAATAGTACAAGACAACTTTCAGTATGCCATGGGGAACATATGTTTATGTTAGGATGCAATTTGAACATTCCAAAGGGTCATGGATGTTGCCTTTGTTAACCTAATTAATGCAGTAATGGTGGTCTATCAGGATGATTTGATTGCATATTACAAGAAGGTAGAAGACCATGTGGCTCATCTTGAAAATATATTTCCGAAGGCATTGGAATATGGCATTTCTCTGAATCCCAAGAAGTGTCATTTTGCAGTGACAGAAGGAAAGTTACTTGGGCATATAGTATCAAAGGAGGGAGTAAGGATTGATCCGGAGAGGGTGGAGGCCATTGAAAAGATACCTATACCCAAGATAGGTAAAGCTATCCAATCTTTTTTTGGACAAATTAACTTTATAAGAAGGTTCATATCAAACTTTGTTGAGATAGTAAAGCCAATATCAAAAATGCTAAAAAAGGGTGCAAAGGTCAATTAGATAGTTGAGGCCATAGATGCATTCATATCCATCAAAATATAAATCAATGAGGCCCTAGTGTTGAAGTCCCCTTTATTTTAGTAAGCCTTTTCAAATATTTTCATTTGCATCTTATCACACAGTTGTAGCAGTAATCCTCCAAAAGAATGATGAAGGGCATGAACAGCCAATCTCCTTCTTCAACAAATCCCTCCAAAATGCAAAGTTAAAATATGATATTGTGGAGAAATTTTAATATGCACTGGTGAAGGTTATCAAGGAATTTAGACCCTATCTTGTAGGAGAAAAATTGATAGCCTATGTAGCTAATGTTGCAGTTAAAGATGTATTCATACAAAGTGAAACAATAGGACTTAGGTGCAGATGGATAAATAGAGTCCAGGAGTATGATATTGAGTTTCAGATCACCAAGCTTATAAGAGGACAAGGACTAGCCAAATTGATGGCCGAGAAAAATATGGAAGCTTCCCAATTATGCAATGTGAGTGATGAAGAAAACACGGTCACTATTATTGAGCACACATCATGGTACATAGATATTGTGTACTACCTTAAACATTTGAAATTTCCTAAAGGGTTTCATGATAACAAGAGGACACTCAAACTATAGGCTTCAAAGTATGTATTTATGAAGGGTGACCTCTATTGGAGAAATAAAGATGGTGTTATGTTGTTGTGCCTAGATGAAAGTCAAGCAAGGTGAGTCCAAATGCATGAAGGATTTTGTGGATGGCACTAAGGGCAGGTTACTATTGGCCTAAAGTTTTCAATGATGCTTATAACTGTACTAGAAGGTGTGAAGCATGTCAAAAAAAAATTAGGAAGTTAAAGTATCTAAGTGCATTGCCTCTAAGACCTTTGCAAGTTGAGGCTCCATTTCACCAATGGGGAATTGATTTTATAGGAGAGATTGCTGAAAAATATAGTGGAGGACATAGGTGGATATTGGTAGCCACAAATTACTTCACAAAGTGGGTAGAGGCTATACCTAATAAACAAGAAACAAGTAGGGTTGTAACAAATTTCCTATTGGAGAATATCATTACTAGATTTGGGTTCCCAACAAGGATCATAACTGATAATGGAATGTGCTTTTGGTCAAATGAATTTAAGGAATTTTTCCAATCCTATGGGATAGTGATTTCATACTCTTCACCATATCATCCGCAAGCAAATGAACAAGTTGAATCCAGCAACAAAAGCATCCTGAAGATCATAAAAAGGATACTGGATAATAACAAAAGGGCTTGGGATTCCAAGTTGAGATTAGCCATGTGGGCAAATATGGTCACTGTGAAGAAGGCCATTAGAAAATCACCTTTTGAGCTTATGTATGGGACTCAAGCCAGACTCTCTTTGCATAATTTTTTTCCAGTGTGTAAGTTTATCTTGGAAGAATATCTATAAATTCCTAAGCTCATGGAAGAAAGGATGGAAGAATTAATGGAACTTGATGAAGCTAGGAATCAAGCTCAACAACACAATAAAAAGAAGCAGCTGTGAATGAAATACCTACCTTATAAAATGGCCAAAAACATAAAATTTGAAGTAAACAACATGGTCCTCATGTGGAATGCCAAAATCCAAGACAAAAGAAAGCATGGGAAATTTGAGGCCTTATGGTTAGGACCCATTGTCATTGTTGGAAATGGAGGTGAGGATTCATATTTTCTCAAAAACATGTTAGGAGAAGAACAAGAACTGCCAGTTCATGGGCAGTTCCTAAAACATTTCTTCTCATGAAGAATATAAAGAGGATCAAGGATTTCCAATGCATGGACAATTCTTGGCATGCCTCTCAAAATAATTCTTTCCATGCATAGTATTCTAGGTGAAGGTTAGGAAGTGCAAGTGCATGGACAATTCATGAGATACCAAGTCTGAAATTGGAAAATTTACATGCACAATATTTTTAGGTTCTCATGATATTCCATCTCCATCCTTCATCTGCTCCTCAAATATTTTATGGATTCTTGCAATGATCTTACAATCATTCATCCCCAGATGGAGCTACTATTAGGACTATAAAATACCACATATTTTCATTAGCCTCTATACATTTACCTCCCAATCCTTACAGAAGTTCACCACACTCAATTTTATGATTTGGACAAATCATTGAGATCCATTTTCTAGCTAATATACCCAAACAATTGAATTCACAAAAGAATTTGAAGTCCCATTGATATCATCAGCCTAAAAATACCTCATCGGTGGAGCTCCCATCACGACCCCACCGATAGCCCGATGATGATAGTTCATAACTTTACATCGATGTAACCTCATTCCATAGGGCTAACTTCCAAGCTAGTCTCCCCAATAGACCGATTGAGGCAATAAAGATGATCACATCTCTATAGCTCTAATACATTGATGGAACGAATGATTGTGGTCCCCCGATGGCCCGATACAACCATATATTATCAAAAGTATAACGCTCAATGGTCAAGTTGGGGTGCATCGGGGTAGCATTGTTTGGTGTCTTGTCGATAGGCTGAAAGAAAGACATTCATCAGTGGAGAAATTGGCCATTGATGGAAAATGAACCAAGGCCTCAATGATACAATAGTGAATAATTACTACAAGTTGATGTGACATCCAAGTGTATCATCAGGATATTTAACATAAATGATCCCCTAATGAAAAGACTGATACAAGTGATATATTAATGAGCCAGAGCAGAAGTAAATTTCACCACAGGTTGATCATACACTTGCAAAAAATAGGAGTGTTATGCTAAGGGAAGAAGTAGAAAAGACAAAACTCAGAGCTCTTACGCAACAAAACCAAGGGAGGAGAAAATTCAAGTACTTCACTCTTGGCTAGAAAATTGTATTTTCAAGAGATTTCAATGGAAGAAAATGTGGAAAAGCCTAAGGCAAGGAAATAAAAATCTGAAAAGAGGAATTTAAACAAATATTTGATGGACCAATGTCTGAGGTTAGGGCCGAGACCCAAGAGAAGTTTTCAAACAAGTAAATTGTTCAAAAAACATAAGGGTCTGGGGGATGTTTGGATGCCGCATCGAGGATATGAGCTTTTCATGTATTACTACATAAAGCAATTTAGATTCCAACGAGTCTGTAACCCATGGAGACTGAACTTAGGGAGACTTGTGCTGCCAAATGTATTCATCAATGTAGAATTAGTGAAGGCTCTTTCCAGTCATTATAACACCAAGAAGAGAACTATCCAGTCACCGAGCAGGGCCAATATGCTTGTAATCTCCCAAGACCTAATCTCCAATGTATTTTAGTTAGAATTGTTGATGTTATAGCAGCTATGGTCTGCACTTCATTGCATGAATTCCAAGAAGAAAGAGAAAATTAAATGTATAGCCATTCGATTATTTAATTTATATCAAACAATAAACATAAAAGAATAAAGGGCCGACCCTATTGATTTGCATTTATCTATTATTGTTTGGGCTGACCTCATTTGTATTTTATCTTTTATTATGTTTCTCTAAAGAGGCCGACCTAAGTGAAGAGGTGCCTTGTGTTGTATAAGTACAAGGTCATTTTGTCATTGTAACATATTCAATTTCAAGCAAGTTCGCATTATTATTCAAGAGTAGAATTTGCACTTCTTAGCAGCAGTCTGATTTCAAGGAAGAATATATTCATTTGTATCTTGTGCATCTAGGAGAGGTGCGACCTCATTAAATTCATTATTGGCCATTGCTAGGCCTGAGTTGTAAGCAGATTTCTGCCATTGTTCTATATTATAGAAGAGATTCATTTGCTGGGTTTTTCTCCCTCAAGAGGAGGGTTTTCCCAGGGTATCTTTGTGTGTTCATTGTCTTATGTGTTGAAATTATTTTAAGTGCTTTCATTATTCAATCTGATCTAAGAAACACTAACATGTTATTAGAGCGGGTGTGAAAAAGATCATGATCAAATTCAGTGTGCAACACTCACTTTATTCTTTTTCAGTCTATCACTTATTTCTCAAAATTCAAGATGGTGAATGGTCTGAAAATCAAGGATAGACTCGAAGGGATTTCAAACTACACATCATGGAGGTTCAGAATCATGCTCACATTGGAATAGAATGATTTGGCTGAGTTTGTGAAATCAAAATTTCCTGAACCTAGGGAGGAAGAAGAGAAATTGCAGTGGAGGAAGAAAGACACTAGGGCAAAGAAAGTGTTGGTTGATTCCATCAAGGATCATGTTGTACCGATTTTCTTCAAGTTGGATATAGCAAGAGAGATGTTTGCAACCTTGGAAGAGATGTACGAAATCAACAACACTAGTCGAGCTCTTGCACTGAAGCAACAACTTCATAATGTGAAAATGGCGAAAGGAGAATCTGTTATCACATACTTCATGAGGATTTCAAAGATAAGAGATCAGCTCTCCACTATTGGTCACATGATTGACGACAAATACCTAACTATGCTTTCTCTCAATGGTCTTCTGCTTTCATGGAGGTGTTCATTCAAGGAATCGGTGCAAGATCTAAACTTCTCAAGTTTGATCGATTGAGGATTGACTGCATTCAAGAGGAGTCGAGACTAATGGAAAGGGGAATTGGTCAAACTTCAAAGAATGAAGAAATACAAGTTCTTGCCTCTCATTCATTGAATAAAGGAAAAGGATTTAAGAAAGGGTTCTTCAAGAGGAATCGAGAAAACGGAAATGATGGTGCTCCTGCCTCAAAAGAAAACAAGACATGTCCAAGATTCAATGTTTTCATTGTGATAAGTATGGTCACTTTGTAAAGGATTGTCCTCAAAGACC
This sequence comes from Sequoiadendron giganteum, assembly GCA_007115665.2. Lineage (NCBI taxonomy): Eukaryota > Viridiplantae > Streptophyta > Pinopsida > Cupressales > Cupressaceae > Sequoiadendron > Sequoiadendron giganteum. The sequence goes on from CM021104.1 coordinate 664,994,317, forward strand.
TAAGCAACAAGTTGCCACTGCAAATGTTGAAGAAATCGCTCCATAGAAGGACTCCAATGATTATCTGTTCTATTCAGCCTTGTCAAGCAATGTTTCTACCGATGCCAACACTTGGTTGATTGATAGTGGTGCTTCTAGGCACATCACCGGTTTTAGGGGTCACCTTTCAAACTTAGTGGAGAGCAACTCTAGTGATCAAGTCATTATTGGAGATGATGCCAGATATTCTGTGAAAGGAATTGGAAACTCCACTCTTCACTTGGATTCCAGGATTTCATTGGAGTTGAATGATGTACTGTTCGTTCTAGGGATAAAGAGGAATCTTGTCTCAATTTCAGCATTGGAAGACAAGGGTTATCAAGTTTCCTTCTCTAAAGGAAAAGTTCTTATATGGGAAATGAACTCCAGCTTCAAAACTGCTCAAGTGATCGGAGTTAGACATGAATGTCTTTACAGGCTATGTACTCGTCTTCTTCAAGTGCTTGTGCATGACAACTCCGACATGTACGATCTTTGGCATCGAAGATTGGCTCACATTCACTTTCGTGCTCTACCTATCATGGAGAAGATGGTCACTGGTCTTCCAAAATTCAATCAAGAACATGAAGGTACATGCAAGGGATGCAACCTAGGCAAGAACACAAAAGGTACGTTTCATTCTAGTGAAAGTAGATCTAAATGTATTCTTGATCTCATTCATTCTGATTTGTGTGGTCCAATATCTATTGCATCATCTAGTGGTTTCTTGTATTATATTATTTTTATTGATGATTACTCTAGAAAGACTTGGATTTATTTCTTGAGATCTAAACAATCTGAAGAAGTATTAGAAATATTCAGAGAATTCAAGGCATAGGTTGAAAACCTATCTGGAAAAAGGATCAAGGTATTGAGATCCAATAATGGTGGAGAATACACCTCTGGCACATTTCGAGATTTTTGTATTGAAGCAGGGATTAAGAGGGAGTTCAGTGTTCCCTATAATCCACAACAAAATGGTATTGCTGAAAGAAAGAATAGGTCTATTGTGGAAGCAATGAAAGCTATGATCCATGATCAAGACCTGCAAATCTCTCTTTGGGCTGAAGCATCGAGGACAGCCGTCTATGTTCAAAACAGGAGTCCCCATAGGATCTTAAAGAATAAAACTCCTGAAGAAGCATTCTCAGGCGTGAAACCTGAAGTTAGTCATTTGAGGATCTTTGGTTGTCCAGTCTATATTCATATTCCAAAGGAAAAGAGAACAAAGCTAGAACCTTCCAGGAAGAAAGGAATTCTTGTAGGATACGGTGAGACATCAAAAGCTTACAAGATATACATACCAATACAAAAGTCTATTGAGATTAGTAGAGATGTCACATTTGAGGAAGATGTTGCTTTCAGAAGGTCCAAGGGCACTCCTATGGAGATTGATGAAGAAGAACCTCCTCAAGATATGGAAGTTAACCATATTCCAGAGAACCTGAAGGAGGCTCCAGAACCTAAAGAAGATGTTGATCCAATTGAACCCTTGGATCCTACTAATGGGCCTCTAGATATTGTGATTGGAAAGAAAAGACCTCTTTGGGCTCGTAGGACAATGCAGGAAGTAGAAATTTTTGCAGCTCCAAGAGGAGATTTCATAGAAAGCAAGAGACCTCACAAGTTCTCTAGTTATGTCACCTTGATGAGTCAAATTATTGAGTCATAACCTTCAAATGTTGAAGAAGCTTCTAGTCAACAAGTATGGAAAGATTCCATGTCTGAGGAATACCGGTCCATACTTAACAACGATGTTTGGGATATAGTTCCTAGACCCAAAGGCAAATTTGTGGTGTCTTCTAAGTAGCTCTTCAAGATCAAGCATGCAGCTAATGGGAGTATTGAGAAGCATAAGGCAAGATTTGTGGCTAGAGGGTTCTCACAGAAAGAGGGAGTTGACTATGAAGAAAATTTTGCTCATGTGGCTCGATATATGTCTGTCAGAACCATCATTGCTATTGTTGTATCTAGAGGATGGAAGATTCACCAAATGGATGTAAAGACAGCTTTTCTAAATGGTGTAATAGAAGAAGAGGTTTACATTGAGCAACTTGAAGGATTTGAGGTACATGGAAAGGAGTCTCATGTTTGTAAGTTGAAGAAGGCCTTGTATGGTCTTAAGCAAGCTCCTCGTGCCTGGTACGAAAGGATTGATCAGTATCTATCAACCTGGGCTTCTCAAAGAATGATGCAGATTCTAACCTCTACTTTAAGGTAGTAAAGGGTGAGGCTTTGACTCTAGTTTTTTATGTTGATGATATGATTATCACTAGTGAAGAACATCTAATTCTAAAATGCAAGAAGGAATTAGCTTCAGAGTTTGAGATGAAGAATCTAGGTCTCATGCATTACTTTCTTGGCTTAGAAGTTTGGAAAAAGACAGATGAGATGATTCTAAGTCAAGGCAAGTATACAGTTGACATTCTCAAAAGGTTTGGTATGATTGACTGCAAACCTATGTCTACACCCATGGAGACTAATCTCGATAAGTTAAAAGAGGCTATAGCCAGTTTAGAACAAGTGGATTCTATGATGTATAGACAAATGATTGGTTCATTGATGTATCTGGTTAACACTAGACCTGACATCTTCTATGCAGTGAGTGCACTTAGCCAGTTTATGTGTGAACCAAGGCAAATACATCTTGTAGTAGCTAAACATATCCTGAGATATTTATGTGGCACAATTGGATATGGTCTGAGATATTCTTCAGGTGTGGATTTAGAGCTGCATGGTTTTATTGATTCTGATTGGGCAAGATGTGTCTCAGATCAAAAGAGTACTTCTGGTTGTTGCTTCAGTTTGGGGACTACTATGATTTCTTGGTGTAGCAGGAAACAGTCTTCAGTGGCCTTGAGTACAACTGAGGCAGAATATATAGCAGCTTGTGTGGCAGCTCGTGAGGTAGTGTGGCTTCGTAAGCTCCTTGCAGGATTGTTTGGACAATCAATGGAGCCTACTATTATACACTGTGATAATCAAAGCTATGTAAAGCTTTCTGTCAATCCCATGTTTCATGACAGAACAAAACATGTTGACATCAAGTATCACTATATTAGAGATATGGTACAAAGGAAAGCTATATAGTTGAGGTATATCAGCACTAAAGAGCAAACAACAGACATTCTCACCAAGCCTCTCGCCAGGATTAAGTTTATGTACTTCCGAGAGAAACTTGGTATGGTGGAGAATGCAACCTTAACTGAGAAAGAGTCTCAGTATTAGTGATCCTTATTTGATAATGCAATTCTCTATTGAGAGAGAGTTGAGGTGCAAGCCCTTGGTAATGCAATTCTCTATTGAGAGAGATTTGAGGTGCAAGCCCTTGATAATGCAATTCTCTATTGAGAGAGAGTTGAGGTGCAAGCCCTTGATAATGCATTTCTCTATTGAGAGAGATTTGAGGTGAAATCCCTTGTTTCCACCCTCTGGGAGAGCCATGGTGGATGTCATGTGTGTGGCTCCATGACAACATCATATGAGGGAATCTGTGATGATTTATTTGTGCTTGTGTATCACCCTCTGGGAGAGCCATGGTGAAAGTCACATTGAGGTGACAACATCACATTAAGTGATGAGCACTTGTTCTTACCATCTATGGAGGTAGCCACAATGGTTGATATCACGATGAGGTGATATTCTTTGTTTTCATTATGATATGATGTGTCTTGTGCAGGTGGAAGTTCATCCCTAGTTGAGAGGGAGTGTTGATGTTATAGCAACTATGGTCTGCACTTCATTGCATGAATTCCAAGAAGAAAGAGCAAATTAAATGTATAGCCATTCGGCTATTTAATTTATATCAAACAATAAACATAAAAGAATAAAGGGCTGACCCTATTGATTCGCATTTATCTATTATTGTTTGGGCCAACCTCATTTGTATTTTATCTTTTATTATGTTTCTCTAAAGAGGCTGACATAAGTGAAGAGGCACCTTGTGTTTTATAAGTACAAGGTCATTTTATCATTGTAACATATTCGATTTCAAGCAAGTTTGCATTATTATTCAAGAGCAGAATTTGCACTTCTTAGCAACAGTCCAATTTCAAGGAAGAATATATTCATTTTTATCTTGTGCATCTAGGAGAGGTGCGACCTCATTACATTCATTATTGGCCATTGTTGGGCCTGAGTTATAAGTAGATATCTGCCATTGTTCTATATTATAGAAGAGATTCATTTGCTGGGTTTTTCTCCCTCAAGAGGAGGGTTTTCCCAGGGTATCTTTGTGTGTTCATTGTCTTATGTGTTGCAATTCTTTTAAGTGCTTTCATTATTCAATCTGATCTAAGAAACACTAACAAGAATGTCCCATGAATTTTTCATTCATGATTAGAGATCTCTTGATAGAATATTTTTTCATGGATACCAGCTAATAGAGATGGAAATTACCTTTGCATAAACATAAAAATGAGGAAGGGAAACTCAAGAGGTTTTTGAGAAATGAAAACCCTCCTTTTCATGTAGATTTGTTTGAAGAATACTTTCAGTATACCTATTACTCAGTTGGTCAAGTTCTAGGATTAGAGCTCCCACCCCTTATGTCTATTGCATCAATGGTTATAGTTGTGGATATATAGAGAAAGGATGCTAGGTCACTTGACTATGCAAGATACTTGGCTAATTCCCTAAATCAAGGGCTTGAAAGGATCAAAAATAACAATGACTACATAGATTTCAAACACTCTTCCTTGCTAATGCAATTACTTTTGTATGAGGGACATGCTAGAAATGTGTGGAGTAAAGAATTGAGGATCAGAGATACAGATGAAAATGGAAACTTCAGACTTGTGCAGATGTGGACTTCACTATGGGATAGTCGATGTGAAAGGTCTCATTATTTATATTTTGAAGAATTTTTTGTTAAACCACTAATTAAGCTACTTGGATATTCTTATGATCACAAATTATCCCTTGAGGTGCAAAGATTTTTGAGACCAAAGGAGAATGACCCAAAAGGAAAATTAAACCATAATTTGGGAGACTGGTATGCTTTCTCTGACTGCACAATACAAAGAGTCTATGGGTTTGATGGGATTCCACATTGGCTACCCTGAGTAGTTCCTAATAGAGTTGCTTATCTAGAAATTGTACAGAAATTAGTAGAATCTAATGCTAAGCACCTTAACAGTCATAATAAGCAATCACTCATTCCCAACACCCTCTATTTTGGAGATTTCAAAGTGGTTGTAAATGAGGGATATAAGGAAATTGATGCTAAAATAGCACATTACAACCTTCCTCTTGGGTATGAAAAAGAGAAATTTGATGCAGAGGGATTTATTCATCAAGCAAGATTAACACAAGGATTGTCTGGGTATGAGCATTGGTTTGTGGTTCATGATGTGATCAAGAACCGAGATGAAGCTTCCACCAATGATAGAATGACCTCATTTAATAAAGTTATGCTTGCAAAGGAGTGGAAGAGAAAGAATCTCCCATCATATTCAAAATAATTTGATGATATATAGGATCCCTTGGTCAAGATTGAGCAACTTATTGCTCATATGAATGAAATAGTAAAATATGTGCCTTCATATGTTTTTGATACATCTCATGAAAATTATACAGGAGTACAAGTTGAAGATGTGGAGCCTCTAGATCACATACCCTCACAACCTACTCCTGATATATTTTTTTCTATTGACCAGAGTGAAGATGAGGAAAGTAACAAAGAAAGTGATGAGAAGAGTAGTGAAGAGGAGCAACAAGTCGAACAAATAAAATCCTTTGTGATTACACAATATGAGCATACTCAAGAATAGAATGTTGTGAAATTTGAAGCATCAGATGAATTATTTGATGACATTAGGATCAAGGTTGGTCAAGAATTCATTTATGATGGTGACTTTGTTAATGAAATTGAATTGGAATCATTTATCTATGAATATAAGGGAAAGAAAATAAGACAAAAGGAACAAGATATTACTCTTGAAAAGGAGGTTGTTTCTTTAGAGGAATTGAAAAGGAAAATTGACTAGGAGATACAATATATCACCCCTGAGAGAGGTAGATAATTACCTCAAGAGGCTGGAGTATTATTTCTACCAGGATGGCACATTAGCTCTACAATTGTGTTCGATAGTTTTAGAAAAAGAGAGGATAAAACAATGAATCTAATAGAAGAGGCTAGTGATAAAATGTATTTAGGGTCTAGGTATAATCCAAATGAAGATGCCTTTCTTATTTGTTCACTATACCCCTATGAAAAGAGGTCGACAGTGATTGATAATCCAAATCAATTGTTTGGACATCTTTTGGTCCAAAGAGTTGGGGACACTAATCCCTTGGAAACTGTAGAAGTGAATGTCAATGTGGAAAAATTCACTAGAGCACAAATTGAAAAATTGGTTAAAGAAAATAACAAATTGAAAAGGGAGCTATCACATCAAAAGGAGAATTCATCTTCCTCTTCTACTTCATAATTTTACTCCCCATGGATCGAAAAGGAAAAGAGAGTATTGGATGCATTAGTTGACGTATCCTATTGGAAAATCTCCCATTTGAAAACCCAGGAGAAGTGTAAAGCACTAGAAAAGGAAATGAAATTCATTAAGTACAATACTATGTCCGAGATAACCAAGGAAAGGTTCAATAAGGTGATGAAGCAAGCTGATGATTATTGGAGTGTGTTCAAGTAGATACAATCAGAAATAGAGGTGAATGGCCGATTGCAAAGAAGGATGATATATAAAAAGAGGGAACTTCTCGATAAACAAATTCTAAAAGAGCAAACACTTAAAGATATAATAAATTGGTGGTCTCACAAAAAATACCATCGTTGGCTCAAAGAGGATCTTGGTTCCTTTAATTTGACTCCTTCACTCCATGATGATACAGGGAATCTTTGAGAAAAGGATGATTGGAAAGCAGAATTTATAGAGTTTCTAACAATTGCGTTGCAAGAAATTAATGATGAGGATATGGTCTTGTGAAATACTCATAAAAAGATTGATAAATTCATGTAGATGGAGTATGATATGAAAGAAGTAATATCCAGTGCAGAAACTCATGTAGAACAAGAATACATCCATCACCTTTTAGCATTCAATCTGTTTATCAATGAGGCAGTGGACATTCCAAGCACAATCGAGCAACAGTCAGAATCGGTCGGTAGTGATGATGTGGGACCTATTTTATAGTAAAAGATTTGAAAAATTCCTAGGTGATCATGGGCTCCTACTGGGAGATTAACGGATTAGCACACACATCTATAGTTGTGTTAATTTCTTAATTATGCTTAGTTTTAAAATCATGTTTTGTTATCAAAGGACGTGTCTTTTTGTTTGAATCTTGTTGCCTCTCATATACATAAGAGAGACCAAGACCAAAGAAAAGGATAGAGGAAGTAGTAGGAGTGAATAGGGATAATATATAGATAGAAAAATAGTTCCATAATGTTTACATTTCGAAAGACTATGTTGCAAACATAATTTTGAGGAAATCAATGAAGAATATTTGATTTTGTGGTTTCATATTGGTGTCAATTGTTTATTGTTTTAAACAATTTTTTGGTTGTCTCCACTATGTTATTTCTCTATTTTTTGAAGTTGTATATCCATGATAATATCCAAATTCATCAGACACATTTGTTGTTCATGTGTGGTTAAGTTAATTGGTTTCTCTTCATGAATTAAATCCTTTTAATTAATCACAGTAATTTAGAAGTAGCATCTAGATCAGTAAGAAGAACCATATAATTAGGATTGTCATCATGTCTCCAATTTGGTATCATCTATTGTTCCTGTGTGATTTACTCAATTGGTTCCTTTAACAAAGGATTAAAATCCTTTTAATAAGTCATAAGTAACATGGTTGTATCAGTTGGATCAAAAATTAGAGTTTGTCAATCACTTTCCTATGCATTTATACAAGATATAAACAAACATAAGTGTGATAAATAGATTTAATTACATCCAATAGAATTCATTCATCCTAGATCTTCATTTGAATCCATTTAACCAATAAGGAATTGGTTTTACCCATTTCATCACCTAATTTCATAAAATCTGTTTCAAAACCTTACATCTATTAACTAAACATATTAATAAACTTCACCTTGATATAGCTTATACAATTTATACCAAATTAGGCTTGCATCTCTCCACTCCCAATTGCCATTGTGGATAGATTGCTCAAGTAGGAAACACATAATTTAAGTCTGCTTCATTTGCATAGGTACACCCACCTAGGTCTGGCAGAGCCTAAAGAGAAGAAGGTTCAAATACACCAATTGGCCTTGTTAATTAGCCTAAAATGTACCAAGAGCTTGGAAACCTCTTAAGGTTTTCCGACCAACATTTTTGAGAACTAAAAATGGGAATTCTTGATCATTGACCACTTGATATACTGTTTAGATTTAAGTTACCCAATATGATGTTTAAATTTTTTATATTGAATGTGGCATTTGAATTTAGACCACTCAGAGGTATGTTCAAGTTTTGATCACTCAAAGATGTATTTAGCTTTGGACCACTCAATTTGCTACTTGGTGGAAGTGAAGTAGTAGCAGTCATGGAAAACTGTGTGTTTTTACAATAAATGATTAGATGTGTTCATTTGAGATTGATTATGTGACATTTAATGGCTGGCTTAGGCTTGAAGTACCTTGTGGCACTAATGTCCTATTACTTTTTTGCATCATTTCTTGAGTAACTAGTGACATACTATACAATGGATTAATAAATTATTGTTTGAATGTGGGACATGAAGGTATGGACAGCTTGGTCACCTCATTAAATCTCCTTCTATTCAGTACACTCATGCTTAGTTGTTGTGAAGGAGGATTGGTTATTAGAGTTATTATTTCAGTGAAACTTGTTTCTTGTGTTTCCTTCTTAATTAATGGTTCTACTATATTTGAAACATCAAAACTAGTGAGAAGTTTGGCCCCCTTTTGTATGAGTTTAATGAGATTTTTTGTGGGGTCTTCTTCCATGACTTATTCCATTATATCTAGGAACTTGGGATCTTCTTTTTCTACTTGAACATCTTCTAAATAGCTTTGTTTGTCTTGTTGAAGGAATGGTTCATCCTCATCAGAAGGTAAGGTGGAATCATATGGAGGTAGAATGTTTGTGATATTTTCTTCTTTGGTAGTATCTATTGTGGTTTTAAATGAAGTGTCCATGATCGAATCCATTTTATTTTGCTTGGTTTGGGATTGTGTTTCAACCATATAGGTTTCAAACTATGTTGTTGAGATGTTTTTGGATTTTTGAATTTTATGAATTTTTTTAGGTTTTTGAGTTTATAATTTTTTGGGTTTTTGGAATTTATGAATTTCTTTAGATTTTGAAGTTTTAATAATGAAATTATTATGCAAATGATGCTAACATTTTTTAGATTTTTTGAAAATGATTATATGCAAATGAAAATTGATGGACAATATACAATTATGGGCCAAGGATGGTTAAGGATAGTGAGGACAAGTGATGGTGATTATGGGTTTAGACTTTGAACTTGAAAGATAATGGTTAACCAAAGTAACCAAAAGGGATATCTAGATCTCCAAAAGACAAAAGTGAGAAAGGAAATAGATGAGGATTGACCTTAAACTAGACTTGTGAGTTTTAAATCCAATCGTTGTTCAAAAGATGAAAATACAAGATATCAAGAAAACCCCAAAGGATGACTAAGGTTGAATCACAATCTAACTAGGAAAAATTAAGGGTGGATGAATTATGAATAGATATGAATGGTAATAGACCTAAGTATTCTCGAGAGAAGCCTGGAATCTCAAAAGACAAATATGGGATACTAGTCACACCCAAACTAGACTTGTGAGTTTAGGGAAACTATAAACAAGACAATTAATGTTGGGTGAGATTCAAGACACCTCAAAGAGGAAACTATGGTCTAGAAATGATATTTGGATTAGTGTAGGATTTATGAGTGATTGAGTGAATGATTGGATAAACTTTGACCTATAGATGCAAGGATAACCAAAGTTAACCTATGAATATAAGGACTCAACCAAAGTTTAACCTCGAGAGAAAATATCAACCAAAGATTAACCTAAGGAGGAAATACCCAACTCAAGTTGAACATAAGGATGCAAGACCTAACCAAAATTTAACCTAAGGGATGCAAGCCCAACGTAAGGTTAACCCAAGGATGGCAACCAAAACCTAGCCTAATGATGCAAAAAACAACCAAAGATTAACCAAAGGAAGAGGAAACCACCAAATATTATTCCAAGGAGGGAAATCAAAATCTAACCTAAGGATGCAAAGACAACAAAGGATTAACCAAAGGATGAGGAATCAACAAAAGGTTAACCCAAGGAGGGAAATCAAAATCTAACCTAAGGATGCAAAGACAACGAAGGATTGACCAAAGGAAGAGGAATTAACCAAAGATTAACCCAAGGAGGGAGACTAAAACTTAACCTAAGGATGTGCAATTAAGATTCGAGATGAAAAGGTGGATGTGGAAAGCTAAACTGAGGAATTTTGGTAGGTCTTATGTCACTTAAGCTCAAAAATTGGATTTAAAGGATAGACCCTAATTTATTTCAATGTAGACTATGGTTGTCTCCCTAAGAATAGAGTGTTTAAAGGTGTTGTTTGTGTGAGGTTTTTCAATTTTGAGATAGTGTACACTCAAAAAATACTTGGAAGACAAAGTGGTTGTTGAATCTACACTAAAAAGGGTATGGATTAAGGCCCAAAGGCCCAATGGCTTCCCTGGTATATCACAAATAAAGACACTTTTAAGACAAGAACAACCTAGTTATTTAAAAAAAATTGTATACTTGGTATAGCCCACACAAATACCCCAAGATTGATGTGAAATGCCTCTTTTTGAAGAGAGGATAGCTAGAGATCTGGTGACACGGGCTCTATGGAATGGCAACACCTTCTCTCTCTCCTTGGGAGGCTAAGAATGCCAACCCAAATATTTCTATCTCCACTCAAGGGAGTTAGTGGTGAGTATCTTCGAGCGTGATACTATACCAAGCAACAATCAAAAGGTTCCTATGCTTCTAAAAACAAAGTTTTCCAATGGAGGAACTCATGTGAACACAACAACATACAAAAATAGGGGATTCAAACCTTGAACCTTGTGTCTGGAATCACCTGGGACCATGAAGGACTGTCTTGTATGGCACAAGTGGATTGAGCTATAGATTTTTCTCTCACCCTTTTATATAGCCCATTGGAGAAATGTGCTTGAGTTCAAAACCATATAGTGATTAAATCCCTAGGTAGGCCTCCTACTAAAAATAAAAAGGAGACTAATGTGTATTTCTCGTCATCCAGGATCTCACAAGTGTGAAAGGAGAGAGGATATGTACACACTAGCTTGGGTTAACACACAATGTGCAAGCACACCAAACATGGAAAACAAAGTTAGTTCTAACAAACTAATCTAAATGTTAGCTAATCTAAATATATATATATATATATATATATATATATATATATATATTAAATTTGATTCTTTGACGATCGAACCTGCAACAAACTAATCAGTAGTTTAAGTAGTGTCTTTGTCAACATCCAACAAAACCAATTTCATTAGAAGTTTTAATTTTTTTGGTCTTTGGCTCTCGAAAAAGTGTTGTACCAAATGATTAGTGAAAACACTTTAAAAAAATGATTAAAATCAGAAAACCAACAACACCATTAAAACTCTTTTGAAAATTTTATGAATTTAAAAAAAAACAAGTTTGTGTGTTCTTATTTGAAGTTTAAATTTAAAACATTCAATTTAACATGATTATACCTGAATTTTTATTTATGATTTGAATAAATGATCTTATCCATATAATGCACATCAGATGTATCTTTCCAACACCTGAAAAATCTTAAAAATCCAATGAGTAGTTTAAAATTTACGCTTGTTTTATGGTAGGTTAGTATTTTCAAAAATTGTGAAAAAGATGAATAAAAACTCTCACCAAATGATTCAACTTCTATCAATTGATTTTCTAACCAAAAAATGAAATAGAATTCATTATTAGTAGAATTTAAAATTGTGCAACCATAAAAATTATAGTCAAAAAGTGCAGATCCGTGTATGGATTAACAAAGAAAGTTCCTACAAATCATGTTTTTTTCAGTTTGAAATGCTATTTTGCACCAAAATATGGGGTATAATATATGAAACTTCATGGCTCAGTGTTTCTAGACACATCCATAATGTTTGTTTACCCTCGAACAGACCCTAAATTTTTTTATTTTCACAGTCTCTTGAAAGTATCTACCACTTGCAAGATATAAACACTAGAAACTTGCACAAAAGAAGGTTAGCCAAAAAGAAAATGTTCTTCATGTCGAGTTCACCAAATTGTATGGATCTAAAAATTTGATTGGTGAAGCTCAAATCCTTAATAGAAACCACCAAACCATTATAAGTAAGCTATTAAATCAAATCCAAAACAATGAAGCACAAATCAGCATAAAAGAAATTGAATGCAAATAAACAAAGCAAACTATACCTTTATGCCTTCATTGGTTGACCTCCTTTGCTCTTCTCTCTTTTGATTTTGATGATTTGTGATATGTTGCTCTCATATTTTTGGAGTAAACAAAGTAAAAGGCTTATAACAATAACATTTCGTGATAGCAAAGATTTGAAGATGGTGGTTAGAGAAAAATGGAGATCGAAGCTTGAATTTATAGATGAAGAGTGGAAAAATAGACAAACGAGATTGAGTAGAGACTAGATGGTTGAGATTGAATGAGATAAATTTCATGGGAAAGTTGAGCATTCAAAAAATGGTACATGTTTAAGAGTTGCTCATTTTCAAAATAGAAGAACATAAGGGAAATGTGGAGTGGGAAATGGAAACATGTAAGAGTTAAGTTGAGAAATTCAAGGAAATGGAAGAGTTAAGTGAGAGAAAGGGGGAGTTAAATGAAGTGAAAAATAGAGGAAATTTTCAAAAATAAAATAAATAAAAATTCATTTATTTATTATGTCATGAATAATTAATTAAATAAATAAATTTAATTAATTATAGAGGAAGCTTAGATTAAGACGATTAAATAAAAAATAGTATTTATTTAATCATTGATGAAATTAAATTAGAGATTGAATAATTAAATAGTGATTATTTAATCGACTAAATGATGGGAGAGAGAATAATTAAAATTATTTAATTATTGAAATATGAAAAAGACCAAAATTGAGTCGATGAAAATTAGGGTTTAGATGGAAATTGGGTTAGATGAAGAATTAATTAGAAAAAATTCTCTCAAAAACTCGGGACAATTTTAAGGGTCTACACCCATAGTTGACCATACTCATGTGGTGGCCCTATAGGTAGAGGTAGATAGATTGCCACCTAAGCCCATTGCCTTCATTCCACTTGGCATCCTTTTTGTTCGTCGACAGAGGAGTTACTATTGGGGACCCATGTACGATGCACAAACATTTGCGCGGTGCACTTATGTCCCTCAAAAATTCCCACGGTTGGAGCCTACAGAGGCATTACACTTCTCATTGGAAGTCGAATTGTAATGCCCCTTCGGCTGACCAACCCGAATATGGATGTTTCTTTCATCTCCTTCTTCATATTCACTATTCCTTGACTTGTTTCAAGGTTGGATGATCTCTCTTAGCATTTCTACAAGCTCTTAGGATTCACTTCAAGCATTCAAGCAACATTTTGGTACTCCATAGCAGAAATCTCATCACTCCATCAATTTAGTAGAGCAAGTGTAGAACAACACCATTGCAGCAGAGGCTTGAGTTCCTCTCATTTTCTCCCCCACTAGCCTTGAGCGCTTTGGGAGGAGGTGGTAAGATTTCTACTCCTCTCCTCTATTACTTGGTTGAGTAAGCACATTATTGTTTTGTAGTATTTTAGTATTCTTTTGCTTTATCTCCTTCTTCATTGTATTATTTCTCTAGCATTACAAACGTGGTTGTCCGTGGAGGTGGAAACACCAAAATGGGGGTCTGACTGAGGAAGACCCCTACATATCCCCCCCAACAATTTCTCTCTCTTTTGTGTGTAGGTGGAGATATCGTGGAGCGAGCTAGAAAACAAGCCTTTTGGTGAGATCATTATTGTCACCCTTGTGTTAATCTACTTGTTTTATCACATTCGTTTATATGTTTCGTATCTCATAGTGTTATTTTGTTCCCTTAGAAACCATTAGCTAGGAAGCTAGTATGTTTTCTAGTGATTAGATCTGGTCTTTCTAGTACTCTAGTCGTATAGATGTTAGCACACTTGAGAGATGCTAGCGTGTCACGCTGTCATCCTAAAATCGTGCTTTTCTCCTCTGACAAAGAGCTATCTAAGACACAAATTTGATCCTGAAAACTAACTCGCCTAGTCTCCTTTCAAGCCTTGAGTCTGTAGAGTGATCGGAGGACCTCATAGTTCTCATCATTCTCATCCTGCACTTCCTAACATTCCCTTAAACTAAGGTAAGTTAGGGCAGCCTGCTGCTCTCAGCCCTCCATGACCTATGTCCTTGATGTGGTTGGTCCCCCTCTCTTACATTTTTGGTGAGCTCGACGTGAACCAACATCTACTCATTTTTTGGTATTTTGAGCTTTTTCCCTTGTACCCTTTGTTCGTTGTACCCCTGCGTGTTGTGAAGGTTTATGAGCATCACAACCCAGTCCATGACCTCTAGGTATATTTTTTTTTTAATTCTACGACACCTTTTGATGGAGAAGATGAAGGTCTCTTCTAGTTTCACTATTGGTCATTTCTCTGGTTCTATTATTGGCCTTTCTATGTAGGAGCAGGTGTCATGGGGTGAGTCTAGATTCTTCAATGAAACTAACTGCATCCCTACTCCTCACGCGTCTCTTATAGCATCATCCATTGAAAAACATGAATTTTTCCACATCCCTTATGAATATGTCGCTAATCTAAGCAAAGGGCTAAGTGCTTTGGAAAATCACTTGGAAAAAGACTTGAAGTTAGTTAGGGCTGCTAAGGTTATCAATGAAATAAATTATATGGTAGAAAAAGACCGAATGAGCATGGAACTCTTGGCTAGTCTCACTAGTTTGACTGAAGTGTGTGCCCCCTCAAATCATGGCAACATGATACAAGATGGAACCTTCGAGGAGCATGAGAGATAGTTTATAGTTTCCATGCCCCCCACATTCATGTACATGGCTGACATAGTCCCTTCCATCACTATCCCCGCTACTTCTAAAAGTTCTGAAACTATCAAGGTAAATAAAAACCCTTTAGGTTTTCACTTCACCCCTCATGTTGCCTCCGTTGGTGGAGGATTTGGTTGTATGATTGGTGGAGGCTTTGGTGGTGGTAGCTTCAGTGGCAGAGGTGGTATTGGTGGAAGTGGTTCTGGCGGAGGTCATGGTAATGGCTTTGGAAGTGGCGGTGGCTCCGGTGGAGGTCACACTAGTAGTGGTGGCATCGGTGGTGGCTCTAGTGGTGGCTATAGTGGTGGTTCCACTAGTCCTATATCTTCTAATGACCCGATTTTGAACACTCTTCTTTAGAATATGGGTAAGATGTAGAACTAGTTGGCAAACCTTTCCCAAGCTTCTTCCCAACCTATCTTCCAGCCCTTCTTCTAAAATATCCCATTGTCAATAGTGATTCTAAACACTCCTCTCCCACAAGGGATGGAGATTCCTAAATCTGAGAAATACGGCAGCAAAGGGGACCCACAAACACGTGTCTGCGGGTGATCCCACAATGTTGGTTTACAGTTTTTGGGAGATTCTGATTTTTGTTGAAATCACATATTTTTAGAAAATATAATGATTTAATCCTTAAAAAGTTCCATTTGAAGGATTCCAATTGAAAAGGGTTTGATCAAACCACCTTAGATCAAACCCCCTTGGATAGAACCTCGCTAGTTTTAAACCATACCTATAACAGAGTCTCCCTTACACCTATAACAATGTTGATAAAAAAAAAAAATTGATTTACCTTTTGGGGGATCAAGTGAATTAATTTTTTTAAAAAAAATTAAGTATGTAGTCCTTATTATAAGCTTCCCAAAAAGCATAATTTTTAATAAATTTAATTTAATTATTATATTTGTTCTTTATTTCTTGTGAATGTAGGTTTTTCACCGAAAATCAAGCTCTATGTTCTGTATATGTCAAAAAATAGCATATTATAAAAAAAAAATTAAAAAATATCAGTGCACTAGATATTGAAATCCTTGATCCAACAAAAAAAAATGAATTTTGATATGTACATACAAAAAAAGTTATGTTGTATACAGTCCGCCTATGTCTGAATTGTAATTGGTTTGACTTTGAAACTTGATTAAGGAAAAAATATTCAATAAAACACTATGAAACCAAATGAAAGCACTAGATATTGTAGTTAAAAATCTAAATTCAAAAAAAATAGAATTTTATCCTTAATGGAAAAAAAATTATGTTGTATACAATGAGCATCACTCGTTAAAAATTATGTTTACTAAAAAAAACTAGTTTTCAAAGGAGATGGAAAAAGAAGTGCAATTTGATTCCAAAATATTTTTAAAATATATATTTAGAATCTACAAAAGAAATTTCACAAATCAGTACTTTGCATCATCTTCAAGTTTCTCACGGTTTAGCCGCTATAGGTGCTCGGAAGTGAAGATCTAGTTAGAAAAAATAAGTTCAATGTCCAGTTTGGCCAAAAATTATAAACCAGTATTGTGGGATCACCCCCGCCTTTAATGCCTTATGTATAGATTTCTTCCATCACAATGCGTTGATGAAAAAATTGTTCCCTCAATCCCTCAAGGACATAGCACTCGAGTGGTTTTGTTCCTTTCCCAATAATTCCATCTTTACGTTTGATCAACTTGTGAACCAGTTCCTACGACAGCTCCAAGCCAACATCGATAGGCCTAAGATGACTTTCTATGACCTTTTTCATTGTAATCAAGGGGATAATTAGAAGATTACTAATTTTATAGTGTGGTATCAAGCGCTCTTTTCACAAATCTCATACCCGTTACCTGATTCCAATGTGTAGAAGGTGTTCATAGGAAACTTACAAAGGCCTTGGAAAGAGAAGTTTTCCCTTATGAAATACCCTTCTTTCGTGCATTTTTGTGAAGCCCTACGAGAATATCAATAGGCGGTGGTTTAGTTTAGGGGACCTTCCTCTCACTCCCATCCTGAAGGGAAGACCATTGTATTGATCTCTAGAAAAGAAAAAGTTGTTGTGAATGTAGTAGCCGATATGGATAACAACGGCCTCAAACATAGCCAAAAGTTCACAAAGTTATCAAAATCTTATTCCTCCATCTTGAAAAATTTGTTGAAGGATAAGATCTTTAACTTGCCAAGTCCTAAACCTATTAGGGAATCTTACCCTAGCTGGTATGAAGAAAATACCTATTATCAATATCATCGAGTTAATGGACATGATATCAAACGTTGTATGTGCCTGTGTCATGTGATACAGGATAGCATCAAGGATGGTACTATTCATCTTGATAGAAGCAAACAAAATATGAAAGAAACAGTGGTGAAAGCTAATAGTGAATTGCAGATAAACAAGGACCCATTTTCGTCGCATTCTACTAACATGATTACCAATCCCACCAATTATGTTTCTCAACCTAAAACTTATGTTAACATGGTTACTATTACTCCTTCTCCTCATCCTACAACTGGTTCGCCGGATATAAAGTTCACTTCACAAGATGTACCTGCAAATGATAAACCTTCTCCACTTTACATTCCTACTCACCTCAATGGCAACATTATGACAGGAGTCTTAGTCGACCCCACGAGTAGAGTGAATGCCATCACGGAGGAGACTCTATTCTTAAAATCCCTACAAAGGGAGGAATATGAAAAAAAAATTCCATCATTCGTATGCATGATGGCTTTGCTCTTAAACCATATGGATCAATAACTTTGTCCGTTCCGATTGGACCTAGGAGCATAGACATAGTTTCTGATGTCATTCCCGAGTCGGACCTATTCAGGGTGAAGCTAGGTATACCTTGGCTAGCTTCCATGAATGGTATCGCCTCCGTAATTCATAAATTTTTTTATTTTTCCCATGAAGGTGTCGTGCACATGGTACATGATACTAGATACCAGCCTGTGGTGTATCGTGGGGGATATTCATTGGATCTCTTTTGGCCCACCATATTTAGTTTGCTTCCTCCGAGAATAGACCTACTTTATAAGAATTACTTAAAGTATAAGACTAGGGGCAAGGGACAACCGAAACTGACCCTACCTATATTAGAGTAGCTAGTTGCCTCCTCTTCCCAAAAAGGAAAGGAGAAGATTGCTCCTTCTTGGGTTGCCTCATCTACTCCCTTCTCTTGGGAAGAGTATTGGATGAGTAAGCCTGGTCTTTACCCATTGAGTCTGATGGTGCCTGCTTGGCGTAGACCTAAGATTAGGATATCGGATCTCTCTACCAAGCCTCCTGGGCCTTGGTACTATTTATATGGTGAAAATAAAGTCTCTTGAAGAGAATTTTCCCTGCAGCCTCCTACCGTTCCTGCTCCTAAAGCATTGAATGAGAAGAGGCTCGCTATTGAGGCATTAGAGCTGATTCCCCCCATTACTTTTGAAAATATCCCTCCTGCTCTCATCTAGGAGTCTATCCCTCCACTGGAAATAGCTATGGAGGACACTCCCATGGTTGAATAGGAGCCTTCCACTCCATCGCAACCTCTGGCCTCTAGTTCAAAGAGTCACAGAAACTGCCTTGCACGCGAATGCAAATGCCCATGAAAGGCTCTCTTAGCTAAGTAGGTCACTTCACAAAGGAAGGAAGAGGAGATGACCACCCTATATCAAGGCCTTATATTGCATCCTCCTCTCTCCTCCCCTTTGTTTCCGTCCAAACTAGTTTTGTATTGCTTCCAACTTTCGCTACGAGTGAAAATGCACCTAACCCTAGAAAGGTTCAAGTGTTCATGGCTCCTTCGGTGGAGCTACCTTTGTTGACATCTATTTCGGATGTCCTGCCTTTCTCAAAGACTTTAGATATGATTAAAACTTTGGTTTTATCTGTTGTGGTTATTTCCTCCTCCCCTCCCTCTACCCTTCTTGCTTCATCTATGGAGATTTCACCTCCTCCAATGAAGAAGAAGGTAGAGATTGGTCCTTCCAGCAATAGAGGATGTAAGAGGACACCACCTTCTCTGAAAGGTGGCATTGTGTTGACTTGTTATGTCCTAGTGGCAGAACTAGTCTCAGCCTCTCCTAAGTTTGTCACCACCGCCGAATCACTTGGTGAGCTTAGCGGTGAACAAAGGAGTTACTATCGGGGATGCCCCTATGGCACATAGATGTTCATGCAGTGCACTTACATCCCTAGAGGTGGCAGAGCTCAAAGGCGATATTAGAGGCCTACAGGCATGAAGTGGCTCTAGGAGCTGCTCACAATCTACTGCCTTGCAACAAAAGAAACCACTAGCTCCTGAGGGATCTAGTAACCATATATCTATAGGTTGATGAGACTTATTATGTATTGATTGTTGTCCTATCATGGCACACCATATTTTGTGAGAGGCGATTTTTGTTGTATATTAAGATAGTTGTATATATATATAAACATTTTGATTGGCATATATGTGCTTCATGAGATGATTGAATTTTATATGCTATTTATCATTTAATTGAAAAAAATTGATGTATTTTTAATTAAAGGAATTAAATATTTGATTAAATATGATAATTGACATGTATGGCCAATTAAATAAAATTATGATTTGATTAAACAACTTGATAATATTGCTCAATAAATACAACAATGATTTAATTGGTACATGTATTGGTGATATGTTATTGGATTAGAGGAATCATTTGGTCTAATTAAACAACTTAATAAAATTGTTTAATTAAATGCAACAAATGATCATATACACATGTTGAACTAAATACACCTATGATCTAATTAAAAAATGCAATCATATTATCTAATTAAATCCAATTATGATCTAATTAGCATGGTACACCTATTATTAAAATATATTCTAATCAAAATTAATTCTCACTATTTAAGAAAAATACTTCTATAATTCAAGACATGTATAAGTTTTTCATGAATGAAGCAACGCGAACTAAAGAGATACAACTATTAACTACCTAATATAATGTGCTTTAAACAATAGCATACCTTTCAGAAATGGAATGAAAAATATATTAAGCATAAAATCTATACAAGTGCATAGCATCAATTATTTTTTTGAGAGGCATACCATCCATTGTAGATAACTTATATACATCTAATCCGTAGTCTTTGATGATGTTGTAAGGTCCTAACCAATTCATGTTGAATTTTCCTTTTTCACCAAAAGCATCATTCACATTGTGTTGATTTTCGTAAAGAACTAAGTCACCAACCATAATAAAACAATGAATGACATTGGCATTAGACCTAGTTTGACACCTAGAAAAATCAAAGAATAAATCACATTTTTTATCACTATCCAATGGGAGAATATGATCATTGGGGAAAACTATTGATTTGGTAGAGAAAGTGGTGAAGGAGCATCAGCTAAGTGATCAGTCAACACTTGACCCTTAATTGTCTTTTGCAAGAAAATTTTAAGATTGAATTTTGTTAACAACATCACCCATTTAGCCAAACATCCTGAAAGATAAGTTTAAGAAAAACAATGTTTTAATGGATCAAATTTCATGATGACATGAATTTCAAAATTAAGAAGATAAGTTCATAACTATCGTCATCATCATGTTGTTCCAATAATGCTACAAGAGCATTGGATGAAGTAAAAGTATAAATAAGGAATGGTCATCTTGAGACAGTTGGTTGTGGTACAAGGGTGATCCCACAATAGTGGTTTACACTTTTTGGGACGTCCTAATTTTTGTTGAAATCATATGTTTTTGGAAAATATAATGATTTAAGCCTTGAAAAGTTCCATTTAAAGGATTTCTATTGAAGAGGGTTTGATCAAACCACCTTAGATCAAACCCTCTTGGATAGAACCCTGCTAGTTTTAAACCATACCTATAATGGAGTCTCATTTACACCTATCAAAATTTTGATAAAAAACCACTTTTGATTTACCTTTTGGGGGATCAAATGAATTCATTTAAAAATTATTGTTTGTAAGTATGTATTCCTTATTATAAGCTTCCCAAAAAGTAGAATTTTAAATATATTTAATTTTATTATTATATTTATTTTTTATTTCTTGTGAATGTAGGTTGTTCACTAAGAATCAAGCTCTCTATTCTACACATGTGGAAAAATAGTAGATTATAAAAAAAAATCAAAAAAATATGTTTGTGCTAAGTATTGATGTCCTTGATCAAGTAAAAAAGAAAAATTAAATTTTGATACATACAAAAAAGGTTGTGTTCTTTACGGTTTGCCTATGTCTAAATTATAATTTGTTTGACTTCAAAACTTGATTAAGAAACAAATAAATGTGCTATATATCATAGTTACAAAGCTAAATTCAAAAATAATAGAAGTTTATCCTTCACAGAAAAAAGGTTATGTTGTTTACGCTAAGCATCACTCTTTAAAAATGGTGTTTACTATTAAAAACTAGTTTTTGAATGAGATGAAAAAATAAATACAATCCAATTCAAAAAATTAAAAAACATATATATTTAGAATCTACAAAAAAAATTTCACAAATAACTAGTTTGCATCATCTTCAAATTCCTCATGGTTTAGCAACTATAGGTTCCCGAGTGAAGATTTAGTTAAAAAATATTAGTTCAATGTCGAGTTTGGCCAAAAATTGTAAACTAGTATTGTGGGATCACCCACAAGAGGGTTAGCCAAGTATCATTTTAGATCATCAAATTCGTTTTTATTATCATCATTCCATTTGAAATAAGAATATTTATTAATAATTTGAGTGAAAGGGAGAGTTTGATCCACTAGTAATGAGACAAACTAGTAAATATCTTTAATCCTCCCTTATAACTACAAAGTTGAGAAATGTTTTATGAAGGTGATACATTGATTATAGAACCAATTTTATTTTTTTACACCTTGATACCATGATGTGACACAATTAATCCTAATAACTTCCACTATCAAAACCAAAAACATATTTACAAGGATTCAAGCACATGTTATATTTATGATTTCATTGAAAATTTTGGTAGAGGATTTTATCATGATCTTGTCATGAGATCGACTTAGCCAAAATATCATCGACATAGTCCTCCAAAATTTTATGAATGAAGTCATGAAATATGAGTTTCATATCACATTTGTATGTCACACCAATATTCTTTAGTCCAAAATGCATGACCATCCAACAAAATGTTCCCTAAGGTGTAATAAAATATATTTTATATTGATCTTGAGGATTGATAAAGATTTGATTATATACAAATAAACCACCCATAAATGAGAGTAAATCATGGCCAATGGTTGAAGAAACAATAATTTCAATGTTAGGGAGAGGAAAATCATCTTTTAAAGAAGCTTTGTTGAGATCACAAAAAATTAGTGCACATTCAAATACAATTTTTGAGTTTAGCAACAACAAAAATATTCAATATCCAAGAGGAATAGTCATTAGGGAAGATAAATCCAACATGTAGAAGCTTCTCTTAACTAGAAATACCACTTTGGTATTCATTTTTTGGATCTTTTATCTTGCAATCTTGGCATTGGAATGCAATATGATATTATGTGTTACCACCTTAGGATCAATACCAAGCATATATGAGTATGACCAAGAAAAGAGCTTGGGAAATTCATTTAAGAGAATAGAATATTCGTGTTGTTAATTAGAGTCAAGTATTTTTATAAGTAGGATAACCTTCTCAAGATTATATGGGTTCATTGATACATCAATGGTATTTCCAACAAGGAGAGTATTGTGGTTTGGAACATCAAGCAGATGAGGTCATTCTTGGGGAATCTCTTGTTAAATCAATGTAGCATATGATATGAAAGCATCTTTCCTAGAGAATGCTTCAACATTTAAACAATAAGGAAATCCATGATCATGATATATCAAAGAAAGTGTTCATAAACTCCCAAGAATTCAACCAAGGACTCGTCGGTTGGAAAGATGTCAAGTAAATGTATATTTAAAGTGGAATTTTTTCTATCATTTAAAGATGAAATAGCTTAAATGATTATGTAGAAGGATTTTGAAATTGAGATATCATATATACATTAATATAGGGTCTATGAGAGGCTTTTTGGGTTTTAAGGGGCAATAACCAAGACTAATTATCAAACCTTGTGAATTAGGCTCTATGGGGATCCTGATACCTCGTTTGTTTATACCACATCCATTACCTCTAAATCCAAATTACGAAAATATCTTAAAACCTCAAACATAAATGGATGTCATTTCCTTTGAAGATGAAAAAGCACCATAAGTGGTCTCATCAAAAGTAGAGGTATAACTAGCATCAATTATCGAAGTAGATGAAATTGTAATGTTGAGATTAGATTTTTGAGAAGGGAAAGACTATGTAGAAGCCATTGAGACGAGCTTCAGCTCCAAAGTATTTGATGGTGAGATTTTATACTGCCTAATAAAGTTATGTGAAAAATATAAGGAACCCCAATTATCATCAAAGATCATAGTTCTTGTAGATACCGAAAATTGGTCTAGGCCTGCGAGTACCACATTCGACATAATTTTCTATTATCCATGGTCATGATTAAATAATGTTTATTACTTAATTACCTTTTCTAACACATATTTCCTCTATTAATTAAATACCCCTTTTCATTAATTCATAATGACCTTTATTCAACTTGATTAATTAAATAAATCATGTTTATTTAATTATGTCGCTAACTAATTAATTCCTCCTTCTTAATTAAATAATTTATTATTTAATTACCCCCTTTATCATATTTCAACTATAATTAAATATTTATTATTTAATTATTCATTTAATCATTTTCAAATAATCAATTAAATAAATTACAGTATTTATTTAATTAAATCTTTCATTTTCGAATGCTGAATTAAATTAACATTTAATTCATATTTAAATTATTTGTCACATTCTTCTATCATTCAGTTATCTAAATCATTCACTCACCTTCTGACTCCAGATCTATTTTAATTTCGCCAGTTATCTTCAAATTCAACACCTGATTGTCTTTGCGAGAGGACTCTCTGTCACAACTAGTCAGTTAAATAGTTCTAACTCATATGCACGTATGCATTCAAATGAATTCTTCATCTTTGAGTTCTAACTTTGTCTTTGACATATGAAGTCTATTTCTTCTATTTTCAAAGACTCTTAACTGAAGATTAAGATCTGAAACTCGTGTTCTTTCTATTTTCGAACAGTCTTGACACAAGATTAAGTTCTCATTCTAACTTAATCTTTATCTTGTGGCCTTTTCTAACTCATGTTCTAACTGACATAGAACTCACATTGCATGACATTCATCAATCTCGTTTGTTGATCTCTCTTTTGAATTTGAGCCGACCGTTCAAAAACCCAAAATCTATAAAATGGCTTGTCATTATCATTATTCCTCCTCCCAAAATCATACACTTTTGAGAAGAAACTTATCTTTGATATTTTTCTTAGACATTCAACAAGGTTATGCTTGCATCAATACTGAAACACCAAAATGAGAAGGACAATCAAGATAATTCGAAGGAGTGGATGCATATTCGATGAGATTTTTTCAATTATTTGTTTAGTTATTTCATGTTCATTTACTTCATTCTTTGTTGTTTTGATTTAGATTATTTGTTAGATTAGACTTGATCATTTTAATTTGTGCAGCTATAGCATTAATCTCCAGAAAATCTACGTCTTACATTTGGTGAACCCGACGTGAACACGCTTCAAATTCGCGCAACATCTTTCCATTTTTCCATTTTTTATTTTGTAGGAATCGTACAGCACACCGCATCTGCTCAAATAAATGATGCATTTGTCTTTGCAAACCACATCTGCTACATTCTACAATGCATCTGACATTTTGCACCGCATCTATGACACTCTGCATCGCATCCGCCTATCAACAATTCGCGCCGCGTCCGACTGTCAACACAAACCGCATTCGCCTATCAACATCAAGCCACATTTGTGGCTCAAAAAGCTACATCTGCTTGGTAATATTTTTTCCCTTTTTTATTCACGTCCGTACATTCGCATTTTCATTTTATTTTTCATGTTATTTCATTTTTCGCTAATGTTTGTTTATAGCTATGTTAAGGTGGATTAACTTAGTTTTTGTAGGACGAAGCATAGAAGACCACATAAAACCAAAAACCATTGTTTTCTATAGGATGAAAGCCGAAGACACCAAAAACCAACTACTAATCAGTTTGCATGCAGAACCTAATGACTTTGTTTTATTTAAAAATATTTTTGTTTGGTAGATAGATCACTGTCATTTGGATTAAAAAGAATCAGTGTTTTATTTGTTTGGTGCGAAAGAAAATTTATGTCACCCTTTACAATTTAGTATATCGAAGTATCCTCTCCCCTTGCGCAGTCATGTGATCCTGGGTGTAAGAGAAATGGTTACTGACTCTAGAATTTGGGCCTGTCTTGGTGGGAAAAAGTACTCACCCTAAGACGACTCAGATCGGTAACACGCTAAAGCCAAGTGACTTCCACCTGGTATATAAAAACGGATTCCTGGGGAAACCCCAGAAATCATGCTCACTATTTCGACGAGAAGGGCAAAAATGGTCTCTCGCTGAGTTGAATAGTGCCCCACAAATGGAATGCCCTTACTAAACACCATGTTGTAGTTTTGCCAAAATCCTACCTATTTGCTGGTGCAGTAGGTTCGGACCTGTGAAGCCATCTTACATTCTTATAGTTCATGTGTGGAGATGAGATGTATTCCATGGGAGTTTCATGGGTATAGTAGCCTGGTTGCCCCGTATAAGTCAGTATAGTGGAGGGGAGCTAGTGGGGTCAAGCTACTAGTCATCCACCTTGAATATGCGTAGCTAGAGAAATCCAAGTAAGAACTCAGCAAGTATTATCCACAAAGCCTAGGTTGTAAATGTTTTCTGGTCTTTAATAGTTCTATCACCACAAAATGAAAATACATTGATTTTTGTGCTTTTTTTTGCTGTATTCGTCAAAACACTTGATCAACAAATAGAGTCAGTCAAAAAAAAAAACAATCTTCAGAAAACACCGCAACTATAAAATTGAGTCACAACTGTCATTTTTAACACCGCATTTGTCCTAGCAAGTCACAATTGTTAGGGAAAATGTCACATGTGTCTATCAATAAAGTTCACTTTTACAATTTAGATATTACGAGCCACAGTTGTCAAAATTTGAGACACATGTGTATAGGAATGCCGCATATGTCAATAGAAAAACCGCATGTGTCTGTCAACAAGTTTAGGTTCATAGAGTCTATATTTCTGAATCACAACTATTATTGTGAGCCGCATCTGTCAAAACATAAACTGCATCTGTCACAAGTCAAAATCACCAGTCGACATTCGAAACCTGTTTTTAGTCAAATCACCGCATGCACATTGTAAAACGCATCTATCAAAAATAGAACTGCATTTGATAGGTGAACCGCATTTAACTATCAACAGAAACTTAGAAAATTGCAAACGGAGTCCGAAAACATAACTGTCATTTTTTGCTTTTGTTTCTTAAGATCAACCTTGGACAGAAACTGAAAAAAATTGCTCAAAACCTTGCATCATTAGATGTCATATACGTCTTAGTCATAGTCATCCTAAGTTGCATGCATATAAATACTTCCTAGGAAATTGCATATCATAGAATAGATAACTTTCCTCGTCATTGGATACGTTCGTGTTTCGGTTTGTCACAATCATTGAACCTAGTCACTTTAGTCTTGTTTGTGAATCTTTCCAGCTCAATAGTCTAGGTTGGGAAATTCACCATGTCAATTGTCTTTGTCCTACAATTAGGTTCCTTGGTCAACTCAAATCCTTACATGCATGTATTCCATAGGTGGTAGGTTATACCCATTTTAGAATCATTTTTTGTCATAGTCTACTCGATATTTTGCATATTGTCCATCCTACCATACATCATCTTAGTATACGTCTTTTTAGAAATCATTTTAGCAACATCCTTTATTGTCAAAAAATCCAAAAATATAGAAATAGGACATATCAGTTTTTAGACATAGTCTACATTACCCCATTTTGAGAAAATTTTCATGGTCGAAACAAGGTCTCAAAAGAAACAAAAAGCAATGTCAAACCCCAATGAATTTGTCAATCATTTCCCAAATCAACCATCAATGAAAGAAAGACCACACAAACCTTTTCTTGAAAAACATGTCATTAGAGACACATATGGACAAATTTACATTGAAGACATAGACGCCATTGTACAAGATCCTGAATTTGCATCCTTCATGGATGAGTGTTTGGAAAATGATCCCCAACACTATCTAGAAAATTTGCTAGTAGAAGGTGCCACACTACCACCAAGATTTGATATTCATACTTTGAAAACACCGTCTACTCAACTAATACAAACTGTGACATCAAGTGTTTCTATTCCCCAAATCACCGCAGCAATACCAACTGGCATACCAACTCAAACATCATCAATTGTAAACACAACCCCTTTCAACATAACACAAGGTTTACAATTTACTGTGGGAGAAACTTCATCAAACCCCTTTGGCACCAACATGACTGGTAAGAGATCCAAAGTTGGCATGAATATTCCTATACCAAATCAGACCATTCAAACAGGACTTATTCCTATACCAAATAAGACCATTCAAACAGGATATATTCCCAATCCAAATCAGAACATTTAGACAAGAAATATTCCTATACCAAATCAGAACATTCAAACAGGATATATTCCCAATCCAAATTAGAACATTCAGACAAGAAATATCCCCAATCCGAATCAGAAAATTCTAATGGCATATATTCCCTCACCAAATCATAACCCGTCACAAAACATGGCATTTCAAAACACCTACATTGATCCAAACAACGCGAACAACATGTCCTTGACACAAGTAGATGTCCTTCAAAACCAAATTCAAATGCTTCAACAATAGATGGACAATATGTCTATGTCAGGAAAATGAACTATCTCAGCACAAGATCTATGTCCATGTCCATTTGACAAAGCCCTTTATATGACACCCTTCCCCCATGGATACATTATACCGAATTTACCTTAAGTATAATGGGAGGAAGAATCTTTTGGACCACATTAGAGAATTCTCAACGGCATGCATGGACATATCATATGACCCCACATACTTGATGAGACTATTTCTGTGAACCCTTATCAGGATAGCACTGGAATGGTTATCTAAATTATCATATGGCATACAGTGTTAGCCGAGAATTTTGTCGAACACTTTTCCTTTAACATAGATAATGAAGTAACAATAGCAACCTTGTGTCACACAACACAAGAAGATGGTAAAACTTTCACCACTTTCTTCCAGAGATGGAGAAGTCTAGCTAGCAGATGTCCAGTTGAAATACCAGAAAAATAGGTTACGATATTTCTTGAAAAAATCAATCCAAAACTGAGAGGTGACTTAAGGGTACATTGTTGTACCTCATTCCTAGACTTGGTACAAAAGTGCATCATCCTTGAAAAAGGCCTTATTGACAAAGGAGAAATAAAAGTACCAGGCAAAAACCCAGTTGTCCAACATCAAAACGTTCCAAATGATAGAAACAAATTCTAGTCTAGAAACAAAAATGTTACAAATGATGGCATTGTTGATGCTAAAACCATACATACAAGACCAGTTATCACACTTAGAGTTTACAACCCCAATCAAGACATGACAAATAGTCTAGATCAAATAGCCAATTATGTCCAAAATTCATAGCAACAATGACCACAAAGGAGATTTCCTACATGTGAATTTGCCCCTCTAGGGCAACCAATTGAGACAGTTTTCAAAGAATTGATTAAACATAATCTCATTAAACCTTTGGAACCAAGAGAGTATGATCCTGGATAGTTTAAACCTTCATGGTGGGACGACAATGCCTATTGTGACTATCATCAAACAAAAGGACACAACTGCAACAATGTCAACAACTGAAAAATATTATCCAAGACTTTGTTGAAAATGGAACCATAGAGGTCAATGGGAAGAAAAATACCAAGAACAGTGATCATAAGGTCTTCAGAGACCCATTACATGACCACACGAAAGGAAAGACCTCCAGTTCGGGAACCAAGAATAATCCATCAGCCAATTATACCAATACCAAATATGACTATAGTAAAGGAATGATCATAAATCACCTATGAGCTGCAAATGAAAATGCCAATACCAACGTCATTAAGAAACATCCGAAATGTGTTGTAAACACACGCAAAAATAAGATAACTATTCCAGGTCCTTCTTCTGAGCCACCTACACAAACTTCCAAGTTTAATTACAACCTCCTTGATCAATTGAGTAAAACTCCCACACAGATCTCTATTTTGGAACTATTGACTTTATCACCTGAGCATCGAGCTATTCTTAACAAAGCTTTATAGAACACGACTATTCCTACAGACTTAGATGTCAATCGTTTCAAAGAAATGGTGGGATATTTAACCAACTCACATCATGCCACATTTTCCCAACAAAATTACTCAACCAAAAGTTCTTATCATAATGACCCATTACATCTTGAATTCCTGCATCAAACCAAAGTCAGATGAGTCTTGGTAGATAGAGGAGTAGGTTTGAACTTGTATACCCTAAAATTGGTTAAGGCATTAGGATTCTCAGAAGAATGCGTAGATACCTCTGAAATTATAGTCATCAAGGCTTATGATGATGACGAAAGATCATCCAAAGGAGTTGTCACACTCCCTATCAGAATTGGCCCATAAATTATGGACACCAGCTTCCAAGTCTTGGATCTCACCCTTCTGTATAACTTGTTGTTAGGTAGACCTTGGATACACGCAATGAAATTTGTACCTTCAACATATCACAAATGTCTTAAATTCCCGTATAATGGCACTGAGATCATGATTGATGGTGATTCAGATCTTTTTCAATATTCTACAAGCCTAAGGGAAATTCCACAATGACAGGTACCTATTAACCAAGAAGCTTCATCATCCACTTTATCCCTATACATTGACCCATCACATCTTACCGAGTCCATTTCATTCAAACCACCATCATCCACTCCTAAGGTCGAGATCCAAGACAAGGGTTGTGGAGAATATTACATGAAGGCATCCTATTGTGTCAGTCACCTGATTCCACCTAAGGCATATGGTCTACCCATGGTAGATAAAAGACAGTCAGTAGTCACATTTCATGTTCCCCCTAAAATGACATTGACCAAATGGGGAGAGTTAAGTGAAGAAATTATGGACAAAGGTGATATTAACTCCTAGTTGTACGAAGAAGACAATGAATACCCCTCGTTGTCTATTCAAATAGCTAAGAATCAATATGGAAAAGGCTTTAAGATAATGCAAAATGAAGGCTATGATGGGCACAATGGGTTAGGACTTGTGAACCCCTAAACCTACAAATGCACAAGAGCAACAAAACACATTAGGTGGTTAGATCAAATGCATGCAAACAAGTATGAGAGATTCCCTATGAAATCCATCTATTTAAACTAAAATTAGGAAAATGAAGAACTCAAAACAATAAATTAAACTAGATCCTAACTAAGCCAATAGATTAGTGATCCCATGGGGGGAATTGGTGCCAATGGAGTGTTTCAATTGGCCCTTTCCCAATTCCTAAGTTGCAATGTTGAATGATTGAGCAATGGTCAAATCTCCAAAGAGATTTGAGCATAACCTTGTTACAAATTGTGAAAATGGTGATAGGTTGGGTGCAATAGGCAAAATTAGCTCTCGATGTGAAGAGAGTAACTTTGCATTAGGATTTTAGATGAGAAATGAGGAGAGAAGTTTCCAATTTATAACTTTCAATTTGGAAGAGAAATTAAGATTTGAGCAATGTGGGACTAACTTTCAATCCAATGGTTGAATGTCACATGTCAAGATGTGAATGGTTAGTGGTTGTGAACATTTTGGCCAAAGTGCCAATAAATGCATTTAGTTTGAATTTGAATTTGTGAGATGACTTGTTGAAGAGGGAAAATAAATGGAGTTAATGTCACTTGGCTCAAGGCCAAGGACATGTAAGAGGTCTTAAATGCCTTGTTGGAAGGACCAAGTCCACTTGGCCTTTTTGAATTCAAAAGAGGGAATATTCCCTTTTGATGCCATGTGAGGGAAAATTGAGAATTAAATAAATCAAAGTAATTGATTTATTGTGCAACTTGCATTATCTAGAGGATTTTAATTAGAGGGATTAACTTAATCATGTTTTTGATTAATTTAATGAAGAATTAGATGATTTGACAATTTAGACTTAAATTTATGAATTAATTTAAATCAGAATTGAGAGGAAATGATTCAATTAAATAAATGATTTGTTTTATTTAACTAAGGAGGAATATGTTAGATTAAATCAAATAAGGTTTTATTTAATTTAATAAGAGGACTTTAGAGAATTTTAATTAAATAAAATGATTTATTTAATTAAACAAAAATGTAAGGTTAATTAAATTAAACCAATTAATTTAATCACAGGAGGTGATAGACTTAATCGGATAAATAATGATTCATTAGATTAAGGTATAGAATTACGATGAAATGTTGAGAGTGTGATTCTGGAGGAAATGATGTTAGTGATCGGGATCAAGCATGCCAAAATGAAACTGTACATTTTCCATGTCTACATTTTGCCCCTCTTTGAAGCAATGTACTTGTTGCATTGATTCAAAGAATAAACTGTTGTGATCAAAGGTTCAGAAATTTTCTCAATTTTTTTCTTTTAGATGCCCCACTACTACCCCAATGGAAGGATAATGCTAGATATTGCCCCCTCGAGAGATCAGACAAAAATTTTGATTTATTGGATGATCTTGCGAAAAAAAGATGACAAGGTGCTCGACGGGCCAGAAATACCCCTAAATGCCTAGAAATAAGTCAAGACGCCAAAAAAAAGATGTAACACAGCCCTCGGTTGGATGAAAACAGGATCGGGGGAACAAAACCCTAGGCGAAAGGTCAAATTAGGTCAAAAAACCATAATTTTTAGGTTTAAATAGACCTCAAGGGGTCACTTTCAATACATTTGCAATCTTAAACCTTGAAACATTTGACACTTTGAGCTTTGAGACTTGGTCAAGATGGCACAATGACAGCTTCCCCTGCATGTGTCGGAGCGGGTACGAGTATATCAGCAACCAATCATCGCAAGACCTATGGTATGTACCCCTATCCAACTTTTATTTTTCTTGTTATTCATGCATTAATTAGGGTCTAGGTACGATCTAGGCAATGCAGCATGATATAGTGCTACGGAAAATGCCATGTCAGCACCACACGGTCCTAAACAGGACCACTTGTGCAAAGAGCGTCGTGCGACACGGTTTAGGTTTGAGGATTTTCGATTACCAAACTCCGTCGCTCACACAAATAGCATCGCGCAAGCCAGTTTGTCAAAATAGGGTGCAAAGTCCATCACGCGACGTACTTTGGAACATTACAAAATACGCCGCTTTTGAGAACAACACCACTTTTCTTGTTTCAAAGGTGAAATGCGCTACAGGTAGCATATTTTCTTTAGGTAAATTGACGCGGCTTCTTTCCTTGCACAGGAGAAGCACGAGGTTATTCACTCGAGGGAGCACTGGTGGCCAGTATTTGAGAGATTACAAGATATGCATGTATTCCTTCAGGAGCAGCTTGGGATGCTTGGTTTATGGCATGTTGCGTACGTCCATCCTGTTCAAGCACATTTGGGTATGATGCATGTCTTGGCCGAGTGATGGCATAGCAAGATGTCATCCTTTCATCTTCCTACCGGCGAGGCCACCATTACTCTTGAGGATGTCTGGCGCATCCTACGGCTACCTATTCACGAAGCCCAAGTGATCTATGATCTGGAGGAGGGTACGGATGCCTACTTTGGTGTTATGGGTGTTGACGAGCTCATCCTTTGCAATGGTTAGATAGATTTGGAGAGGTACCAGGGTATAGCCCCTACGTATAGCCTGATTGTGGCCACCATTATTTCTTGTCTTGTAGCTCCTGATCGACATGGCCGATATTTCAATATAGGTTGGGGGTTGGCATGGCAATAGATGTGCGCTCGTCGAGTGTACTTTGCCTAGGGACCAGTACTGTTGGCCTCTTTGTACCGAGATTTGCACGAGTTTTCCTATTTGGATGGTCGGGCTCTTGGGGTCAGGTTGACTCTTCTACACATTTGGGTATGGAAGTGAATCCCAGTGCTTCACCCACTTGTGACACCAGATGTTCTAGATATAAATGACCCTGTGGTATGGTGGTATGGTGAGGCAGAGATTCATTTTACCCACATGGGTACAAACGGTATAGCCCACTGGCGGTTGGTTTTAGATGAGATGACAGTGTTTATATGGAGGCCATGGATGGGTATAGGGTCATGGTATGACGGTGCTCAGTAGCTCTTCTTTGCTTTCCAAGATAGATTTATGTAGGGTTGGGAGCACACTATGATAGAGAGGTACCTTCCTGATAGGGTAGCCAGGTAGTTTGGTGAGGTGCAGGATATACCAGATGATCAGTATATGGCCCTCTTTCCCCATACAACAAAGGAGACAGCATGGGGGTAGTCAATTCTAGCTGAGGAGGTAGTGTCCTCCTTTAGACAG
Organism: Sequoiadendron giganteum; assembly: GCA_007115665.2. Taxonomy (NCBI): domain Eukaryota; kingdom Viridiplantae; phylum Streptophyta; class Pinopsida; order Cupressales; family Cupressaceae; genus Sequoiadendron; species Sequoiadendron giganteum. The sequence goes on from CM021104.1 coordinate 665,027,895, forward strand.
TTGGTGGCTCGATCGTGGCCATATGATCAAGGGCCAGTAGATGCAGGGGTGACTCTAGTGTACAGGGCATGGTTTAGACCTCCGTTGAGATTGACAGTTCCCAGGACAGTGTTTCCACGTTGGAGGCCCAGAGGCAGGTCAGCAGGCAGAGGTTGGTGAGGTGTACCACCTCCTCAGTAGTCACCTCTGAGGGACCAGGCATAGTAGGTAGCAGGATAGGATGGGCAGCCCCAGGTGGCACCACAGTACCATCCAACAGCACAGCTAGCAAGACAGCTAGATCCTCGGGATGCCTTCATTCAGCAGTTACATGGCTAGGTATAGGTGCTGACAGCAGAGCGAGATGAGGGCTGGTAGCAGCTTGTTGTAGTTATAGGTGAGAGAGATTAGGCCCGATCTGAGAGGGATCAAGAGATAGGTTGATGGAGATAGTTAGAGAGTGCAACCTCCACATCCCAGGGTCGATTTGTTGACATTCGGGAGTACAGAGATGCCATCAGAGAGGCCGAGTACTATTGGTAGCACTATCGGTAGGTAGTGCCATCAGTAGGTAGAGTGTCAAATTTCTCCCAACAGACAGGGAGGCGGTTGATAGAGGATCATGGTGAGAGACAGGTGGGGGAGGGTAGCAGCCAACAGGGCTAGCCTTTTTGATCACGAACATTTTTGCATTTTTGATTTATGGGCTGTATTATTTTGGCCTTATTGTACCATGTATTTGATGTACACTTGATCTGACGCATACCATAACAATGTATTTTTGATGATATATATATGAGATGATTCACCTTTTATGATATGTATGGTGCAAATGTATGATATGCAGTTTTATTATGATGTTATGAGATGTTCCTATTCTTATGCTTATGTAATGAGATATATGTTTCTAATGGATGCATTTCTTTTTGTATATTTTTCATGCTTTATGGATGTAATGTATGTTAATGATGGTGTAATGATATGCAAATGGAAATGGATGCAAATTATTATGTATGCATAATGATGTAGTACTTTCTTAAGATGCTTAAAATATCAAATTAAGATAATGATATGATGCAATGTGCTAATGATTATGAAGATGTAGAGTGTATGCATTGGTGATGTTTTGATTACTGCAATGATACCATGTTAGTATGGAAGGAAGACAAAAGAATCTAGAATTAATGAATTAGTTAGGATGGTGATGATGATTTGCATTGCTAGGAGTTGGGATTTTCAAAGGGTCAATTACGTTATGTTTGATAACATACATAGGTACGATGCATCAAGGTATAAAGGACTAGGATGGGTTGATACCTAGTGTGATGGACTTTGACTTGTCAAATAGATAGGAGTAATCTTGTTCACACTTGACAAATGAAACCTTATTCTGAATGTCGTTCAAATATTCTAGACATCTTGGGCCAAAACATAAGAAGGCAAGTGGTCAACAAGACACCTAAAACATCCTTCCTACAAGCAAAACAAAGTACGCATGACGAAATTATTTTACAAGAGTAACCAACAAGCACAGCAGATAAAAAAGATAATAATCCCTGCCCCATTCCTTTCTCTCTAAACCTGTTTTGTTTAGGCATCATCGAGAGGTCCTTGGAATGAGCAAAAAATAAGACAAGTCAATAAAAGACCAAATAAAGCAAACCAATCAAGCTAATGTTCTTCATACCGTTAGCCAAGACTAACTACTATGAGGGGTACTTGATGGTTATGTCCATCGTAGGAAAGCTTCATCCTAGGACATGTTGTGATCAGGTTTTTGATGGGATTGATTTGGCTGATAAGCTATTGATATTCTGAGTTGACCAACATGCTTGCTTACTAACTTAGACTTTCAAGACTCTGACGATTAAGTGTTCACTTTGGAACCTGCTAAACTTGCTTCTGACTGACTCACCAAAGGGTGAAAGCAATGACTGATCTTATTATAAGTGATGACAAATCATGGGTGAAAGCGAGATGAAATGGATGCACCATTTTGGATTTTCAAGTATTTTGAGGCTATTTTTGGTATTTTTAGATTTTACGATGAAAGGACTAACTTAAAGACCTATCCTAGGGGTCTTGGGAGTTGATCCATAGATTAGCTTTCCCTACGTTATACACACAGAGACCACGTAGTTTGACTGATGACAGACTGACTTGATGATTAGATGGACAAACGGATTTCCCCTTTATTGCTTAAAGGACTGACCTAAGATGCAGACTAGATGGGCAAACAGATTGCCAATGCGATGGACTCCTAAAGGACTGACCTTACTATGAAATGGATGGACAATGGATTGCCAATGCGACAGACACATAAGGACTGACCCTAACTGTCTCGGGGGATGATCAAAGATCAACCTTACCTACATTCAAGCTCAGAGATGATGTAGTTCGAAAAGGTGAAAAACTGACAAGACTCAATGATGAATTTTTTGAAGATTTTCCAATATTTTGACATGTTTTTGGATTTTTTTGATGGTTTTTGGATGTTTCTGGATTTCTAACGCTTCGAGAAGATTTCAAGATTATACACGAATTTGATTAGATGCCGATACAAGAACATGCCCCCAACGTGGTGTGATAGACTACTTCGATAAAGGCAGGAAAAACTAACCTTAGGAATATGCCAAGTAGTACTATGGTGGAATATGATATGGACACCAGCTCAGGCTATGGTATGGATGCGAGCGGATGGGTGTATGGATGATTAATGAAATGCGATGGGATGGACGAGTGAGTCGTGCAGATCCTAGTAGATATAGAGTGCTTTATTTATGTTTGGCGCCTGTTTGTCAGGTTTTCATCAAGGTACTTGTCTAAAGCACCACCGAAGTGGTTTTCACTAGAGGACGATTTATTTATTTATTTATTTTTAATTTTTTTTTACTATTTTCAATGTTTTTCTGATCTTTTTGGATTTTTTGTATTTTTTATTTTTTTGTTGTTGCCAAGATGCCTGTTTGTCAGGTTTTCATCAAGGTAACCATTTTTTCAAAAAAATTTCTAATTGTTTTTGTGTTTTTTGATTTTATACCTTGCAAGTTCTTAGGCATAGAAGTCTTTTAGGTCAGAACTGTTCATGGGCTCTTGCAGAGGTTCGCCTTCTGGTGTTGATAAATGATATTCCCTTGATTTATAGCTTGCGGTGATGATGAAAGGTCCTAGCCAATTAGGCTCAAAATTTCCTTTGCTATTCGGGTTTGGCACATTCTTTTGGTTCTCTTTTAGCACAAGGTCACCGACTTGGAAGATGTGTTGCTTGATATTCTTGTTGTAGCTTCATTTTAGGTGATTATGGTAGACCTATAGATGATTTAGGGCATTCATGCATCATTCACCTAGTAATTCCAGCTCATTTAGTCTTGTAACCCTGTATTCATCATCTGTGATGAGGTTTTGCAAAGATATTCTCAAGGACAGGAGCTCGATCTCTATTGGAATTATGGCTTTTGATTCATAGACCAGGGAGAATGGTGTGGCACCTATTAGCGTGTAGATGCTGGTGCGGTAGGCCCATAAGGTGAGGTTTAGCTGCAGATGCCAGTCATGCCCAGAGTCATTGACTATTTTCTTAAGGATCTTTATTATAGTTTTGTTGGTAGCTTATGTTTGGCCATTTCCTTGTGGGTAATATGGTGTGGAAAAGCAGTTTTGGATTTTGAATTTCTCACACAAGTCACAGACATCCTGATTCTTGAAGGGTGTTCCGTTATCAGAAATAATGGCTTAGGGAACACCATATCAGCAAATGAGGCAGTTCAGGATGAACTTGGATATCTGTTTACCCATGATGTAGGTCATGGGAATTTCTTCGACATACTTTGTGAAATATTCGACGGTGGTGATAATGAACTTGTGACCGTTGGATGAGGTGGGTGAGATTTTACCTATGAGATAAATCCCTCATTGGGAAAAGGGCCAAGGTGTAACAATAGGATGTAATTCTTGAGCTGGTGTATGAATGAGGTCCCCATGCTATTAGCGTTGTAGAGACCTTCTAACAAAGTCGTGTGCCTCTCTATCCATTGTCAGCCAATAGTATCCGGTTCTCAACAACTTCTTAGCCAAGGTCATACCACTCGAATGTGAACCGCAAGTGCCATTATGTACCTCAGTTAAAGTAGTCAAGGCCTCCTTAGGTTTTAAGCAATGTAGCAAGGTTCAATCGATACTTCTATGGAAGAGGGTTTCTCCTAGGATGACAAATCGTAAGGACCTTTTAACAAAGGTTCGCTTTAGGTTCGGGGTAATGTCAGCTGGGAGGATTCCTAATTTCAGGTAGGTGTCAATGTCATGGTACCAAAGATCATCGGGACCAATGAGTTCACACGCATATTCTATCTTTGGTACCTTGAAAGTTGGTACGAGAAGCTACTCTACGAGGAATTTGTGTTTTGAGATGTTGTGAGGGATATCTAGCAAGCATTCGATTATTGCCATTGCATCTGTTGCTCTATTGTTTTCCCTCAGTATTTTCTCAAAGGTGATGTCGATGAATGATTCCTTGAGGCCTTCTACTACCTTGATCTTATCATCTTTAGTTTGGTATTCACCATTGACTTGGTTAATGATAAGTTGTGATTCTTCATAGACTTTTAATGCCATGATTCGCCACTATGCTGCAATTTTGAGACCTATGGTTAAAGCCTTGTACTCTGCAATGTTGTTTGTACAAGGGAATTCCAACTTGTAAGATCTTGGTATACAGTCCCCCTAGGGGGTGATGAAGAACACACCAATTCCTGATCCATGTTGCATGTGGGAGCCATCAAAGTACAGTTTCTAGTGGTCGGTTGTACTAAGATTGAAAAGGGAGTCATCTGGAAATTATGATATGAGTGGGTTGTCTGTGTAGAGGGGAGCTTTTGCTAGTTGGTCCATAATAACTTGTCCCTTGATTTCCTTTCGCTCAACATACTCAATATCATGTTCAGATGTATCATTACCCATTTAGCCATTCTGCCTGTAAGCATTGCTTTTGACAATAGATATTTGAGGGGGTCTATCTTGTCAATTAGCTTAATTTGATGAGCTAGCATGTAGTGTCTAAATTTTTGGGCTGTAAATACCAGAGCTAGGCAAGCCTTTTCTATTGATGTATAGTTGAGCTCATGCCCCACCATTGTTCTACTGATATAGTAAATGGCCCGCTCGGTTCCCTTTTCATCATGTTTGGCTAAAAGGGCACCAAGGGCAGTTGTCGTTACTGAGATGTATAGAATCAATGGTTTCCCTACGATCAGTGGCATTAATACAAGTGGTGTAAGTAGGTATTCCTTGATATTTTTTAATACTTTTTCGTACTTGTCGTCCCACCTGAATGCTACTCCCTTGTGGAGTAGGTGTGAATAGGAAATCTGCTTATCTACCAGTTCTGCTATGAATCTTCAGATGGAATGGAGTCTACCTTGTAAGCCTCTGAGTTTCTTTAGTGTTCTTGGTGCTTCCATGTCAAGGATTGCTTTTACCTTTGTAGGATCCACTTCTATCCCTCTCATTGAAACTATGTACCCCAGCAGCTTTCTTGATTGTACCCCAAAGACACACTTCTTTGGGTTGAGTCTACCTTGTATTATTCTAGCCTATCAAAGATTGCACTAAGAGTCACTATGTGATCCTATCTCTTCTTTGATTTGGCCAATATGTCATCCACATAGTCTTTGAAAATTTTGTGGATCATGTCATTGAAAATTAGTGTCATGGACCTTTGGTATGTAGCTCATGCATTCTTTAACCCAAATGGCATCACATTCCAGTAGTAGGTGCCCCAAGGACATGTAAAGGTCATTTTATATTGGTCCTCTTTTGCTATCATTATCTAATTGTATCCCAAGAAACTGTACATTAGGGACAGCATCTCATGTCCGGTCATCATGTCCACTATCATGTCAATGTTGGGTAGTGGAAAATCATCCTTAGGACATGCTTTGTTTAGATCTCTAAATTCTGTGCAGATGTGGATGCTCCCGTTCGGTTTTGAGACTGGCACAACATTGGATACCCACTCTGGATAGTCGATCATGCATATGAGGCCAACATCTAGGAGCTTATGTAACTCAATCTTAACAAGCAAGGCTATTTGTGGGTGCATTTTCCTTAAATTTTGTCTGACTGGTTTTGCTCCAGGGTAAATAGCCAAACGATGAACCACCACCTGAGGATCTAGGCTTGATATGTCAGCATAGGTCCATGCAAAGTTTACCTTTCTTTCTTTCAAAAATGTAGCTAACAGTTCCTGTTCCTCTGTTAAGAGCGACTCGACGTAGAAAGTTATTTGTGGTTCGGTTTCTGTTCCCAAGTTGACAAGGTTGCACTGCTCTGCCAGGACTGTCGAATTTTCTTGATGTAAAGTAGTAGGGGGGATATTGAATCCTTCATCCTCTGGTGCCTCATAGAGGTTTTCACCATTAGATGCATCCTTTATTTTTACTATTTTGTGGTTAGAGAGTTCCACAATGTGGTTTTCACTCAATAACGTCGAGCTTATTCTCGATATTTTCCTTTTGCAACTGAAAGATTCAATCGTCTCCCCATAGTATGCCTAGGTGTCTAATGTAATTTTGAAGCCTACCTTATGATCCCCACATGGAACTATATCCCTTAGTCCCATGAATTCGGAGAGCGCCTCATCATTTTCGAATGAGTCTAGAATTGGTGGTCCTCGTTGATAGTGATTGATGAGTTGCGGGTGTACTAAGGTGATTTGGTGGGTTTGTTGGTTTGACTCAGCTGTGGAGGCACTAATCATTAATAGGGTGGAATCCTCAAAGAGTCTAGGGAGACCTGCTATGGTATCATCATCATCACTATTGGCAAAAACATCGGTGACGTCAAAGGTGAAGTTATCAAGTGGGATGCCTAGGAATACAGGTGGTCTAGGAGTAGTTGTTGTTACCTGAGGAGAGGACCTGACTGCCCTTCTAGGATTACCTCTACCATGTACAGTTATACTCAGAGGTGTATACTCAAGGCCAAGGTTCTGCATTCTTCTTTCTACAATGATGGGTTCCATTCGTCCATCACTATTTCTTCCAAGGCTTTTGTTCCTGTTATAGCCCATACCAAACATCATTTTCAACCCTTTGTTAGTTTCGTCCATGGATAGGGTGGGGGTGCGCCTTTCATCTTGGTATAATGTGTTTGAGATGTCTCCCTCATCCACATTTTCCCTACTAAGATCCCCCAACGGCGGAATCCAGAGGGGTTTTCCCTAACTGCGTGGACAAGTGTTTCAGCTGGCTGAGGTTGTCCATGTGACCTAGGAGATTGTGGTAATTATCCTACAACAAATGCATTCCTTTTCATTCTATAGTCACCGCATCAATTGTCTTGGATCATGTTTTTGATTTGATATATATTAGGCATGGCAGGTGTCTCTGTTGTAGAAGTGGAAGCGAGGTTGGCTAGTTCGATGTATGAAGTAGATGGCCCTTCATCATTTTTTGGTACTTGGGGGATCTTATAAAACTTGGCTTCCAAATTTTTGCAGTAGGCGAAAGGTTCAGGATCCCCATATATAGTGACCTCCTCATTTTGATGTGAGAACTTGATACATTTGTGATACGTCGAGGCCATTTCCTTCATTCCGTGGATCCAGGGGTGTCCAAGGAGGATATTATATGGTAGCTCGAGGTCGAGGACCTAATAGGTGGTCTCCATAGTTGTCGGTCCCACTTGGATGGGGATTTTGATAGTGCCCTGAGACACTCTTTCTTGGTCATCATACGTCCTTATTGTGATGCTTTTGGTTTTATTAATGGAATCCTCGACGAACCCCAATTTCTTTATGAGCTTTAGAGAACAGATGTTAAGGCCTGCACCTCCATCCACCAGGACTCTTTTGAATTTATTTTTATGGACGAGCACTTGAAGGTGGAGTGCACGGTTATGAGATGGTTGTGGGGGGAAATCTTGGTCAGAGAAAGTAATGAGATTTGGGGTAGCGATGTTACCCATCATAGCCTAGAGCTCCTCTGTGTCAAGGGTGGCAGAGATGGTGCACACAGTTAATGCTTCATCAAGGATCTTCTTATGGGCGACAGAAATTTTTAATAGTTCCATGATGGAGATTTGGGCGAGGGTTTTCTTCAGCTAGTCAATGACATTGTAGTCATAGGGGATGGCTTTGGTATTAGAAATGGGGGTCTTAGTTGGTGCCCCAGTAATGGTAAGCTTTTTGCCACATGTGGTGACTCCATAGTCATTGTTGGCTCCTTTGACATTTATGATGGTGACCATTTCATCGACACATCCAACTATCTCCTCATACACTAGATTAGCACTAGCATATTTTTGCTTGCCCTTATTGTTCCCTTGATTATTTTCTTGATTGTTCCCTTAGTTGTGGTTCGGCATCGGATTCGTGTATATTTTCAATTCTTAGTTTCTGGCTGGTTGTTTGATATCGATGATCTTATCCTCGATGAGGTCTTGGATGATGTTTTTCAGCCTCATGCAATTGGCGATGGTATGTCCTTTGATCTTGTGAAATTCACAAATGAGATTTTCGTTATACCATGGCGGTTTGGTCATGGGTTCCGCGTATTGCTTAGAGTTAGAGATTTTGATCAGGTTTTCCTTGACCAATTTCTTCATGATGGACTCGATCAATTCACCAAGAGATGTGAATTTCCTCTTGGGGGGATACTTGCCTCAGGGAGGTGGTCCTCCTTGATTACCCAAGTTATTGATTTGATTGGTGGGAGTTGGTTGTTGTTGTGCCACTACCGCATTAGTCTGCACATTGTTGCGATTATGATTTTGTGGTTGATGATGGGTCTAGATGTTCTTCTTAGGGGCACTGATAACCACTTTAGTATCAACCACGCCATCGTTTGTGATATTTTTGTTCCTCGACCATGTTTGAGGTTTATCATTATATTTGTTAGAAAAACGGTTATCCTGTGGTGGAGTGAATTTTGATGCACCTCCTCATGCAGTAAGGGCTCTTTCGATGTTGAGCGCCTTTGGGATCACTTGATCATAGAATGTGATGCACTACATTTTCAAGTAGAACATCAAGTTTTCATTTAGATTGGATATGATGGTGCAAACTTTTTGTTCTTTCGGCATGGTCCACTTGCTCTGATTGGCCTTGGACCGCCATCTTTGCAAGAAGGATGTGAATAGCTCTCCTTTTCTCTATTTGAGTGCGGATAGTTCTCCCAAACTAACGTCTGCGCTCATATTGAAAGCATAATTTTTAAGGAAACCTTCCACGATTTCCTCAAATGTTTTAATGCCCATGGGTAGGCAAGAAAACCATTCCATGGTTGGACCAGTCAGACTATGGGGGAAGAGTCACATTAGATATGTTTCATCGTATGCGACCTCCATGCAATGCACCTAAAATTCCCTGGTGTGGTTTTTAGGGTTACCTGTTTCATTATACTTGTCAAATTTGGGGATCTCGAATCCCTTTGGCAACCGTATCATGGTGAGACTTTTGTCAAAAGGATAAGGGCACAAGTTGCTTGGTGTCCTTGTTTTTTCTACTTGTAAGTCTAACACTTGTTGCGAGAGCAGTTTGATTTGTGTTGCGACATCTTTGCTTGGGTCGGGAGGTGGAATGAATGAGTTGTGAGGTGTTTGAGGTGTTTCATGGGTGGGAGGAGTACTAGTGGGTGTTTTCTCCAAGATCTATTGTGCATTCAAAGCCTGTTGGTATGCTTGCATTTGTGTCAATAAGGCTTGTTGTTGATCTTCCTATTGTTGTTCCAACAACGCTTGTTGTTGGTCCATCTGTTGTTGTTCCCTCAACGCCTGTTGTTGGTCAAGTTGTTGTTGCACTAGCAAAGCTTGTTGTTGGTCTAGTTGTTGTTGTGCCAACAAAGCTTTTTGTTGGTTGACCTACTGTTGTGCCAACAAAGCTTTTTGTTTAGCTTGTTGCTATGCCTAAAAGTCTTGCAGGGCTTGTTGGTATGCTTGCAGATGGATTGCTTGCAATTGCGCTTGGTATTGTGCTTTTGTCTATTGCTAGGCTTGTGCTTTTGTTTGAGCTAGAGCTTGAGCTTGGGCTTGAGCTTGTGCTTGGGCTTGTGCTTGTACTTGAGCTTGTGCTTGGGCTTGTGCTTGTGCTTGAGCTTGTTGCTTTTGCTTGAGTACTCTTTGTTGGTTGGCCTTTTGAAGGGTTTGGATTAGAGTGGTGAATGAATTTACCATGTTGGCTTTTGGTGGGATTAGTGGTGGAACGGGAATGATGCCAACCATTGTGGCTAGTGAGAGGGTTATGGTGGTGGTTGGTATTTGGGTTGTTAGAGGAGTGGTGGAGATGCTCGGTCCTTGAGAAGGTATGCTTTGAGATATTTGAGGACTGATTGATGAATTTGTTGTAGTGGCTTGAATGTTTGCCACTTGTTGTTGTGATGTTGCGGGCAAAAAGAGGGAATTTGATGTGATGTTCACATTGCCCGCTTCTAAGAAACTATCAATGTTTAGGGGAGGAAACCCCAACCCAAGAGGTGATGTGGTTGTGAATGGAAATGGGGGAAGAGATGGTATGCTACCTTGGAAAGAAAAGGGATTAAAAACATTTGTTGTTCCAAATAAACCACCTTCTCCTTGTGATAGAGAATTTTGTATGCTTGGTTGACAGGCTGGTGAGGCATGGAATGAAGATAAACTAGCGAGATTGTGGAATGTGAGTGGAATGTATGGGTGTAATGGGTTTACCAAGACAGAACTATCCTGTGTGGTAGTGATAGCCACCTCTTTGTTGGCCACAAGGCAATGCTGTTGTAACTCTCAAAACATAGCACTTCCTTTGTTCCCAATTGGTGAGGTATTTCTTGATGGAAATTTGACATTGGGGATGCATTTGTAAGAGGCATGTTTGTGCTAGTGCTTGCATCAAGGTCGGAAGGGAATTGGACCCCTCCTTCTGCTAACATTTTTAAGTATTTGAACATGGCACTAACAATTTTGTGGTTCTCTGGGTTTTAAACCATTTTCATCATTTCAGATTGTGTCATCCCCATGTCTTCATTTGCGATGTCCTCTTCATAACTCTCCTCTTGAGGATTTTTTTTTTGGAATCTTGATCTTTCAGGAAATCATTTGTGACAACACATATGAGGTTCAATTTGTCTCTTTATCTTGGCTTAATGAATTATTTTTACCAAAGACACTTGCTTGCTTATGTTTCAAACTATATGTCTAATGTCCCACTTTCTTTCTCATCCCACAAGGTCCATTGTGTGGAAATCAAGGAAAATAGGGCAAAATTTTCTTATGTTTAACCTTGTTGAAAACAAATGTCAATAGATACCATGCACTTAGAAACCTCTAGGGATATAATCCCTAGGGAAAGCAAGAGTGCCTAAATTCGTCAAAGGTATTTGTTTCCTACAAGGGGTTTGAAATTCAAAGTTCTTTGTGAATGTTCATTTTGCAAATGTTTTCGGGAACCAAGCAATGTGTTTTCCTCTTCCAAGCACTTTTTACAACCCTAGGATGATGAGACGATATTTTGTTGGGTTCCCACTTGGATAAACCCAGCTACGCATATTTTGTGCGAATGGCTAAATGCTTGACCACACTGGCTCCCCTCCATGGCACACACTTCTTGGGTCAACCAAGCATTAGTACCCATGAATCTCCCATGGCATACTTTCCATTTCTACAACAAAACCACATGTATTACATGGGGTGGCTTCAAAGGACTTGACCTTTTGCACCAACAAAATAGATAAGGTTTTGGCCTTTTTCTAAACAAAGGGTTCTAATTCGGGCATTCCATTCGTGGGGGATTATCCAACATTGGAGAGAGTCCATTTTTGTCCATCTCATCGGAATAATCCTCATGATTTTTGAACTTTCCTCAAGAATCCACACTTATATACCAATTGGAAGTTGCTTGGCTTTAGCGTGTTCCTGGTTGGGTCATTCCCTTGGGTGATTACTTTTTCCCACAAGGAAGGCCCACTAAGATAAACAAAAGTGAGCAAACATATTCGTAGTTAGATCAACCTTTGTTTAAAAACAAAGGGAGAACACTTGTAATAAGTTTAATCACACTCGCATGCTTTGTTCAATTTTTAAGTACCCAAATTGAAATGTGGAGATAATATTTTATGCAACTTAGTGTCACCGAAAAGACTTTTGATTCTCAAGATCATCGTGAGGCATGAGAGAAGCGCATACACCTTTTCAAATGATACTACTTTACAAAAAGGATTACAAGACATAAAGAACACATGTTCATTTTAGATTCCTCAAAGAAATGATGAATTCTTTTTAAGCACCAAAGGAAAAGTGAGATTGCCTTGTTCAATTGTTATCCTTCAAACAAAATCTAGTATGTTTGTCTAAGGTTCTTTTTAGCCCCTTGGCAACTTTGAAAGAAATTTGATTGTTTATTTTAGAACCCAAAAGAAGTTTAGTGTTCCTAAGGCAAATGAAATTAACAAATTCCTTTTAAACAAGAATCAAAAAATCCTTAAAGAGTGTTGAGGAACACTTTAGTGTTTAAGAACACTTTGTACAAGGTGAGCATGGTGTCATAATGAATCTCCTATTTTTCTTGAAAAAGGGAATTTTCTTGTTCTTTTTAAACCCAAAGTAAATCTAGTGTTTCTAAGGCCAAAGATATTAACAAATTTCTCCTAACAAGTAGAATTTTTAAAATCCTCCAAAAGTGTTGAAGAACACTTTAGTGTTTAAAAAAAAAATTTCTTGCATGATGAGTATGAAGTCATGAGGAGCCTCCAACCTACAAAATGACAAAAAACCAGAGAGAAAAATATAGCCAACAAGATTAGGAATTAAAAAATCCAAAACTTAAAAATCACATCTCGATTTCAAGTCTTCTTGTTTTTCCGCAGTGTAGTTTGTAAAAGCGGTGCAATTTGGGTGAAAGCAGCGCTATATAGCACCGTGCAGTTGACTGTCGGCAGTGCTTTGCACAAACAGGGAGTGAAAAAGCAGCATGATATGGGTAAGCGGCAGAGTTTGGGTGTGGCCCTATTTGAAGTTTCAATTTTTTTTAGTTGGGATAGCTGGAGCGGTGGAGTTTGGAGAAAACGTGGTGTGATATGGAGCCATGGTGCTAAAGGCAGTGTAGTATAGCACCATGAAGAAGAACACGATGGAGTTAGGGAATTTTAAAAAAATGACAAGCGGGCAGAAAAGCGGTGAGGTTAAGAAACCATGCACGGGTCGATATTGCGCCACTTCTCTCAAAGCGGTGAAGTATTACATCACGCCTATGAAAGTGGTTCCATATGTCGTCGAGCGGTTGTTTGTTGTGACCTACAAGAAAATGTTAAGAAAAACACAAAAAAAAATTAAAAAACATAATTGATTTCTTTTCATCCCCTCCCTCTAGCACCAAAAAAGTGAACCCCTAAACTTGCAAATGCACAAGAGCAAAAAGCCACGTTAGGTTGTTAGATCAAATGCATGCAAACAAGTATGAGAGATTCCCCATGAAATCCATCTATTTAAACTAAAATTAGGAAAATGAAGAACTCAAAACAAGAAATTAAACTAGATCCTAATTAAGCCAATAGATTAGCGATCCCATGGGGGAATTGGTGCCAAAGGAGTGTTGCAATTGGCCCTTTCCTAATTCCTAAGTTGCAATGTTGAATGATTGAGCAATGGTCAAATCTCCAAAGAGATTTGAGCATAACCTTGTTACAAATTGTGAAAATGGTGATAGGTTGGGTGCAATAGGAAAAATTAGCTCTTAATGTGAAGAGAGTAACTTTGCATGAAGATTGTGGATGAGAAATGAGGAGAGAAGTATCCAATTTATAACTTTCAATTTGGAAGAGAAAGTAAGATTTGAGCAATGTGGGACTAACTTTCAATCCAATGGCTGAATGCCACATGTCAAGATGTGAATGGTTAGTGGTTGTGAACATTTTGGCCAAAGTGCCAATAAATGCATTTATTTTGAATTTGAATTTGTGAGATGACTTGTTGAAGAGGGAAGAGAAATGAAGTTAATTTTACTTGGCTCAAGGCCAAGGACATGTAAGAGGTCTTAAATGCCTTATTGGAAGGACCAAGTCCACTTGGCCTTTTTGAATTCAAAAGAGGGAATATTCCCTTTTGATGTCATGTGAGGGAAAATAGAGAATTAAATAAATCAAAGTAATTGATTTATTGTGCAACTTGCATTCTGTAGAGGATTTTAATGAGAGGGATTAACTTAATCATGTTTTTGATTAATTTAATGAAGAATTAGATGATGTGACAATTTAGACTTAAATTTATGAATTAATTTAAATCAGAATTAAGAGGAAATGATTCAATTAAATAAATGATTTGATTTATTTAACTAAGGAGGAATATGTTAGATTAAATCAAATAAGGTTTTATTTAATTTAATAAGAGGACTTTAGAGAATTTTAATTAAATAAAATGATTTATTTAATTAAATAGAAATGTAAGGTTAATTAAATTAAACCGATTCATTTAATCACAGGAGGTGATAGATTTAATTAGATAAATAATGATTCATTAGATTAAGGGATAGAATTACGATGAAATGTTGAGAGTGTGATTCTGGAGGAAATGATGTTAGTGATCAGGATCAAGCATGCCAAAATGAAACTGTACATTTTCCATGTCTACAGGACTACATCAAAATGGAAGGACGGAACCAATCACTGTCTCACCATGACCGAAATACCTAGGGCTAGGGTTTCAACCGCTTAGAGTTTGGTTTCCTAGTACTTCATCACCATTTCAAGAGGAAGTGAGTGCTTCTGCAGACATCGAGATATCTCATGAACCACTTCCCCCAATTTACAATGAATCTCCCAACTCAAGTGATTGTGAATTGGATTTCCTTTCCTCTACTAGTACCATGAACATAGATGCTTTATTTGGAGAATTGGACCTAAAGAGAAAACCCTTACCAAGACCATCTAGTCTGCATCATAGGAAGCACTTGTCCAAAGAAGAGTGGAATAAGCACTATTATTGGGAAACCCTTGAACATGCATCTTGGGCAACTGACACACCATCTTCTGATGACTCATCCCTTACAATAGTCCCACAATAGAGTTTACCTACACATAGGAAAAAGAATAAGGAGTTAGTCCAAAACTTTTGTGACCATGTCAACCATTCTATATTCACCTTGTCAGCTTCCACCTTTGATAACTCTGATGATGACATGCCTCTCATATACCCCAAACTTATCGACTGGGATCAACAAGGTACACCCATCATAGACACATTCGAGAACGACGAAGCAATGGCTGAGTTCATGGGATTTCGAGAAGGCATACCAAGAGGGGATCATAAAACTATTTTTACCATAGACTTGGACGACAAAGCATATTTTAGGGAGTCTATTTACACCTCTAGTCGCAAAAATGAAAATAAAAAGAAAAAAGATGAAAACGAGAAAAATGATGAGTCCCTAGGTGAAAACCGAAAGGCACCTTTGGACGAAGAAACAGTCAAAATAAAGGACGTATTCTAGGGTGAATACCTCTCTGAGGCACCCAAGGATAGAGGTTTAAATATTCTCCCCATTGAACAGGAAAAGTCACCAATGCTAGTAGAAGAGTCTATTGAGGTCAACATAAATACAGAAGAAAACCCTTGGCATATATACTTTGCAGCATCATTGATAGAGGCAGAACAACTTGATTTTAAGGAATTCTTCACAAAGAGATAGATAAACTTTGCATGGTCATAAGCTGACATGCCTGGGCTGGATCCAGACCTAATATTACACCATCTACCATTACAGTCGGGTATTAAGCCAGTCAAATAGAAGTTAAGGAAAATGCATCCACATATTGCTCTACTGGTCAAAGTAAAACTTAAGAAACTCTTGGATGTTGGATTTATAAGAACTATAGACTATGCCAACTAGATTTCAAATCTTGTACCAATGACTAAACCAACTAGGGGGATCTGCATTTGCACAGACTTTAGAGACATCAACAAGGCATGTCCTAAGTATGACTTCCCTTTGCCGAACATAGACATGATAGTAGATCTTACACCAGGATACGAGATGCTATCCCTCATGGATAGTTTCTCTAGATATAACCAAATCAAAATTATAGTTGAAGACCAATACAAGACAGCTTTCACATGTTCATGGGGCACATACTGTTGGAATGTTATGCCTTTTGGCCTTAAGAATGCAGGAGCTACCTATCAATGGGAAATGACTACGATTTTCAATGACTTTATACATACCCTCATGGAAGATTATGTAGATGAAATTATAGCTAAATCAGAAACAAGGGTAGATCATTTGAAGGTTCTGGACAAGATATTCTAGAGGCTAGAGAATTACAACGTTAGGCTAAATCCAAAGAAGTGTATTTTTGGAGTAAAATCAGGGAAACTTCTAGGGTATATCATTTCTAGAAGAGGCATTGAATTAGATCTAGAGAAGGTAAGAGCTATCATAGAAATGCCTCCTCTAGTCAGCATTGGTCAACTAAGAACACTACAGGGAAGATTATAGTCCATCAGGGGTTTCATTGTACAACCGGTAGACAAAATACACCTGTTTCAACATTTACTCAAGAAAGGAGTACTATTTGTGTGGACACCTAAATGTCAGGAAGCTTTCCAAAAAATCAAAGACTATTTGCTCACTCCACCAATCTTAATGCCACCTACAGATGGAAAATCATTGATACTATACATTTCAGCAACTCATTCAGCATTAGGACCTCTTCTCGCACAAAACGATGATCAAGGTCATGAAAGAGTAGTCTATTACATCAGTCGTACCTTGGTGGGATATGAATTAAATTATAGCAACATAGAACGTGCCTATCTTGTGGTAGTCTTTGCTACTCAAAAACTTTGGCACTATATGCTCAATTGCCAAATAATGTTGGTTGCAAAGATTGATCCCCTTAAGTATCTCCTAAGTAAAGCAGCATTAACAAGCCGATTGGCTAAATGGGTTATGATACTTAGAAAATATGAGATCCAATATGTAGAGAGGAAGGCTATAAAAGGATAGGTGATTGCATATCAGTTAGCCGATGCACCCATGAAGGTAGACCATCCTTTAGTGGTAGATTTCCTTGACGAATTTATCTTCAACATTGACACTAGAACAAAATGGAAATTATACTTTGATGGATCACATACAAATCGTGGTTCAGGAGCTGGTATCCTATTTGTTACACCTCAAGGTGATACCATTCCTAAATCATTTAGGATTGCTTTCCACTGTACCAACAACCTGGCAGAGTATGAAGCCTTAGTCATAGGATTAAAAATGGCAGCCCAGTGGAAAATTAAGAGTCTCCATATTTTTGGCGATTCTTAGCTTGTAATCTAGGAAGTAAATGATGATTATGAGACTAAGGATGAGAAACTTGCCCCCTACAATTGCATGGCCTATAGTTTTAAGCAGTACTTTTATGACATTACCTTTCAACAAATACCATGTATTTAGAACAGGGTTGTAGATGCTATGGCAACTGTGGGTTCCTTGTTGGATATTCCGAGCAACATGCCTAAGTTTGAGTTTTTGGTTGAACAACTATTGGTCCCCACCTATGATGTCCTCGATTCTATGATGGTGTGTACAATTTTTGGTCCTGCTTCCCCTTCATATAAAGACATATTTGACTATCTAACTAACCAAACTTTACCTCTAGACCTATCAAATAACCAACATTGAACCTTTATCCATAAGTCAGCTAAGTACACCATCATCGGAGAAACCTTGTATAGACATACCTTAGATAATGCCCTAATGATATGTCTTGATGTTGAAGAAGCACAAACAACCTTGCGAGTTGTACATGAGGGTATATGCGGATCCCATTTGAGTGGTCCTAATTTATCCCATAAGATTATGAGATTAGGTTATTATTGGCCTACAATGGAAAAAGACTCATACATCTTTGTAAAGAAATGTAGATAGTGTCAGATACACAAAGATTTGATAAAAGCACCAGCACAGGAGCTTCGTCCGATTACATCACCATGGCCTTTTTCCCAATGGGGACTTGACCTCATAAGTGAGATACACCCTCCATCATCCAACGACCATAAATTCATCATAATCACCATCGAATACTTCACCAAATGGATTGAAGCCATTCCCATGACTTACATCACCGGCACGCAAATATCCAAGTTTATCCTAAACTATATCATTTTTCGATATGGTGTACCTCGATCCATTATCACACAATGGCCACCTATTCAAAAACCAAGAAGTACGCCATCTATGTAAAGAGTTCCATATCAAACATCATTTTTCCACCCCGTATTACCCACAAGGTAATGGCCAAGCTGAGGCATCTAATAAAACCATTGTTAGAATCTTGAAAAAGACTATCAATGGCATTGGTCGTGAAGGGAACCTACAGCTAAATCCTGCCTTATGGGCTTACCGCACAAGCATCTGTACTCCCACTAGTGCCACTCCATACTCCCTAGTATTCGGATCCGAAGCTATCTTACCTATTGAGGTTGAAATTCCTTCCCTAAGGGTATCCTTGAAAGGTCACATTGATGATGAAGAATACCGTGTATCTAGGTTACAAGAGCTAGAATTACTGGATGAACAAAGATAGAAAGCACTAGACCATTTGCAAGCATATCATAATCATCTTCATCAAAGCTATAATAGGAAAGTTCTAAATAGACACTTTGACATTGGTGACCTAGTTTTAATGGAGAATCCCACGAAACAAGTTGCACAAGAAAAGCTAGGTAAGTTTGAACCTAACTGGTTAGGGCCTTATATTTTTATAGAAGCTTCTGGGTCAGGATCGTACCAACTCTCTACTCCTGAAGGAGAGCCACTTTAGTCACCAATCAACAGCCAGCATTTAAAAACGTTCTATGCGTAGCTTCTGAGAATCTGTGTCTTAATCTAGAAAATACAAAAAAATAAAAAAATAAAAAAATGGTTACCTTGATGAAAACCTAGCAAATAGGTGTGTTGATGGTGTTTTTACGCACTTCTCAACACAGGTAATGCATAGGTGCATCACCTCTCTTGAAAGACAATATTCCACAATCAAATTGCAGAACGCTATCCCAAGGTCTCTTGGATGTTAGGTCATGACGATGCTTGGAATATATCAGTTGTTTAATGTGATTTTGCTAAAATCACAAGGCGGTCTTATGTGGTTTTAAGCTATGGGAGGATTGGGTCAATGAATGGAGTTCTTCGAATACGAAATTACTACACTTCGTTGTAGGCTCGGACAGCAATCTTGGACTCCATTGTTTTGTCAGATTTGGCTTTACAATGTGCAATGAACCTTAACACAAATTATTTCTAAAAAGGGAAAAAAGGCAAGCAAGAAGAATGGTTCCTGGACCTACAACTACCAATGAATAGTGATCATGGAGGTTCCTGCTATGGACAGTTTCCTTAAACAGAATTTCACTTAATCTGAATTCTCACAATGTCATGAAATATGTGCTATCTTCTAAGGACTGCAAATATTCATCATTCATTCACCATGTAATGTCAACAAAGACAAAGTTTAATGAGCAGCTATGAAATTATGGTCCAAACTAACTTTACACAGTCATTTACTAGCAGCAAGTGACCAAAAGTATGGACAAGGAAAGCATACACATAGCATGAATCTTCAAAACCAAAGACAACATACTAAAACCACTACAACTAACTAAGGAAACTAGGATAGCAAAGTAACTTGAAGCAAAGTTTTAACTAAACGGAGAAGAATCATGAAACATGTGGAGAAACCTAGAAATACAATAGGAAATGACTGTATTTTCTATTATAATTTCTCCAGCATGTCTTAACAACAACTCAACTCCCTCAAAATGAGAGGAGGAGAGCCCTATTTATAGTTTTCAAAAAGCAAAATGAGTGGCCAAGATTTGATTCTATTGTGTGGCCAAGATTCACTTTACACTAGGGTTTCACCTACCCCCAAATACATTTCATTTATAAGACTTTTCTTGTCTTTTCCCTATCTTGTCATCTAGTGGTAGCACTATAGCAATTTCATCTTGCAGTTGTTTGCCCTTTGCTGTAGCTATTCTTTGAGGAATTCTTCATCAATGACGGGGTTACCTTCGCGCTTCTTCATAACTACATACTCCATGAAGCTCAAGATCTAAGGTTGGAACTTGTCCAACTCCATGATGTCGGACTTTAAAATATGATAGCTCCATTCCTGGGAGTTGTTGACGAGCTTCTTCCAGTCATCATCATACTTGGAAACATTATCTCTAAAAAGTTCTAACTACGCGAAGGCTCGTGCAACAAAACTCATGAAGTCTTTGGTAACCTCATCGGACATCCCATCCTCCATGTTCTTTAGGAAGTGTGGCTTTGAGCTTTTAGGATTGGCCTCGATATCGGGCAGCTCGTACCCCATCATTAACTTGAGGTACCGAGCGCACTCTTCTCTTGTCTCCCTGTCCCATTCAATATCCAAAACTACCCATTCCAAAATCTACTCCAGCTTACCTTTTCGATGGTCAAAGTCCCTCTTCCACACATCCACCAACTAGTGGTCATCATCCTTGAGGGAAAGGCCTTTCTCCCAAACCTCACTTGGCAATGCGAGTATGGCCTCAATTTTTAGGTAGGCTGCTCTGTATTTTCTTGGGAACTCTTCGCAAACCTGCCTCGTACCCTCAAGGGTTCTTTGTACCTCCAAGAACTTATTTGTTGTCCAGACAGCCAAGTTGATACATGTGTTTCCCATGTCTAAAACCTATCGGAACCAGTTTTTCATAGTTTTATCCAAGTTCCTTCTCTTCTCCAATTTGTTGATTTGTTCCTGAGATAGCAACTGAGGCGGGGCGGATGATGTCGTGGGCTACTCCTCTGGGGATGACCACTGCTGAATATAGGCCATTAGATTGGCCACTTGTGCCTTGAGTTCTTCCTTAGAAACCTTATCCTATTGGATAAGGTGCACCACTGTAGCAACTGATTCTTGGAGAATATCAACCTTTTGCTCCCTCATGGCCACTCCCAAGTTGATCGTGGAGATGTTATAATTTATTCCTTTTTCTCTAACCATCGGTGTCGCTATTTGCACCGCCCTAGATCCTGAGGCATCCATAGTCATCTTTGACCTGATCTTCGACTTCTTCTCTTTCCTAGTACTTATTTGTGCTCTGGCTAGAATGGCCTCCAGCCTTGCCTTAGGATCTTTCAGGGTGGGAGCCTTTTGTTTCAATTGCTTTTCTAGCCAATCAGGCATTTGAGGCTCTTCCCTGGGTGGTTCACTTTGATTCCTATTTTCCTCCCTCTCTAGTTCAATGGCTCTGAAAACAAGACCCTTGTTCTTAGTTTTTTTATCTCCCTTCTCCTCATCAGAATCTTGTTCAAGTGTTACATACTTAGTGGGAGACTTGGCATGCAACTGCTCATTGGGGAGATCCTCTGTTTCAGCACCCTTTTCTTCTTCGTCTTGGACTTATTCATGCTCCTCGGGCTTCCCCTCTTGCTCAGCTCCATGGATGGATGCTTCTTCATCATGTTCCAGGGTTATTTGATGCCCTTCAGTCAAAGACCTACTACCTTCAGTCTCTTGAGCAGCAATTTCTTCTTCTTGTGCAAGTCGATCCTTGGCTTCCTTATCCTCGATCTCCTTGAGTTGCTTGCTCCACTCTTCATTGAGTTTAGGATCATTTGTTTATCTTATCATTAAAGCATCTAGCTCCTCGCTGCCCTCATCGGAGGACTCATAGGCCACTTCATCCATCTCCCAGCGTTCAAAGAGAGGGTGTTCGTGGTACTCAAATTCTTCGTCCTTTGGCCTCGTCGCAGCCTCTAGCTACCCTTGCTCCAGTTCATCAGATATTTGCATTGTCGCATCCATTCTTGGGGGTTCAGAAGGTTGAGGGAGAGTTGGAGCATGGTCCATAGCCTAAGCTATTACAGCTTGAACCACTAGATTGGTAAGCATCCCCGAAAGCTTGGATGGCACATTTTGCATGTATTTCACAAAAGATTCTGAAAGGCTGAGGGCAGGCATTGTAGTAGCAGAAACAAAGGGAATGGAAGGGGACATAGAGGAAGAGGAGATTGGCGAGGTCATGGCAGAGGAAGAATCCACAGGGATAATCTGCATGATCAGAGAGGTGGAAGCAAGGTGAACAAAGATGTCCACCGCATGCGGGGAAGAAGCAGAAACTGCAAGCGAAGCATGTGGGATGGTGGCAGAGGTAGTAGCAGCAGTAATTGTAGTACATGGAGACCTTGGTGAGTCTAATCCCTCTCCCTTGGTCCCATGAGGTAGACCCTTGGGTGTCATAGACATCTCTATGCCTCCAATCATTTTCCTTTTCTTCTGGGAAGGTTCACCCTCTGAGGCCTTGCGGGCATAAACCTTTGGTTTTGGCAGCTCCTCGCTGGCCTCCTTTCTCTTCTTGGTTTTGGTCGATGGTAGGGTTTTGGATGCTTCCCTAGTTGCAGCAGTAGCTACCCCTCCATCGGAGCCACTTCATTCACTTTCTAGTCCCTTAAATGTTAAGGTGACTCCTTGCTGCTTCAATTGGGCTACTTGTTGGTTGATCCATGCCCTTGTTCGGATCTTGACAAGTTTGGTGAGCACATCAATTTCATCAATTTATCAATCATCCCTATCAATTGCAGGCAACAATAGATTGGCGATGGCATCATATCCTAGATCTATCACCATGTCCTCATCCTCTTCAAGCTGGTCAGGAACCGGGCACAGATTTATCCTTCATGCGTAAATGGTAGTCATGTGCATGTAGTGCCACAACCACACCTCGAGATCATCTTTGTAGTTGGCCCAGAATTCCTTGATGTTGTGGAGGTGGGCATACTCCCACCCCAATGCCTTTCTAATATGTCCGTACGAGTCCATTCAAGGCTGAGCTGTGTATTGACGGAAGTATTCGACCAACTCCCTTTCTGAGTACCCTGCACACTGGGAGGTATGAATCTTGTACATCCCTTGGCCGAGCCCAATGGTGTAAGGTGTACCTATTAGATGTTTGTTGCTCAAGACATTATGGATGTGTCATAGCTACCAAGTCAGCTCTAATAGTATGATCCACTCGTTGGGGTACCGGGGTAGCTTGTTTGGTCTTTTCATGAATCCCTAGGCATGGATATATGTGAACTTTGGAAATTAAATGTACAAGAAGGTATATTTCCTAAGGAGGGCTCTGGCACTATGTGAAACTCTTCTTTGAAAGTCGCCTTCTAAGGATCGGATGATGTGGGCTATGAATGCATCATTCACCCTGCAATAATCTTTCTTGAAATTTCAGAACTATAGCTGAGGGTACTTATCATAGGGCTTGAGCTCTACCCCTAATGTCTCACTAGGCACTACAGTTAATCCTTGATAGTGTCATCAGTCTACGAGGGAGTACACTTGATCCGGGGGACATTTTTTAGTGAAAATTGAAGTGTTCCCAATGCTCCAGATTTCAACACCATCAGAAAGAGAATGACGTCTTGATTCCAACGCAACTTGAACGGGGCGAAAAGGACTCCGTTTGTGCAAGTTACGGCCGGTCAAACTTTCAGTCAAACTGGCTTCAGGGGCGTCCAGAGGATGAAAAAAACCATCTCGGAAATCGACAGAACTAGCGTCATCACAAAGAGCTCGTCGAGATGATTCCGACTACGTTCATTTCATCGAAATCCGACATCATATGCTCGAGTTAGAAGCAGTCAAACTTCAGTCAACTTGAGGCTACAGATGATGATGTCATCATGCTGACGTGTCAGTCCGTACTGTACGGAATCCACATGGTCCAACCAGTGCAAGACACGTGGCAGGTGACTCAACTATACGGACCAATCAGTAACTGACATGTGTCCTCCGTACCGATGACGTGGCTCTCCGTACCCGACGTGGCATCAGACGTGGCATACAACTTAGCAACAGTCAGCAGACACCGTTGCAGATTCTGGTGAATGGTGTTTTGACACATGGCATCATGCAGTTGTGCCGCTTTGACCGGCGAATAAGTTTGTTTTAACAAAAAGTGCAACGGGTTTGAACCCGTGATCTTCGGCCACCGAACGAAGCGCTTAACCGTTGCGCCCGCAACAACTATCAATAGTAGTGTGGGGTGGTTTTTATTTTATTGTTTATATTTGTTGGATATGGGTGGTAAAACGTGGCCGGCGGGATTGGAACCGCCGACCACCCTTCTAACAAAATCTGTTATCACCGGTAGGCCGCATGATAAGTTTTAACCATATACCGGCCATCCTTTATTTGGTGTATAACTGTTGGCCGAGCCTTTAACAAAAAGGCATATTAAGCCAAAACAAACAAGATTCGCTCTAACCAGTTCAACCAAAAGATTTCAGAGGATAAATAAGTTAGGATACGAGTTGTTAGAGGGAGTTATGTCATTAATTTGATGGTTAGGCCTAATTAGGCAAATTTTATGTATAAAAAAAGGGGTGTAGGCCTTGTTTTGCTAAGTCCAGGTGGTGAGAATGAGAGAATGCTCGGGAGATTTTGCAGACATTTCCGCACATCAGAGGAACGTTATGCTGCTGTGCTTGAAGGAGATAGTCATTGAAGCAATTGTAACTGATTTTGGAGTATAATCGGATCAGTCACTCCGTTGGAGAGGGACCCGGAGACGTAGTCCTTAGGGACGAACTCCGTTATCAATTGCGTTTGTTCTCCTCTTTATCTTCTCTCTTTCTTTTCAGTTCATTATCTTGGCAATTATATTATGTTCATTTATTCATTTGAGCATTGTATTAAGTGATCTTTTATGTTAAGCACTCTATAAGCAATTGTCCTAGATCCTAAATAGATCAAGTTGGTATCAGAGCTTTGTGTGTGGCTAGTATTGCAGAATTTGAATGCTAACGAGATCCAGGTTGCAACGAGGTGAAGGAGAACTTGAAGAGTATAATCCAGAGATTGGAAGACGAAGAGCTCATCCATCATCACAGATGGAAGCAAAAGAAGGTGAACAAAGTTCAGAGCTCAATCCAAAGGATTTCCAAAAGCTATTTCTTGATATGAAGGTGATGGTGGAAGAACTTTATGTAGAGAAGAAGAAACGCGAAAAGGGAGGTTCTTCGAAGCACAAGAAGCAGGAAGATCAAAAAGACATAGAGGAGAAAGCTCCAGAAACTCCTTCTCCTCCATCTTCTCCCTCTTCTTCTCCTCCCCCTTCTCCCCCTTCTCCTTCTCCTTCTTCTAATATAAATCCATTTAAGAGCAAGTCTATGCCTGTAATTAAGCTTGATGTAAAATTTGAGTTACCTAAATACTGTGGGGAGTTAAATGCTGAAAAATTAGACGATTGGGTCCAACAAGTAGAAGTGTACTGTAGGATTCAAGGCCTAGTAGAAGATGCTTCTAGGATCCAATTAGCCACTCTCCGGTTGGGAGGTACAGCTCTCACCTGGTGGGAGAGTAAGACTCGGGAAGAAATTGCTCGCCATGGTCAAGTTAATATGTCTTGGATGGAGTTTGTTGCTGCCCTTAGGAAACAATTCTATCCTTTAGGTTACATGCAACAGTTAACCATGAATTGGCAAACCTTTAGGCAAGGTAAGGGGCAGTCTGTCCAGGAGTATACCCATGAGTTTAGGAAACGGGCCATTGCTCTAAATGTTCCCTTGTATACCCAAGACACATTACTTAAGTATATTGGTGGTTTACATTCTTACCTTAGGCACACTATCTTGATGTTGAGTCCCAATAATCTAGATGAGGTGTCTATTCAAGCTACTCACATAGAGTCAAGGGGTAAGAACACTTTTAGTGATAACTTTTCCAAGAAGCCATCTAAGTTCGAGGGTAAGTCTAAAGGGAAAGAAAAAGACAAAGATAAAGGCAAAGGGAAGAAGAAAGCTATAGCTAAGAAAGAGGGTGAGAAACCAACGTGCTCCCATTGTAAGAAAGAGGGGCATGATGATACAAGATGTTGGAAGCTTCATCCTAAGTTGAGGCCGAAAAGATATGGAGGTAATAAAGGCAAGAAAAAGACTACTGCAGTGATTCAACAGGATCTTGGTTCTGACTCCGGAGATGAGACAAAGATTGTTGCTACCGGAATCCAAGGTAAAGGGAAAGGTATATCTCTCTCATCTGATGCAAGTTTTTCTAATGCCAGTGCAAGTACAAGTAAAGAATCTTCTCCTAAGGTTGATAAGCAAAGAAATGAATTGTTTCACATCCGTGTTGTAACAAAACACACTAAGGTTGATACTCTGTTTGATACGGGTTCACAAGTCAACTTAATATCTGAAGAAGTTGTAAAGAAACTTAATTTGACTACAACACCTCATCCGAAACCATATCCACTCGGATGGGTTTGCAATGATGCTCAACTACAAGTAACTAAACAGTGTAAATTAAGATTTTCCATCACTGCAAACTTTGTTGATGAGGTAGAAGTAGATGTAGTTCCTTTGGATATTTGTGGGCTTGTGTTGGGAAGTCCTTATCTTTATGACAGAAAAGCAATTTTTTATAGGGGGGAGAATAAGTATCATCTTTTTAAAGATGGGGTAGAATACATTGTACGGGCACATAAGGTGAAGACTAATCTTACACTAGTTAATGCTGGTCAAATGAAGAGGTTGGTCAACTCAAGTAAAAACTTTGTACTAATGCTTGTAAAAGCCAAAGAAGATGATAAATCTGAGGCATTCAAGGGGTGTGATCCAAAACATAAAGCTGAAATGGTCAAAATTATTTCTGCTTATGATGACATGTTTCAGGAACCGATGGGGTTACCACCCAAGAGAGAGATACAACATGAAATCCAATTACAGCAGGATGTGCCACTTCCTAATATCGGCATGTACCGTTTATCAGTTATGCAGAATGAGGAAATTAAAAAGCAGGTTCAAGAGTTGGTGGAAAAAGGAGTTATTCATCCTAGTACTTCTCCTTGTGGTTCTCCAATTGTCTTGGTTCCAAAGAAAGATGGAACTTGGAGGATGTGCATTGACTATCGCGCCTTGAACAAGATAATGGTAAAGAACAGGTATCCTCTTCCCAGAATAGATGATTTGCTTGATCAATTAAAACATGCAGTTTATTTCACTAAGTTAGATTTGCGAAGTGGTTATCATCAGATAAGAATTGTAGAAGATGATATTTGGAAGACTGCATTTAAGACAAAACAGGGACTGTTTGAGTGGTTGGTTATGCCTTTTGGGCTTTGTAATGCACCAGCTACCTTTATGAGAGTCATGAATGATGTCTTTTGTCCTTTCATTGATGATTTTGTCATAGTCTATCTAGATGATATCCTTGTATTCAGTCGAACTTGGAAAGATCATGTAAGTCATGTAAAGAAAGTCTTTGATGTATTGAGAAAAGAAAAATTGTATGTAAAGATGTCTAAATGTGAATTTTCTAAGACATCCTTAGTGTACTTAGGCTATGTCGTAGGGGGTGGTCAATTGAAAGTAGACCCTGCGAAGGTCGAAGCTATTGTAAAATGGCCTAAGCCAAGTACAGTCACAGAGGTCAGAAGTTTCCTAGGTGCAGTTCAGTACTGGAGAAAGTTTATTGCAAATTTCTCTTTTATAGCATCACCATTACATGCATTAACCAGTACGAGGGCAACTTTTCAGTGGGGAGGTCCACAACAGAAGGCTTTCGACACTTTGAAGGGAAAATTGAGCACCGCACCAGTTTTGGCCTTACCAGATCTACATCAACCATTTGAGATTGAGACAGATGCGAGTGGATTTGCCATGGGAGCAGTACTCATGCAAGGAGGTAAACCAGTTTGCTACCACTCTGAAACTTTTTTAGGAGCAGTAAGTAACTATCCCACTTATGATAAAGAACTTTATGCTTTAGTTCAGAGTGTTAAAAAATGGAAACATTACATAATGGGGAAAGAAACTGTAATCCACACTGATCACCAGCCACTTCAGTATTTGCACTCACAAACTAAACTGCAACAAAGTAGGCACTTTCGGTGGATGGGTTTTCTACAACAGTTTCATTTGGTTATTAAGTATAAGAAAGGAACCCATAACAAAGTAGTAGACATGCTCTCTAGACCTCCTATGATGAATGCTTTGATAATCCTTCAGAATAGTTCTATGGTTCATGAAAGTTTTCAGGAACAATATGATAATGATGAGAACTTTAAGGATATCTATGCTGCTTTAATGAATGGTAAACATGTAGAAGAGAAAGATTATTATGTGCAAGATAAACTGTTATATCACTTGGGTAAATTATGTGTTCCAAAAGATGAACAAGCACAGGTGATTAGAGAAGCACATACCTCATTGATTGCAGGACACTCTGGGGTAAACAAAACATTGACTCAGCTGCAGAAATATTGTTATTGGCCTCGCATGCAAGAAACTATAACCAAGTATATTAGAGGTTGTGTTATGTGTGCAACTAGTAAGCCTAGTAATAGGAAGTTGGGTTTGTACACACCTCTACCTGTACCTTCCCGTCCATGGGAAAGTGTGTCAATGGACTTTGTTGGGGGGTTACCTATGTCTAGGAAGGGACATGATTATTTGTATGTAGTAGTTGATCGGTTCAGCAAAATGTGTATCTTAATGCCATGTAAAAAACAAGTCACTGCTGAACTGACAGCTCATATGTACTTTCAATTTGTATGGGTTCATTTTGGGTTACCTACTTCTATTGTATCGGATCGAGATTCTCGATTCTTGGGGGAATTTTGGTCAGCTTTGTGGGGACTCATGGACACCAGACTGAAGAAGAGTACAGCCTTCCATCCGCAGACCGACGGGACAAACAGAGGTTGTAAACAGGACAGTTGTGCATTTACTCAGAGGGTATTGTAGCAAGCATCCTAAGTTGTGGGATGAGAGTCTCCATTATGTGCAGCATGCCTACAACCATGCATCACACTCTTCTACTAAGAGGTCTCCTTTTGAGACATGCTTTGGTTATGTGCCCAAGACACCGATGGATTTTGCTTTTGGGAAAGATGATGTTGAAGATGGACGCCATGATGCAGAGAAGGCTTTGAAGTTCATCTAGAAAGTCCAAGCAATTCATCAGGCAGTGGAAGCACAGTTGGAACAGAGCCAAGCAAAATATAAGGTTCGCCATGACAAGCATCGCACTGATCATCATTTTCAGGTTGGAGACAGAGTTTGGTTACATATCAGTAAGGAAAGGATGCAAGGTGAAGGTAAAAAGCTTAAGCCAATTAGGTATGGTCCTTTTGAGATCCTTGAGAAGATTGGTACTAATGCCTTCCGCCTCAATCTTCCTCCATACATGCATATTTACTCGGTTGTTAATGTTGAGAATTTGAAACTGTACGAGCCTCCAATGATTCTAGATGAAGTCACAGACATTCAAGTTCCAACAGTTGATGACCTTTCACCAGAGTACATGTCAGAATTGCTAGAAGATGTTATTCTCGACAGGAATGTCAGAACTTCACGAAGAGGAGATGTTGAGTACCTCAGAGTGGGCCTGAAGGGGATGCATCCAAGCAAAGCAAGATGGATGGAGATTGGTAAAGTGAGGGAACTTTACCCTCACTTACTTTCCAAGTAATCAAGCTTTCGGAGGTCCAAAAGCTCTCCAGTGGGGAGGCCTGATCCGAGGGACATTTTTCAGTGAAAATTGAAGTGTTCCCAATGCTCCAGATTTCAACACCATCAGAAAGAGAACGACGTCTTGATTCCAATGCAACTTGAACGGGGCGAAAAGGACTCCGTTTGTGCAAGTTACGGCCGGTCAAACTTTCAGTCAAACTGGCTTCAGGGGCGTCCAGAGGGTGAAAAAAATAACCATCTCAGAAATTGACAGAACTAGTGTCATCACGAAGAGCTCATCGAGATGATTCTGACTACGTTCGTTTCATCGAAATCCGACATCATATGCTCGAGTTAGAAGCAGTCAAACTTCAGTCAACTTGAGGCTACAGATGATGATGTCATCATGCTGACGTGTCAGTCCGTACTGTACGGAATCCACATGGTCCAACTGGTGCAAGACACGTGGCAGGTGACTCAACTGTACGGACCAATCAGTAACTGACATGTGTCCTCCGTACCGATGACGTGGCTCTCCGTACCCGACATGGCATCAGACGTGGCATACAACTTAGCAACAGTCAGCAGACACCGTTGCAGATTCTGGCGAATGGTGTTTTGACACGTGGCATTGTGCAGTTGTGCCGCTTTGACCGGCGAATAAGTTTTTTTTAACAAAAAGTGCAACGGGTTTGAACCCGTGATCTTCGGCCACCGAACGAAGCGCTTAACCGTTGTGCCCGCAACAACTATCAATAGTAGTGTGGGGTGGTTTTTATTTTATTGTTTATATTTGTTGGATATGGGTGGTAAAACGTGGCCGGCGGGATTGGAACCGCCGACCACCCTTCTAACAAAATCTGTTATCACTGGTAGGCCGCGTGATAAGTTTTAACCATATACCGGCCATGCTTTATTTGGTGTATAACTGTTGGCCGAGCCTTTAACAAAAAGGCAGATTAAGCCAAAACAAACAAGATTCGCTCTAACCAGTTCAACCAAAAGATTTCAGAGGATAAATAAGTCAGGATACGAGTTGTTAGAGGGAGTTATGTCATTAATTTGATGGTTAGGCCTAATTAGGCAAATTTTATGTATAAAAAAAGGGGTGTAGGCCTTGTTTTGCTAAGTCCAGGTGGTGAGAATGAGAGAATGCTCATGAGATTTTGCAGACATTTCCGCACATCAGAGGAATGTTATGCTGCTGTGCTTGAAGGAGATAGTCATTGAAGCAATTGTAACTGATTTTGGAGTATAATCGGATCGGTCACTCCGTTGGAGAGGGACCCGGAGACGTAGTCCTTAGGGACGAACTCCGTTATCAATTGCGTTTGTTCTCCTCTTTATCTTCTCTCTTTCTTTTCAGTTCATTATCTTGGCAATTATATTATGTTCATTTATTCATTTGAGCATTGTATTAAGTGATCTTTTACGTTAAGCACTCTATAAGCAATTGTCCTAGATCCTAAATAGATCAACACTAGTTAGGAGGTCATGAAGAACTTGGAGGTCTTCTTC
Source organism: Sequoiadendron giganteum (assembly GCA_007115665.2). Lineage (NCBI taxonomy): Eukaryota > Viridiplantae > Streptophyta > Pinopsida > Cupressales > Cupressaceae > Sequoiadendron > Sequoiadendron giganteum. Next base: position 665,058,820 of record CM021104.1, read on the forward strand.
ACGGTTGTAAACTGTTCATGGAAGCGATCACTGATTATCTCCCCCCAGTAGAAGGCCATGCCATCACCACAGAGAATCTGCTCCACAAAGTAGAACATCCATTCCTGGAAGAAGGTTGTAGTAGGAAGGCCCATTACTCGGCTCAGCAAGGTCATGAGGTCATGGTAATCCTCAAAGAAATCACTGCGGAAGAGCTCCTGAGGGAGCTTTCCAGCACTACCCCGCTTGTCCTTCAACCAATATTGATTGATTAACTTCTTACACCTTAGCAGATCCTATTCCCATAATTCTTTGCATTCCTCCATGCTAGGGGTCTCCATGCTCTTAAAGGCAGGGATGTGGAAAGTTGTTGTTATACCTGATGGGGACATGTCTGCAATGATATTCCCATCATGGTCCTCTATTGTTCAGGTCTCAGGTTAGTATGCCTCGACGCATGCCATTACCAGCTTTGGGGCCACCAAGGCCGGTGGGAAGCCTGCAGCCTTGGCAATTCCACTACTCCTTATCAATCTTGTGTTCTCTATCTTGGGATTCACCCTGACCCTCTGTATAAATTCATCCATATCGACCTAGCCGATGTTCGTATCCATGACATCTCTCTAGAGAGTGGTGACTCTGGATTGTAAGGGTACCCCTTGGAAATTGTACTTCATTAGGTCTTTATCTTTCTTACCTCAAGGTGTCTTGGCTATTCCCTTCCCCTTCTCCTTGGAAGCACAAAAAGCTTTTGCGTTAGATTCCATAAATCCTACACAAAAGACGTGAATTAGTAACATTCAAACATGAGAAACAACTCCGGATAGGTACCTACACATCAAAGTTAGTCTTGCAATTATTATTCATATTCAATAGATGCATAACATTTGATAAAACATTTCTTAGAAAGCAAAGCAGGCAATTCAGGTTCCCAGAGTCGGAGTTCCCTTGGCAGAATGTCGTTTGGGAGGGAAAATTAGGCATGGAACTCCCAAAGGTGTTTCCTGGTGTTGGATTTGGTCAATTGAAGGTTGTCATGAAAGAAGACCTAATTTTAGCAAGTGGGTCGAAATCCATTTTGGATTTGGAGGTCATTTGATCCTTCATTTGGGAGTTCGCGCTTCAGCTGCAGGACAGTCCTTAGAAGCGGCGCAGAGGACACGGAATTTCGGGCACCGAAATCCTGAGCTTAGACCACCGTCACAAGGAAGCAGTTGCGGTTTAGCTATTCACAATGGCGAAATGGAGGTGGAAATCTGGGTGTGGAATTCCGAAGGGCAATATTCGGAGACGGTTTGAGGATTTGGGAAAGCCAAGCGGTGAACATCAGGACGAGACCCAGAGGTCGGAGAGTCGTATTTAATTTGTCATTTAAAATGGTGATAGTGGAACGGAATTTCGAAAGCAGAATTTTGGGGGTCGGGACCCGAGAGAGGCTTGGGCTTCAAACGTTTACTTAGATTTTATTTTTGGTGAGAAGCGGACCGGGGTCTGGGAGTCGGGAAGTCATCTAGCCATTGTCGTTTAGAGTGGCGAAGTCCAAATAGAATCCCGAGGATGGATTTTTGGATAGCGAAGTCCAGATCGATTTTAGACGTTGGTTTCTCTTTTATCGATTTTTGACTTTCTGCAAGTTCAGACATGAAATTCATGCGGTCCGGGCCCGAAGGTTGGAAAGACAGTCAAGGAAGGTCATTTAGAATGGCGAGGACACAACGTGGACATGCGAGGGGAAATCCGGATCCCGGGGTCTAAGACAAATTTGGCTGCATGAAATTTTGAAGTTCAATTTGAAGTTTTGCGGGCGGCCGCAGGAAAGTCCGGGCTCGGGAGATGCCAACGATCATTCCGAAGAGTAGTCGCGGAAAGGCTAAACTCTAGTTTGAATTTTGAGGCCTCCAACAATTGATTTTTCATATTTTAACTTATGGGTTTCTAGGGGAGGGTACCGATTTACCAATTTTAAACCCAACTTTACATTTTACATTGCTTTAACACTTGGAATTTTGCAAAATAAAGGACAAGGCGCGTAGATGGAGCGCATACCTCAAGATCCTGAAGAAGTAAGTTGTTGGCTGCGCGGAGGACATCAGAAAAAGAGCTTTGGATTTAGGGGTCGGAAATGCCAGATGCTTCGAAGCTCTCCAAATTCCTCTATCACTCGATCAGGTGAAAATGATAGCTAGAAAATCCGTTTAAATAGCCAAAATAGCCATTAATGCAGTAATTAATTCCTTCATACGATGGCCAAAAAGATGGTGAGTTTAAATCTCATAGGCAGTGGAAGGCGACCTGCAGTCCAGCGGCCGAAAAAGACGTCTAGCGACGGCCATGAGAAATGGAAAGGCGTAACCAGAATTCCGGAAGGGGAAATCCAGGGTCCGGGGTCCGAAAGGATGCCAGCAACAGCAAACCCACAACGGAAATCCGGAGAAGGAAACCCAGGGGTCTGGGGTCCGAGAGGGGTCGCAAATGTCAAAAAGGGCATTCTAACAAGGGAAACCCTAACTGACTTTAGGCTTAGCATTTTTCAAAGGGGGTCAAGTTCGATCAAAGCTAGTATGTGACTTTGAAGGGTGAGCTGACCCATTAGGGCACAAAAATGGATACGCAAAATGAGGCAACCCAGAAAGGGGGCCGACAATTCAAAAAAAGAGGGAAGAGAGGGTCCACATTCCAAATAAGGCATGTGTGCATCAAGCACGACAAATGGCGACTCCGCAAGGAGAATGCTCCTAGCGTTCTAGAGATAATAATTCATTCTTAACCCATGATCTCTTGTTTCGCAAACCAAAGCTAACTTTCAAAGCTGAACTAAGAATAGTTTGAGGAAGGCGGGATTGAATCAAACTACAACATCATCATGGAGGTGTGTGCATGGTGAGTTCATTTCCTTTCCTCAGAGAGAGCACGGGAAACTACCGGTTGGGGGGGATAAGCTACATAGTTTGCCTAACCCCAAAAGTAACCTGGACATTGCTTCGCTACCGGTCAGGCATCCATAGCCCCGACGGAGTTTTCATCGTGACCCCATGAACATAGCTCTACTACCAGCCAGGCGTCCATAGCCCCGATACAGATATTCGCACACCCATACGGTTGTTATTTTCACTTTATTTGTTTCTTTTGTTTGATATTTCTTTTTAGCACTTTCTCTTTTCTTTCCATTCAATTGCGTAAGCAATGAAGCTCACAATGGGTTTGGGAATCGCAGTGGTCACTTCAGCAGACTTTAGATTTTTCACTCATCCCCTCTTCCCAGTAGTCACCATACCATCCTTTGGATATATTAGAATGTGTTTTTGTGTGTTCCATGATAAATGCAGAGGATTCAAGCGGACAGCCATCTTGGGTTAATTTAGAGTTCGAAAGTTGAAAACCAATGCTTAGGGCTTTTAGAGGTTAGCAATAGGGAATGAAGCCTTATCTAAAGAAGAGCACAAGAGCGGGAAGCAGGGCCAACCACTTATTGGGCCAAGCGTGGCCACCATAGCAGAACAGGGAGACTCTTCCAATATCAAGACAAAATAGTCGGGACAGCAAGCAAAATCGAAGGGCAAAGCGAAAAACCTATTCTAACCTATGTACAGGTATTTAAATAGATAGCTCCAAAAGAGTTCAGGCCTGAAAGTAATGCTCAAGGTGCTGCCCATTGACAGACAATGGGACGTCTTCACCAGTGAGAGTCTTTAGGCGGAAGGCATTATCTCCAAGGATTTCAGCAATTTGAAAGGGGCCAAGCCAAAGCTTGTCGAATTTGTTGTGTCCCCCTTTCTTTTCATGGGCCTTGTCCCAGTAAAGTACTAGATCAAAAATGCGAAAGGCCCTAACTTTGGCTTGGTGGTCAAACCATCTTTTGACTACGCCTTGATGTTTGGCAAAATTTTCTATTGCATGGTCTCGTATTTCTTCAAGGTTTAGCAGCTCGGCGAGGCGAGCTTCTCTGCGGTCTCCTCCTTCATAAAAATTATTGACAAATTGGGGGCTAGGGATTTTCAAATGTATGGGAAAGATAGGCTCTAAGCCATAGACTAGATGGTATGGGGAAGCCTTGTAATGGGTGCGATCCACCCATAGGGAAAAACGAAGTTGGGTATGCCAATCCTTGGGATTCCTATCTAGCAGCTTCTTGATCACCGTGATCAAGTTCTTGTTGGTGGACTAAGTAAGGCCATTGCCTTGAGGGTAATAATTGGATGAGAATTTGAGAGCGATGCCATAGTCAAAGTCCCAACTTGTGAATTTTAGTGAAGCAAATGCAAGGCCGTTATCTCATACTAGAGCACATGGGCAACCAAAACAATTTAAAATGAAACTTTTTAAGAAATTGGTTATGACTTCAGTTGTACATTGCCTACAAGTTATTGCTTTTGTCCATCTAGTGCAGTAATCAGAAGTGGTTAGAATGTACCTGTGTCCCATAGATGATGGAGGGCTTATCGGGCCGATGAAGTCGAGACCCCATTGCGCGAAAGGTCTTACCTCCAGAATAGGTTGCAATGGGACAACAACATTCCTTTCTCTGGGGGCAGTAGTCTAGCATACGTGATAGGTACAAATGTGACCATGGGAATCCTTGAAAATGGTGGGCCAATAATATCCAACCCTCAATATTTGGTGTGCAGTTGATTGACCTGAACCATGGCCAATCCCGAACTTGTCATGGAATTCCTTAAGAATGCGATCAACTTCCTCCTTACCCAGGCATCTCAAATAGATACCTTCATGACTCTTTTTGTATAATATGGAGCCTTGTAACATATAGCTACTACTCTTCAGCCTGAGGGCTCACCTTTGGACTCCTTGCAGATAAGGTGGATATTTATGATTCAGCAGGTAGTACACTAGGTCGTTGTACCACTCCCTTGGGGAGACATCCTCCAACTGATACTGTTGTACCATGAGTTTCGGTCTAGCATCAATAACTACCTTTGCCATTGTTTTGGCAAGTTCCTATCCTCTTACCAGCTTCATCAGCTAGATTTCCATGTCATACTCCTATAGCAATGCAATCCATTTTTCCCTTCATTCCCCTAACTTGTTCTGCATAAGTAATGTTTTCACTGCGGGGTCGAGAACTATGGCAAACACCTTGTTGCGTAAGATATAATGCCAAAACTTCTTGACTCCCTTAATAAGGGCATAAGCCTGTTTCTCAATGTTATGATAGGGTAATTTGGCATCCTTCAAAGGGGCGCTCATAAAGGCGATTGGATGTTCACTCCCCTCATCATCCTTTTGTGTCAAGATGCTAGCACAAGAATGATCTGAAGCAAAGGAGTATATGTAGAAGGGTTTCAGATAATTGGGGCTGACCAACATGGGGGTGTCAACAATTTCCTTCTTTATTTCCCCAAAAGCTTGCTTTGCTTCTAGGGTCCATTTGACCTTAGTGTCTTGTTTTAGCATGGCATTGAGTGGCTTGACTATTTCCGCGAAGCCAGTGATGAATTTGTGGACAAAGTTAATCTTCCCAAAAAAACATTTTAATTCCTTCTTGCTGCCTGGAAGCTGGATTTTCATGATGGATTGGATATATTTGGGGTCAATAGAGATTCCTCATTCTGAAAAGACATGCCCAAGGAGCTTCCCCTCAGTGACCCCAAAGATGCACTTCTTCGAGTTAAGGGAAACCGTGAATGCGTAGCACCTTTCAAAGACCTTGCATAAGTCAGTGACGTGATTACCCCGCTGTTTAGAAAATACTGTTAAATCATCCATGTAGATGATTATGCATTTTCCTATTAGGTCCTTGAATGCAATATCCATGGTGTGCTGGAAAGTGGCGTCAACGTTGATTAGCCCAAATGACATTCTCCTATACGCAAAGGTTACCCACTTGGTGGTGAATGTTATCTTGTGTCGATCTTCGTACTGCACCATGACCTGATTATATCTCGAATATCCATCCAAGAAGGACATCATCTGGGAGTTGTTTACTACTTGTAACACCTCATCCAATGAGGGTACAGAATAGTTGTCCTTCTCAAAGGCCCGGTTCAGATTATGGAAGTCCATGCACAATCTGATTTCTCCATTTTTCTTTTTGACAGGAACCAAATTTGCTACCCATGTGGAGTGTCTAACCAGGAAGATGATCTTGGCTGATAGCAACTTTTGTACTTCCTTATATATTATTGGCTCCAATAGAGTTTTGACAGGACGTTGCCACTGCCAGAACGACTTTGCATCTAGTCTAAGAGGGATAGTGTGCATGATGATTGACGTATCATATGTCTTGAGATCGTCATAGCTCTAGGTGATGATGTCATGATACTTCCATAGAGCTTCAATAATCCCCTTTCCTTCTTCATGGGTGTATACTCTACCTATGAACGCATTCTTAGTATTTCTAGTCATCCCTAGATTATAAGTGTCACATTGGCCACTGATGGTATCCCATTTAGCTTGTTGATCTTGGTCTCTGATCTGATCGAGGTCAAAGATTCACTCCAATTGAACCATTCCCCTGGGGATGGTGTTGGTCTTTAGGTTGATAATCCCTTCTATATCTAGGTTCGCCTCTTGGGGTTCAACCTCATCGATTATCTGCATAGAAAACATATCCGAACTGGTGATGAAATTCAGAATATGCTTGTCGTCATTGAATACCTGGAAATTAGATACATTATCTGAAACTGACAGGACAGAGGTGAGTTCCACCGTGAATCTTCTGAGGCCTGATAGGGACAATGGCTGTAATGTGCTTGCTTCCTATGCTAAGGCATCGGCTATATGATTCCGAGCATGCGGAATCAATTGAATGTTGAACGTGTCTAGCCCTTCCAAAGATCCCATACGCAGTGCCGGTAGTTAGTGAGTCTTCGATCATAGCAGGAATACAACTTCCTGACCTATTTTACAACTAACTCTGAATCTCCATACACTTGGAGCATTTTGACACCCTTCCTTAATGCCATTAAGAGGCCCAAGACCAAAGCTTTGTACTCTGCTACGTTATTGGTACAATAAAACTATAGTCTATGAGTAGCAAAGTATGACTTACCTTTGGGACTAATCAATTCAAAACCCGACCCAGCTCCGTGCTTGGATTTAGATCCATCAAAACGCAATGTCCAGAAGCCAAGAGAATCCTTGGACGTAGCACTAGCAGCTTTGACTCCCGCCTTCGATGGAGCCCTCATTTCAGTGACTGATCTAGGAGTTACAGGGATGGAATGTGTTTGTTCAAGTGGTGCAGATCTTGTTTTCTCCATTGGAGCAACCTATTTTCTGACATGTTCGATCGTTCCTTGACATAGGCAATAGTCAAATTCTAAGTGAGCAGCATTGTGTACCCTACACCACTTAGGGATCAAGAGCTCCCGGAAATTCATTCAAGTTCCCAGGCTAAGTTGGTCTTGAACACATTTTTCCATGAAGTCCTAGAAACCATCAAGCAGTCCTCGAGTGTCATTCTCTCCTAGTTCTTCATCATCAAACTTGATGAGCACTTCAGTGCTCTGAGAAACATTGGTCAAATTAGCAAGCAAGCTGCATAGTATGAGGAAGACCTCACTCGTTCCTTCATCTTAAGGGTATTTCTATTCATTTTGATATGACACTGGGGAATAAATCCCCAAACCTGTTTCAGCATACAACACCTCATTTGTTTTGTTGTACTCAGTGATCATGAATCTCATTTGCGGCTCCCAATCGATCTTGATCTAATTCGGCATTCCTTTCCATGGTAGCCACATATGCGAGTAATCTGTCGCAGCGTATCCGTTCAATGCCCGCATGAAATCCTTTCTTAGAATTATACCATATGTATTTGGGATATCGGCCACATGTATGTCAATAGTTTGTTGGATTCGGGGATCAGCAGCAACTTGCATAGGTATTCTGTTAATTTCCTCCATTATGCTGATTTCGGTATTGTCAAATTGTGTTACTTTTTGCAGGGAGGGAGTTGGAATTATTTCGAGTGCTTTGTATATGCTCAGGGGCATAACATAGGTCGAGGCTCCTGAATCAAGCAAGCAATTGTGGAGCTTCTTCCCGAACACGCGGATGGTGGTTAGAAAGGGACGAGTTGCAAATTTCCCCTGAAATAATCATCCGGAAACGTCCACTTGAGCGACTTGGCCCTTATCTTTCTCGTTGCCCTTGCTTTGATTTTGTGGCTGATTGGCCACCCTATCGGGCTGCTTGTTTGGTTGCTGAACCACTGGCAGGTCGGCCTTGTCATTTAAAATCTACCTAACGACCGGCTCATTTGGCTGATCAACAAAAGAAACCTTCTTTACTAGAGCTTCCTGAGTTGACCCCTGTGGTGGAGTCTCATTTATCATTCTAAAAAGGGCATTCCTGATAGCAAGCACCTTTAGAAGTTCAAATGCCGACATGCTCAGCTTTACCCTTTTAAACTCTTCGGAAATATACTCCCCTATCTGCTCAATTTCTTGATCACAGGACATATTTTGGGAAGAGGTGACAGCTTGGCTTTGGCCGTTGATTTGTTGTTTATTCCTGCTGAGGTACCGTGTGGGTGTATGGGGAAAACCTGGGTTATTATTTGCATTCGGATAAGGAGGGGTGTTGAAATTATTTGGCAAAGTGGAGGTCGTAAAAGGACCTCCATCATGAACACCAGCTTTGTCTATTTCTCAAGTTGTAAGGGGTGGTTCGTTGGTGAAACATTTGGACTTCATCCTCCCTAGGCTCTTCTTCATCATCTTTGGGACCATTATCTATTGATTCAAAAATCTGAGCTAAAGGGCTTTCGAAACTTACCTCTCTCACCACATTGTTCTTGTTTGAATCAGCATTCTCCAGTTTGGGTGTGTTGCATTTCGCCCTTGGGAAGGGAGCCTGGTTTAGCACCAACACCAAAGAATCATATGGATCAGACGAGACAATGTCCCTACATCCCGAATTGTCAACTGCATTCTAAACTTCCACTTGGAAAATCCTGACGGCAGTTTGGAATTCTGGACAATCTAGTTCGGAATGGCGGTTCATTTTGTGAATGTGACACCAACCAGATAATGCAGCCTCTTCCAAGTACACTCTGCTCGTGGGGTTTTCATTGTTGTTGATGTTGGACTGATTGAGAGGCATGGGAACACCACCATTGTTGGGGTGTGTATTCCACGTCTAGTTTTGCCTCTAGAAGGGCCTTCTATCGAAGTTCTGGCCTGAATTCTAATTTTTGACATAGTTATATCCTGAATTCTTATTTATGTCATAGTTGTGTCCTGATGACATGCTAGCATTGCGATTGTCCTGACTTTCACACTGATCTCGGTTTTCCCTATTAAGGTTGGCCTGGATGCTCTTTTGCGACATCTGTAGCTAGTTGTTCTGATTCCTTAGGTGTGTCATTTCAGTTGACATCTTCTTGATCATTTTTGTGAGCTCGTCAATTCTATCATTTTCAGCATTGTTCAGTTGTGGCACAACATTCTGAAGGAATACGAGTTGTGCCACCGATTGATTTTGATGAGCGGGTGGGAATTCCGCTACCTGAAGGTACAAAGGCACCTAGGATTGTTGAGGATGTGACTGTTGCTACTGGGGCAACAAGTAATGAGGTACTAGATATGCCTAGTTCATTAGCTGCCCAAGATGTGGAACCAGAGGTAACTGTGGCATTGGATTCAACAAGGGTGTATGATGTTGCAAGACTTGCGTGAGTCCCTGAATCTATGTCGAATGTGCAGTTTGCCCTTGAGAAGGCAGTGGACCAGATATGTTCTATCCCAAATCCATGCTGGCAATAATGGCTTCAGCGTATGCATCGACCAACCTAACTAGTGGTGGTCTCATTCTTTTTACCAGGGCAAAAGTGAGATTGTCCAAAGTTGCATAGTAAACGGGTAGGACAGCAGCATCATTGAAAATGTACGGGGCCTGCAGCCATGTGTACGCTTTGTGGAAGCGATCATTGAATGAACTGATTGGTTCATTGATTTCCCTTTGAACCGACATGAAGTGTCAATATGAATCTACGGGGCTGACCAGGGTCTTGAACTTCTACAGAAATGCATTCTTCAGAAGATCCCATGTGTTGATAATTCCAGCTAGCAAATTAACGTACTAGTAGAAGGCCTCCTCCCCTAGGGAGTAGGGAAAGAGCCTGCAAGCCACATTTTCATATATGATTTGCATAGTCTTTAGGGCAATTTTGAAAATCTTGACATACTCCTCGGTCATTCTCTGTGGATCTCGGGAGTTGAACTTCATGCAGAAATTCTCAAGATTCTTCGGCATATCATGGTAGAGATTAAAGGTGAGAGGATATGGGTTATTACCCATCCACACCATTGGGAAAGGTGGTGGAGGTGGCTATGCCAGATTGGCCTGTGACTGCGACGGGACGGCAGCAACTAACGGGGCAGCAACAAAGCCGGTGACTGTGTTTGGTTGAATAGCAGCATTCAGCCCAGATGGAGAGGTAACCTAGGATGTTGTATGGATTAGATGAGTGAAAGGTGTTGCTACTAGTGAAGATGAAGGAGAGGGAGGTGAAGGAGTAATGAGCTGCTCAGTGGAATTGATGATGGATGGTTCCCCTTGTTTAGCTCTCTTAACTCGAACAGGGGGCTGTAATTCCTGAAACTCTCCCTTGTTTGGTGTAGACCTCAAGACCCGGTGGAATATCTCAAGGGAGAATGACCCAATTTGATCCAGCTTTACCCTTTGGCCCTCCTTCTAGTGCCAGTTCTATTGATGGTGTTTTTATGCACTTCTCAACATAGGTAATGCATAGGTGCATCACCTCTCTTGAAAGACAATCTTCCACAATCAAATTACAGAACGTTATCCCAAGGTCTCTTGGATGTCAGGTCATGACGATGCTTGGAATATATCAGTTGTTTAATGTGATTTTTCTAGAATCACAATGTAGTCTTACATGGTTTAAAGTTGTGGGAGGATTGGGCCAATGAATGGATTTCTTCGAATATGAAATTACTGCACTTCGCTGTAGGCTCGGACATCAGTCTTGGACTCCATTGTTTCATTAGATTTGGCTTTACAATGTGCAATGAACCTTAACACAAATTATTTCTAAAAAAGGAAAAAAGGGTGAGGAAGAAGGATGGTTCCTGGACCTGCAACTATCGATGAATAGTGATCATGGAGGTTCCTATTATGGATAGTTTCCTTAAATAGAATTTCACTTAATCTGAATTCTCACAATGTCATGAAATATGTGCTATCTTCTAAGGACTCCAGATATTCATCATTCATTTGCCATGTAATGTCAACAAAAACAAAGTTTAATGAGCAGCTATGAAATTATGGTCCAGACTAACTTTACACAGTCATTTACCAATAGCAAGTGACCAAAAGTATGGACAAGGAAAGCATACACATAGCATGAATCTTCAAAACCAAAGACAACATACTAAAACCACTACAGCTAACTAAGGAAACTAGGATAGCAAAGTAACTTGAAGCAAAGTTTTAACTAAATGGAGAAGAATCATGAAACATGTGGAGAAACCCAGAAATACACTAGGAAATGACTATATTTTCTATTATAATTTATGCAACATGTCTTTACAACAACTCAACTCCCTCAAAATGAGAGGAGGAGAGCCCTATTTATAGTTTTCAAAAAGCAAAATGAGTGGCCAAAATTTGATTCTATTGTGTGGCCAAGATTCACTTTACACGAGGGTTTCACCTACCCTCAAATGTATTTCATTTATAAGATTTTTCTTGTCGTTTCCCTATTTTGTCATCTAGTGGTAGTAGTGTAGCAATTTCGTCCTGCAGCTGTTTGCCCTTTGCTATAGCTATTCTTTGAGGAATTCTTCATCAATGATGGGGTTCCTTTCGTGCTTCTTCAATGCTACATACTCCATGAAGCTCAAGATCAAAGGCTAGAACTTGTCCAACTCCATGATGTCGGACTACAAAATCTGATAGCTCCATTCTTGGGAGTTGTTGATGAGCTTCTTCTAGTCATCATCATACTTGGCAGCATTATCTCTGAAAAGTTCTGACTACGCGAAAGTTCGAGCAGCAAAACTCATGAAGTCTATGGTAACCTCAGCTGACATCCCATCCTCCATGTTCTTTTGGAAGTGGGCCTTTAAGCTTTTAGGATTGGCCTCGATATCGGGTAGCTCGTACCCCGTCATTAACTTAAGGTACCAAGCACACTCTTCTCTTGTCTCCTTGGCCCATTCGATATCCAAAACTACCCATTCCAAAATCTACTCTAGCTTACCTTTTCGATGGTCAAAGTCCCTCCTCCACACATCCACCAACCAGTGGTCATCATCCTTGAGGGCAAGGCCTTTCTCCCAAACCTCACTTGGCAATGCGAGTACGGCCTCAATTTTCAGGTAGGCTATTCTGTATTTTCTTGGGAACTCTTCGCAGACCTTCCTCGTACCCTCAAGGGTTCTTTGTACCTCCAAGAAGTTATTTTTTGTCCAGATAGCCAAGTTGATACCTGTGTTTCCCATGTCTAAAACCTATCGGAACCAGTTTTCCATAGTTTTATCCAAGTTCCTTCTCTTTTCCAATTTGTTGATCTGTTCCTAAGATAGCAATCGAGGCAAGGCGGATGACACCGTAGGCTGCTCATCTAGGGATGACCACTGCTAAATATAGGTCATTAGATCGGCCACTTGTGCCTTGAGTGCTTCTTTAGAAACCTTATCCTTTTGGATAAGGTGCACCACCATAGCGACTGATTCCTAGAGGTGATCAACCTTTTGCTCCCTTGTGGCCACTCCCAAGTCAATGGTGGAGATGTTATAAGTTATTCCTTGTTCTCCAACCATCGGTGTTGCTATTTTCACTTCCCTAGATCCTAAGGCATCCATAGTCATCTTTGACCTGATCTTCAGCTTCTTCTCTTTCCTGGTACTTATTTGTGATTTGGCCAGAATGGCCTCAAGCCTTGCCTTAGGATCTTTCAGGGTGGGAGCCTTTTGTTTTAATTATTTTTCTAGCCAATCGGTCATTCGAGGCTCTTCCCTGGGTGGTTCACTTTGATTCCTATTGTCCTCCCTCTCTAGTTCAGTGGCTCTGATAACAAGAGCCTTCTTCTCAGTTTCTATATCTCCCTTCTCCTCATCAGAGTCTTGTTCAAGTGTTACATACTTAGCGGGAGACTTGGCACACAACTGCTCATTGGAGAGATCCTTTGTTTCAACACCCTTTTCTTCTTCATCTTGGCCTTGTTCATGCTCCTTAGGCTTCCCCTCTTGCTCAACTCCATGGAGGGATGCTTCTTCATTGTGTTCCAAGATTTTTTGATGCCCTTCAGTCGAAGACCTACTGCCTTCAGTCTCTTGAGCAGCAATTTCTTCTTCTCATGCAAGCCGATCCTCGGCTTCCTTATCCTCGATCTCCTTGAGCTACTTGCTCCACTCTTCATTGAGTTCAGGATCATTTTTTTCTCTTATCAGTTCAGCATCCAGCTCCTCACTGCCCTCGCCAGAGGACTCATAAGCCACTTCATACATCTCCCAACATTCGAAGAGAAAGTGTTCGTGGTACTCAAATTCTTCGTCCTCTGGCCTCGTCGCAACCTCTAGCTGTCGTCGCTCAAGCTCATCAGATATTTGCATTGTCACCTCCATTCTTGGGGGTTCGAAAGGTGGAGGGAGAGTTGGAGTGTGGGCCATAGCCTGAGCTATTGCAGCTTGAACCACTAGATTGGTAAGCATCCCCGAAAGCTCAGATGGCACATTCTACATGTATTTCACTATCCATCTTTGCTTGTCTTTTTCTCTTCTTTCTCTCCTCCTCTACCTGCAAATTCCTTCTCAAGTTCTCCATCTTTTCTGGATGGTCTCAGCAAGTATCTCCTTGCTCACAACTCACTTTTCTCTCTGCCTTCTCAATGGCAGCAATCAGGTTCTCACATAACTTGCAACCAACCAAAACACAGGTGCAAAACCACAATACCAAAACCAATTTCTTTCTCAGCCCAGACCTTTTGCTGAGCTCTGTACCAATCTGATGTAGAGTTAGGAGGATTCAACAACATATCTCACAATCCTTCAAAATTAATCCAAATCAATCTTGGTATAACACATTCTATTATTCATTCTATGTCACATTGGAAACATAACCATGGTAGCCCAAAAGAAAACTATTTCATTTTTCCCAAAACTACAAACCCTAGACAGGGTTCAAGCCTGCCCTCACTAAAATGATCATAACTTATTCAAATCTTAATAAAATTTAATTAGACAAAAGGAATTGGAAACTAGAAATAGAGATTTTTCCATCCATATATGATACTCCATTATTTGAGTGCATACCAGGCCATAAAAATCACACCTTCAACCTGGAAACAATGTAGAAATCATAAAATACACACCAAACTTGAGGTTGCCATTCATCAAACTTCACAAATAATGTCTCCAACCTCCCAAATAGAGTTTTGGAGGGTGTACTTATACATGTACAACCCAAACCAACTATTTTCAACCACCTTTTAGTTATTTTGTTTACAAAACACCTTAATGACACTTTTGACAAGTTGCTTGACAACTTTCTTGAGCAACTTTTACAAGTTTTACAATATGTAACAACTTTAAAAATTATTTGACAAATGACTTCAAATATTACTTCCTAAGATTCAAAAACCTATAAAATGGCTTTATAAACCTTATTATAAGACCCAATACACAAAATAGAGCAACTATTTACAAATGCCCTCATGGAGGCAAGAAATCAAATAAGTGATCCTGCACCAAACTCCCGAGGGCAAAAGAATTCAAGCCCCTTTGAATTGCATTCTTCTTGATCTTCCAATTCCTTTGCACTTTTTCCTTTATCTTTTCAACTTGAAAATTATTCTTTTTCCAAAGCATTAGTAACATAATGAAATGAAACAAAATTTCTACCATAATACCTCCATCATTCATCAATCCTTTGCAAACCTCTATGACCAATTCATCCATGATCATTCCCTTAATCAACTCAATGTCTTCAAGTCCTGAAATCAGGTTTCTTATCTCAATGATACATTCACCTTCTTTCCTTGTAGTTTCTACAACAACTTTAAATTCTTCATCTTCCTGCTTAGGAACATCTTTGTCTTCATCTAGGAATTCTTCATGTGCATCTTCATATGCTTCTTCTTCCTCTTTCATCTTCTCATTTCTTCTTCTTTTCACAATCTTCTTTATAGGCCAAACCATCTTCCTTTTCAATTTCAAATTCCAACTTGTCTCTTGTTTCATCATTTGTTCTATCCTCTTCATAGATTCTTGGAACCCTTTATCCAACCTCTTCATTTCTTGCTTCAACTCAGCAATTTCCCTATCCATCTTTGCTTGTCTTTTTCTCTTCTTTCTCTCCTCCTCTGCCTGCAAATGCCTTCTCAAGTTCTCCATCTTTTCTAGATGGTCTCAGCAAGTATCTCCTTGCTCACAACTCACTTTTCTCTCTGTCTTCTCAATGCCAGCAATCAGGTTCTCACATAACCTGCAACCAACCAAAACACAACTACAAAACCACAATACCAAAACCAATTTCTTTCTCAGCCCAGATCTTTTGCTGAGCTCTGATACCAATCTAATGCAGAGTTAGGAGGATTTAACAACATATCTCACAATACTTCAAAATCAATCCAAATCAATCTTGGTATAACACATTCTATTATTCATTCTATGTCACATTGGAAACATAACCATGGTAGCCCAAAAGAAAACCATTTCATTTTTCCCAAAATTGCAAACCCTACACAGGGTCCAGGCCTGCCCTCACTAAAATGATCATAACTTATTCAAATCTTAATAAAATTTAATGGGACAAAAAGAATTGGAAACTAGAAATAGAGATCTTTCCATCCATATATGATACTCCATTATTTGAGTGCATACCAGGCTGTACAAATCACAACTTCAACTTGGAAACAATGTAGAAATCATAAAATGCACACCAAACTTGAGGTTGCCATTCATCAAACTTCACAAATAATGTCTCCAACCTCCCAATTCGAGTTTTGGAGGGTGTACTTATACATGTACAACCCAAACCAACTATTTTCAACCACCTTTTAATTAGTTTGTTTACAAAACACCTTAATGACACTTTTGACAAGTTGCTTGACAACTTTCTTGAGCAACGTTTACAAGTTTTACAATATGTAACAACTTTAAAAATTATTTGACAAATGACTTCAAATATTACTTCCTAAGATTTAAAAACCTATAAAATGGCTTTATAAACCTTATTATGAGACCCAATACACAAAATAGAGAAACTATTTACAAATGGCCTCATGGAGGCAAGAAATCAAATAAGTGCTCCTACACCAAGCCTTGCCTTAGGATCTTTCAGGGTGGGAGCCTTTTGTTTCAAATTCTTTTCTAGCCAATCGGGCATTTGAGGCTCTTCCCTTGGTGGTTCACTTTGATTCCTATTGTCCTCCCTCTCTAGTTCAGTGGCTCTGACAACAAGAGCCTTCTTCTAAGTTTCTATATCTCCCTTCTCCTCATCAGAGTCTTGTTCAAGTGTTACATACTTAGCGGGAGACTTGGCATGCAACTGCTCATTGGAGAGATCCTTTGTTTCAGCACCCTTTTCTTCTTTGTCTTGGCCTTGTTCATGCTCCTTGGGCTTCCCCTCTTGCTTAGCTTCATGGAGGGATGCTTCTTCATCATGTTCCAAGGTTTTTTGATGCCCTTCAATCGAAGACCTATTGCCTTCAGTCTCTTGAGCAACAATCTCTTCTTCTCGTGCAAGCTGATCCTCGGCTTCCTTATCCTTGATCTCCTTGAGCTGCTTGCTCCACTCTTCATTGAGTTTAGGGTCATTTTTTTCTCTTATCAGTTCAGTGTCCAGCTCCTCGCTGCCCTCACCGGAGGACTCATAAGCCACTTCATACATCTCTCAGCATTCGAAGTCAAAGTGTTTGTGGTACTCAAATTCTTTGTCCTCTGGCCTCGTCGCAACCTCTAGCTGTCGTCGCTCAAGCTCATCAGATATTTTCATTGTCACCTCCATTCTTGGGGGTTCGAAAGGTGGAGGGAGAGTTGGAGTGTGGGCCATAGCCTGAGCTATTGCAGCTTGAACCGTCGGATTGGTAAGCATCCCCGAAAGCTTAGACGACACATTCTGCATGTATTTCACAAAAGATTTTGGGAGGCTGAGGATAGGCATTGTAGTAGTAGAAACAGAGGGAATGAAAGGGGATATAGAGAAAGAGGAGATCGGCAAGGTCATGGTAGAGGAAGAATCTAGGGGGATAATCTAAATGATTGGAGAGGTAAAAGCAAGGTGAACAAAGATGTCCACTGCATGTGGGGAAGAAGTGGAAACTACAAGTGAAGCATGTGGGACAGTGGTAGTGGTAGTAGTGGTAGTAATTGTAGTAGATGGAGACCTTGGTGAGTCTAATCCCTCTCCCTTGGTCCCACGAGGTAGACCCTTGGGTGTCACAGACATCTCTGTGCCTTCGGTCATTTTCCTTTTCTTCTGGGAAGGTTTGCCCTCTGAGGCCTTATGGGAATAAACCTTTGGTTTGGGCAGCTACTCGCTGGCCTCTTTTCTCTTCTTGGTTTTGGTTGATGGTGGGGTTTTGGATGCTTCCCCAGTTGTAGCATTAGCTACCCCTCTGTCAGAGCCACTTGGTTCACTTTCTAGTCCCTTAAATGTTAAGGTGACTCCTTGCTTCTTCAATCAGGCTACCTGTTGGTCGATCTATGCCCTTGTTCAAATCTCGACAGGTTCGGTGAGCATGTCGATGTCATCACATTCTCATTAATCCCAGTTAATTGCAGGCAGCGGTAGATTGGCGATGGCACCATATCCCGGATCTATCACCGTGTCCTCATCCTCTTCAAACTGGTCAGGAACCGAGCATAGATTTATCCTTCACACGTAAATGGTAGTCATGCCCATGTAGTGCCACAACCGCACCTCAAGATCATCTTTGCAATTGGCCCAGAATTCCTAGACGTTGTGGAGGTGGGCATACTCCCATCCCAATGCCTTTCTGATATGTCTCTACGGGTCCATTTGAGGCCAAGCTGTGTATTGATGGAAGTGGTATTCGGCCAACTCACTTTCTGAGTACCCCACACACTAGGAAGTATGAATCTTGTACATCCCTTGGTTGAGCCCAATGGGGTAAGGTGTACCTGCTAGATGCTTGCTGCTCAAGACATTATGGATGTGTTGTAGCTGCCAAGTCAATTGTAATAGTATGATTCGGTCGTTGGGGTACCGGGGTAGCTTGTTTGATCTTTCTATGAATCCCTAGGCACGGATTTATGTGAACTTTGGAAATTGAATGTACAAGAAGGCATATTGCCTGAGGAGGGCTCTGGCACTATGTGAAACTCTTCTCTGAAAGTTGCCTCCTAGGGATCAAATGATGTGGGCTATGAACGCATCATTTACCCTGGAATAATCTTTCTTGAAATTTTGGAACTGTAGCTGAGGGTACTTATCATAGGGCTTGAGCTCTACCCCTGATGCCTCACTAGGTATCACAGTTAATCCCTGATAGTGTCGTCAGTCCATGAGGGAGTACACCTGGTAGGAGGTTGTGAAGAACTTGGAGGTCTTCTTCACGGTTGTAAACTATTCATGGAAGTGGTCACTGATTATCTCCCCCAAGTAGAAGGCGACGTCGTCACCATGGAGAATCTGCTCCACAAAGTAGAACATCCATTCCTAGAAGAAGGTCACAGCAGGAAGAACCATTACTCAGCTCAAGAAGGTCATGAGTTCATGGTAATCCTCGAAGAAATCACTATGGAAGAGCTCCTGAGGGAGCTTGCTAGCACTACCCCGCTTGTCCTTCAACCAATATTGATTGATTAACTTCTTACACCTTAGCGGATCCTATTCCCATAATTCTTTGCATTCCTCCATGGTGGGGGTCTCCATGCTCTTAAAGGCAGGGATGTGGAAAGTTGTTGTTATACCTGATGGGGACATGTCTACAATGATATTCCCATCACGGTCCTCTATTGGTCGGGTCTTAGGTTTTTATGCCTTGACACATGCCATTACCAGCTCTGGGGTAACCAAGGCCAGCAGGAAGCCTGCAGCCTAGGAAATTCCACTACTCCTTATCAATCTTGTGTTCTTTGTCTTGCGATTCTTCCTGACCCTCTCTATAAATTCATCCATATTGACCTGGCCGATGTTCATATCCGTGACATCTCTCCAGAGAGTGGTGACTCTGGATTGTAAGGGAACCCCTTGGAACTTGTACTTCATTAGGTCTTTATCCTCTTTGCCTCAAGGTGTCTTGGCTATTCCCTTCCCCTTCTCCTTGGAAGCACCAGAAGCTTCTACATTGGATTCCATAGGTCCTGCACAAAAGATGTGAATTAGTAACATTTAAACATGAGAAACGGCTCTGAACAAGTCCCTACACATCAAAGTTAGCCCTACAATTATTATTCATTTTCAATAGTCGCATAACATTTGATAAAACATTTCTTAGAAAGCAAAGCAGGCAATTCAGGTTCCCACAGCCGGAGTTCCCTTGGCAGAATGTCATTTGGGAGGGAAAATTAGGCATGGAACTCCCAAAGGTCTTTCCCGATGTTGGATTTGGTCAATTGAAGGTTGTCATGAAGCAAGACCTAATTTTAGCAAGTGGGTGGAAATTCATTTTAGATTTGGACATCATTTGATCCTTCATTTGGGAGTTCAAGCTTCAGCTACAGGACAGTCGTTGGAAGTGGCGCAGAGGACACAGAATTTCGGGCGCTAGAATCCAGAGCTCAGACCGCCGTCACAAGGAAGTAGTTGCGGTTTAGCCGTTCACAATGGTGAAATGGAGGTGGCAATCTAGATGTGGAATTCTGGAGGGCAATCTTCAGAGACAGTTTGAGGATTCGGGAAAGCCAAGCGGCGAACAGCGGGTTGAGACCCGAAGGTCGGAAAGTCTTATTGAATTCGTCATTCAAAACAGCGACAGTGGAATGAAATTCCGAAAGCGGAATACTGGGGGTCGGGACCCGAGAGAGGCTTAGGCTTCAAACATTTTCTTAGATTTTGGTTTTGGTGAGAAGCGGACCAGGGTTCGAGAGTCGAGAAGTCATCTAGCCATTGTCATTTAGAGCGGCGAAGTCCAAATGGAATCCCGAGGATGGATTTTCGAATAGCGGAGTCCGGATCAATTTTAGACATTGGTTTCTCTTTTGTCGATTTTTGACTTTCTGAAAGTTCTGACATGGAGTTCATGCAGTCGGGGCCTGGAGGTCAGAAAGACGCTCGGGGAAGGCCATTTAGAATGGCGGGGACACAATGGAGACTAGCGAGGGGAAATCCGGATCCTGGTGTCCAAGACGAATTTGGCCGCATGAAATTTTGAAGTTCAGTTTGGAGTTTTGTGGATGGCCGCAGGAAGGTTCGAGCCTAGGAGACACCAGCAATCGTTCTAAAGAATAGTCACGGAAAGGTTAAGCTCCAATTTGAATTTCGAGGCCTCCAACAATCGATTTTTCATATTTTAACTTATGGGTTTTTAGGGGAGGGTACCAATTTACCAATATTAAACCCAACTTTAAATTTTACATTGCTTTAACACTCAAAATTTCACAAAATAAAGGACAAGGCATGTAAACGGCACACGTACCTCAAGATCCCGAAGAAGTAAGTTGTTGGTTGTGTGGAGGACGTCGGAAAAAGAGCTTTGGATTCAAGGGCTAGAAATGTCGGATGCTTCGGAGCTCTACAAATTTCTCTATCACTCAGTCAGGTGAAAATGACAGTCAGAAAATCCGTTTAAATAGCCAAAATAGCCATTAATGCAAAAATTAATTCCTTCATATGGCGGCCGGAAAGTTGGTGAGTTTAAATCTCACAGGCGGCAGCGAGCAACCCGGATTCTGGCGGCCGAAAAGACATCCAGCCACGGCTGTGAGAAACAGCAAAGCGTAACCAAAATTTCAGAAGGGAAAATTTGGAGTCCAGGGTCCGAGGTCTAGAAGGACGTCAGGCACCAGACGTCGGCAATAGCAAACCCACAACGGAAATCCAGAGAAGGAAACTCGGGGGTCCAAGGTCCAGGAGGGGCCACGGACGTCAAAAAGGGCATTCTGACAAGGGAAACCCAAACTGACTTTAGGCTTAGCATTTTTCAAAGGGGGTCAAGTTCGGTCAAAGCTAGTATGTGACTTTGAAGGGTGAGCTGACCCATTAAGGCACAAAAATGGACACGCAAAATGAGGTGAACCAAAAAAGGGGTCCGGCAATCAAAAAAAAGAGGGAAGAGAGGGTCCCCATTCTGAACGGGGCGTGTGTGCATCAAGCACCACAAGGCATCTTTGTAACACCAAAAAAAAAATTAAGAAAATCAAAAAAAGTAAAGAGAAATAATCCATCCAATAGTGAAAACTGCTTCGATGGTGCTATGGATACGTACCATGGTGAAAACCTGGCAAACAGGTGCCATGTGTAGTCAAACTCACTCTTCTATCTACCATCATTCCAATCAGAATTTTTCACCATCACTCATAATAAATGGTTGTCCTATCCATTGCTTGGAATGATTGACATCAAAGTCCATTCCATCACATTCCCCACTCCATCTCACATGTCTTATTCCCAACTGGGGGAAAATCCAAAAAATAGTAGAAAACTTCAAAAACACAAAAAAATCAAAACATGTCATAAAACCCCAAAAACAGAGTCAGAGTCAATCAAGTAAATTCAATCATAGACATAGTTGAACTACGTTGCCTCTATGACTGGGACATAGGCAAGGCCATTAGTCGATGTGCCCCCGAGGCATTAGGTCTGTCTATCTAGGTTTTTCATGTATCACACACATTAAAATCATGACTCTTTGTACATTCAAAGTCATTGGTCGTGTCGAACTGCGAGGTCTCTACGTGTACAATGTAGGCAAGGCTATTCAATTCATGAGCTCCCAAGACTGCACTAGGTCAGTCCAATAGGGTTTATCACATTCACATTCACTATCACACACGTTGCATATTATTAGCTTAAGTTCATATCTTCAGTCAGTTATGTCAGTTAAAGTTTGGTTGAACTATGAGGTCTCTACGTGTACAACATAGGCAAGGCTAATCAATTGATGAGCCCCCGAGGCCGCATTAGGTCATTCCTTTAGGGTATCATCTCATGTCCTACACTATCAACACACATACACACACTTTTAATCAATCAAGGAATCAAAACAATTCATGCACCAACAAGGCAACATCTCAAAACAGTCATCAAGTCAATATCAATCACATTTTCAAAGTGATCAACCTATGTCCTAGCAAGATGTCTTTCTTGTCAACAAACATCATTGAATTGTCATAGTCTCATGTAGCTTGTCACATCAACATCATTAGGCTCCAACGTCTTATACAACACATGTCTTTTCTGAAACCAGGCTTTGTCATGCCTTATACAAATAGTCACCAAGTCGAAACCAGACTCAACATCTTATGCAGTATGTGTCATCCCTCGCATTATGCTATGTCAAACATCAAACAATAAAACAATCCTACAAGATCAAGTTTTGGCGAATAATTTTATTTGGCTTTATGACATTAAATCTTATTTTTTCTTATATTTTTATCGATTTGTGAATTAGTCTGGTTACTAGCTTTCTCAAGGATGTCCCTTGAAGGATTTAGAGAAGCAAGGATGTCTTAGGACTATTTTTTTTTTACTACTGTCTGTCACCTATTTTTTTAACTTTCATTTTTGAGTCATGTTACTAGTTTTCTCAAGGACGTATTATCAAGGATTTAGAGGATAAATGACGTCTCATGAACAGTCTTTTATTTATTTGTTGTCTGTGGTTTGTCAAGACAATGACGACTGGGGCATCTTGTCCTTGGTATGAGTTAAGATATTCCTTGTCTGCGACTGTCTATTTTTCGTAGATGGATGAATTTGGACACTATGGTCTATCTCATATCATGGTGTGTACTATCCATTTATGTCATTTCCCACCCAATGATGATAAAAAATCAAGCTTAGCATATATGGAAAAATATCGAAGATCATATGTTTTCTCAATAAACCACCTTTGTTGTTTCTTACTAATATTCTGAAATTATCCACGCTAAGATTTCTTCCTTTTTGCATCTTCACCACCATTATCTATCCATTTCGAGAGCACACCCATGTTCTTCAAACCTGTCTATCCTCTCGAGGGGGCATACCACTACCTCCTCATCATTCTCCCTTTCACTAGGGCATATCTTTTTTTCAATTTCTTTGACACAACACCTAAACAACATTGTATCAAAGAGGGGCAAATTGTAGATACCGAAAATTGGTCTAGGCCTATGAGTACCACATTCAACATAATTTTCTATTATCCATGGTCATGATTAAATAATGTTTATTATTTAATTACCTTTTCTAACACATATTTCCTCTATTAATTAAATACCCCTTTTCATTAATTCATAATGACCTTTATTCAACTTGATTAATTAAATAAATAATGTTTATTTAATTATGTCGCTAACTAATTAATTCCTCCTTCTTAATTAAATAATTTATTACTTAATTACCCCCTTTATCATATTTCAACTATAATTAAATATTTATTATTTAATTATTCATTTAATCCTTTTCAAATAATCAATTAAATAAATTACATTATTTATTTAATTAAATCTTTCATTTTCGAATGTTGAATTAAATTAACATTTAATTCATATTTAAATTATTTATGTCACATTCTTCTATCATTCAGTTATCTAAATCATTCACTCACCTTCTGACTCCAGATCTATTTTAATTCCGCCAATTATCTCTGAATTCAACACCTGATTGTCTATGCGAGAGGACTCTCTATCACAACTAGTCAGTTAACTAGTTCTAACTCATATGCATGTATGCATTCGAATGAATTCTTCATCTTCGAGTTCTAAGTTTGTCTTTGACATATGAAGTTTCTTCTATTTTCGAAGACTCTCAACTGAAGATTAAGATCTGAAACTCGTGTTCTTTCTATTTTCGAACAGTCTTGACACAAGATTAAGTTCTTGTTCTAACTTAATATTTATCTTGCAGTCTTTTCTAACTCATGTTCTAACTGGCACAGAACTCACATTGCATGACATTCATCAATCTCATTTGTCGATCTCTCTTTTGAATCTGAGTCAATCGTTCTAAAACCCAAAATCTATAAAATGGCTTGTGATTATCATTATTCCTCCTCCTGAAATCATACACTTTTGAGAAGAAACTTATCTTCGATATTTTTTTTAGACATTCAACAAGGTTATGCTTGCATCAAAACTTAAAATCTGAGGGCAAGAATACTGAAATAGCAAAATGGAGAAGGACAATCAAGATAATTCGAAGGAGTGGATGCATATTCGATGAGATCTTTTCAAATATTTGTTTAGTTATTTCATGTTCATTTACTTCGTTCTTTGTTGTTTTGATTTAGATTATTTGTTAGATTAGACTTGATCATTTTAATTTATGTAGCTACAGCATTAATCTCCATAAAATCTATGATCTTACAGTCATAGATGATTTACAATCATCGATATCATTAGCATTGGAAGGAAGTGGTTCAAATTTTGAAGATGGAATCAAAGTACCAAGTTATTTCGAAATAGGAGGTTGATTTCTAGCTTTATCTTGTAAGAATATTTTGTATTTGGATCCACTTCAACCATATATATCCCGTTATTGTATACAATCTTCATTGTATGGTAGAGGATAGATGGGACTACCCCTATGTAATGAATCCATGGTCTACCAAGAAGAAGATTGTAGGAAAGAGAATCAAGCATGACATGGATAAGAGTAGGAAAGGTCACAAGTCCTACCTCAACTGGTAATGTTATTGTACCTAATGATTGTCTACCAGTATTATCAAATCCACAAATATAAAGAGTACCAATTTTGATGAGATACAGTATCTACATCGATTTTACATAACAAGTCAATTCTACAAACATTAAAACTTTATTCTATTTGGATTAATGATGACAAGAATCATGAGAGGATCATGTTGTTTTTGAATCTCAGAAGAAGGTAATTCATGTTGATGAAATACAATATCTAGGTTTTTTGCATGCATACAATCTAACAAGATTGCTACATCATTTGGTCTAACAAAAGGTGGTACAACTATCTTTTATAAGGAATCTTGGACCATATTGTGGTATACAAGTGAAGTTTGTATCAATTCCCAAAGTGAGATATTAGTTAGATTAGCACTAATCTATTCAACGAGATCAAATTATTTACCAACATTTTGAGGAAGATGAGGTGCAAGAGGAATAAAAGGTTGAGGAATCAAAATTGAATTGGGAATAACTAGTATTTGTTTAGGTTTTTTATTGTTTCATTTATTGTAAGTGTGAGTAACTACATGATAATGAGGCTACTACGACACATTTTGATTAAGATTACTATTTTTAGAGTTTTTTGTAAAGTTTAGAATGTAACCAAGAGGCTTTGATGAATTTGGAACACCTCTACTAGTGAGAATAGGTTTACTTTGTGGTTGAGGAACATCAGAATGAAGGTGAACAACAATATTTGGTTTTGTAGTTTCAATTATGTTAGTCTTTGGTAAAGAGATGTTTTAGGAGTCTTAAAGCATGATTTTATTTAGATAAATTCATCAAGGGATTCATCTAACGTATCAAAATAATCACAGTATTAAATGGATCATCAAATGCATGAAAATCTTGTAGAAAGAGATCTAACATGAATGGATAATCTTAATTTCTCCAAGATAATGGAGATAGAAGAAATAATAATAGATAGAAGAAATAAAAGAAAAGTGTTGACAAGAAGACAAATTTTGATTTAGGGATAGAAGAATTGTTGTTTATGTTTTAGTTTTTTAATCTAAAAGAAAAGAAAATTTTATTTAAGTGTTTTTTTCAAGCTAAAAACATAATATTTTTAAAAATTTAAACAATATAATTCCTTAAACAATTGGATCTGATAATATATTTAATTAAATTGGAATGTTTTCAAGTGTAAGATATGTAGGGTTCACCAAAATTTTAAGTGGAAAAAGAGATCCTAAATCTAACAAGTAGATTAACATATATCAATCTTTCCTTTGCTTAACAATGGAATATAAACCCATGAAGGAATTATGATTGGATAACTTCCTAAAAGGAGATTTAATATGTTTGGGTTATATTTATTTGTTTTAGAGAGGGAAGATTGATAGAATTTTATTTAATTAACCTAATTAGTATGAAACCCTAATCCAAAATTGTAGTTAATTACACATATAGCAACAAAAATTGATGAAACGGTTATAGATTTGAAAAAGGTAGAAAGAGGGGTACTTGCTGAATAAAATAAAGCTTGAAATCACTATACAAGGGTGTTAGGTGCCTTATTCCTAGGGTTCTAGAATGTCTAAGTTATATTTTGAAAGTTCTATGTCTTCTCTTCTCTATTATCCTCCAAAATATTTGTCTTTATATTTGAACCTGAAAAACACAAAGGAAAGGGGAGGGGTGGCTATATAGGATTTTTCCTTGGTAAAATCCCCATTTTGGTATTTCCACCTCCATTAATATCCAATTTGATAAAATAAGATAGTGTGTGCTCGGAATCTTAAGTGTTTCTAATATTATGGAAGCAATGACATTCAAAATAATAGATAAAAACCCTATCAAGTGTGTTAGGGTGTATTTCTATATGAATCAAATAGAAGATGCAAGATCCAACCCAAGAGAGATGAAAATACTCAAGGGAAATCATACACAACAAATTACCTCACTTAGGGAAACAATGTGATCAAATTATAAAGGTGAGAACCTACTCAAATCAGGTCCAAATGTGCTTGAGAGATGCCAAAGAAATTCACAAATTATATATTCCAATTTTTTCTTCAACTTGCTTCAAGCTTCAATCAACATAAAATATCAAATAACATTAAAACTTTTTCATAAATTTGTAAATCTTGATGTCAATTTTGGTGGAGCTTCGTTGTTGTCTTGTTTCTGTATTAAAGTTTCATGTTTAAATAGGGAAACATAGGAATAACCTTAGGTGTAGGCTAACATATTTAAATCTGAATTTTGGGAATATGTTATCACATAAACATCAAATTCAAGGTCACATCGCAAAACAAAAAGGCCGACCCTAACACGTGACCACTTTTTTTGAGAAAAATGGTGTGACTAGGGCACCTAGTGCTCTATCCATGTGTTTTGCACTCATCAAAGTGAGGATCATAAGTTTAGGGTCCCTTGAATTAGGATCTAACCTAAATTTGAGCATTTGGTGGATTTTTAAGGGCATAAGGTCATCAATAAGGTGTTTTCGAGTATTATCAGCACATTATCTTGAGTTGGAGGTAAGGTCAAGGCTAGGAAGTGGTCTGAAAATGGACTAGGGGAGTGGACACTAAAGGGAGCACCAAATAAAGCATGAAATTGTGATTTCATAATTAAGGAGTGTAACATAAGAAAAAGGGAACCCTATGTTTAATGCCTAAACCTAGGATTACTTTACTCCCTTTTTCTAAAGTACATTAGGATGCAAATCAACAAGATGTTTATATTTACTTTCAACCATTCAAACCTTGATATGCATATTATTGAGCCTTAGAATGGATTGGAATTCATTTTCTATAATTAACCTAATTCCACAATGCACCCTAATATGAAATATGAAATACCCGATGATGTTCACCTCTTGCTATATAATTTCACTTAATGTTTAAATGATGCAATAACTAGGTATTTACAGGTATTTCTCTAATTTCCCACATATTAAATCCTGATAGCTGACATTTGCAAATTAAATTTTAAATGTTAAAATGTCGACACGAACATATTCAAAATTGGGTCCTGGAACAATAGGACTTAGATGCCCTAGGGTGCCCTATTCTTGGCCCCATTTTCTAGGACATGGGATATCAAGGGATGCATAATTTAGGAAATTAGGGACCCAGTTAGGCTCAATAATTTAGGGGGGACAAAACATAGTGTGAAATTATCAAGGGTGATAATTTTTTATAGTACATTTATCCCCCACTTTAGTGAGAGTACGAACTTACGCTCAGACTCACACTAAAGTAGAAAATTTAAGTCAAGAGGGGTCCAGTTGCCCAAATGTTGGAGAGATGGGATCACTAAGGATCTAGGGGGGTTTGCAAGCCCCCACGATCTAATATCCCATGGAAAACCAACATAAGTACAAAGGAATGCACATATGTATGATATGTAGCAAGACAACACACACAAACATACATGTTGAAAAACACGAAGCAAACACGATAAAAAAATGGTGTGATGGAACATAAATATGAAAATGAAATGAAAACAAACACAATGTAAATGTGAAGAAGACACACAACAAACACAAGTTTAGTGCTAAAGGATTCAATTCGGTAAGGAAAAGAGACCTCGGTCTTAAATTGTCTCAAACACCAAACATCATCTATCGAACAAATAAATACTCCCATGTGGATTAGAAAGTTGTGTTATGCCACATCACTCATGAGCTACATATATCTACTAACTAGCAATTTTTATTATGTTAGGTGTCCATGCAATATGATGGGTTCCATAAGGCTAGAAAGTTGGGTAATGATAAACACTCATGGAGCACATGGCTCCACTAGAAAGAAAGGTATGTGATGCTAGGTGGCCATGTTAACAATGGGTGCTCAAGTTCATGACCCAACAAGCTCTATTATGTTGAATCTGTGAACTCTCTTTCAAAATCTCACCTTAGGGGATGCAAAAGGTCTAATGTCATGGGAGACGAACAAAACTCACCTCAAGCGGTGCACAAGGTTTAACATCACAAAGGATGAACAAAACTCACCTCAAGGGGTGCATAAATGATAAAAACATCAAGGGTTGTTATAAAAACACCACCACAAAAGGTGAACAACAACAAAGGGTCTTTTCTTAATACATGAAGGGTCACACTTCATGGAATATCACACATGACATCACCACGAAGAGAGGAAAAGTCATGGAATCGAAACTCACTCCTTAGGGTATATTAGCCATAGTATTACTACAAAGGGGAACACCATATGCCAATAAAATGTCACAATGTTAAGGGATATCAAGTCTAGTATCACCACAAAATGAGACACAACATAGGTCGAGAAGGACACACTTTTATTTCCAAGGTCACACTTCCTAGGATATGTATGCTATCATCACTAAAAAGGGACCATTCCACATGAAAACAATGAATGGGGGACTATATGCCCTCCCTTAAAATGCTAGTGTAATTGCTACACTAACATTTTAAGGAGATAAAGAGGGATCCCTTGCTAGAAGGAATGCACCTAGGACAAGGCTACCTGACCCCTTGCCCCTAAGTGTAGGGAAAAAGATGAGCCCAAGATTGATGATGATGTGTTTCTCCTTACAAAATGAAATATGATTGGATAAAGCTTAGTTTATACCCCTATTTATGGTAGTAAGTATTGTGTGATACTACAACTACCATATGGCAAGGAGAAAAGAAAATGAATATTAATATATCATACACTCAATTTGATCCCCATAAGGATCAAATTCTCTCAATTTCCTTTTAAAGCATGGAATTCATCAGTAAGATGTCTAAGTGTTATATGATATCCATAATAATACATATTTGTAATATTTATTCTCTTATCTTCTCAATCATGGATGGGTGGTAATGTAATATGTCCTAGTTTGAGAAGTGTGTCTAAGTCCCATTCAATCTTGGTTATAGGATGTAGGAATGGTAAATTCTTAATAGGACCATGGAATCTATATTTCTTTTTTGGTTGAACAAATATTTGATATAAAGGTGGAGGATCTTGGTACCCTATTCCTTTAGTATCTTCTAATGGTGTTTGTTCCAAGAGGGGATGGATTTCATGTTTATTCCTTATGTCACACCCTTTTTTTTCTTAAAATTCTAAATCCTTGTTCATAGCTTTGTTCTAGGTCAATGAGTTTGTTTGTAACCTTATTCTCATATTATGGGGGATTAGTTGATGTACTTTCTTTATCAATAAGTGTTTCCATGAGAGTTTTATAAGATATTATTTGTGAGTCACTTTTCAGATGTAAGAGAGAAAATATTTCAAGTGGTGGTATGGTAGGTGGTGTTGGTTTTTGGTATGGTTGATTAGTCAATCTCATTGAAGGATAAAATGTTGCATTATTCTCAAGATTACTCAAAGAGCTATGTATGAATTCATTCATGCTTGATTCATCTTATCCCAAGATATCTATATCATGAGAACATATATTGGGAGGTGAAGGATCATGAATATTCTCATTGGAATTAGGGTCATCACCAAACATACAACTTGAAACATCAACCAAGGATTTTAGAGAAGTCAATATTTGAGCAAAAAATTGAGCCATCATGATGGTGCTTTTTACTAAGGTTCAGATTGTGATGTAACAATTTTTTGGTAGACAGATAGAAAATCTGGATAGAGAATCCTAAAAATATTTTTTCACATAAATTTTGAGCCAACAAGAGTAGGGGGATAGAGGCACCCAAGGGTTTTTGTGTCCTAGGTAGATCTTCCAAAAATTCAAAATATGATTTTGTGTGATACGGCTTAAAGATTCTAGGTCTACTTGCAAACAGTTTGAATAGTAGATATTTTTCAAGAATTTTCTCAATTTATGCCAATTTGATTCAAAATGCAAGTGTGCAACAAATTGAAAATATTTTAACAAGCTTAAAATGGAAACTTCCTATATTTGAAATACAACAAATGACTGATTGTATTATTCCAAGACCTGGAAATTATTATTTTAATGTAATTTTGAAACTAAACAATGTAATATTATTCCCTTTTATGAACTATATCAAACATTCCTAAATAAATGCAATTATGAATTCCAATTAAGAGATCTACAAACATAAACAAACTAAGAAGATAAAGAAAAAAATTGTGAAAAAGTTGGTTGATGTAAATGTACAAGGATAGAGACACCCAAGGGTATCTGATTTCTTGATATGGGTTCTGAAAAATTCAAAAGCAGAATGTTTACTATACTATCTAAAGGTTCTACTTTTTTATGCAAACAGGTCTACAACTAAGTATTTTTCTAGAAAGTTTCTCAAATTAAGACAATGTGATGCAAATGTAAATGTGCATCAATAAGTGACAATTGTGAATGTGATTTTCAATTTATATATGATCTAAGTGACTAAAATGAATCCTAATGAGACCTATGATGCAAAATGATATGCAATTTTTTGATTTTTTTACTTTTTATGATACAAAAATGACACCCTAAATGAGAAATGCAACATAATGCAATGCAAAACCTAGATCTAGGGTGAATTTTCATAAGGTATGTAATGTTAACAAGTCAAGTTCACCAAAATTTAATGTAAGAAAAATGGAACCCTATGTTTAATGCCTAAACCTAGGACCTCTTTTACTCCTTTTTCTAAAGTACTTTAGGATGCAAATCAACAAGGTTTTTAGATTGACTTTCAACCATGAAGGTGAGTCAATCAAACCTAGATCTGCATCTTACTGAGCCTTAGAATGGATTGGAATTGATTTTCTATAATTAACCTAATTCCACAATGCACCCTAATATGAAAAATACAATAACCCAGTGATTAACAAATGAAAACAACTTGTAGGAAGATTTGAGAAGTGTTGAGTGATATGTACTTGTCACCGAAAGTTGGATCTAACCATTATAGGAGGATTGATTCACCCAAGGGAAAATCAAACTTTCTATGCTTCTTTTGCTCTATTTTTGGGTCCTCTAATGATAGATCTAAGCTTCCAATTTTTTATTTTAAATTTATTGAAACACAATTGAATAATCTATAGGTGAGTTTTCATGGATTGATAAGATGTAGGGCATCAAATACAACAATAAAAAAAATTCTTTAAACTTCCTTCAATCCTCTTCAAACCTGATATCTGCACATTCACAAAGAGAAGAGATGTTGTGTCATTTAGGGGCTCTCCTTGGTCAAACCCCTTATAATTGTTTCCACTTCCATAATGGCAATGTTAATGACGAATGGATAAACAATGGGAAGGAATGATGAAATCATAAAGTGTTGCAAATCACCCCCCTTAAATAGCTTCCTTGAAGGATTGAAATCCTACACATCACTTCAAGGTTTGGATCATACTTGCATGATTTCTTTAATTTCTTTGGAGACCTATAAAAGGGGTTATCCTTCACAAAACAATGAAAATATGATAACATGAACTCACATATACACTTTGACATGATGTTAGATCTTAAATTGCTGCAATAAACCACTGAAATGTTTCTATCGACCTGATCTTGAATGCTCTTGATGTTCACATATTGCTAGATCATTTCACTTAATGTTCAAATGATGGAATAACTAGGTATTTATAGGCATTTCTCTAATTTACAGAAAATTAAATCCTGATGGCTAACATTTGCAATTTGAATTTTGAATGTTAAAATGTTGACACCAACATATTAAGAATTGGGTCCCAACACAATAGGAGGACTTAGATTCCATAGGGCATCCCAATCTTTGCCCCATTTTTTGGACATGAGGTGTGGAGGGAAAAACATTAAATGGGTATATTTGTTCAATGCTTGCAATTTATTGAAAAATGGTAAAAATGGGTCTCATAGTGAATAATTTAGGAAATTAGGGACCCAATCAGGCTCAATAATTTAGGGGGGACAAAACATAGTGTGAAATTGTCAAGGCTGAAAATTTTTTATAGTACAAGGAGGAAAATTTATGATGCTATAATAGGTTGATTCGTCTTCTCCATAGCTTTACTCTAACCATCTAAACTGAATTCCTAGGCCTCACTACCAAATACTCTAAAGAAGGAAACAACAATATTGACATAGAACTAAGCATCATCAAAACTCATATTTTATACTATCTTGTGGTGCATATAATTATGAATGTAGCCATAATAATTGATTACTTCAACCTAAAAGGTGGGTATCATGGACTTTGAATAAATCATACAATTGACCATATTTCATAAAGTATTAGTTTTTCTATTTGAAAGGAAGTCGTGTGAGAAAAAATAGATTCCTACACTAATCTAAGTAGGGCAGAGTTACAAAAAAAATCCTTTTAACACCTTATACAATTACAAGAAGGATAAATACATAGAAAGAATGAGATAGAACAACAAGAACACAAACAACAAACACCAGATATACGTGGGGAAAACCCTTTCGGGTAAAAAAACCCACCCTCTAAAATAATAGTACTAATATATTAAATCAAATAGAGGTTACAATGCAGATCCAAGTACAAGGCTTCTTCAGAAAGTTCTTAAAAAAAACACCTATTCAGGAGTGAATCTGGCAACACTTCATTACTTGCAAACAAACTATGCATTCTACAATCCAAGGCATATAATATATAAAGAATACAAGCCAAGAGAAGTATCTAGAAGAGGATGGGCATCCAAATACACATAACACAATATCCCATTCCATAGACAAGGTAATTTTGAGTTGCTTGAGCTCTCCTCATCATCAAGTCCAACAGGAGTACATAGTTCATCTTTCTTCAGAGTAGGTGGAATTTGAACTACCTCCTTATTTTGTTTCTCCTCTTTCTTTGGCTACAACTCAATAGTGGAAGGTTTCATCTCTTTGAAAATCACACTTCTACTATAGATAACCTTCTAAGTTTTTGGATCCCAAAGCTTGTACCCTTCCACACCAACACCATAATTGATAAAGATACACTTAACTACTTTGTTCTCCAACTTCAACCTCTTCTCAATTGAAACATGAGTGTAAGCTTCGAAACCAAATAATCTAAGATGTCTCATTGAAGGATTTTTACCAAACCATGCCTCCATGGGTTTCAACAAGCACTAAAGTAGGAGATTTATTGATCAAAGAGCATGCAATGGCTACCACTTCAACCTAGAAATTCTGCTCAAGGCTAGAACCACTCAACATAATCCTAGCCCTCTTCATCAACATCTTGCTCATCCTCTTTGCAACTCCATTTTTCTATGGAGTGTATGGATTTTTCTTAAGTCTCTCAATCCTGTGCTCTTTAAAAAACTTGTTGAACTCTACAAAACAAAACTCACCAGCATTGTCAGTCCTTAAATACTTAATCTTTCTCCTAGTCTAATTTTCTACCAAGGCCTTAAACTCCTTAAACCAACTAAAGACTTCAGCTTTACTTCTGAGAAAATAAATGAATTTCCTACTATAATCATCTATAAAAGAAATAAAATATAAAAAATTTGATAACAAAGGAACATTCACAGGACCAAACACATCTGAATGAACATAGTCCAAAACCCTAGAAGACTTGTGAGAGCTAGAGTAAAAAGAAACACTCTATTTTTTTCCATAAATACAATGTTCACAAAAGTCAAACTCAAGATTACAATCATCAAGGCCTTCAACAAGGCTCTTAATTTTTAAGGTACTAGGACCCTTCTCACCAATGTGACCAAGTCTTTGTTGCCATAACATTGTCTTCTCTGTGAGAAGCTTCATTTCCTTGGAAGGAGCACCCTTAGGTACCTAAAATGCATGACCATCAGATGTAGTTGTAACACACTTCTTCATTACATTATCTGATGGTAAGGATGACGAATCTAAAGGTCTCTTCTTTGGTACATTAGAAGAACTATTGTACTTTATCTTACATGCATCCATCTTGTACACAGTGCCAACTTGAATACCCTTAGCCAACACCATAGCTCCTCTTTTCATCTTGCATCCTCCACCAGAGAAAACAAATTGCGCTCCCAAATCATTTAGTTTACTTATAGAAAGTAGGTTTCATGCCAAACCCGGGAGATGCAAGACACCATAAATCCCCTTCACTCTTTCATCAGGAAATCTTATTTTGAATCTTCTATGACCAATGATCTTTAGGTGAGAGTCATCACCCAAGTACACCTTCCCACCATTGTACTCTTCATACTTTTAAAACCAACCTCTATGAGAGGTCATATGAAAAGATGCACCTGAATCTATCAACCGCACATCTTATGACATATGGGTTGTCAAGGCTGCAAAAAATGCTTTCACTTCATCTTGGGATGATTTTTCGGATTCAGATGCAGAGAGACTTGTTTTTCTTCTTCTCCTCCTTCTTGCAATCTTTGTGAAAGTGACCATTTTTTCCACATTTCCAACATTTTTCCTTTGACTTCTTACCAAGAGACTTAGATCTCCCTAGAGACTTTGACTTAGATTTCTTGTCCTTCTTTTTTATTTTCTCCTTTGGTCTACCATGAACATCAAGGGTCTCCTTGGCCATCTTGAAATAATTTATTTGCATCTCTTTAGATAACAATGAAGCAACCACCTCATCCATCTTTAAAGTGGTTGTTTTTCTTACAATAGTCATCACTAGGTGATCCCATAAGTTTGGCAACAAACACAATAGGAGCATGCAATGATATTTTTCATCAATCTTGTCTCCAGTGGAACCTAGTTGATAAACCAACATGTTAAAGGTATTTAGGTGGTCTACCATGGATCCTCCATCTTCCATCTTTAGAGAATACATCTTCTTTCTCAGGAATAGCTTGTTTACTAGGGATTTAGCTTGATAAACATTTCTAAGTTTCTTCCACAAAGAAGTAGCAGTCTTCTCTTCATGAACATTCAGGAGAATGAAATAAGCCAAATAGAGTCTAATGAGACCCTTGGATTTTCAATCCATGAGCTCTGAGTCTTCTTGTTTCATGCATAATGGTTTGGCTCCAAAAATAGCAACCCATAGATCACGATATACAAGAATATATTCCATCTTAAGCTTCCAAAGTTCAAAGTTACTGAAGTTAAACTTCTCCATCTCAATCCTCCCAGATATTATTTCCACCTCTTTCTTTCAACAAGGTCACAAAATACACTTCTACAAAACTCCCATTAAAACAAAGATCATCTCAAAAAACCCTTCAAACCCAACAAAGGAATCAAGGTTGGCCAGGCTCTGATACCAACAAAAAGGAAGTTGGGTGATTGCAAAAGCTTCCTACACCAATCTAATTAGGGGAGAGTTACAAAAATTTACCTTTTAACACCTTATACAGTTATAGTAAGGAGAAACACATAGAAAAAATGAGATAGAACAAAAAGAACACAAAAAATAAACACCAAATATATGTGGGGAAAACCCTTTCAGGTAAAAAACCCCACCCTCCAGAACCATATTACTACTATATTAAATCAAATATAGGTTACAATGTAGCTCCAAGTACAAAGCTTCTTCAACAAGTGCTTCAAAACAAACACCTGTTCTGGAGTGAATTCGGTAGCACTTCATTACCTACAAACAAACTATGCATTTTATAATGCAAGGCATATAATATATAGAGAATACAAGACAAGAGAAGCATCTAGAAGAGTATGGGCATCCAAATACACATGTCACAATATCCCACACCATAGACATGCATTTGGACACATGTACGATATTACCTTACACCTCTTACAACCATCATAGCATGCATTATTTTCTCTCCAAGCTTGGGTGCCCAAAATGTTCTCATAATAGCCTATGAAAGAT
The DNA here is from genome assembly GCA_007115665.2 of Sequoiadendron giganteum. Lineage (NCBI taxonomy): Eukaryota > Viridiplantae > Streptophyta > Pinopsida > Cupressales > Cupressaceae > Sequoiadendron > Sequoiadendron giganteum. Next base: position 665,095,159 of record CM021104.1, read on the forward strand.
GCCTTACAACTATCATAAAGTCTATCATAAATCTGCCATAAAATATTCCATAAGATTTGTCATAGAATCCATAAGAGAATTCATCATAACTGACCAAAATATTTGATTCTCTTACAACTTGACATAACTCAACTTGGGCACCAACTTTATCCATGCATAAAGATGCCTTATGATATGTCATAGAATCTGTCATAATTCAAAGATTCCAAAGTGGGATGCCTACGTTCACTTGGGATGATGATGTGTCATCCAATCACTTCAATGGGGATTTTACCTAGCTGATGGGTCCCAATTTATGAAATGACACCATAGGCAATTAAATAATACAAATAAATAGAATAATACATTAAATTAATCAATATTAGGACTCTAAGGTTGAGATACCTTAATCCCAACACTATTGACTACACCATTTTGATGAGTAGCTTAACGAGTCTCCAAGTGGGAGATTGTTGGTAATGGCTCCTAATTATATTTATTTTTTGCATCTTAGTTCTTGATGGGAGAGGGGGTGTGAGGTGATTTCTCTCCCATTTGTGTCACTAGGAGGCTAATGTCAAATTTTGAAGCTCCACCTAGTGGAGGTTTGGAAGAAATACACTCGAAGATAATTTTTAAAATTAAATTATCATGTAAAATATTATAATTTCATAGTAAATCTAGACCATTCATCATTAGGTCATAGATCTTATGGTAGAGGTCATGTTGGCATGTTGGCTAGTGTGTATCTTTTCTAGCTTACACTATCCATCTTCCAAAATTGATCATATGAAATGGTACATGAACTATATATGTTTATTATTAGAATGAAGGTTTGAGTTCTTTGCAAGATGAATGGCACTCCATCTATCATTGTACAACCTGCTATTATTCTACTTCTTCTTTTATTCTTCCACACACCTTTGTAACTAACATCTCTACTCTTGAAGATTTTATTATTTTCATAATCACACTATTGATAACCAAAATCATTATCTCTATATCCAATAAAAAATACACTTGTATTTTTTCTTAATATTTATTCTATTTTCTATTTCAATATGGACAAATACTTCACAACTGAAAGTCTTCAAAAATAAGTAGTTTACCTTTTTTCTTGTTCATGCCTCCTATAGAATACCACCATCCAACAAACTTGAAGGCTCGCTATTTATTAAGTAAACAAAAATATCCACATAATTTTCAAAAAACTGTAAGGGAAATCCTACATGTAATCTCATGCTCCATGCATGCTACATAATTGTCCTATTCATCCTTTCTAACACATCATTTTCTTGATGTGTTCCTAGAACCATATTCTCTCTACAAATCACATGGTATGAACAATAAATATCAAAATCCTTGTTATATTATGGACCTCCATTATATGATTTGAGACACTTCAACTTATTTCCTATCTCATTCTCAACCAAAACTTTTCATTTCTTAAAAGTATCAAAGACATTATATTTTCTTTAGTTGAAATAAAATTAGTTTTTCATGTTGTTTCATCAATAAAAGTAAGATAATAATAAGAGCCACCAAGATATGATACCTAACCAATCCCCATACATCTGAATGCACAAGATCTAACTTCTCACTCTTATTTTCTTTCCCAAATTTGAGAAATATGACTCTCTTTTATTTTCCATAAACACAGTTCTCATAGAAAACCAAATCAACTCGCTTCAAACCTAGAAATGAATTCCTTGAATGGATAATTTACATTCCATTTTCACTCATGTACCCAAGCCTATTGTATGCCACAATGATGTATCTTATCCTATACAATCTAAGACAATATATAGGTTAGAATTACTAGTACATAAACACAATGTACCTACCTTGTCTCATGTTTCTATTATCAATGAACCTTTTGTGATCTTCCACTAATTATCTTTAAATATAATTTTGTAACCTTCACTTGCTAGTTGTCATAGTGAAATTATATTTCTTTTCAAATCGGGAATGTTTCTGACCTCTTTCACAAACCATTGGTTTCCATTCTATAATTGTATCTGTATTTACCCTTTCCAAAAAAAATTGCATGGTTCATCATAACCTTAATAAACCTATCCAAAATCACCTTGAACAAAGTTTTGAAAATATTTCTTATGGGATGTGGCATGAAATGAATCCCCTAAGTCTAAAACCCAAGAACTAGTAATATTATCTAATGAAATTATTTTAGCATCTTGCAACACATCACCTACTATATTTTCTTCCTTATTATTTTATTGTTGTCTATCTCCTTGTTTTCCTTTTTGAGGTGAACAATATTTCTTTAGGTGTCCTTTCTACCAACAATGTCAATGCTCCTACCTTCCTCTAGGTTTGGATCTACCCTTATTATATTTCCCATGATTCCTTGGGCTCTTTTCTCTCCTTGTCTTCCCCCATTCTCCATAATCAAATCATTCATTTATGTCTCACTTGTGCTCTTTCATCACACTTCCCCACTACAGATAACACCAATATCATCAAACTTTTAAGTGCTTGAACCAAAGATAAAATTACTCATAGCCATAATCAAGCTATTCCATCTTTCTATCATTGAGTACAAAATCAAAAGAGACGTAACCTCATCATAAAATTTTAATCTTAAAAAAATTAACTGACTAAAGGCCATCTTAAATTTATTTAAATGGTCAACAACAAGGCCACCTTCTGACATCTTCATATTAAATAAATGCTTCATGAGAAATAGCCTGTTGGAAATTGAGAAATTTTCATAAATTTTAATCAATTCCTTCATCATATCCTTTTTTTTCATTGCTTTTGATATGTTCAAAGCCATAGACATTACTAGGAACAACTATATTTGCCCTAGTGCCTTTATATCAATAATCTCCTATTCTTCATCTTTCATATTCGCTTACTTTGATTTTTCAATGGTAAGAAAATATCCTATTGATATAAATAGTCCTTTGTTTGCATATTTTGTAACTATTATTTTTAGTTATTAAAATTCTCAACCCTAAACTTTCCTTATTTTGTCATTGTTCCCACTTGAACCAAAAGAACCTTCTACTCTGATACCAATTGTTATGATTAGGATCATAGAGTAATAAAATAATAAAAATTAATATAGAAATAAATCACAAACACAAAGATAGATATATTTGGTTCACCCACCCTATATGGGCTATGTCCATGGAGAAACAACCAAAACTTCTTATTTCATCCAACAAAATGAAGGGATACAACCTACAACACGATGTTGCAACTTCCTCTTTTCTCTCTCAAAATCTCCTCTCACACTACATAGCCATAATACAATTCCCTCACAAAAGAGGGTTTCCTTCTAGGAAAAAATAATTCCAACATACCCTTACCATCAAATTTGTGACCTAATGATGAACAATCCAAATTTACTACAAAATTATAATATTTACAAGGAAATTTAATTAAAAATATATATTGAAGGGTGCTACCCCCACTAGGGGAATCCAAAATCTATCAACACCCCCTATACCCCCTAGCAAAACAAGTGAGCGAGAAATCCCCCATAGCCCCCATCAGAAAGTAGGATCCAAACACAATTAATAAGTAGGCTTTATTACCAATAATGAGCACATACCTAACCCCTAAAAATAGAGTAAAAAATGACATAACATCACTATGAATGAAAATAGTAATGCCTTAGTATGAGAATCTTTACACAACCTTGGAAAACTACCCCAATGCATGAAATCCTAACAAGATCAATCATCACATCTTGTGTGTTCAACTACTAAATATATCTATAACTAGATCACCAACTATTAATGATAAATCCCACTCGTAAAATTGACATGTGTAATGTGGAATAATCCTAAAGAAGACTCAAAACCATCAAACCTATACAAATGGGATCTATGGGCAATAATAACAATATTGAGCTCTTACAACTCCCGAATGACTACTTCATGAGGTGATCCCATAATAGTGTGACCCACTTTTTGACCTAACTAAGATGCTTAGAATCAACATATTTTAGTATTTTTTTAATTTATTTAAATTATAGGGAACAAATAATCAATAATTTGAGGATGTAAAATAATGAGTTGTGGCATTTTCTATGTATATTCAAGCTATATATTATATTCTTCTTAAATAATTAATTATATCTCTATTTATTTTTATTTTTTAATTAATTTTTTTTATATTACTTTTTATTGAGTGACATTATTCCATAATGTATAGATTTTATTACAAATAAAATATTTCAATTACTTATTGGAATTAGATTATTAGCTCTAATATCTAGTGCATGGATATTTTTTGTTAATTTTTTCTTAAATATTTTATTTATTATTAATTTTTCAATTAGTACTAAAAAAAAATAGATATATATTATTCCATAAAGTATTTCTCTTAAAATATTTCTCAAAATAATTTTTTTTTTAATTAAAACAAAGAAACCTATGTGGAATGTAGTGTATTTTTTAGGATTTTTTGAACAATGATTATTATTTTTCCTAGTTTCTTGAATAGAGGTCATTGTTTTTTTGTAATAGATCTACATTTATAATAAAAATAAATAAAATATAATATTGGAAAAACATATATATCTTATATTTTTATAAATTTAATATTAAGTAATACATAGTTACAAAATGAAATTTCCAAATGACTTCATTTGATCCCTTTAAATATGAAGCAAAATTGGTTTTATGTTGGGTTTTAATAAGTGTGGGGGAGATTCAATTGAGGGCTTGATTTAAGCCTAATGGGGTTTGATCTAAAAGGGTTTTATATAATCCCCTTGAATCAAACCCTTTTTTATGAAATCCCTCGATTAAAGCATTAATTTTTTTACAAAATATGTAATTTGAGGCAAAAATCAAAATGTCCAAAAAGTGGAACACAGTATAATGGGATCATCCTGTGTGATGTAAACACACCATTCCTTCCCTCATTACAATTAAAATTATAATATATGGAAATAATTTTATTATAAATCTCTAGAACCAAGAGAGCATCATTAATTCACCCATCTACCAATTATATTGTACTTGATCATAAAATAGGAATCTATGAAGAGTATCTAACTATAATTTAATTATTGCGGTCAAAAATTGAATAAAGTATATTAGGTGAATGTGTCATATGGTGAGAAGTATCTAAGTCAAGTATTCATCAAAAATTGACTCAAGTATATTAGGAGCATTAATGTGTCATATAGTGAGAAGCATCTGATTCAAGTGTTCAATCATAAGAAAATGAACCCTACAAAACTCATACAAAAAGGGTTTTATATTTACTTGTGGAAGAGATATTGGAGATATAATTATTATTCTTTTACATGGATTACTAAAAACCTAGTAACCTCTACTAACATCTAGATACATCATGTTCAAAATTTCCAAATATACTATAATAATCACATTTCTTCTTCTTTGTTTTGGAGGAAGACACAATTAACTTAGTAGAAATTAGCAAAATTAGAGGGAGGTGTAGAAATTTTAGTGTTCTTATACTTTAGTTTGGAGGTAAGCTCACCACCTAAAGTAGATTTTGTATTATTCTTCCATTTTTTATTTCATTTTTCCTTAGATTATTGAGTCATCAATAATTTTCTCTTAGAACTAGGAAGTGCATCAAACAAAATAAGTTTGGTTTGTACCCTAGTAATATGATTAGAAATAACTCAAAAGGGGGCATATTAATATTATTTTGTAAGGCATCCATGGTGGAATAGAAGGTAGGTGAGAAAACCTAAAATTGACAGGCTTAAACTGAGATAAAATTAAGAAGATATATTATTCATTTATTTTATCTCATTCACAACCTTTCAATTTTGATAATTTCAACTTTAACTTCACAAGGAAGTCCTCACTAAAAGGAAAACCATTAAGAGTGAGTGATGTCAAATTTTCCTCTAGTTACAACACATGAATCTCATTAATGGTTTAAATAAATGAAATTTACACATTCCATAATGATAGCTTCTAAATTTATAGCTTAAACTATGTGAGCATTTTATCATCATTAATGGTTCCAAAAAATCCATCAAATTTATCCCATACTTGTTTAATTTTACTACAATATACAATTTGAAACAACAAATTATCATATACATAAAACTTTATTAACCTCATGGCTTCATCTAACTTGCTTCTATGGGAAAAAAATTCAAACTCCTTATTGATTTTAGATTTTTTTGCAATAAACATTTGCCAAAGTTCCACAGATTGCATTAGCTTTCTAATTTCTAGTTTCCATGTGTGATAGTTTTGCAAAGTGGGGATCTCAATAATCTATTTATTTGTTATTATTAACAACAAAAAACATGAGATAAAAATTAAAAATGGGCACTTCAATCATGAATAACACCCCTCCCAAATATATTAATATAATAATTCAAATCCCCCAACAAATAAAAATGGGAACTTAAGTGTGATATGTACAATGGACAAGCCTAAATTGACTATTTATAACATGGTAATTTTTATAATTGTTGGTGTGAATAAGGTCTTGTACGTAGCTAATTCCTAGTGGGGGGACTTATTCACATGTTAAGTTTACTTAGGTCTTAGGGGTATTTCTAGAAGTCTTAATTGTCTAGATAAGATCTTATCATATCTTGTATTTTTGAATTTCTTTTTCAAGTTAGTTGTATCATAAATCTTATCTCACAACCTTGTCTATATAAGCAACGCATCATATGTAAATTTTTATATATAATCTTGCAATCTTACATCTATAATCAAGCTAGCTATTCTTGCTATTTTATCTCTTGTGGAAACTATTTTGGCCTTGCATTTGTTCCTAGGATGTTGGGATTTCATCATTAACTTCTACATGGTATCAGAGTTCTAGTGTCGCAGATTCCTTCCCAAATTTGAGGTACATATCTTTTCTTGAATATTTTTCAAGGTATGTTTTGGGGTTTCAAGGACCTCACAGTTGAATCCAAGGCATCAAATAAATTTAGGTTTTCCTTTTGTTTCATCAAAAAAAATTATTATAAGAGAGGGGGACCAACCACACCAAGGCCCCAGGTCATGGAGGGTCGAGAGCAGTAGGCTTCCCTAACTTACCTTAGTTTAAGGGATGTTAGGAGAGGCGGGATGAGAATGATGAGGACTATAAGGCCCTTTGATCACTCTGCAAACCCGAAGCTTGAAAGGAGACTAGGCGAATCAGTTTTCAAGGTCAACTTTGTGTCTCAGATAGCTCTCTGTCAGAGGATAGAAGCATAGTCCTGGGATGACAATGCGACGTGTTGGAATCTCTCAGGTGCACTGGCATCCATACGGCTAGAGAACTAGGAAGACAAGGTTTGACCACTAAAAAAAATAATGGCCTAGTTAACAATTTCTAAGCGAACAAAATAATATTATGAAATATGAAACACATAAATGGATGTGATAAAACAAGTATATTACCGCAAGGGTGACAAATATTATCTCACAATAGCTTGTTCGCCAACTCGCTCCAAGATATCTCCACCTACACATAGAAGAGAGAGAAAATTTTGGGGGTTGTTTAGGGGTCTGCCTCAGTCAAACCCCTGTTTTGGTGTTTCCACCTCCACACACAACCAAGTTTGCAATGATGTAGAAATAGTAGGATAAATAAGGAAATCAAAGCAATAGAACACTAAAACACTACAAAACAGTAACGTGCTAACTCAACCAAGTAATAGAGAAGATGATTTAGGAGCTCTCCACCTCCGCCCAAAGCGCTCAAGGCTAGTGGGGGAGAAAATGAGAGAAACCCAAGCCTCTATTGCAATGGTGTTTGTCCTACGTTTTCTCTATTGAAGTGATGGAGTGATGGACTTGCTGATATGGAGTGCAAAATGTTGCTTCAATGCTTGAATTGAATGCTAAGATATTTTGGATGAGTGTGTAGAGATCAACTAGCCTTCAAATGAATGAATGAATGGTGAATATGAAGAAGAGAGACATGAAGAAATGACCATATTCAGGTCGGCTAGTCGAAGGGAGGTGTTACAATTCAACTTCCAATAGGAAGTGTAATGCCTATGTAGACTCCAGTGACAGGAATTTCCAGGGACGTAAGCACATTGCACGAATGTCTACGCATCGTGCAGGCATCCTTGATAGTAACTCCTCTATCGACGCTCAAAATAGGCACCAAGTGGAATGAGAATAACGGGCTTAAGTGGAATTAAGCCTCTGAATTTGGTTTTCTAAAGTGGAGAAGGGTAAAAGGGGAATTTGCATTAGGGGTGAAAATCCGTTCCTATACATTTTTCCCCCACTTTAGCGAGCACAATTATTGATGAGTGCTTTGATAAAGTAGATCAAAGAAGTAGTAGGGTTAGAGATGTATACCTGAACTGTCAAGGAAGAATATCGTAGTCTAGCGAACCTGAGAGTGCAGGACAAGAAAAGCACTTCATAGTTTAGCAGAACTTATGAAGCTGAAGAAAGAAAAAGCCTTACAAGCTCGCAAACCTGCAAGAAAGGCGTATCCTGAAATCTATCACTAAAATTAGACCTAGGAAAGCGGACTCCATAGAGTCAAAGAGCAACTTCATAGGGACACCCATGAAGCGACAGGTTTACCCACAAATAGAACATGTTAGGAAGAAGCCACACAGGCAAGTAGGCAAATAGTCACGTAGACCATTGTTGAGTTGGAAGACTTTCAAATGGGTCCCTCAAGAACCCTTTAAAAGGAAGAGGGTCCACTCAAGGGATGCACCATTTGAAAGTAAATTCTAGTCAGGCTACCCCCAAGCTAGACATAAGGATGTGAAGTAGGTATAGTCAGGTTATCCCCAAGCTAGATGTAAGGATGTGAAGTAGGTCTAGTCGGGGTGCCCCCAAGCTAGACTCAAACATAGGTCTAGTCAAGCTACCCTCGAGCTAGACGTAAAGATAGATGGTAGGTCTAGACAAGCTGCCCCTAAGCTAGATGCAAGGATGTGAAACAGGTCTAGTCGGGCTGCCCCTGAGCTAGACGTCGTAGATCTTTCTTGAGATAAAAAACTTTCAAAGGGGTCCCTTGGGAACCTGATGTGAAAAGTGAGGGTCCACTCAAGGGACGCATGGTTCAAAATTTGGTGCCTTCTTTCTCGAATTGATCCATCATCAAGGAATCCTTTTGAAAGATGTTCACTTAATCAAGGAATTTGAAAGGAAGGATATGCCCCCATGCAAGGGGAAGCTAAAATTTGTTCCCACTTCACAGGAAAGTTATGTTTTGTTAGATCTACAAGGGTTTCAAGTTGGGTGAAGGTTACTATATCCTAGATGTAGCTGAATTTTTTAATCACTTTGGGCCAAAACTAACCCTCCCATCGCATTTAGAAGGCTCAAAAATCTAAAGATCATATGTCAAATCATTAGATTTGGACACTTTTTCTTAGGGCATCAAGTAAATTTTACTCTAGTTGATGTAATTTTTACGACCATACAAATTTATACTTGGTCATACAGTATGAAACCATCATTTGCAATCACTAGTATGAAATCTTCAAAGAGACCTATAATCATATTTCAAGAATCAAATACCCACAGATAGTTTGGACCAAGATTTGGGATATTTTTTGGAGATTCACATAATCCTCCATTCCCAGATGATCCTACAGCAAACTACCTCATTCCACTTGATGATGTTGATAATTTACCCTTTGATGATGTTACCTTAGAGTGGCTTGAATATGATGCATAACTTAAATGTCTTGATGATCGAGAGACTTCTCATTTAGTTTCTACATCTCCAATTGAGATCACGCATTCATCTTTTGTTGGTGATTAATTGAGAACTTTTGGTAATTCATTACAATAGGTATCTAATTATCTTCCTAATTGGGATTCCTATTTACTAAACATTACATCTTTATTTATGGAGTCTCATATTTTAAATTTAGAGGACCAATTTGAGGGTTTATCTCTCCTATTTTATGGTACTCATGGTACAATTATTGTCACTTCATCTTTATCTTTAGAGTTAGTTCAATATCAATTTATATTTGTTCCTACTTTGTTACCTTTCTATTATTGGGCATGTACTTGATTGGATTGTGGCATCATCATCACCATCATCTACTAAGAACTTGGTAACCTATGAGTAGATTTTAGAGACACAATCTTCATACATATGGATTCTTCTTCCTACCAATTCCTATCCAAAATGGGAAGAATTCCTACATTTTTACTTGGTCTATCTGTTGATGACAATGTTAGTCACAACAATAGTGCAGATAAAATCCTCATAGGAAAACCGTGAAGAACCTATATCTACTTGAAAGACTAAACTAGGGAAACCTAAAAGTCTTAGTAAAAGGGAAAGGTTGACTTAGCTTAATCCCAAGGCTTCGGTGGTCAATTCTTGACCATACTAGGTTTGCTTCAAGGTGTGATGTGATATTTCTATTAATCTCAAGGGGTTTATGGTTGTCTCTGGTTTCTTTAAGAATCATAAGTATCAAATGAAATATTTTCAATCCGATCATAAAAAAAATTCATGGAATCAAAAGATCTACAATAATATTTCATGAACATCAAATAATTTTTCTATTACTTAAGTAGATTTAGCTTTAAGCATTCAGTAATTTCATAGAAACAAAATATTTTCAATAATATTTCCATTCATTCATCTATTTTTTAGAACATTTCCTTAAATTTAACATCTATTATAAAATAAAGCATCAAAAATACTGAAAAATAAAATTGCTCTCAAGTATTCTCTATGCATGCCACAAGATTTAATCAAATCAAAGAAACCACTCTATACTTCACTAGATTGCTTCATAGCTAGGCATAAAACAACACGAGATTTTAAAGAAGGGGGTCTAGTTTGCACACCGAGTAGGTTTTGTATGCACCCTTAAATGGCACAACATATAGTCTTGTCTGGCTGAATGAAAAAATTAGCTACAAAAGATACATGAGATATGTAGCTATCAAATTGGCTTCGATATTGATTAAGTTCTATGTGCATACAAGTTTTTAATCCAAAATGATTCACAAAACAAGAAAAAAGAACAAAACTTAGAGAAGTTTTGGCTCTTCTGACATCCACAAATTTTGAACTTAACTTAAAAATAAGTATCCCCTAGCCTTTTATAGAAGCAAGACACGGGTAGGATAAGAAAAATACAAGAGAGGAAATCTAAGGGATGAATCACATCAAGGCATATGGAATATGGTGACTATTAAGAGAATTGAAAACAAATTCAATGAGGGTCAACCTTTGTCTACACATTGATGTCCTTTGGGTGTTTCATCTTCTTATTATCAAGGTTCCTTCTTGGAACCAAACAAATCCACCAAAAAGAATATAGGAAATTCCCATATAATTAGAATGAATAGGTGGAATTTATGTTCCTACATTCAGGTTCAAACTCGGATTGAACATTCCCAAGAATGAGTCACCCCTAGAATGAGTACACTCTTTTGATGCATGCTTAAAATCTAGATTTTGGGTTTCCCGGTACCCGGTGCTCCTTTGCAACGAAATTTATTCCTACATGAGCTTCCAAAGTGTATTGTTGAACCTGGTAACACCATCGGATTTTCCTGCAACCTTAGTTTTCCTGACTATCCATACCCAAACTTTGCATCACAATCTACTTCTCCTACAATCACCAATTCTACCTATTGAATCCCTTTTAAAACACTTATAAAAATCCCATGTAAATAAAACCATTATTAATCCATTATCATTATAAATTCATCACAAATAACACACTTTCAAGAAAATCATATATTCTTGTGCAATTATCCTTTTTAGTCAGGTTATTGGACCATCGGACCTTTTGGATAACCTTAGAATTTTGAAACTTTACTTTTCATTTTTATCTAGTACCTGATACCTGATGTTCAACTTTTACCCATAATTTTCCCAGACTTTGGCTTTTATCAGAACTTCCACATTTACCAGACCTTTACTCCCAAACTAGAATGCTTCGCTCAATACCTTGCTTTACCTTTTGCATTTTTGACTTTCCCGATTCTCGATACCCGGTACCCAAAACACTTGAATTATGAAGTACTCTTTTTTTAAAAGATTTTTCTTTTTTTTTCACTTCCAGTGATCTTTCCAACTAGCCAGCACCTACCATAAGTGTTATTTTTCACTTGGGGTCCCCAAGTCTTACATACTTGGGGCATGTTGTGAGACCACACAACAACTTGCAACCAATAAAACCAAAACTTGGGATTAAATCGCTAGTTGTAAATTATAATTTATGCATATTTTAAAACAATACTTCTTTACCTTTACCTAGATTCTAACATAAAAATAGTAAAATTTCTTCAGAAATATCGATGTGTGCTTTGATTAATTCTATTTTCTAGAACGTAGTGAAAAAAAATTAGTTCATTGATATTGAACTACATAATTTGGTAATCCTCCAAAGCCGGCCATGAATAGATTATTACTACCAATCAAATGTCCATAGCCTTGACAATGTTATCTTTTTAATTCCCCCAAACATAGCTCTACTGCTAGTCGGGCGTCTATAGCCCTGATAGAGATATTTGGATAGCCTATAGATTTGATTTTTTTTAATATATCTCTTTTGATATTTCATTGACAACTCATTTCAACTTGCAAGCAATGAAGCTCGCTATTAGGTTGGGAGTTACAATGGTAGTGAAGGTTACCTTTTGATTTTTCATTCAATAAAAATCCCTTCATTGTCTCACTACTTCCCAAAAACTCATTTAAATATTCCCTTTTGGTGTGTATTCCCAGCTAAACTTTACCACTCTTATGCCAAATCCTAGCTAACTGCAACTCACTACATGTTCAAAGATATGTATAAATTAAAATTTAGCAGCAAACAATTTAATCACCAAGCTTAAATCTAAATTTAGAACCATTAGTTACCACCCTTCCATTTAAATTTCATGGCAACTTACTAAATACTCAGCTAGTGATTCCAATTTGATAGCACAACACCACATTAATGGATCAAAAATGTTATGATGACACTTAAACATGATCACATTATTCTACATTAAATTCACATGCCTCAATGCGAGCATATTGTTTCTTTCAAATTCTCCAGGTGATGATGTGTGTTGTCTTACCGGCTTCATTTTCCTTTCCGCTTTAAACACATAGGAACCTTCATGATTAATACGGCTTAATAAAACACAATGAAATAACCACCATTAATTTTGAAATATTTAACTTGCTTGATTCACAATCTTCGTACTAGCCAGACTTTGAAGCAAATTGTCACCAATTATTTAAGAATTAATTTGATTTAACCTTCTGCTTTGGAGAAACTCATCTGGTTTCCACCTCACTTACGATTTCCAAGACTTTGATCTAGGCAACTATGTACCACAACTTCCTCACAGTTTTCTATAAATTTTGCACTTCTCCAAAATTCTTCATACCTTTGCTTTCTTTCAATTATCATTTTGCATTTCTGCTTTGCTAGTGCTTGCTTGCTTCCAAGTCATGGATACTCCAATTTTACTGACCTATTCTTGCTTCCATGATGTCTTTATGGGTCGTATCATGGCTCAAAGGCTTCATAATTTTTTCTTCATTCAGACTACCAATTTCACTATGCCAAACTTGTGCTTAGTCCTTGGGGAACAATATGTGGAATCCAGATCTTACTACCAGTTTTATTTCGACTTGGCTTCTTGCTTTGCAGCATCACTCCTGAACATTGGGCTCTTTGTTGAAGACCTCTTGGCTGCGAATATGATAGTGTGACCTAAATATTTGGGGAATCTGGATACTATTTTGTCTATTGCATGCTTGACCATTGGAATCCCCTCTATGGATGATATTCCTTAGTTCCTGGAACATGAGGAAGTAGTTCCACTCCGGCCATTCCTGACTGGCCTCCATACCCCTGACTTTGAAGTTCACCAGGAAATTTCCTATGTAGGATATCTGGCCCTGATGGACGATCCATCCCATATTGATTGAATAGCCACTCTTTTATGTAGCTCAACTCCCTCTTTTTTCTTTTTTTGCTCTTTTTACAACAAGAATTTTGGTACTTCCATGTATTTATGTGATATACACACACATATATATACCTTTATCATACATTTTAAAGAATGTATTTACTGTGTATGGTTTTATTGTTTTACATTTCATAGCACAATGTTAAAAAATATTTGAATTAAATCTCATGTGTGTGATAAGTTAAGCAGAATTTTCTAATGTGAAGGGCCAAACAGAAAAAATAAAGACAAGAAAAGAAAATGAGAATAAACCCTACAAAAGGAAACTAACCCTAACTAACCAGAACTTTACTCTAACAAATTATTAACCCTAACAAAGCAATTTATTTTAAGCTCAGTAACTATTTTTATTGTTGTTTTGGTATGAATTACACCAGGTTTATTCTTGAATTCTTTGGAATAAATTTCAAATGTCCTACTGGAACAATGAATTATCTTAAATTTTTTGCATTTAACATATGTAAATTCAAAGGCATACTTACCAATAAATTGGTTCACATGTATGAAAATGACCTCATTAAAGGTCAATTTCACACACTTTCACTGATTCATCAATACTCTACCTTCTTTCATTCTCGGTTCATGGTTTTCTTCTTTACTCTGTTCAATTCCATGAATGAATGTGTCCATTTCTTAATTTTCTTCTCCTCCAAAAAATTTCATGTCTTCAGCCTTGTCTTCGCTTTGAACTATGTTAGACCAAGCAATACCACAATTTATATTGTTATCAAAGAGAGAAAAAAGTAAAAACTTGATACTTTGTATCTTGCATGAAATCAAGAAAATTTCCCTTTTAGCTTGTGAATTTGGAATTTGGAATGAAAAACAAGCATCTCCTGCTCGATTTTCCCACTCTTTCTCTTCACTAAAATTTTCCACATGTGAAAAGAATGATGACTCATCAATGTTGTTTCCTTGTTTTCGGTGCCATATTTCTGAGTCTCGACATTCTCGCCTATCTTCTTGCAAAACCTTAAGATTTTCTTCATAACAATTACAGTTAACAAATTGTTTTGATGTATCAATTAATTTGTTAACATTTTCAGTTCCACTAGGGTTATACTTCTTTTTAGGATTCAAAATATTTTTCATTAATGGTTCCTTTCTTTTAGCAGTTAAAACTTCATCCATTAATGAAATCACTTTATGCATAGCCAAACTTACCCTAGTTAAAATATTTCACAATCGAGTTCACCGTGATCAGTTGTATCATGAATTATACACTCAGTGACCCTACCAAAGGTGAATAAACTCAAAGGATATAATCTCTTTTTAATAATTTTCTGGAGTTTCTCAACTTCCATTTTCGAAATACCAACTTGTGTAGACTTTCATCTTACAAGCTACTTTTAAACTCGGAACAAATATAGATTCATAAATGAAACTCATAGGAAAATATATAAAATGAAAAGTGACCTCCTTCTAGAACCAGTTATTTTTTATGATGATGTTAGTCATAACAATAGTGTAGATAAAATCCTCATAGGAAAACTATGAAGAACCTATCTTTACTTGAAAGACTGAACCGGGGCAACCTAAAAGTTTGAGTAAAAGGAAAAGGTTGACTTAAATTAATCCCAAGGCTCTGATGGTCAGTTCTTGACCAAACTAGGTTTGCTTCAGGGTATGATGTGATATTACTATTAATCTCAAGGGGTCTATGGTTGTCTCTAGTTTCTTTAAGAATCATAAGTATCAAATGAAAGATTTTCAATCTCATCATAAAAAAATTTCATGAAATCAAAATATCTATTATAATATTTCATGAACATCAAACAATTTTGCTATCACTTAAGTAGATTTAGCTTTAAGCATTTAGAAATTTGATAGAAATGAAAGATTTTCAATAATATTTCCATTCATTCATCTCTTTTTTAGAACATTTTCTAAAATTTAACATCTATTCTAAAATAAAGCATCAAAAATACTGAAAAATAAAATTGCTCTATACTTCACTAGATTGCTTCATAGCTAGGCATAAAACCATGCGAGCTTTTAAAGAAGGGGATTTAGTTTGGACATTGAGTAGGTTTTGTATGCACCCTTAAATGACACAACATACAGTCTTGTCTAGCTGAACAAACAAACCAGCTACAAAAGATACATGAGATAGGTAGCTATCAAATTGGATTTGATATTGATTAAGTTCTATGTGCATACAATTTTTTAATCCAGAATGATTAAAAAAATAGGAAAAAATAACAAAACTTTTCCGACATCCACAAATTTTGAATTTAACTTAAAAAGAAGTATCCCTTAGCCTTTTATAGAAGCAAGACACAAGTAGGATAAGAAAAATACATGAGAGGAAATCTAAGGGATGAATCACATCAACGCACATGGAATATGGTGATTGGTAAGAGAATTGAAAATGAACTCAACGAGGGTCAACCTTTGTCTACACATTGATGTCCTTTGGGTGTTTCATCTTCTTATTATCAGGGTTCCTTCTTGGAACCAGGAAAATCCACCAAACAGAATGTAGGAAATTCCCATATATTCAGAATGATCAGGTGGAATTTATGTTCCTACATTTAGGTTCAAACTTGGATTGAACATTCCTAGGAATGAGTCACCCCCAGAATGAGTACACTCTTCCACTGCATGCTTAAAATCTAGATTTTTGGTTTCCCGGTACCTAGTGATCCTTTGCAATGAACTTTATTCCTGCATGAGCTTCCAAAGTGTATTGTTGAACCTGGTAACACCATCGGATCTGCCTACAACCTTAGTTTCATGACTGTCCATACCCAAACTTTGCATCACAATTTTCTTCTCCTGCAATCACCAACTCAACCTATTAAATCCCTTTTAAAACATTTATAAACATATCATGTAAATAAAACCATTATTAATCCATTATCATTATAAATCCATCATAAATAACATGCTTTCAAGAAAATCATATATTCTTGTGTAATTATCCTTTTTAGTCAGGCTACCAGACCATCAAACCTTTTGGATAGCCTTAGAATTTTGAAACTTTACTTTTCATTGTTACCCAGTACTCGGTACTCAATGTTCAGCTTTTACCCATAATTTTCTCGGACTTTAGCTTTTACCAGAACATCGACATTTATCGGACCTTTACTCTCAGACTAGAACGCTTCACTCAACACCTTGCTTTACCTTTTGGATTTCTGACTTTCTCGATTCCTAATACCTGGTACTTGGAACACTTGAATTATGAAGTACTCTTTTTTTAAAAGATCTCTCTTTGCTTTTCACTATCGGTGATGTTTCCAACTAGCCAGCATCTACCATAAGCATTAGTTTTCACTTGGGGTCCCCAAGTCTTATAGTCTTGGGGCATGTTGTGAGACCACACAACACTATCTTCTTCGCAAGGGGAGAAACATTATTTGTAGGCATTGGATTATATTTTTTATTCAATAATTTACCATTTTTCCAAGAAATTACACATTGTGGGAGTGATATCTTGTCTCTCTTTTTCCCTCTTTTGGGGTGGTCATTGATTATATATGTTGAATGAACAAGACGAATGAGAGGGGGGTAAACTATTTGTACCAAATTAAAACATCAAAACCCTCAATAGTAATCAGGTCCATATGAATTCATTAAACCCTTATTTTGTTAAAGTGATTAATCATGAAATGAAAATAATAGAAACTAAAATAGAAACACCATACAAAATAGAACACTAGATTTACATGGAAAACCCAATGAGGGAAAAACCACGACGAGGATTAGCTCACAATATAAGTAATTACAAAACTAGTACAAGGGCTCACAACTAGAATAGGACACACTATCCAAAAAGGCTCGTAGCCAAGGCTCACTGCCACAAAAAGAAACAAAGAAGATAGAAGAGAAATGTTACATAGAGAAGAACTTCTCAATGCAATAGAGAATCCACCACAATTTCTCCAACACTTTCATAACCTTGTTTGAAATATTTTAGACACCTTCAACTCATTGCTTTCAAAAGTCCAAACTTTGAAGTTCACACTGCTCTACTCAAGTTCGCATCTATACTTCTGCAATTCACATCACACTAATCACTCACATCTATCTCGCATATATCTTGCCTCTCTCTTGCATCTTCCAACAACACCACTCTTATTTATATCAACCTCAACCTTGAAAACCTTCTCCAAGGTCGACAACTATCTATTACATTTAAAATTTCAAATTAGGTTGACACCCAAACATTTCCATGGTGGATAGGAATTAAGGTGACCTATATAAATCCTTAATTAGGACCCAAATTAATCCTAACACACCTCAATAAGCTTCCACAAGTTTTGTATGTAGTGTTAACACTAGGTTGGTCGTTACCCATGCTAAACACCATAAAATAATGAAGTACATGCTTCCTCTTTGATCAAGATGACATGTGGACCACACAAATATATTTTACACAATCTAGAACAAACCATGAACCACCTGAGATCCAACAAATATTTCATCCAAATCCGCATCATAGAAATATTTTGATCCAAAACATCTGGTTAGCCTTATACAAACACTAACACATGAAACACACACTATACTATACCAAATCAAGTGAAACCTTGAATCTTGAAAGATACAAACATTATAAGCAACTTCCTAGATCCACACAACCTAAAACCAAATTGTGGAGAAATGCAAGGCAAATACATTTCTCCCAAACCATATAAAACACCACTAAAAAACTAGTTCACACACTAGTGAACACATCTCACTCTACACCGTGATCTAGAAACCCAAACTCTAGATATGGCAACTATTGACAACCTTGAACAACATATCAGGTCCACACAGGAATAGCATCAAAACAAAAGAAATGTGGAGCACATTCTTAACACTTCCACAACACTATTTTCTATGTTTATCATTTTTTCTCAAAAGCACTTGGAAACCAAGTACGAAAGATACCATCTCAACATATTACTTCATTCCAACACATGTCTAGCACTAAAACACAAATATATCTCCATGTACTCACAAAAATTCCTCAATATCTCAGCTATACTTGCACAACTTGCAACAAACTATTTCCCTCTTTTTCACAATTTTCTCAATATCCTCAACATCTTCATCATGCAGCAATCTTCCTCAACACATAGTTGACTTCAATGACAACACCAAATTTTTACATCAATGACAAAACCTTCATACTTCCAAAAATCTCCCCCTTTTTCATTGATTGCAACACATTATATGAAAAACCATCAAAGACAACACAACAGCTCTAAACACACTTTCTCATGATTTTCTTTCTTTTCTCTCCCCCTATGTAGATAGAATTTTTCACATGATTATTTCTCCCCCTTTGACACCGAACCAAGATACTTCCACTGAATACCCCCCCTTAGGAGTACACCCAACCAGATCATAAATTGTGCACAATGGCAACACATGACACTACCTACTCCCCCTAAGAGGTAGCCACCAACATTAGTCCAGAAAAGAGATGAATCTATTGATCCACTAGACTAATGCATCTCCATATGGATCTAATCCAAAGGAGGAGGGGAAATAACCCACAACTTCTCTTGGAGATACTCAAAAGTATCCTTAGGAAGAGCCTCAATAAATATGCCAGTAGTTTGATCCTTTGTAGGTACATATTTAAGCTTCACCTCATTCTCCATGACCTTTTCTCTTAGAAATTTATACCCAATTGATATATGTTTTTTCCTTGAATGCATCACTAAATTATTTGAAATGTTAATTGCACTTGTATTATCACAAAAGATAGAAATAGGCTCATCATACACTACTTTGATATCCTTTAATATTTTTCTCATCCACAATACTTGTGTGCAGCAATATGTTGCAATATACTCAACCTTTTTAATGGATAAAGAAACAAAATCATGTTTCTTACTTAACCATGACACCAACCTACATTCAAGAAAGAATGCACCACCACTTGTACTTTTCCTGTCATCAACACAACCAACCCAATAAGCATCTATGTATGCATTTAATGTAAAATCATGAGTATCCTTAGGGTACCATAAGTCATAATCTAGAGTGCCTTTTAAATATTTGAATATCGTCTTTACTACTGAAACATGTGTATCTTTAGGATCTTCTTGAAATCTAGCCACAAGACAAACTACATATATGATATTTGATCTAGTAGAAGTTAGATATAGAATTCCACCAATCATGGATCTATATTTCCTCTTATCAACCTTAGGTGATTCATCATCCTTGCTCAATTTGCAACCAGTCACCATAGGAGTGCATACCGATTTTAAGTCATCCATTCCAAAAAAAATCAGCAACTCTTTGACATACTTTGACTATGAAATAAAAATGCCTTTATTTGTTTGATTGATTTGTAGCCCAAGGAAGAAACTCATCTCCCCAAACATTGACATATCAAGCTCTTTCTGCATTTCTTTTGCAAATTTCTTACACATAGCTTCATTGCCTCCAAATATAATGTTATCCACATACACAACCACTATCAATATTTTGTCTTCCTCAATTTTGAAGTAAAGATTACTATTTGTGGTGCATTTACTGAATCCTTGTTGTAACAAATATTTTTCCAATCTTTCATACAAAGCTTTGGGAGCTTGCTTTAATCCATACAATTCCTTTTTCAATTTTCAAACCATATTCGGTTGATCTGACAGCTGAAATCCTTTTGATTGTTCCATGTAAACCTCTTCTTCCAATTCACCATTCAAAACAGAAGACTTCACATTCATCTGATAAACTTTAAAGTCCTTATATGTTTAAAATACCAAAAACATTCTAATGGCTTCCATCCTAGCCACTAGAGAAAATGTTTCCCCGAAGTCTATTCCTTCCACTTGTGAGTAACCCTTAAACATAAGCCTTTCTTTATTTCTTACCACTTCTCCATTCTCATTCAGTTTGTTTCTGAATACCCACTTAGTTCTAATTATGTTCTTGTTTTCCAATCTAGGGACCAGTTCCCAAGTCTATTTTTTCTCAATCTACATAAGTTCTTCTTCCATTTCCTTCATCCAATGTTCATCTTTACATGCATCACTCATTGTTTTAGGTTCAACTTTAGAGAGTAGACATAGATTTACCTCAGCTTCAATAGCTCCGCTTCTTGTCAATACTCCTTTCCTCTTGTCTCCAATGATCTGTTCTTTGAAATGATTCTTTCGCACATACTTAGGGGTCTTAGTGGTCTTTTTCAAAGCTTCTTCCTCTTCATTCTTAACTTCTTTTTCTTCATCTTTTCCTTCTTCTTCTCCATAAGAAAATTCATTTGATACATATCCATCTATAGCAATTGAATTCTACAAATCTTCATCAACCTTCACATTTTCACTTTCAACAATCTTCCATAGCCTTTTTTGTAACATTTGTATGCTTTTATTTTAGTATAATATACAAGGAAGATACCTTCATCAGACCTTGCATCAAACTTTCCTAAGCTTTCCTCTTCTCTTTTGATATAACACTTACTTCCAAATACTCCAAAGTACTTGACAATAGGAATCCTTCCATACCATAACTCATAGGGAGTCTTTGTGTTGTTATCTTTGGCTTGAACAATGTTAAGTATGTAAATATTAGTATGAATTTCTTCTCTCTAATAGACTTCTTGTATATTAGCTTCTTTCATCATAGTTCTAGCAGCTTCTTGAACAATCTAGTTTTTCCTTTCAACCACTCCATTCTGTTGAGGAGTTCTAGGGGTAGAAAGTGCCTCTTTATTCCATGAACTTCAAAAAACATGTTAAACTAATTAGAGGTGAATTCTCCACCTCTGATAGACCTCAAAAATTTAATTTTCAAATCCATTTCATTCTCAACCATGGCTTTAAATTCTTTGAATCTATCTAGTGCATCATATTTCTCTCTAAGAAAAATAACCCATGTCATTCTAGAGTAATCATCAATCAAAAGAATGAAATACTTTTCACCTTGAAGACTTCTCAAAATTGTAGGACCACAAAGATATATATGTATTAATTCCAGTAGTCTGGTAGTGGATTATTCCTTTCCCTTGAAACTACTCCTTATTTTCTTTCCAAATTGACAATTCTTGCAAATAGAATTGATATGATTTATAATTTTTGGTAGGTCTCTCACTGCATGAGCTGAACTAATTCTAACTAAATTATTGAGATTCATGTGACATATCCTCCAATTCCATAACCAATTGTCATTAATTTGATATATAAAGCAATGACCATCAGCACCCTTGAGCTAATAGATGTTTCCATCTGTTCTCTTACCAACAACAATTACAATTCTAGATCCTTTTCTGATCTCACATATTTCATCCTTAAACACAATATTATATCCTTTTCTATACATTTTTCCAACACTCAAAATATTATTCCTTGAACCTTTAACATAGTAAACATCTTTAGTATTATGCTTTCCATCAGAACTAATTCAACCTATTCCACAAATCTTAGCTCCTGAATCATCTCCAAATTTAACCAATCCTCCATCATAATTTTCAATTTTAACAAACTTACTTTTGTCTTTGGTCATGTGATTCGAGTAGCCATTATCAACAACCCAATAGTTCTTATCTTGTTTAACATGAAAAGAATAAATCAAAGTACCTTCTACCTTATCCTTCTTCTTTGGAACACTTTCCTTCACACAACTTTCAGAGTTAGCAGAAGTAGATTCATCTTTTAAAGATAAGAAAGAGAATTCATTTTCATCAACATCTCCATAATCAAATTCATCATCAGAAATACCAACATCTTTTCTAACATAGTAACTTATTTTGATCATATTTCTTTGTTCTCCTTACTCTTAATGTTCATAGCTCTATTTGGACATCTTGAAGCATAATGACCTATATTTCCATAGCTAAAACATTTGAAAGGTAGTTTAACTTTGTACTTATCGATGCCCTTTTTAATCCTTCTTATAGAGTTAGATTCCACATCATTAAGATCTTCTCCATCTAAATCTTCAATCTTTTTTAGTTTTCTAGCCTTGAAAGCAGTCTCCACTTTTGTACCATTTCTCAAGCTAAGTTTTCTCATTTCAAATGAAAGTTAGTGTACCAATCAACTGATATTTAGAATAAGTATTAAAATTTGCAACTTCCTCAATAGAAAATACCTTTTCATTGTAAGAATCAAGAAGAGATCTGAGAACTTTCTTTACCACCCTAGGTTCTTTAACTTGTGCACCAAGACCTCTCATAGCACTTACCAACTCATCAATTCTCTGCATGTAGACTATAATTGTTTCATCTTCAAACATTCACAGGGTCTCAAATTATGCCTTTAGATTTTTCAGCGTTGCTTGTTTAACCTTGTCCTCTCCTTCATAAATTCTCTCAATCTTATCTCAAAATTGTTTAGCAGTCATAAGATTCATAACTTTTACCAATTTAGAATTTGAAAGACTATTAACAAGAATAAATATTTCCTTAGTATTTTCCTCATGTGCCTTGATCTCATCACTTGTGCTTGGACCATTTGGAGATGCAGTATATTGATTCTTTATTTCATTTTCAATCTCATATCCATGAGATGCTAGATATCCTTCCACATTTGTCTTCTAGAATGCATAGTTTGTGCCATCAAATTTAGTGAAATCCAGCTTGTTCACCATCCCAAATCTACCTCAAGTGGTTAATCTCTTCTCCAAGGAACCTCGTTTTGATACCAATTTTTGAATGAACAAGACAACTAAGAGGGGGGGTGAATCAGTTGTATCAAATTAAAACATCAAAACCCTCAACAGTAATCAAATCTAAATGCATGCATTAAACCCTTACTTTGTTAAAGTAATTAATCATGAAATGCAGATAAAATAAACTAAAATAGCAACACCATACACAAGATAACACTATATTTACATGGAAAATCCAATGAGGGAAAAAATACGGTGAGGATTAGCTCACAATATAAGTAATTTCAAAATTGGTATAAGGGATCACTACCTAAATAGGACACACTATCCAAAAAGGCTCATAGCTAGGGCTCACTGCCATAGAAAGAAACAAAGAAGATAGAAGATAAATGTTACATAGAGAAAAAATTCTCAATGCAACAAAGAATCCACCACAATTTCTCTAACACTTTTGTAGCCTTGTTTGAAAGATTCTAGACACCTTCAACTCACTACTTTCAAAAGTCTAATACTTTGAAGTTCACACTAATCTACACAAATTGACATCTATACTTTTGTAATTTGAATCACATTCATCACTTGCATCTATCTCACATCTATCTTTCCTCTCTCTTGCATCTTCTAACAACACCACTCTTATTCATATCAACCTCAACCTTGAAAACCTTCTCCAAGGTCGAAAACTATCTGTTACATTTAAAATTTAAAATTAGGTTGGCACCCAAACATTCCCATGATGGATAGGAATGAAGGTGACCCATATAAATCCTCAATTAGGACCCAAATTAATCCTAACACACCTCAATACACTTCCACAAGCTTCACATGTAGTGTTAACACCAAGTCAGTCATTACCCGTGCTAAACACCATTAAAAATTAAGTACACGCTTCCTATTTGATCAAGATGACACGTGGACCACACAAATATCTCTTACACAATCTAGAACAATCCACAAACCACAAACCACCTAAGATCTAACAAATACTTCATCCAAATTTGCATCATAGAAATATTTTGATCCAAAACATCTGGTTAGCCTTAGACACACAATGGTGGATGAAACACACACTGTACTATACCAAATCAAGTGAAACCTTGAATTTTGAAAGATACGAGCATTATAAGAAACTTCCTAGATTCGTACAACTTGAAACCAAACTATGGAGAAATGCAGAGTAGATACATTTCTCCTAGACCATAGAAAACACCACTGAAAAACTAATTCACACATTGGTGAACATATCTCACTATACACAATAATCCAGAAACCCAAACTCTGGATATAAAAACTACTGACAACCTTGAACAATATATCGTGACCACACAGGCATAGCATCAATACAGAATAAATATAGAGCACATCCCAGATCATGCTCTAAACACTTGCACAACATTGTTTTCTCTATTTATCAAATTTTCTCAAAAGCACTTGGGAACCAAGTACTAGAGACACCATATCAGCATATTACTTCATTCCAACACATCTCTAGACACTACAACACAAAGATAGCTCCATGTACTCACAAAAATTCCTTAATATCTCAACTATACATGCATAACCTACAACAAACGGTTTCCCTCTTTTTCACATTTTTTCTCAATATCCTCGACATATTCATCATGCAACAATCTTCCTCAACACATAGTTGACATCAATGAAAACACTAGCTTGTTGGCATCAATGACAACACCTTAATACTTCCAAAAGTATATACATGATGGATTTATTCCTTAGGGAGTGTTCTTGAGTTCTCCATACATCATTCTTATTTGTATCTTTTCTCTCTTTTGAAGAGGAGTTTTGTCACATTAGGTTTTCATTTTTTCTCTGTTTTTGAGATATTTTACTTGTACACGGGTACCTAACATGCCCTCACATTTGAGACCCATCCTTTCATATTTTCATCATTTGCATAATAATTTACTACTCCCTAATTTGCACTTAAGGGGTGATGTTGGTGTGAATAAGTTCTTGTACCTAGCTAGTTGCTAGTAGGGGGACTTATTCACATGTTAAATCTACCTAGGTCCTAGGTGTCCTTCTATAAGTCATAGTTTTCTAGATAATATCTTATCATATATTATCTTTTTGACTTTTTGTCAAGTTAGTGGTCTCATAACAAGGGATTAAAACACATGTCATGATCTTGTCTAATCCTATCTCACAACCTTGTTTATATAAGTAAGGCATCATATATGTATATTTTTATATTCAATCTTGTAATCTTGTATCCATAATCAAGCAATCTATTCTTTCCATTTTCTCTCTTGTGGAGGGTATTTTGGTCTTGTAGTTTTTCGTAGGTTTTCAGGAGTTCACCATTAACTCCTACAATAATTTCTAAAAAATAATTCTTTACAAATATAAAATTGGAGGTAATAAGTAAATTCCTTGTGATATTTGATAAATTTTAAATAAAAATATCAATATTTTTCTCTATGAGAAAAATTTATGAAGGTGTTTCCATAATAGTGTGCCCATTTTGTGCATCATTGTAATTTTTACCCAAAATCACATACTTTTTAGGGAAATTAATGATTTAAGCCTTGAGAGGTTCCATCTAAAGGTTTTTAATTGAAGAGGTTTAGATCAAACCCTCTTAGATCAAAATCTCTTGGATAGAACCCCCCTAGTCTTAAATCAAACCCACAATGACGTCTCCTCTACACCTATCACAATGCTAACAAAAACCCACTTTTGATTCACCTTTTGGGTGATCAAATGAAGCCATTTAGAAGTTTTATTTTGTATGTATGTCTAGCCCTTACTATAATATTTCAAAAAGTTATAATTTTGAATATATTTAATTTCATTATTATATTTATTTTATATTTCTAGTAAACGTGGGTTTTTCACTGAACGTCAAGGTATTTGTTTCACACATGCAAAAAAATAGAAAAATAGATATTTTTTTTGTAAAACCACCCCATCAAACCAATGAGGTAGTTAGTCCAAAAAAATATAAATATGCATAAGAATTTATCACTAGAACATAATATAACATTTAATTTCATATGAGCATCAATTAAAATAATATCTAATTGATATAAAATGGATTCATCATCATAATCTAACTATTTATATTCAAATTTTCAGCACCATAATCAAAATGTAGAATAAAATATAACATAGTCCAGAGAGCTCAAAAACATGTGACACTATAATCTTACTAGTGCCTTATTGCAGTTGAAACATAGAAAAATAGGTTTATCAAAATGTGGAATGGGGAAAATGGGGGTGATGAACCTATCTCCCTATTTTCATTAGGAAAAGATATTCCCACAAATAATTGGCTTACAACCCTTAGGTGAGTCAACTCAATGAGGGAATTTTTTGGTTTCCTTATGATTGAGGACGGGGGTATCAGCTTGAATAACACCTTTAGGAGAAAAACTAAAAAATAGTAAATCAACTCAATTATGTCAATTCAAACTTGAATCATCAATTTAAAAAATAATACAGATAGAAACAACAAAGTTTTGGTAGATCTGGAAATGGCGAAGTGATGTGCACCTATCATCAAAATGCAATTTTTGAAGGCTTCTTGGGACTCATTTTCCTATAGGTGAATGGGTCCTTATACAAAGGTTTAAAATCTAATTTTTTAGTCCTTAGGCCTTGTGTCTACACTCCCAATTCCCCCAAATCCCATTGTTGAAAATTCGGAAATAAATTCAAGATATGAGTTTCCATGGCTTGACAACAAAGGTGACAACAAATGCAACTTTTCAAAATTTCTCTTTTGAGGTCTTCAACTTTTCTTCAACCTATGAACCTACACATACATAAGAGGGGAAAATTTATTTGTTTTTGGTGGATGGGGGTTTTCCTTGGTCAAACCCCATTTTGGTAATTAAAAATTGAAATGAAATATTAAATATGAAAGGAATGATGAATGAACAATTGCTATGTTGCAACTCACTAAACCCTTGATTTGAAACCCTTGAATGGAGATCCTTGAAGGACTGAAATATTGATCTTTATCTTGCATGAAATGGCTTCAATGGATGTTGATTTGATGACTTGAATAGATGCTTGAATTCTTGAAACCTACATCACAGTGCTAGCTCCAAAAACATGCATGATTGTAAAAGACTTTAACATGATTCTTGAGATATTGATTCCTATTGTAGATGACTGATAAATCTGCTCTTCAGTGTTCTTGAAAATAACATTTTCTCTTAGGATCAATTGATCTCTCAAAAATATAATTGAAAACCTTCTATTTGATTTGATAAAATAACCTTGTATTTATAGATATCTATCCTTAATTTCTCGAAAATAAAACATTATAGGTCGACATTGAAATATGAATTTGGGATTATAAAAATACCACCAAAAACATGTTTAAAATTTGAAATTATCAATTAAAGGGGACCCATTCACCCTTGGGTGAAGTCCTAACCTAACTTTCCAGGACCTATTCATTTCAGGGTGTTAAGAATGATAAATTCATTAATTAAATATTCCCCTTTCGAAAATTACAAATAATTGTTCTTGTAAATGCAATTTTTAAGAAATTAAAAGCTTAATTAAGTCCAATTAAATTAGGGGACCCAAACATAGTGTGAAAATATAAAGGATTTAATTTTCTTACACTACATTTATCCCCCACTTTAGTGAGAGGATGAGCCCTATGCTCAAACTCACACTAAAGCAGATAAACAAGCATCAAGAGGGGTCCAAGTGTACAAATATCGATGGGATAGGATGACAAAGATCAAGGAGGTGGCAAAACCCCTAGGATCTAAGATCCCATGGAAAACCAACATGAGTACAAAGGGACACACATGAATGTATGATATGAAGCAACAAGACAAGATACACAAACATACAATGTCAAAATTAATGCAAAGAGGAAAGAAAGATGAACTAGCAAGTTGTATTATACCGTGTCCATCAAATACATTCACAAGGATGTAAAATAACTTATAAAATGTATGGCTCTATAGGCAAGCAAGTTGTGTTATGCTCAATGGCCATGAAAAATATGCTCACAAGGACTAGTGAAATATGTTGTCCACTAGGTGAGCCCCAAAAAGTGGCTAATGGGAAGTCATTCCAAGTATAGGCTCCCATTGTACTAACCATACCAAAAGTTATACCTCCTGAAATTTTATAAGGCACCGCAACATGATCAATATGCTCTTCTAATGCTACACTAAATTCAACTTCTATGAACAAAGTGAAGCAAGAAATTTCAAAATGTTAATGCCAAAATGAAATACTTCCAATGTCAATAAAATAATGGTAATGTAATGGTCACACTTCCTAGGAGATGTATGCTATCATCACTAAGAAGGGAACATGAAAACAATGAAAGGGGGCAATATGCCCCCCACTTAAAATGTCAACATACTTGATATGTTGGTATTTTAAGTAGAAAGAAAGAAAGAGGGGATCCTTGGAAAGAATGCATCCCAAAAAACTAGTTATCCTTGCCCCCCAATCATAGAGATAAATACAACCACCAAGAACTATCATATTGCTGCCAAGATATGGTTTCACTTGAGATTGTACCACCATGAATGGTAATGAGCAAGACACTTAAAGCTACTAATGTCACATAGTGATGAGCAACCTGATAGGATGAAAAACAATATCAATTAGAAGAAATAGGTGCATCAACACAAGGAAGAGCACCACAATCCTTAAGGTGTTGAATTTTATTATTCAAAGTCTTACATTCATTATTAGAATGACCATGAACTCGATGATATGCACAAAATGATCTCTTGTTGTAAAATTTATTTCATTTTCTTGGAGGGAGAGATATCAAGTGATCTTAGAGAAGCTTCGTCAAGGTACTCTCTTGATCAATAGTAGAAGATGTTCCTTTCTTTTATGGAAAATATGTCTCTTTCTTAATACAAGGTGTCATACATACACAAGACTCTTTAGATTGTGAGATTTTGTACTCTCCTATAAAGGAGGGTGCAAAATCTAATGAAATCCAATCATTACTAAGACATGTGTTTGAAGATCTCCTAGGAGTTTTTTGTGAGATGACATTGATATTAAGTGAAGGTTTCTATGATGTTTTTGTTTCTTTTGAAGGGTAATAACCAAGACCACTAGTTGTTTCTATCAGTTCAAGATGCACCAAGGTTAAAGTTGTCTTAGAAGAATCTTTTGTAATAGTGTTGGTATTGAGTGAAGGATTTTTTGATGCTTTTGTTTCTTTTGAAGGGAAATAACCAAGACCACTAGTTGTTTCTTGTGTGTTAGGCTCAATAGGAACACAGATACCTTGTTCTCTAGCATCACATCCATTTTCCACTATAACCAAGTTGTTTCAAAATCTCATAACCTCTTCCATAAAGATTTTCCATTTCTTTTGGATTTGGTCCTTTCTCATGATCACATTCTTCATATGTGGATGTATAACTTATGTTTTCCTATTCTATTCTAAAATTTGTGGACTCATGTGCTTTTAATGATTCCACTTGTGTTGACACTATGTTTTTTTCTTTCTCTCTTCTTGTGTTTTGTGTAATCCTGTATTCTCCCATGAATGTAGGTGTGAAATCCAATGAACCCCAATCATCATCCAATAGCTTTGTGACTTTTTCAATATTGTTCTATTTTTCTTCCTCTTGCATAGGCTCTAATTTTGAAGTTGGTATCAATGTTTTCAAAAGCCTTTCATTTTCTTTCTCAATGTGCAAGCAAATTTCTAGTTGGGGATCAACTTTGATTGTATAAACCTTGTTGTTGTAAACATACTTCATTAAACGATGAAGAGTTGAAGGTGCCACATTCATTTCATGAATCCATGGTCTACCCAAAAGAAGATTGTATGAAATATCTCAAGCATAACATGGACATGAGTCTACAATGTGACCTTTCTAACTTTAATATGTAATGTGATCACACCAAGCATTTTTTTTCCTACATTATAAAATCCACAGATAGATAACGAGTCTAGTTGTATTTGGATTTTGTCTACTCCAATCTTGTCCAAAAGGTTTATGTTGTACACAAATTAAGGGATGAGCCACTATCAACAAGGGTTGGCTTTATCCCACATCTATTAATGTAAGCCGCTATCATGAAAGCCTCATTTTTTTTTCACACTTCTAATGGAGGTAACTCATCTTGATGGAAGGTAATATCTAATTTGACTGAGTTCATACCTTGGATTAGGTCTACTACATCATTTTGATTTGCACTAGAAGGAACCATAACTTGTTGCAATGAATTTTGAAGCATGCTATGCTAATTAGGTGAGGCTTGAATTAGATCCCATAAGGATATCTTAGTGGGAGTATTTTTAAGTTGTTCAACAAGATCATACTCCTTTCCACTATGTAAAGGAAAATGAGGCACACTAGGAAAGATAAGTGGAGGCAATGGTAATGAAATGGGAGTGGTTTATGGTTGCATATTATTCATTGTATTATATGTGTGAGCAACAATATGGTAACTTGATTGCTTCAAAACATTGTTACTAGTAAGTTTCCATATAAAATTTAAGATAGCTTCTAGGGATAACGGTTGTTTTTTAGGTGGTTCTATGATAAGAACGGGTTTTTTTTGCACTTGAGGTTGATCTGAGGGTGGGTAGATGGTAAGAAGTGGCTCAAGAGATGACTTGGGAGGTCGAATAATTAGAGGACTTGTAGAAGGACTCAAGGGATATCTAATGTTCATAACCTCCAAAGATTTATCCTTATTTCGATGATATTTTAGCGAGGGGAAGTCTAATGTCTTCTTATCATCTTCATCTAAGGAAGCCACATTACTATTGTTTGAAAGACATGTAATTGTTGTCATCATCTTGCACCATGATATCTTCCCTAATAGGAGATTTTTTAGGAGAGGAGCAAACAAGATGTTCATCACATTCCATGGTTAGATTTTGTAAGATAACTTATCACAAGTAGGTGAGGAATCAAGAGAAGAATAACTATTATTTTGTTTCTTATCAATGATTGGTTCCTTTTTTTCAATTATATCTTCCCAAGTGAGATAAACATTAGGAGAGGGATAAATAAGATTCTCATGAATCTCAATGAGTGTATCTTCTAACACCAAAATATCTTCTTCACAAATAGGAGAGATATTGGGAGAAGAACAAATGTTAATGTCATGATTGTCCACAATTGCATCCTATTTAACTAAAAAATTCTCACAAGTGGGAGACTAATGGGGACTAGGTAAGGTAATGTTAAGAATGTGTTAATGAAATCATTCTCTTGTGCCATAATATATTTCCAAGTAGGAGAGTTTTTATAAGAGGAGATTTCAAGACTGTCATGACTCTCAATGAGTGTATATTCTAACACCAAGATACATTCGTCACAAGTAGGAGAGGTATTGGGACAAGATCACCTATGATTGTCATGATTGTCTATGTTTAAATCCTCTTTCACTAAAACATTTTCACAAATAGGAGATATATTAGGGGATGTGGAATTAAGGAATGTGTCAAAAATTTCACTCTCTTGCACTAAGAGACTCTCATAACTAGGAAAGATATTGGAAGAATTACTAACATGTTTGTTAATGATCTTTTTCTTGGCATACTTAAAAAGAAAAGATGCTAACATTTTAGAATTATGCCAAAAATGAAAGATAATCTAACTTATGCAATGCTTCAGAAATGCAAAAAATTGTCCTATAGGTTTGATGATTTTGGATATTGAAATGCAATAAAAAAATTATGAGGTTGCAACAAATGAGATAAAATAACACCTTTTCTTGCACATATACTAACCGTTTTTCAAATTTTCAAACTAAAGTTTGAACAATAGAAACAAGAAGCTAAAATAGAGATTGAAATGCACTCAAAAATTGGTTAGAATGTATATACATGGACTCCTTTTCCCATGGCTGAATGGGTCCTTGATCAAGGTTTTTTAAAATTGAAAATTTCAAATTTTGGGCTTTTGTATGTGATTTTTGTTTTTGGTTGCAAACAAAGATTTTTGTAATAGGTTTTTCTAGATTAGGGTGTCTAAATGCAAGTGAAAATAAGGTCAAATTATGAACAAGATGACTATTTTTAGAATGTAATTTGAACCTAAATTTGTACCTATATGATTGAAGAATAATCTTGATGCAAGTACAATGCAATATTAATGCAGGTTTTTTGAATTTTTATGAATTTAAGTAATGCAAACATGCAAAATTAAACCCTAAATGCAATGTTTACTAATGAAAGTTTAAATAACCCTAAATTTAATGCAACTAATGCAAATCTTATGCAAACTTAGTGTAAAACTTAGATCTAGGGCTGAAATAGACTCCAATTTTTAGAATTTTGTTATACAAAGTCGAGTTGACCAAAATAAAACATAGAAAATTAGGTTTATCAAAATGTGGAATGGGGAAAATGGGGGTGATGAGCCTATCTTCCTATTTTCACTAGGAAAAGAGATCCCCACAAACAATTGGCTTACAAGCCTTAGGTGAGTCAACTCAATGATGGAATCTGTTGGTTTCCTTATGATTGAGGATGAGGGTATCAGCCTGAACAACCCTTTTGGAAGAAAAACTAAAAATAGTAAATCAACTCGATTATGCCCTTTCAAACTTGAATCGTCAATTTAAAGCATAATATAGAAAGAAACAACAAAGTTTTGACAGATCTGGAAATGGCAGATTGATGTGTATGGTCTATCATCAAAATGCATTTTATAAAGGTTGTTTGGGAATCATTCACTTATAGGTGAATGTGTCCTTGTGTAGAGATTTAAAATTTGATTTTACAATCCTCAAGACTTGTGTCTACACTCTTGATTCCGCCAAATCCCACTATCAAAAATCTGGAAATAAATTTGGGATCTGAGTTTTCATGGCTTGACAACAAAGGTGACAACAAATGAAACTTTGTGAAATTTCTCTTTTGAGATCTTCAACTTTTCTTCAACCTATGAACCTGCACATACACAAGAGGGGAAAAATTGTTTTTTTTGTGGATGGGGGTTTTCCTTGGTCAAACCCCATTTTCGTAATTAATCCTTGAAATGAAACAATGAAATATGAAAGGAATGAAAAATTGCTATGTTGCAACTCACTAAACCCTTGATTTGAAACCCTTGAATGGAGATCCTTGAAGGACTAAAATCTTGATCTTGATCTTCCATGAAATGGATTCAATAGATGTTGATTTGTTGACTTGAATAGATTCTTGAATGTTTGAAACCTACATCAGAATGTTAGCTCCAAACACATGCATGATTGTAAAAGACTTTAACATGATGCTTGAGATATTGATTCTTGTTGTAGATGATTAATAAATCTACTCTTCAATGCTCTTGACAATAATATTTTCTCTTAGGATTGATCTCTCAAAAATCTAATCGAAAACCTTCTAGCTGATTTGATAAAATAACCTTGTATTTATAGATATCTATCCTTAATTTCTCAAAAATCAAACATTACAAGCCGATATTGAAATTTGAATTTGGGATTATAAAAATACCGCCAAAAAAAAGATTAAAATTTGAAATTAGCAGTTAAAGGGGACCCATTCACCCAAGGGCAAATGGGTCATGACCTAAACTGCCAAGACCTATTCATTTTGGGGTGTTAAGAATGATAAATGCATTAATTAAATATTAATTCCCCTTTCAAAAATTATAATTAATTAAGCTTGTAAATGCAATTTTTAGGCCATTAGAGGCTTAATTAAGTCCAATTAAATTAGGGGACCCAAAAATAGTTTGAAAATTTAAAAGATTACATTTTCCTATGCTACAACAGTCAATGATGGTACCACTACATTAAAACTAGTTTATGAATATTTATTGATTTGAATTAAAAAATGGATTTTTATTTGGGGGTTGCTACTTTAAGGTATTAGAGAATGTTGTAAATAGTAGAGACTTGACCCCACTAGATTATCATTTATGAATATTTATTGATTTGAATTAAAAAAAGGGTTTTTATTTGGGGGTTGTTACATTAAGGTATTAGAGAATGTTGTAAATATTAGAGACTTGACCCCACTAGATTATCATTGAAAATTTAACATGTAAAGTTACAATTTTTTAATTCTATTTTATTAATTTTGTATGTATGCTTAAAATGTTAATATGTTAGTTAAAACTAGAAGGAATTTTGAGAAATATCACACAAATATTAGCAAGGATAATAATTGTAAAGATGCTTTAGGTCATAAAAGTACACCTAAAGCCTGAAAGAAAAGCTTCATGCACTAAGAGCTAATATTGGCTAAACTTTAGTGTACTATTCACCTATAAATATTTCTTAAGTGAGAGAAGGTTTGGGATTCACTAGTTCATCTTAACAATTTTGATCAAAAAATAGTAAAATATTGCCAAAAACATATGTAGTAAGAATGTAGTAGAGTGGACGTGGATTACCTAGACTAATTAACTGAAATGATGGCGGGTTGTTGTGGAGCAATGGTGTTGGCTAGGGCCTCAGTGCCCTAGGTGCGTTCTTCTGGGGCTTCGAGGGTTGTCTTCCTTGCTGCGTAAGGGGCATATGTCTGTAGGCTTTGGCCATAGCATTGGGGGTTGCAACTTCTCTATTCATTTACTCTTCTTTTTGCTATTTTTTTGGGTGCACTAGGCTCTCTTGTGGGGTGTTTGAAGGGTTTGGGGTTGTGATTTCTTCCTCCTTTTATTGTCTCCTTCTGGTTGTGTAGGTCATTGGGTTTTTGTTTTGTATTGTGGCTCTTCATTTAGTTTGGTGGTCCATGCAGGGGAGTTAATTTTTTCCTTGCATGGCATTCCATGAGGTTTTGGAGAGGCTGGATCTTGTCTCTTGATTACTCGATGGAGGTGTGGATTGCACAAACATGGCTAAATCAGGTGAGGGTTCATCAAGGAATGGGGATTTTAGAATGTTCAAAAAGTGAACGTCTGTCTAGAGAGATCTCAGGATCGTCTAATTTTGGTGATTCAACTGAAATCGGTGGTTGAGGATGTGGAATAACTAAGAAACCATGTTTTAATTTGTAATTTTATGGGGA
Organism: Sequoiadendron giganteum; assembly: GCA_007115665.2. Classification (NCBI taxonomy): domain Eukaryota; kingdom Viridiplantae; phylum Streptophyta; class Pinopsida; order Cupressales; family Cupressaceae; genus Sequoiadendron; species Sequoiadendron giganteum. The sequence goes on from CM021104.1 coordinate 665,130,550, forward strand.
TGCAGGTCTCGCTCCCATTTTTGGAATCATGGGTTCATAGTATGTGGAACACTAAGGGTGACATTGAAATTATGCTGACGACTAATAACTATTTCATGGTAGATTTTTCTTATTTATCAAATAGAAACAAGGCCTTCAAGTGAGGTTTGTACTTCTACAATCAGGTAGGCCTTTTTATTAAACTGACATGTAGGATTCAATTCTACAGAGGTGCTTCCTTCTAGGGTTCATGTTTGGGTGTGTCTCTCACGCCTACCACTACAGTATTGGAGAAGTGATATTTTGTAGATGGTGGACCTACTGCTTGGGAAGCTTGTTGGGCCTTCTCAACAAACTTTGAATAGAAGGGTAATTTATTTTTCTTAGGTGTGTGTTGAAATTGACTTAAACAATCTACTGCTAGACTCTGTGGAAATGTATATTGGATCTTCTTCTTGGACTCAACAGTTGGACTACAAGGTGTTGCCTTTCTATTGTCGAATATGCCATGAACATGGTCACTTGTAGTGGAAGTTCCATAGGGTCATTCATGCATTTGGTATAGGGTATGCTCCTTAGTTTCAATTGAAGAAGGATAAAGGGAAAGCTCCAAGTAGGAGGTGGTGGCTAATAAGGATGGTTTTATATTTGTTAATTCTTTTAACAAAGGAAGGGGTCTGAAGCATACCCTCAAAGATAGATAGGAGGAGGAAACCTTTAATATATTTGATGCCCTAGATGGTTTGATTCAAGAAGAAGGTGTCACATTAGGCATCTAGGTGCCTGATGGCTCTTTGGGGGGAAGCTAATCTAGGAAATGAGGAAAATGTTATTCTCAACACTTCTTAGTCAGGGGTCTAGGATGCTCAGATGGACATGGATCTTTTGCCCTCTGCTCCTAATTTGGTGGAGGCAAGTGTGCTATCAAAGGTAAAATATGGTTTAGATATTCCTAGTTTTGAACTCATGGTAGTGAAGGTGGTTGTACACACGTTGGTAAAATTAAAGCTTCTCCTCTAGCCTTAGGCCTGTAGAAAAAACCCCCTAAGAAGGGGGCTGCAAAGAAACCCTCTAAGGTTGGATGAAAGAAGGATTTGGAGAAGGTAAAGTTAATTGGTGAGATTTTGGTGGAGTCTAGTTCAATGAGAACCATTTATTCTCACTTTTACCAACCTCAAATATGATTGTGCTCTCTTTGAATGTAAGGGGTATGAATAGCATCCCTCGACAAAATGCTATTCATGAGTTGATTCATGTCCGCTCTCTTGACTTGATTTTTCTTTAGGAGACTAAGTTGTTTGTGGAAAGTATGTTGAATTTGGCCTCTAAGATTTGGGGTGGAGGTTAATGTCAGTGTGTTGGGGCACAAGGCAGTTTCAAGGGGGTTGCTTGTTTGTGGGATCCACATAGATTTGCTCCAATTTAGTGGTTCTCTAGTAGGTAGTCCATTTCTCTAGTGGCTTCTACCTTGGAGTCTAGTGATATTTGTGAACCGCATCATTTCTCGGACCTACACACAAGCAACAAACAAACGCAGCATTAGATCAAATGTGCAAGGTGAAATGAGGATTCCCCATGAAATTAGATTGCCACATTAATATAGGAAAAAAAGTGAAGAACAATGAAAATGGAAGTAAAAAAATCCTATTTTAATGAACAACTATCAATCCCATGGGGGAATTGGTGTTGATTGGTATGCCAAAATCAACCCTTTCCCAGTTCTTGTTTGTAAGCTTGATGATTGTTGATGGTGAGATTAGATGCTTGAATGAAGTGAACAAGATTGGCCCTCAATTCAAGAGAGTAACCTTGCATGAAGTATGTGAAATTTGTGGATGAAATGAAGTATAGTATACTAGCTTGAATTGTGGATGATAAAATGAGGAGAGAAGCCTCCAATTTATAGATTTCCAAAATGGAAGAGATAGTGAAAACAAGCAATGTGGGATCATTCAACATCCAATGGCCAAGTGCCATTTGTCCAGATGTGAATGGTTGATGGTTGTGCACATTTTGGCCAAAGTGCCAATAAATGCAATTAGGTGGAATTTGAATTTGAAGAAATGCCATGTGAGAGAGAAAAAGGAATGAAATAAATGCCACTTAGCTCAATGCACAAGGACATGTAAGAGGAGTGAATTCCTTGTTGGATGTACAAGTCCACTTGGACTTTTTTGAATTCAAACTTGAGGGAATATTCCCTTTTGATGCCATGTGAGGGAAAATAGAGATTTAATAAATGAATTAAATCTATTTTCATGTGCAACTTGCATTCTCTAGAAGATTTCAGTGATAGGGATTAACTTAATCAAGATTTTGATTAATTTAATGAGGGATTAGATGATTTGACAATTTTGACTTAAATTGATGAATTGATTTAAATTAGAATTGAGAGGAAATGCTTAATTAAATAAATAATTTTGATTTATTTAACTAAGTGGGATAATATTAGATTTAAATCAAATAAGGTTTAATTTATTTAATTTAATAAGAGGACTTTAGAGACTTTAATCAAATAAAATGATTTATTTAATTAAACAAAAATATAAGGTTAATTAAATTAAATTGATTAAATTAATCATTGGAGGAGAAATATTTAATCAAGTAAACAATGGTTTATTAAATTAAGAGACAGAATATGATGAAAAACTGAGAGTATGATTTAGGAGGAAATGTTTTTAAAAATCAGGATCAAGTGTGTGAACAGAATTTGTACATTTTCCATGTCTACAATATTATTCTTTTTTCTAAAATCTACACTCTGATTGATCTTCTTGGTAAGTCTTGTTGTGGTCTCATGTTAGATATGTGTGTTCCCTTGCTCCTTATCTTCCATAGATTTTGGCAGGAGATTTCAATGCTATTTTCTTACTGGTGGATAAGAGAGGTGGTTCAACCCACCTTGACCCCTCTTAGGAGCTTTTGAGGGACATTGTTGCTTCCTTGAACTTGGTTGATATCAAACCATCCAATGGAGTGTTTACTTGGAATAATAGAAGAAGTGAGGAAGTGGTTATTTCAAAAAGGTTGGATAGGTTCTTGGTTTCTAGCTTTTAGGTTGGAGATAATTGGACAACTAGCTCTAAGATATTAGATTGACATGGATCTGATCATTGGCCAATCAAGTTTTTTGCATGCCTTTTTAGATATTTTAAAAAGTAGTCTTTCACATTTTAACTAATGTGGCTTCAGGAATCATCTCTTTATGATCTTGTTCCTATTTGATGGGGCTCTAGGAAGCTCTCCCATGGCACTGCAATCTATTCCTTCACCAAGAGGCTTCATATATGTCAAATATATGTTAAAAAAATAGAATAGATATCATGTTGGTAATGTCTTTCAAGCTAGAAAGTCAACTCAAGCCCACTTGGATTCTATTACTCGTTAAATCCATGATCAAGGTCTCACTAAGGAAAACTATAAGCTAGAAGTTGCAACTATGAAGGAGGTGGAGGAATGGGAGTTGCGAGAGGAAATATTCTGGAATCAGAAATCCCATATTCATTGACTCTAGGAAGGTGATAGTAACACTTCTTTCTTTCATAATTCCATTAAGGATTGAATGCAGAGTAATCTCATTTCCTCTCTTAGGTCCTCGTAGGGGCATCAAATTTCTTCTTTTGGTGAGATTTCTAAAGAGATTCTTTGGTTCTTTTCTTCTATGTTCACATAAGACTCCCCTCTGGCTAATGAGGAAGAAGCTCTAATTTTGGATTGTATCCCTTCTTCGGTTTCTTGTGAAATGAATGGTGCTTTGATCAAACCTATCTCCATGGACAAGCTAGAGAATATAGTGCTTGTTATGAATAAGGGGAAAGTCCTAGGACCTAATGGGTTTCCTGTTGAATTATTTTAGGATTTTTGGGATGTTATTAAGTTTGATCTTCTTGAGTTGGTTCAAGAATCTCAAAGGAACAAACAAATGTTAAAAGTCATGAATACCACTTTCTTGCCCTTATTCCAAAGAGAGAAAGAGAAAATCATTTGGATATCTTTAGACTAATAGCCTTATGCAATATTATGTACAAAATAATTACTAAGATGATAGAAAAGCATCTCAAGTTGTGGTTGAGAAAGTTAATATCTGAGGAGAAGGATGAATTTGTTCTAGGTAGACAAATTCTTGATGGGATTGTTGTTGCGACATAAGCTATCCATTATGTGGCCTCCTCCAAAGAAAAGGAATTGTTTATCAAGATTGACATGGCCAAATCTTTCGACCATACTAAATAGATGTTCCTTTCCAAGATTCTATGGGATTTTGGGTTTGGTGGTGCCTGGATTGAGTGGTTTATGAGTTGTGTCACCTCTTCTTCCTTCTTTGTGCTTGTCAATGGTGAGCCTTTTGAGTTGTTTGATGCATATAGGGGCCTTCTAAAAGAAGACCCCTTGTACCCCTACTTGTTTATTGTAATAGCTGAAGGATTAGGCAGGTTTATTAAATCTTGTGTGGAACTTGGTCTTATTCAAGGTTGGTGATGGGGTGATAATTTACCCCCCGGTCCCATCTTCAGTTTATGGATGACACTGTTTTGATGGGCATGGATAGAGTTGAAGAAGTTGTTAACTTGAGAAAGGTCCTTGATGTTTATTTGGTTACTTTGGGACAAATTTTCAATGAGGGTAAGTCCATCTATTTATTCAATACTTTGAAGCTTATTCAGAGGAAAATTTGTAGAATTCTCAAATTCCAAATGCTTCCCTTTGTCTATCTTTGTTTTCCCCTCGCTATTTTCTCGCTCCTCAAGAGGTTTTGGCAAGATTTTATTAATAAGTTCCACAAAAAGTTTAGCCATTGGACCTGTAGGTGGCTCTCTATAATGGGAAAAGTGACTCTTCTAAAATTTGTGGTCTAGGCTCTCCCTTTGTACAAGTGCTTTGTGCTTTCAGCTCCTTCCATTTTTATCAAGGAATTTGAGGGTGTTTCCTAGAAATTCTTGTGGTCAGGTAATATCCTCTCAAGGAAGTGGAGCTTAGTTAAGTGGGATATTATCTGTAGGCCAAATCGGGAAGGTGGGCTTGGGTTGCGATAAGCTAATCTGAATGGACAAGCCTTGGCGGCCAAGTTATATTAGCACCAGTGTTCTGATCAACATCAAAATTGGACCTGGATCCTCACCTCAAAATATCTAAGGGGGTTGGAGAGTGTTGATGTTCCTAGATTCAGTCTTCTAGGGAAGGGTTCTTTGAGTTGGGGTACTCTTAAGAGAGGTGGCAAGCTCATTAAGCAAGGGTTATTTTGGATCTGTAACTAAGGCTTGGAGGCTCTTTTTTGGTTTGAATCTTGGGATGAGCATCCTCCTATCATGTCAAGTCACCCACATTTGTAAGCTTTATTCAAAAAATTTATGGATGTTGGTTGGTGTAAGGTGGTGGATTTCATGTCTCCTCAATTTCTTGATCAAGCCACTATGTTTAGGTGGAAGGACCCCCATGAGTGGCCTCTGGGGGGTTCATTGGAGGAGCGTCAGGGGTTGGCTAATATTCTATCTGTAAGGGTTTGTAATTCTCTTTTGATGAAGGATGTTCTCACCTAGGGGCATGATTTGAAAGGTAAATGTTTGGTTGCCTCTGGCTATCAGGAGCTGGATAAGAAAATTCATGAGGATGTTGGGGTCCCATGGTGGAAATAGGTTTGGAATAAGTTTTCTTGGCCTAAGTGCAATTTATTCTCTTGGCTTGTGTCTCAAAATAAGTGCCTCACCCAGGAGAATCTTTAGAGGAAAGATTTATTGGGTCCTTCTAGGTGTGTTATGTGCTATTGCAATGAAGAATGTGCTTTGCATCTATTTTTTCAATGTCCCTTTCCTAGAATGATTTGGAATTCCTAGTGGGGCATTTAGAAGCTACAGTGAATACATGCCTCTTCTTTGGCTAATTTTTGGGTTGGGTTGGGGGACCCTCTTGCTACCGACCTCCTTCCTTCAAATGGATTGGAAAATTAGGCCTAGTTTGATAATCTGGAATATCTGGCTAGAATGAAATCATAGGATTTTTAGGATAGGAAGATTCAAGTACAAAAACTATGGTAGAGGATTTTGGGTGCTCTTCAAGAGACTTTAGTGGTGAAGTGTGATATGTATGTTCCTGTGGATCTAAGATATATGGGTGTGGTCTAGATATTGGGGCTTTCTGACCGTGTTTGGAGTGCCCCTTAGTATAGGGCGAGGTGGGTTGCCAGAGGAAAGATCTAGAGGTTTGGTTGGTGGATTCCCCATCCTCATGGGGTGTCAAAAATCAACACTGATGGGTCTTCCAAAGGTAATCTTAGGCATGTTGGGGTTGGTGTTATTGGAAAAGATAGTTCTAGAGTGGTTATGTTCTTTTCAGAGTATAGAGGTCAGCAAACTAATAACTTTATGGAAGCTTTGTCTATTCTTTTGGATTTGAAGCATGCTTGTTCCATTGGTTGGAGAAGGATATTATTTGTTTCTATAATATGTTCATAATATGTTATTTTTAAGTAGAACATATGAATGTTAAGATTGTCTTCTTGTGTATAAATTTAGAGGAGAAATACACATGGATTAACTTAAAGAATTTAAGGTCAAAGAAAAAGAAGACTAATATATAAGACACAAATTTCTATTTATGGTTTGAAGTAGTCACCACATATGTAATATCAAAATTTTGATTCATATGCGATGGAAATAGGTTTTTGTAGGATCAACATAGATCATTATATGCATTAAATAGATACGTCAACACTTTTTAATTATTGTATTATATGTTGATGATATTCTAATCATTGAAAAATAGTAAATAGGGAACTCAAGGCTCATTTATCTAAGAAATTTGATATGGAATTAGAGGATACAAGGTATATGCTAGCTATAGAAATCAAGAGAGAAAATGATATTAAGAAGTTGCAATTGAACCAAAGAGGTGAATATAATTTTTTTTCTAGAAGTTTAGTGTGCATAATAGTATGGAAGTTTAGTACATGTGAAATTTTACATACACAATTGTGATAGGAAGCCTAATGTATCTAGTATGGTATACACAAGGTTAGATATTCCCCAAGTAGTAGAGGTTCTTAGTATGTTCATGTGGAATCCAAGAAGTGAGCACTAGACTCATAAATGATCCCTAGATTTTTGTGTCAACTCTTTTATCATCCTTAGATTTATGGATTGTTTTCACTCTTGATAATGATTGATTGATCTCTTTCCTCCAAGAGATCCTGCATTTTTAGATTTCAAATCTCAAATGCTATGCCATTGACATTTTTAATCTCCAAATGAGATGAACTATCCATGATCTCCATCACCTAAAACTTGAAACTACGAGAAAACAAAAACACATTCCCACTATAGAAAAAAACTTAACCAAACACTTTAAAAGAGGCACCCTCTCTCTAATCAAACCAAGCATGGATTTAATACTAAATATCGAAACATAGTGTAACTATACACTAAGATGTTTTGATATTAATGTGATCAAATTTAATAAAAAATGATATATCATACATGGAAATAGAAATTAACCATAAAGTAGATGCAAACCATAACACACATATTTACGAGGATAAAACATTTTGAGATAAAAAAATATCACCCAAAGAGACTAAAGCCAATATTTAATTATCATATTTGAATCATATGCAAAATGCCACAAATTTATAATTTAGGACAACCTTAAGTTTGAAACCAAAGGCTAATGAACATTCCTCCAACCATGCCAAAAATCATGCATGCAAATCTACAACCATCTCTCATTCAAACAACCCTTGAGAATTATGATTTGAATAACAATCTTTCATAGATCTATAAATAACACATTTAAATAGAAGACCTCTAAAAGACACATTTATTAGCAACAATACACACACAACCACCATGAAAATTTAAATATGTTATAACTTGAAATATATTCAAAACACTTGCAAACCAACCCGAGGTGACCCAACTTTGAAAGCATAATCACTGTCACTGAAGTATCAATCTTCAGGGTCCTTTTTTTAATCAGCGACACAGAACCAAACATGATTGGCAGCAGCAAATAGGAGGTTAAGTGTTTTCCTCCCCAGTAATCATCGTCAAGGGTATATAGCTGCCTCATCGCCTCCAGGGCCAACACTCTGTCGAAAAGGAAACGAGGGAGTCGGAAAGGCTCCTGGACGAAACCTGGCATGCGGAGCATGGTGAAATCCAAACCAAAGAACCAGTTGTAGGGCGAAGTTAGCTTCCCCAACTAGGACCTCTGTCGGGGCGATATGCGTTCGGTCATATTTATGCCAGCTTTATCCAAAGCCCTTATAGTCGGGGCTATGAATGAATCCGAAAACGCATAATAATCAAATTTTTTTGACATGATAGGGGTCCATGTCGAAATCAGCTTCCTTAAACCACCCTCATCAAAAACAGACAGGAGCATGGACGTTGAAAAGTAATTCACATTTTGGTGCAAAATCAAGTAAGCCAGGAAAGATGAATACCTGAACTTAGAGCCAACCCCAAATTCCTACAGTTGCCACCAAATTCCATCACTAACAACTCTTGCAAAGTCAAGGAGTGGAGCCTCACGATTCCTTTTTAGAATAAAGCTGAGGCACATTTGAAACGGAAAAATGCCCATGTCCGAGTCCAAGCTGCACACCATTGCCAGCATAGAAGTGATAGAGGAAGATCCACCTTTCAGAGCCTTCAAATTGAAAGGGAATTTGGGTGGTGTCGAACTACTCGTTGGCTGATTGATCTCAGAGCGATAAAACTATGGCCCTGAATGGAGCTCTCCCCACTTTTGTTACATTCTTTCTACTTCAAAAATCTCAACCTCACGGGTCAAGGGAAGCAGGACGCATAGCATATCTTGAATAGCCTCATGGCTAATGACTACCCTAAAATTCTTGTCGCTAATAACCCCTGTGTTTGGGTCAAAACGTGTCGTGCATGCTGCCACAACCTCTGGGCAAGGGTGCACCAAAGGAACCATGTATTGTGTGAGCCCATAGAACCATAGCCGTTTGTGAAATTGGTCTGTCATATGCTTCATTTTCTCACATGCAGCCTCCCTAAGGCTCTTAGGATTGCAAGATAACTCAGGATCAAAGACGTTATCCCAATCCTCTAAGACCACTGCCTGATCTCTATGAGGAACCGTGCTCAATAACTTCTGGTTCACCGAGTGAGTGAAAGGCCAGCTAGGCTTCGCAGGTATGCCCAGAGTGGCATAAGACTCCTCATCGTAAAGTTGCACGTGGGGTGCATTTCTCATTTGCTCGTTTAGACTTACTGGAGCCAGGGCCTCTGTAGGGTTCTCTGCAATTTGGGCCATTCTTATATTCGCAAGAGTTTTTCTGCAAACCTTTAGCAAATGGCTTAGCTTTTCTGAAAACTTTTTCATCTTGCGAATGCCTTAATTGTTCAATCCTTGGTAAGTTTTGCAATAAATATGTTTCTCTGCATGCCATAACTTGCCTTCTTGATTTCTCGAGAAAGGTGGCCGAAAAAGGTATGTGCCAGCCATTCATGCCAAGTTGTTATTGCGTTACCTATTTTTATTCATGCGAAAGGATCGCCAACCAGCCAAACTGCTCGAGCATTGAATTGACAATCTTTTGTGCATGGCGGGAACAAATTTTTCTCGAAGGACGAACCAAGTCAACCTTGCGAACCTCTTTGTAGGCTATTTTCATTAATTGATTTCAATGTCCGTATAGGGCACATTGCCCAACAACCCTTTCAAAGATTTCGCCTGATTCAGATGAGACGACGACACTTGTATTAACAACTGGCTGACCTTCGAATGGATGTGGCAGCTCGACAGAGCAAGTTGCAAGTTGTACCTACATTTTCCCATCACTTCAAATGCTGCAACGCTAAAAACCAAGGCAATGTGACACGCCTAGGCTCAGTCGTTAATCATGATTTTTCTTGGTTGGCGAACCTAAACCAGTCTATAAATAAGACCCCTAGCAACATAGAAAATCAGGAACTTTTATAGCACTCCTAGCTTAGCAAGCTCTTGCTGCCTTAGTAATTTTTATTTTAGCTAGAAAAGCAGACAACATGGAAACACTAGCAAGGCTTGTCTGCAAAAAGACTCAGGCTACTTTCCTTGGCAAAATTAGATGCAGGTGTCTAAAACGCATGATAGGTGTGAAGAACCTATTGTATGTGAAGGCGATCAAGTGGGTCCTTGGCAAAGACTGCGTGGAGTATGAAGAATAGTACCGAGTGAATACCAACATTTGCTCGCACTTTGTCGCTTCGTCGCTAGACATCAACGTTTCCAAATGCAAAATTCTAAAGCTAACAAAGCGAGTCTTCCCTCGGCGCTACCTTGGAGGCTTGGAGCAGATTGTGCATGCGGCCCAGTTTGATCGTGGGATTCCCTTGGTTTGAAACATTCGCCTACAACAGCTACATGGAGGTATTGTTCCAACCAAGCCTTTTCTTTTCGGGTTCGAGCTGGAAACTCACGAGGAGCATCGTGCCAAGGTCTGCGCAGGCTGCTACTTCCTGATATGTGTACACTATATTGAACCATTTCAAAATCTTCAGTGGTATGAAGATTTTGAAAGAATGGTTTTTCCTGATCCCGCGCCGCCTGCTGCCATGATTGTTGGTCCTTCCCACTGATGTCTTGAGAACGAAGATGATTACAAATTTTGTTTTTCTATGCTTACAAGCTCCATACTATAGCGGGCATATGTAAATGTTAATACAAGGCCTCTGGCCTGAATATATTGTAAATTTTTGACTCTGATGAATACAATATATGTCCTTTTCAGAACACCTAGCCCATTTACAACTTTCTTTCAATTGTTTGCATCATTGATGTGTTTTATTTCATTTCCTGCACTGAGAAGATCCAAAACTTAAAGCAGGGAAGAGTATTTACATATATACAAATGTATAAAAACAACGCGTAGTCAGAATTAATAAAATCTTTTAAGATGTATTCCATTGACTAGAATACTTAGGGCGTTTCCTTCCATATCTTCCAACTCGAAAGAGTTGAACTGTTTACACTGGTGAATCTTGAAAGGCCCTTCCCAGAGACTATCAAATTTGTTGTGCTGTCCGGGCTTTGCTCCGCGCTTGTTAAATTTAAGAACCAAATCTCCACATTGTAACCCTTGATCTAAAGCCTTTTTGTCAAACCATTTCTTTACCACCTGTTGGCGGCTATTCATTGCTTCCAGGGCATGTTCTGTTTTCTCTTGCAACTCAAACAACTCGGAAAATCGCACCTCCATCACTCCATTTTGCTCAATTTCCAGGGACTTGAGCAATTGTAGGGTGGGAATTTTTGTGGCGATAGGCAACAATGCCTCCTTCCTATATACCATTTTGTAAGGAGATTTCTTCAATATCTACTTAGGCATGATTCAGTCTTCCCATAGCGTTGTCCAGAGGGTCCTATGCCACTCCTTTTGATGTTTCGAGCCTATCCTTTTGATCAGCTTGATGAGGTTTTTGTTAGTAGACTCCGCGATACCATTTCCCTGGGGATAGTAGCTAGAGGAGGTCTTCAGGAACAGTCCATATTTTAGTGCGAACTGGCTCATCTTTGATCCGAGAAAAGCTTTAGCATTATCAGAGATGATTGTTTTAGGCAGGCCAAATCTGGCCACTAGTTCTTCAAGGAAATTAACAATCTCCAATTCAGTTACATTTTTTAATGGTATTGCTTCTGCCCACCTGATAAAATAGTCGTTTGTTATTAGTATCCATCTATGTCCAGCTGAAGAGAGAGGGTTAATCATTCTGATGAAATCTAAACCCCATTGAGCAAAAGGTTCTTCTACCACTATAGGCCGTAAAGGCATAGCAACATTCTGTCTCTTTCCGACATAAAACTGACATTCCTTGCAAGACTTAATCAATGAAAACACATCATTAAAAAGTGTTGGCCAGAAATAACTAGGACATATAATTTTAATTGTCGTGGTTCTTGCAGAAAAATGTCCTTCTGCAGGGCTATTATGGTATTGCTCTAAAATCTTCTTGGCTTGCTCCTCATTCACACATCTTAGTAGGATGCCGTTAAAATTTCTTTTAAATAGGACACCCTCCAAAAGGACATAATTGCTATTTTGTAGGCGATAGAAACGTCTTTTAAAGGATGGGAGATCAATTAGATACCTTCCTATCTGCATAAAATTTATTCTATCGTCAAGCCAGTTGCTCTGAGAATTCTCTTCGTTTATTAACACAGGCTCCGAAGCCTCAAGCTCTATCGTTGTTTCACTATTTTTGGTGATATACTCGCACAGTCCTTTTCCCTTGACGGTCTTGATAGGTCTGACTTCAATATCATATTCTAGGATCTTGGTGATCCAATTAGCTCTCTTCTCAGTGATTTCTCCCTCCATGATATATTCTCGTACACTAGGATGCGGTATGCAAACAATCACCTTATTATATGATATCAAATGTCGGAACTTCTTAAGCCCCTTAACAATAGCAAAGGCTTGTTTTTCTATAAAATCTTTTGATAGGTTGGGGTTCACCAACACAGGAGCAGAAGAAAAAGCCTCTTTTACAAGCTCAAAATTTTTTCTGGCTTTTGCCATCCATTTGAAAATCTGATCCTTCTTAAGCAGTAAGGTAATAGGATGAACAATACCTATGAAATCTGCAATGAATCAGCTAATAAAATTGACCTTACCCAGGAAAGATTGCACACCCTTCTTGTTGACAAGTAACAGAAGCTCCCGGATTGCGTCAACTCTTTTTGGATCAATAGCAATGCCCTCCTTAGAGACCACATATCCCAATAGTTTCCCCTGTGGAACTCCGAACACACACTTCTTCGGGTTTAGTGAACTCTCAAATTTTTGGCACTTCTGGAAAACAAGCTCCAAATGATCAAAATGATCATCAGTAGATTTTGAAAATACTGTTAAGTCATCTAGGTAAATGAGTATGATCTTGTGGATCAAATATTTAAAAGCAATGTCCATAGCCCGCTGAAAAGTGGCTCCGGTGTTTGAGAGCCCGAAAGGCATTTTAGCATATGCATACGTCCCCAACTTTGTGGTGAACGTTGTTTTGTATTGGTCCTCCTCCTTTATCCGAATTTGGTTATAGCCTGAAAAACCATCAAGCATTGAAAACATTTCAAAGCCAACAACAATTTGCAGAATTACTTCCATTGAAAGTAGGGGATAATGGTCCTTTAAGGATGCTCTATTTAAATATCATAAATCTATGCATAGGCGTATATCCCCATTTTTCTTTCGGACTGGCACCAAGTTTGACACCCAAGTGTTGTGTTTGATTGGGAACACTATTCGGGATGCGATCAACTTGTTCAGCTCTTGTGACATGAGGGACTCTATCTTTGGGTTTACGGGTCTCTACCATTGTCGAACTGGCTTTGCCCCCTCCGACAGCTCAAAAGTGTGCTTGATGATCCCAGGATCATATCCCTTGAGATCATCATATGACCAGGCAACTACGCTCGGATATTCCTCGCAGAAATGCCTTAGCCTGTGCTTATTCTTCTGAGAAACTTATTTTTCGACGTTGAACTTTTTATCTTCCCCAATATGCAAATCGGTGTAATCACCTTTGTCAGCCATGAGCTTCCTTTTATCTCTTGTTGCATCATCAGAATCGAATAGGCTTTCCAAAGTGACCAGGCCTCTCGGGAGCTTGTTGGATTTCAACTGGATGATTTGATCTCTGTAAGCTTCAGCAATATTTGGTTGTAGTTGATTGGCGAATTCTCCAAATGACTAGAGGAATGATGTAATATGAGCATTGCTATCAAATACTTGCAAATCTTGATTATTATCTGGGATAGCGAGTCTTACAATTACCTTCACCACATGTTTATTTTTTAATAATTCGGAGGCCGGCTCGAACTAAGCCCCAATAGTTGCCATCCTGTCGGCTTCAGAATTAATTTCCCTTGGAATAGCCTGAATATTGAAGGCCTCAAAGTTGTCAATTAGATCCCAGACTCTATGTCGATAGGATCGCATACAAATATTCTTTGTGACCGAAGTTCTACGGATTTGGTTGACCACCAACTCCGAATCTCTGAAGACACTTATTTGCCTTGCACCCATTTGCTCCGCAAAGCTTAAACCATGAACGAGACCTTCATATTCAGCTTCATTGTTTGAACATGCAAACTAGAAGCAGTAGGACCTCAAAGTCTTTTCGTTGGTCAGGGATATCAAAGAAATCCCCACTCCAGCTCCTACTCTACATCTGGCGCCATCAAAGTATAACGTCCATATTTCCGAAGATTCTTCATCTTTAGGTCCTTTAGTAACTTTGGGCATGATCTACCCTTCTTCATGTATCACATAGGTTCCTAGGCCAGTTGCATGATAATTCCCAAAAGGGTCTGTATCAATAAATTCATTCAACAAATTCTCTTCATCTTCTGTTCGGGAGCTAGTAACCTCTTCTTCTTCAAGAAATTCCACATTGGGGTTCTCCTCCTAAGAGATTGAAGTGTGTGCTGCTTCAAAATTTAGCAGAGCCTCATCAGCAACATGTTTGGACTGCAGAGTTTCCGACAATAGTTTCATCTTAGCCCCATGCTTAGTCCTCAGAATCAAGTGCAACCAGTCTAGCGCCAGATATCCTCCTACATTTTCAGTGAACTCTCGGGTCAAACAGATCTCGAACAAAGGAGGGATATCGATGAGTATGGTAACCTGATTTACAGTGATACTAGGGCAGGCAAACAAAGTCGTAGGTAATCCCTTGATTATCCCGACAATATCAACTTTATTTCCATCAAGTTGCATGACTCCTTTATTCAGAGGCTCATATTTTAGACCCAAAGCATCAGCTACTTGCTTTGGCATGACAGTGGTGCTAGCACCAGAGTCTATTATACAATTATGCAACAGCTTGTCACCAATAATCAGTGTTAGAAAGAAAGGCTTAGGTTTAGGCTTACTTTCCCTTCCAGACTCGAGCTTCTCCTCTAGTTGAATTGTTAGCACCTTATCCGAGTCCGGCTTGGATACATCCTCTTCATTAGAGTGAGTAGGAATTTTCACATTTTCTTCATTAGACAACGCCTTTTGTAGCAACACCTTTTGCTTTGAAATAGCCAGGATGTCCCATAGAGAAGCGTTGGCAAATGACTTCTTCAATTGTTCCACCATGTTGAATTGTGTTTTTGACTGGTGAGTTGCGATTGCTTGCTCTTTAGGTCTTGTGGCCGTCATTGGTTTCATGGCCGGTGTGTCTAGCTGTTTGGCCATGACAGGAGTGATTGATAGAGTCTTCGCCTTCGGAGGAAGTGGACTTGGAGAGCTAGGAATAGTTGCCTTTGATTGAGATGGGATTGGCAATAGGCATGCTGCTGGGCTAGGCGTCGGTTGTGATGTAGCATTGGTAGGTGAGGCTATAAACTCTCCGGTGAACCTACACTTAGAATGCATATTGTAGTCAAATTACACTCGGGGTACTTTATCAATAGGGATATCATTCGAAAACGCTGACTCTTTTCCTTCCATCCAAGAAAAGAGAGCCTAATCTGGGACAATGTCCGACTCTTGCTGGATGGACATCCCCTACATCTGAGCGACAAGGACTACATTGTCCATTTGCTGAGAGACATATGGCATGTTGCTAGAAACAGATGTGCTGCCTTGGCTACGTTGATTTGCGATTTGTTGTTGCAAATTTCCCCACGAACAGTTTCGCAACATATGTGCATCATTGCGAGGGAAACACCATGAATTGGCAATTTCGGCTAAATTGTTCTATCCTGCCACCAGCTCCCTATATGAATTAGGATGAACAATCTGCATTGGCAGGGTTACCAGAACCATCTGGTTACTTGGCTGAGTCGAGGTGTTCCCACGTGACCTATCCTACCACTGATTGGATTGGTACGGAGGTTTTCCATCTTGGTAATTTTGGTATGTAGGCTTTTGATAGCTGTATTGCTATCAATTCAAAGTAGTCAGTTCATTAGTCATAGCCCGCATCTATTCTCTCATCTCGTTCATCTCGACAACCATGGGGTTAGGTACAAGAGCTACCACGGGATCTGCCATCGGGGCCGTGCTTGGAACACTTCCGAGATAAACGTACGTAGATTGGGGAGGAGCTGTAGGAGTGCTGGTGGAAGGAACCTTAGCCTCTGCAACATTGCACTCGGGGAACAATGGCATGATGGTTCTCAGTGCCAACTTCCCTGCAACAATCAGATTATTTTCTGCAGCGACAACTAGGGCGTAAGCATCAGGAAGGGTGTCTCCACCCAGAGCTTGTAACATCATGGAGATATCAGTGTTGATTGACTTTAGGTAAAACATGAACGCTAGATCCGAAGGTGGTCGGCTGCCCATAGGCACTCTCTACTAGGTCGAATGGAACCTCACGTTGAAATCAGGTAGAGCTTCATGAGGGGCTCGCTTTATAGTTGCCAGTTGATGGTATAGTGAATACTTGTCGCCAACGTTTGAAAAATGCTCATAAAATGGGGTCCCGAGCTGGTCCCAAGTAGCAATAGTACCAGCTTGTAAAGTCTTGTACCAGTTTAGCACCTTTCCTCGAAAGGAAGCGGCCAACAACCGGAGGGTTACATTTTCGTTCGATACGCCATGTACCAAACATATGTCTACTACATCTTGCAGATGCTCCGTTGGCATCTTTGATTCATCCCCAGAATATTTAGAGGTAGCTTTTAGAGCGGAAACAAAGATGGGGGCCCATACTGCAGGAGGCACAGGTGCTACTAATGGACTGCCAGAGTCCCAAGCTACATAGTTTCTAGCAGCCATAGGTGCGGGTGGATTAGGTGATGTCGGAGAAGGAGGAGATGGAGGAGGTGAAGGGCTACCTTAGTGACCTCTCGGGTGCACAGAAACTAAAGGCAGTACAAGCTGACCAGGGACTCTTGCAATCTACGACCTAGGTACAGGCCGATGGCTCATACACATTTATGAAAATCAGGTGAATGTGCTAGTTCACGGTCCCACCGGGCGTGCCAGAAAAAGAATTGTTGATGCAGTATTTTGCATGTAGCAACAGTCTTATGGGAAACTTAGCTAATGGAGGACATTATGCGCTAGCTAAGTGACCTCCAGGATTTTATCGAAGTCGGCTCTTCATTTAGTGGGGGAGGTAAAAGGTAAGGGAGATTGCAGGAATGTAAAATTTACACTATAAGTGATGCGCCAAAGTCTTTAGACAACTCTACTAGAGCACAGTGCAAGATGCAAAGGCCCGAACCACTAAATTGTTGTTAATTAAGATAATTTTCTCAAAAGCACTTATCATGCAGAAATACCCTCTAATTTGTATAATGTAATCAAGCATAACTTTGGTTTGTATTCATTTAAGCTATGACAGGTTATAGAAACTGAAGAACAAACATTCATACAAAAATAAAGATAACAGCACAGGTCAATAGTTCTAACAAATGCTTAAAGACAGAAAGGCCGAATTTATTTGGCACAGTCTGAAGTCTTCGAATTGAAAACAACTATTACAAAAGGCTTACTTCCCAATGCTTGAGAGTTTTTCCAAACTTGATCAACAACCCAATAAAAGAAAACAAGGCCCATATTTATTGGCCAGTCCATCACCTGGAGACGCATTAAGAGAAGGGCAAACCACGTGCAGTGAACGACGACCCAGATCACCTTGAGCCGCCACAACAAACATCGATCGGTCAACAACACCCCAGCGAGGCCACGACATAAAACGAAAAACCATGCAACAGCAGGAGAGAGCAGGTGGCAGCAAGAAGTACAAAAGATCCGGTGGCATTTCCAAGGTAACTGGCGTAGAAACAAAATCACCACGTGTCATTCAGACGGAGCCCGACAGAAAGTTGAAAAGGTGCCCAGTAGAAAGTCTCGAGAGAGAGCCATGTGGAGAGCTCCGAGCATAATAAAGAACGAGGGGGACCCAACTCGGAAAAATAGTCAGAGTGAGCCATGCGGCACGCAGACGGAGATTGCCGAAAAGCGAAGCGAAGGGAAAGCGAAAAGCTTCGTGAGGAAGCCACGTGGAGAGCTTCGAGGTCAGTGAGCATTTGAAAAGTAAGGTGCAGCTACAAGGATAAATATAAAACTGAAAAGGTTTTGGCAGTTTTTGTTGAACAGACTATAAATAGCTCTAGTCAAAGATGCTAGTCATTGTCCACCTAGTAACCCCTCAACTCAATTACTTCTTACAATTGTCATAAAACCAATGACATGTAATGAAAAGTGTTAGCTATGAAATATCAAAATTTGATCAAAGTGGGATGCACTTTTCCATGTAGACACACTATTTACAATATTTACACTGTAAATATTAAATAATTGGACAAGAATTAGGACTTTTAAGGTGTACAATACCTAGTCCTTTAGTCCTAACAATATTCTACTTGTATACATCATAAGAATCATAAAGTATACTCAACATAGTACAAACTAAATGCTAGGGGTTAATGCAAACAATCCCCACTTGTTGGCTTCTACTCTATTAGACCTTATTAGCATTAACATGTACATAATTCTTTTGAATATTTTTTTAATTGATGCACCCAATATTTCTACAATGGAGATAAATAAGGGTATCAAGTATTAGATATGTAGAACCTACTTATAGTCCAAATGGTTAGGGCCTTGTGAGCCTATTTCCTTGAAGCTTCAACATACTACAATACATATCTTCACTTTGAGGATGTGGTCATTCAACCTCCAAGTTTCACTATGCTCTAATCACCTCACACTTTGAGGATCTCTTTGGCACATTTTAAAGTTTGTTTACACCCCCTCAACATAAAGACAAATCACCATATTCCTTAGGGGCATTTCATTTGTTAAATGAAGCTTAAAATTAAAGATCATTTTGTTTTTGGATGTTTTGCTTACTATAATATTAGGTGGTGATTCTTTTGCCTCTTTAGAGACTCGTACAACTCTCTTTAGATTTTCATGCCTTGCAAGGATCACAAATGCTTTGACTCTTTTCTTTTGAGAGACATTTGATCTTTACTAATGTCTAGCCAAATACCTTGCTTCCATAATGCTTTGTACTTGGAAGATTGATTCTTTCAATCATCTTGTTTATTCTTGAAAATTGAGTAGAAAATAATCTTGTTATATATATGATGAAATTTGTGAGAAATATTATTTATTTTCGTATACTTATCTTTAATATACATGTTTAATTTTTATTTTCTTTTAAATTTACTGAATTAACTTACATTCTTAACCACGCCACACCCTTTGGTACCACGGGGATAGTGGGGAGACTAGACCTCGTGATCTCTTGCCTACAATAGGATGCTTTTAACCAATCGAGCTAGGCCCACTGCCCCAATATACTCTCATTATAAAGATGCAAGAATTCTATAATTTTTCAACAGAAGTTTGTATTTTTTTAATTTTATATTGCAAAGGTGGCCTTCACTTCAAAAATATTTTGTTTAAGAATTTTTTGCATATGGGGGAGTGTTCGAGAAAAGGAGGGAATGATTTATACATTATAGAAAAAAGCCTAATAAAGACACCTTATTTTATATACCTGATATTTTGTTTAAGAATTTTTTGCATATTGGGGAGTGTTCGAGAAAAGGAGGGAATGATATATACATTATAGAAAAAAGCCTAATAAAGACACCTTATTTTATATACCTGCCCGGAACACTCCAATTTCTGATTGGTATAACACCTCAATCTCGATTTCTTATTACAACAAATGCAAAAGACAAACGTGAATGGTAGGTGTCAATAGTCAGCGGGTGCCTTCATCTGCTAAACTTTTCCACCGCTCAAATCAGTTTATTCCAATTTCTACCATTCTTTCGTCGATTCCAGGCCAGGAAAAACGTGATGTTCTATTCCTAAACTAAACTGAACGGCACGAATTATCTGATTGTTTGGGAGACTACAAAACGTAATGATTATGCCGGAGTTAGCATTTGAAATGAAATGATTTTCTACAGACGAAGATTTCATGCTTTCTGATAGGGACCTTCAAATCAGAGCTGTGGAGTTTCTAATTTTATGTTGCCAATTTGCCACCCAATCAGTAAAATCATCAGGTTGGTTTCATCTTTCTATAACTTCCACTTTTTCCTATATTGTTTTCTTTTTGAATGCTCGGTGAAAAATATATAGTTAAGGGATCCGAATTGTATATACCCTCTTTAAGGAATACAACATATGGAACTGAATTTGCAGGGCCTCTGGGCACCTACGGAGTGTATGAATTATAATTTCTAGAAATCTCTTGCATCAAATCTATGATTTTAGGGTTTGCAAGAGATTGTTTTTCCTTATATCATTTTTGCTGAGTTTGCCTATTGTGGGTTTCATTATTATGCCTCTTTTTTGTCTGAGATTTTGAGATTTAGGTTAAACTAGTACAGTTCGAGGAGAATACCAAGATGGGTTTTATTCTTATGCTTCTTATGACGTAGATAATGAGATTTAAGGATGTGGGAAACTCGATTGAGGGCTTTTAGGTTTTTGTTTGGGTCATTGTTTCCAGCGTATAATGATAGAACATGAATTTTCTTTTTAACAGAGTAGACAAGAGGAGGAGGGCAGCTTTATGGCTGTAAATTGCGCCCGCAGTATCTCTGGATGTTTGAGGATATGTTTTCTAAGGGCTTAGGTGGATTATTGCTCTTCATGTATATATTTGGGGCAGTGGCATTATCTGAAAATGGGGATTCCGTATTTAACAGCACGGGTAGTAGCATAATGTTGGAGTCTCCAGCACCTTCTGAGGATCCCCCGGGAGAGGGGACATGGTACGGGAATATACAGTATCTTCTGAACATCTCAGCGATTGGAGCACTGTGCTGTCTGCTTCTATTTTTATTTGTGAAATTAAGGAGCGATCACAAGTTGCCCGGGCTTGCTAGCTTAGCTACCAAATTGTTGGCTGTGTGGCACACAACAGGTCAGCAAATCGCCCGCACTTGTGGCGCGAATCCAGCACAGTTTCTTTATGTGGAGGGTGGAAGTTTTGTTGCTCTTGCTGTTATTTGCTTCTTGGCAATCTGTGGTATCCTGCCTCTGAATCTCTATGGAGGAACAGTGCCTATGGAAGATCAGTTCTCTAAAACTACAATCAGTCATATTGAGAAAGGGACTCCTCTACTATGGATGCATGTAATATTTATGATTATTGTAGTTTGTGTGGTTCATTTCTGTATCAAAGCCCTAGAAGAGAGGTTGAACTTGACGAGATTTCATGATGGAAATTTCTCAATCGATTCAGTCTCTGTTTACACCCTTATGATTCAAGGGATTCCAAAGACACTGAGCATTGACAAGAGAGCAATTCAGGATTACTTTGAGCATCGTTACCCTGGGAAGGTTTATAGAGTAGTAGTCCCTCCAGACTTGGCTTCTCTAGATGATCTTGCGCAAGAGCTGGTAAAAGTTAGGGATGATATTGCATGGTTGCAGGCTCACATTGATGGTAGAGAAATTTCTGAGGAGCGTGACATTTTTTTATATTTCTATGAGCAAGATGAAGCGGCCTATAATGATCTTTCTGTTGAAGAGCGACATCATGGTTCATGTTATGCCAGGTTGAAGTATGAATGGAAGCAATTTGTTACAAAATTAAAAAGGTTTAAGGAGTGGGCTGCTTTCCATTTGGGTTTCACTGAGGAAGACAGATTAAGGAGACTTGAAGCTCATCGTGCAGAACTTGAAAGCAGGCTGGCAGTTTTTAAAGATGGGCGAGCTCAGGGTGCTGGGGTTGCATTTGTCATCTTTAAAGATATTTATAGTGCAAACAAGGCTCTTCAGGATGCCAGAACTGAGAAAAAGAGACCACGAATTGGAAAGTTTGTTTCTATTATGGAGTTGCAGCTTGAAAAAAGCCGCTGGAAGGTAGAGAGAGCCCCACCGGCTGCTGACATATATTGGCGTCATTTGGGTACCAGCAAAATTTCAAGGAAAATTCGCAGGGTGATTGTGAATGCTAGCCTTCTTGTATTACTATTATTTTGCAGCTCACCGCTTGCAATAATAACTGCATTACAGAGTGCTGGACGAATTATTGATGCAGAGGCAATGGACAATGCAGCATCGTGGTTGGCTTGGGTGCAGAGCTCAAGCTGGGCTGCAGCTCTTTTTTTCCAGTTCTTACCAAATGTGCTGATTTTTGTAAGCATGTACATAGTTATTCCTGCAGCTCTTTCATCACTTTCCAAGATTGAAAGCCATTTGACTGTCTCGGGAGAGCATCAGGCTGTATTGGTAAAAACATTTTGCTTTTTCCTTGTCAATTTGATATTTCTACGAGTACTGGTGGAGTCATCATTGGAGGGTGCTCTTCTCCGGATGGGTCAATGTTATATGGATGGTAATGATTGCAAGAAGATTGAGCAGTATATGAGTGCATCTTTTTTGACCAGGTCCTGTCTATCTTCTCTTGCTTTTCTGATTACATGCACTTTTCTGGGCATATCTTTTGATTTGTTAGCTCCAATTCCTTGGATAAAGAAAAAGCTGCAAAAGTTTGGAAAGAATGGCTTGCTGCAGTCGACACATGAAGAAACTGAGGTGTATGCCACAGAGAGTCAAGAGGACAATTTGGAAGCATCTCTGTTATCACAAAGCTACTTTAGTTGTGATGATGGAGATAATGGCTCACCTCAAAGGGAGGGTGTAAATGGGCTTGATCTGCAGGGAGGAGATCTATCAGTCTATCCAATTAGCAAAAACAAGCACCATCCGATGATTCAAACTTTTGATTTTGCTCAGTATTATGCATTTAATCTTACAATCTTTGCGCTAACCCTAATTTATTCTGCCTTCGCGCCTCTTGTGCTACCTGTAGGTGCATGTTACTTTGGATATCGATATGTGGTGGACAAATACAATTTTCTCTTTGTGTATCGTGTTCATGGACTACCAGCAGGCAATGATGGAAAGCTCATGACAACTGTACTGAGAATAATGCGACTCTGTGTGATTCTATTCCTGCTATCTATGCTATTCTTCTTCTCAGTCCGAGGAGATTCTGGGAAGCTGCAATTTCTGTGTACTTTTGTGTTGATCATATTTTATTGTTTTAAATGTGGCTTTGATAAATTAATCTCCTCAACAAAAAACGGTTTTCCACCACATATACTGGAGGGCGTACGGACCATTGACAGTATTGTTGATGGACCTACAGAGTATGAGGTGTATGCACAGCCTAAGTATGATTGGGATATTTCTTCTATTTAAATCTTTTGATTGAGCATCCATTTTGATTGATACTGAATGCATGTACTTTTCTCTGAATTATCTTGAGTTTTCAATTTGGACCTAAATAGAGTAACACATGGAAGTATGATTGTAATGTCAAATGTATGTAAGAGGTGCAGGATAACTGCATTTTGCTCTTTCAGTCTTTTTTCAGTCTAACTATGTCAAGTATTTTAACTCGTTCCACTTTCAGGCATTTTATTCTTCCCTAGCCCCCTGCTAGTCTCCCAGCCCACACCTCCCTCCTTTTCAAAATCAGCCAATCTATATTATTGAAATAAGTCACACCAAGCATGAGGGATCATGTTTCAACCCTTGAGACCTAGACATAATATGGAATGGCTTAATTTCAAAAAGACATTACGCATGGAAATGGTAAATATGGGCTTCTGGAATGGTACATCCGACATCGTTTTCTTTCTTTATATAAAATCTTCTAATTGTATGTGGTTTTCTGTCTCTGTCATATGGCTAAAATACCTTTCCTGTAAAGATCTTCATGGAGGCAAATGCCATCCCAAACCTATTTCGTGGTATTTTAGCAATGTTTTATTGTGTTTCTCTGAGTTTTGTGGACAGATAGATGGGGGTGTGGCAGGACGGCAATTTTTTTTTCTTCTGGATTGTGGGTGTGGCCAGGGGACACTACTAAAATAATATATAAAATCAATATTTGAATTTTAAAAAAATTTAACAAAACTAATAGAAGCTAAATCTTTGTCCTGAATTTACTACGACAATCTATTGATCCAATAATCCATCTGATAATCATAATATGATTATAATTTCATCAAAGTAACAAACCTAAAACTCAGGAGTCAGAAATCAGGCCTGAGAAATAAATTAATAATAGGGTTTAGTATGTTTTAAGGGTTGTTTTGGGATGGGATACCTCGTTGGTCCCCTAATTAGCTTTTTAGCTTTCTACTTTGTTGTCTTGTTATTTTTTAAAGTGTAGGCTGTCAGGGATGTCATGAGCCATGATGTCCATGACATGGTCGAGGAACCTCAGGGATGCCTGGTCATCCTCTTGGCATTCCATTATTGTGGTGATCCCCCAAAATGAGGGAAGGTCCTGGATATGCCTTCCTTTCTGCAATTTTTTGTTCAGGAAACCCCAGTGATACGTACCAATGGTATGCTGGTTTTACTTAATTTTATAACTCTATAGAATTGGATCCATTCTTCGGCATGTTATCAGAATTAAAATCCACTTTGAAATATCTTAAACTTGAAACATGTTTAATGTATTCAAAAATTTCATGTGTGCAACTGGCCAACCAAACCTGTTATGTTTAAAAGCATCGGCATGCTATTATAGAATGTCTTGTGATCCTTTGATCAAGTCAAATTTGAAAATATAAACCAATATTCGGAAATGAACTTATGACTGGCAAATAAAGCTCTCTCCATGCAAGGAGTTGCCAGATTCCTAGTAGTGAGGAAAAGTTACAACTGTCCAGACTACAGAGCAAAAAGACACTGCCCCAGTATTTAGAAACTCAGTGATGAATTAGTTTTTGTGAAATGCTTTATGCTTTGCTTGCATCTTCTTCAAATGGTTAAAATTAAATAGAGGAAAAAATACAGTTCTCCACAAGGCAGGTTCTCCACTTAGAGCAGAAATCAGGTCAAAATAAGAATTTTAATACTTAACGAGAGATGCAAATCTAGAAAAAGAATAAAGTTGATAGTGTGGTTTTTCTGTGAAGCAGATATGTTTGCGAGTGCTAATGGCACTCGCTGATGATGAAGGGCATACATATCTCACATATTCTGTAATTTGCATCTCTGCTAAAATTCAAGAAACATGACAACGATATACCTAAAACATTTCTAACTACAAGGAAATTACAGTAAAAGGTTAATGACACTTGCAGATGTTGAAAGGTATAAACATCTACCATACTGAGAGACTTATCTGTGATTATTTGCCATATTCTGTAATCAGTATCTCTGCTAGAAGCTGAAAATGCAAGATACATGGCAACAAGATGCCTAAAGCATTTCTAACTACGAACAAATTACAGGAAAACTGCTACCAATGTTTTCTATTTATATGATAATATGTCATTTCTAGAGCAGTCATCTTTGCATGAAATCTGACTTTTTCTGTAACTAAATATTGTAAACTAAACATACGCTACTGCATAACCGATTCTCTCTCCCAAATATCTTACATTGAGCAAATTTTTTTTTGTCATCGCTGCTTCTTGAAAATAGATTCAGAATAGCTTCTGGTTTACAAATCAGGAAGAGTACAAAATTTGCAACAGGACACAACATATTTGGTTTCAATATATCCTCCTATATTCTAGATAGCAACCATCGTTATTCGGAAGTAGTGAATTTATATTTTATGGTCTGTTTTCCATCAGAAATTAATGTTGAGCATATGTTTCCTTAAGGATTTAATAAACTATTTGGTTTTGCCATCTGCACATCCATAAATAAGGGAAATCAGTGTGCCTTCCTGATGTACATATAGCAGAATCTGGCATGTATCCAATCAATGGAAGTGAGGATGTTTTAGGTGCACCTGACTTTGCTTGGATATGTGAACCCACATAATAATGGTTGGATTCATGTTGGTAAATGATGGTCTGGTTGTGAGGATTGGTAATTCTTGGAGACCCGTGTCTCTACCTTAAGCATCAACCAGTTACAATCAGATACCCTCTTAAGCTGTGGTTCAGTAATAGTATGTTTCATCCGGTAATCACATCCTATCTTAGTTGATCTGGCAGTAAACTCTACTTGATGAAATTCCAACAAGAAAATACGAGTACAGACAATCGACAATCTATACTTGACAAACATGAAAGGAATTTTTGAGAGACTGCCAAGCTATACACGATCCCATATTATGATCCCTATCATGCTGTTACATTGATTATATTTGTCCAACCATCTATTATGAGCCATATTGTTATCCTTATCCTGGAAGGAGTGAGACTGAACACATGGTCCAAAGGTGCCAGATGACAGAATAAGTAAAACTTGAAAAGATGAGTTTCTTATCTACGTATTGATTATTACCAGATGAAAGGCACGATTCGAGAATTTCTGCCAAAGAAGACCCGTGTTCTCCTTACCAACAAATCAGGATTATGTGAGAGGAGCGATTAGGGACATTCTTGTGTGTAAAGGAAGTGTATTAGAGATTTTGTTTATGCACTTTGGCATTTGAAATACTCTTTAACATTCCAAAATTTGATGAACTTGGTGGTCAAACCCTTCAAATGCAAGTCCATCTTTTTCGACGTTATACTTTTGAAAGGGTAAGATGTGGGAAGCCCCTTTTAAGATATTAATCGAAACCATTCCATATAATTCAAAGTGCCTTCCGAGTGAAGCATGTCAAATGTCTCGCAATTTGAAAGAAAAATCTTTTGTTGGTTGTTTGGGTTTTATGGAGTATTACAGGTTGATATTAACAAGATTCTAAAGAAACAAAATGCATTTCTTTAGTAAGATTGGGTTTAATGAATATAAGAAGTAATGGGACTAATTTAATTTAGAGGTGTGATTGAGAATTGAAATTAAATAAATTAAATCTGGTATATACTTCAAAGTTTAATGATGATGAATTTTTTGTGATATATGCTAGAAGTTAAGTGGTCAATATTATGAAATTTGAAGGTTGACAAGTGAAGATCTTGGATTCTATAAAAGAACTGATTTTTGTTTTGGACATTTATATGAGTGTGAACTTGAATGTAGACTTGAATTGAAACTCGAAGATCTGATTTGGTTGATTGTTAGAATTTGCTTGTCTTGATTTTTGATGTTTGAATGTGTATAAGGACTAGTGGTGTTTAAATTTTTTTTAGGTAATTTGTCAAATTGGAGGGGTTAAGTTCTTCTTGATTAGGCTCCTAACAAATTGACTTCATAACTCTGAGCGTAAGATTGAAGACAAGTAATAATGCAATGGCCCTTGGATGATGTCACAAGTAGACAAATGCATGATAGATTATTCTTTAAGCCCTTAATTATAGATATTCTTCTCACATTGCAACATTCAACATGGTTTTAAATGAGTGAATGCCTCTTTAAATACAACAATGAAGTCCACAAATCAACAAAATGGACATTAGGTTGACTAACAACAATTAGTGAAGTGATAGGCAAAGTAGGATTTTTTTTTTAATTTTTGAAAAAGTTCAATGTTTATAGACATGATTGCAAAAGTGACTTAAGCCAAAGTGATGAATAATAGGTCTAGGGGTCATAGATCATGAATGAATCTTTGGGGATTAGCAATAAAGGGATTGGGATGTGTGATGTTATGAGCTAAATTCATGCAAGAATATGCTAATTGTAAGCTAATTATTGTATTTAAGATATTAATTAAAGTGGACCTAAAATACAAGAGAAAAGTGTAAAGATATGCAATTTTCATCATTACATTTTGATCCACTTAATATCCATACAAATTAATAGATGGATGCATATCAAAGTAAATCAAGTAATCAACAAATAAAATTAAATATATTATACACTTAAATTGATACAAATTTGTGTAACATACACATCATTTTTCATTTCATGTTGTAATAACATCTATAACACATTTAAAATAGACACCAATTGTAACTTGAAAAAACCTAAGTAGAGAGGAGTAAGAGATTGACTAACCAAAAAAATTTACAATTACACGAAATGTTTTGACTATGCAAATGGATTGATAAAAGCTCCTTCGAATGAACACAATTTTTATATTGGTAAACATAACTCGCTACTTCCTTCAATTAGTCCAATTAAATGGATACAGAGAATACAATGAATTGAAGGAGAGGAAGAATATATATAATGATAAGGCACGCAACCTAACATATCATCATAAGTAACAATGCCTCTCTTGCTCTCGTTCCCTCCTCGGTGCTGAATCCTTGCTTATGAATGGGGGTCGCCGGGTTGCCACTTCAAACATTACAGGAGCGTTTGGAGGTTTGGGGCCCACTGCTGTTTCTAATGGCGACGGTTCTTTTACTCCTGTTCTTGCAAACAATGCTCCCGTGTCATCTCCTCCTCCTCTGGGAGATTTTTCGCCCCTCTTGGGCATCGGCTCTGACCTTCCCGTGCCTTCTATTGATGGTGGTTTGCCACTAAAGATTCTTCAGTCAGTTCTCACGTTGCTCTTTGCCCGTGCTGCTCCTGGTGTCGGCCTTGGCTCGGCCGACCTCTTTGTCGGTGTACCTCTTCTGGCAGCTGACCTCAGTGCTTCAGTTGGGGGTCCTTTTCTGACGGCCGTGGATCCTCTTGGGCGCCTTGATGTTGTTGGAGGGAAGCTTGGTGCTACGGATTCGGGTCGCATGCGGTCCATTGGGACCATAGCCAGTTAGGGGTTCCTGCTCGCCCTTTGGTGCGAGACAAGCTTCGGCCCCTCCCTTGTTCACGATCCTCTTCTGTGGTGGTTTGTGTATGGGACGTGATTGAAAATGTGGATTTTTGGTTTCAACAGGGCTTGGTCTATAGATTGCACTTTTCTCTTTCTGATCTAGGGAGAGGATTCAGTAGTTGTCCACACTAATTTCGCGTTTCTCAAAATCTTATTTGAAAATTTCAAATCACTCTTGTTTTTTTACAGCAGCTTACTTGGCAAGTCCCCTGCATATAACTTTCATTTTAGGGTCACATCATCAAATATGATGCCACATTAACATGCTTTTGTCAAGGTGTCCAAAAAGGCCAAAAAATAAGAGACCAATACTTGTGCATTTACATCATGAATAGTTGAGCGCTGATGTGGAATCACATGATTGGTTGCTTTTTAGATCAAAGGAATACATTTTGTTTAATTATGGGTAGTCAAGTCACAACTATTGGGCATTATATAAACAACTACTATCACAACTATTGAAACATGCTCAACTACTGGGTCCTCTCCCCTAACAAAACTTGGTTTTGGATCTTTGGAAGCCTTTGTGTCAAGGGCTTCTTCATCGCAACCTTCGCTTCAAAGGAATGAGATTTGGTACTTGACAATATGTTATGGATGTGGGGAGAGTACACTCTCTTGGATAAGGCTTAGTCTATCTCCTTCAATCCACTCTCTAAACCTCTAAATGTTTTGTTAGTGCGGGTTCAACTTATAAATCTTTCTCTCAAATTCTAGAAAGATTCCTACTATGAGACCATTGGCAATGTTATTGATTGTTTTTTGATGGTTGAATCTACTACTTCCTACATGATCACTCTATGTTTGCTCATATTTTAGTAGACATAGAGATCTCCAAAGCTCTTCATGAGGATACTCTTTTGATTGTGGGGGATAGGCTTTGGACTCAACCATTTGACTATGAAGGTATCTCCTTAGGATGTAGATAATGTTTTGCCACTTGCCACCTATATTTTGATCCTCCACTCTCTTAATGTAAAGGGGCAACCATATGGTGGAGGAATGTCGATGAGGATCACTTGACTATTAATGCTTCCTCTTTGGATGATGTGTCCTCATAGAAGTTTGGTCTTCCCTTCTCGTTCCCCCTATGGCAAGTCATTTTCACAAGGAGGTTTCTTAATGTAGAATCACATCCTTTTAGTTCCTTCAAGTCTTATTGATGAGGCCCACCCTTTATTTGATCTAGCTTCTCAGTGCCTTGTTTCCATTGCTCCTATTATATGCTTGGCTTCAACACTACATTTGCTTGCTCTTTATGTTATTGATTGAAATTTAGGATCATCAACTAGACGGTCCTTCACTTTTGTTGTGCCCACAAATACGCTTTCTAAGGGAATCCCTACCCCCCCATCCCCCTATCCACTGCCCCAACTTCTCCTAGGTCTAAGGACTTGGTTGATAATTTATCACAAAAAAATGTTCAAAGGTGTAAGAAAGATCTTCCCAAATTTATCCCATTCCCACACCAAAGTGAAGGGTTTGAGATTGAATAGGATTGGGTTGGACATTCTTTGTTAGATCCTTTGGTACTCCTTTAAGCTTAACAACTTGGTTGTATGTGTGTTGGTTCTCACTTGACAACTTGACTCCAATTGTATTGTCCTCCCTCTTGGGTTTGTTGTGTATGCTTTGAGCTACTCTATCTGTTGTATAAGGTTTATAGTCCCTGCAAACCCATTTTACCTAATAATAAACACACCATCATATGACAAACATGTAAGCATATAAATTGGAGTTAACCATGAAGACATGTGTGAAAAGGGAAGAAATCAAATTGCTTTCATTGTTTGTCCCCAATATAGGTAAATGATAAGGTAAGGATAACAATAGGTGATAGATAAGGATCATATTAGTACACATAATATATAAAATATATGGTGATGATAAGGATCATAGTATCTAATCATGACAAGAATCATAATATAGTATCATAAGATATAGACGCGATAGTGATCATAGTATGGAATCACAATATATAATTATGATAATAGTCATAATATGAGATCACAAGATATAGACATGATAAGGATCATAAACATGGAAGCACATCATGTAAAAAAAGAAGTATTAGGATCATGATAAAGTAAACATGATAAGCACAATGATCATGTCATATCAATAGGCATGGAACATAGAGACACCATAAAATCATGTAAAATATGAATACATATAGTAAGAAAATATGTAAAACAAATAGATGGTAAAACATGAAAATAAAACGTGTATAGGAAAAAGTATAAGCTAAAACATGGGAAAACACAAGAGATCAGCATAGGTGATAAGGAGGTAAGCATCATAAACATGTAACATTTATGACACACACATGCCATAGAGGAGGTAGATAAAGAACACATGCAAGCATAACTGACAAACATAAAACAAGCATGATAGTCAAATGAGAATATGTGAAACTATGGCAAGCTATCAAGGAAACACAAGCACACATAAAAACTAAACACAAGATACAAGAAATCATACAAAATAATATAAGAAAGATGCTCCCAAGTGGGCAAATGAAGCACACATCATAATATAGAAGGTGGAATGAGATAATAGATGTACAACAAATATGACATAGACAAAATGCTAAAATATAAGGACACACAAGGTAAATGTAAGATTAAGCAAGGAGGATCACAATGTACATGACATAAACAAAGAGGCCAAAACTGTAGAGATGATACAATACAAAAGGAAGACATGAGATAATAACACAACACATGTTCAATGTTATTTGTGTCAACATGCACCCCTATTAGTGTCTTTGTGTCATCCACATGCTAGCTAGGAATATGGATACATAATCATAAATCCAAGAAAGAAAAGCACACACACAATATGGCAAGAAATAAGGAGGGGTAAAGATATCTAACAAATAAAGTCATCCCCTATTATCCGTGTTTAAAATATGGTTGCTATGATCAACAAAACCAATAAGCTAGCTAAGATTAGAAGGATCATCATAATGCAAATCATTATGATTATCCTCAATTTGTATTATATTTTTGTCTATAGAATACTGAATTTGATGTTTGAATTTGAATGCATCTATTTCTAGAATTTTCATATGCATGATGATACACACAAAAATATTGAGCCCGTTGTGGTGTAATCTTATATATATCCATTTTCTTAATTGGAGACAATGAGTGTAGACTCCTCTAATGTAGTGAATTCTCAAAATCTTTTTGGTTTGATTTAAGTAAAGAGGATCACAATTTATATGGCATAAATAAAAAGGCTAAATTAGAAATGATACAAATAAAAAAAGATGCGATATGAACAACACAACACATGTTCAAAGTCATTTATTTCAACATGCAACACTAAATCCATATTTGTGTCATCCACATGCTAACTAAGAACATGGAAACATAACATTAAAGCCATGAAAGAAAGAAGAAGGACAACATGTAGCAAGTACTAAGAAGGAAAGGTAAGGATATCTAACAAATGAAGTGATCCCCTATTATGTGTGTCTAAAATATGGTGTACTATTATCAACATAACTAATAGGCTAACTAACATTAGAAGGATACTCATCATGCAAATCATTATGATTACCCTGAACTTGTATTGTCTTTTAGTCTATAATATATTGAATTTGATGCATCATGTGTATGATGACAAACACAAAAATAGCCATATGTGGTGCAAACTTAGACATATCTACTAGCTTGATTAGAGTTCAAGTAATAAGATTGTGCTCTAAAAGTTTTTTCAATATAATACGTGTAGGCTACTCTAATGTAGTGAATTATTTAAATAACTTTTGTTTGAATTGTGTACGATGATAATTGTTGGAAATATCCTTATTGCCCCCATGATTAACATGTGAAAATAATGTCAACTCATGAGCATAAGTGAAAGTGATAGAAGAGTAAAAGTGTAAACTATTGTCACCCTTTTGAGAAAATGCATTTTTTTGGTAGACTCCACCCAACCAACCATGTGGTGCCTACATGGAGGACCTAGGAGCAAGTTGCTTTGTCTGAATAGGGGTTCAACCAAACAATCAAAATTATATCACCACTAAAAAGAATGGAAATTGCCATTTCCCTCCCTATTTATTCTTTGTCAAATCCATTTGTATAAATAGAGAGGATATATAACCTCAAGGGTTGTTTGTGTAGATGAGCGTTCTTTTTGTGAGTTGGTTGATTGCACCCATTAGGATTTTTTTGATTTGTGATGATAATTTATGTTTTTTGTATCATGGAATTTTTTAAAAATATTTTTAGGTTTCTTAAAAATGTATGCAATTAATCTAAAATTTAATAAATGTTTAATATAATTTGACATAATTTTTTTTTAATCTTTTAACAAATTATATAAAATTGAACTAAAATTATATATATATTTGCTAAATAAGTTCTACATTGGGGTAGCTCCTTTTATATTAAGTCTGAAAAGTTTGTAGAAGTTGTCAAAACCAACTTCAGAGTCCAAGAACACCTGCATGCAAATGGATACTTGTCACAAGGAAGAGAATGGACAAAAAAAAAAGAGGGTTTGAAGCTCTGAAATATTAAAAGATTATATTATCAGAACAATAGAATTAAATGAATATACAATGGATCAATCCCTAAGAACTTGGAGATCATGCAAAACCTAAAAGAAACCTTAATAGGAAGACATTTAATAATTAATATAATTATTAAATGTCACATTATGCAAACTAAAGTGAAATCTTAAGAGAGGAATAAAGACAACTTAATTAACACAATTAAGTTAAAAGCTTTACTCTAACACCCCCCTTAAGATGAGCAACAATGCAACTACAAACAAGTGCAAGAAAACAAAAGTAACTACAATGCATGAAAGCAAACAAGGGTCCCAACAACTAGGCCTGATCAGGTACCCGAATGCAACCAAATCTCTGTAAAGTGGAAAAATAGAGAAAACCTCATGGGAAAAACTCTACTCCAAAAAGAGATGCAAAAACAAAGTACAAATGGAATGTCTCAAGAGACTCTCTCAAGAACATATGCAGATATACAATCAGATACCCCCCCATGAGAGAGAGTGGAGACTCCAAAGCCACCCTAGAATGAGAGAACCCCTGTGCCAATGATCAAACCAATGTGTCTCCTTAGAGGAAGAAACAAATCCAACGGTCGAGGAAGAGGAAATCCTTGGATGTGAGGTGAAAATGGAAGTCCTAGATGATGCTCATTGAAGAATTGAACTGCAACATGAGTGTCTGAATAAAAAAATGGTGAATCAAACAACTCAAGATGATCCTGAAATGGAATCTCCGATGAAGAAGGGATAATAGGTGTGCTGAATCTGTCATCTATGAGGAAAGGAATATCCTGTGATATGGCATCAACAACTGCACTTGGTCGCTTGATGAGTGGAGCAACAATGTCAGTCACAACTGAAGAGGAATCTTGCTGAACATATATGATCTCAACAGGAGGAAAAGGTGTAGAAGTCTCAACACTAGTCTCATGAACAGATGGAAGAACACATAAGTTCAAGTGACCGAAATTCTCCTCATATACTGCATGCTCTCTTGTAGAAAGAGAGGGAGATGGTCGAACAAAGTGTGTGAATGCATACAATCGAGAAGAATGATCAACTGTCCCTATTGCAACAATGTTGCCAGTCTGAATGTCTCTGATGTGCACTGAATTAGGTGTGAACTCAACTGTCTTCCCTGTCCCATTATGAGTAATCTGATAGATGGAGAGAAGGTTAGTGGTCAAAGATGGAACAAATAGTACATCATTGAATGTACCATCATCAATGTCAATAGAACCTTTCCCACATACACTCATATAAGTGTTATTACCCATCAATATGTGCAGTGAGGACGCAACCTCGAAAGATGAGAACATGTCCTGAGAAGATGCCATATGGTGTGAAGCACCTGAATCCAATAGCCATTTAGATGAATGTGAACTAGTGGTTGCACATAATGTATGACCCTTATGTGGGGCCTATCCTTTGTCTAGAATGATGGTGAAGAAGAAGACCCGCCTGAAGTAGATGAAGAAGAGTGATGAATATGGTTCCTCTCAAGGAGAGCTGTCAAATCTGAAACTTATTTTGCATATCCATCTATCTTCTTCTCATAACACTTGGAGTCATCATGTCCTAACTTAGTGCAACAAACACACTTAGGTCTGTCTTTCTTCAATGTTTCCCCCTTAGGAGAAGGTGAATCAGAAGTGTTATGTGAACTGGAATCCTTCCAATTCTCTGTGGTCTTTGGTTTTTGTTTCTGCTTCTGCTTTTGCTTCCCCTGAGATGATTGTGCTACCAACGCTTGGTGTGGTGATCCTGTGAGAGCATCCAACTATGATATCTTAGCCTGATCTCATGTCAAACGATCACAAAACACCTCAAAAGAAGGCATGGTAAAACGTGCACCCAAGGCATCCATAGTGGAATGGAAGGTAGATGAGAATATCTAAAATTTCCCATGAAGCTTTGAAAAAATTAGGTAAATACACTCTGTATCAGTCTTAACCTTACCACAACCCTGTAGAAGAGATCTTTGTTGTTTGAATTTCATCAAAAAATCCTCAATAGTGGGAAAAGAATCAGGTACAAGTGAAGTCAACTTTGCCTCAATATTTAGTGCATGAAACTGATTGATGGTACCAAATAAATCATTAAACTTGGTCCACATTTCAAGAGGACTGTTACATGCATCAAGATGAAACAACAAGCTATCTGAAACATGTAAGGAAATCAAACCCATAGTCTCATCCATCTTATTTATATGTTGCATAACTTCAATTGGTCTTGTCAAAACTGGCTGAACCGTATCTAAATAGGACCACAACCCTTTTGATCTGAGAAGATGTGTCATGAATGCCTTCCAGGTATGATAGTTATGAGGTGTGAGAAGTTCAACAATAGAAGTGTTTGCGGCCATGTTTGGAGAGGTTTAATAAATGTTCAATGTGAAGAGTTTCTGGTTTTTTGAAGTAAATGACAGAAAGCAAGAAAAAACTCCCCCCACAATGCAAAAAACCAAACCCCAATAGAGATTTTTCAGCGGAAAAGTAGGAAAAAGAAAAAACGGTTTCAGACTGAAAATTGTGTACCTAATAAATTTTTTGAAGCAAATAATAGTAGATCTAAATAGAGTGCGTTCACAACTTTCCAATGCCTATTCGTTTTTGAAAAACGGAGCAAAATTGAGAAAGTTATGCCCCTTGGAGTGCAAAAATCAACATCTGTCTTTGACTATGAAACAATGCATGAAAACTATAAAATTTTGAAAAAAATACTGCACCATCGAAATGGCGTCAGAACTAGCTTTCCGAGGATATCTCGTTTTGACAAAACGAAGATCGTATGAAAAAAATACGCCTAATTTTGTGCAAGTTGCTCAAAAGGGTTTTTAAATTTTTTTTACACAGCCTTCAAGGGCTAAAAATTCTTCGGCCCTTGGTCACATGGCCAACCAGGGGGTTGGTGCATAGGGCTGAGGTGGAGCCATCAGTTCCTCATGCGACCTTGGTCTTCACTATTAAGCCCGCGGAGGCTAAGGCTGGAGTTGGTGGCCCTTAGTGGCGGCGCCGCTCGACCCGGTGGTGCCTGGGTGGCCGCCCAACGACCGGTTGGTGGCCGCTTGGCGGCGCTCGACGTTTAAACTTGAAGCACTTTTTTCAGCGCAGAATTTAATGATTTTCAATTTTTTTTTTTTTTCTGAATTTTCAGCCTCATAAACCGTGCCCTAAGGCCATACAGCTTCAGGGCCAATTTGTTTTTGCCTTTTCGATTGACAGAGGCCAAAATAGACAAATTTTATATGAAAATAAGGGTTTTTGAATGCTCTAGATTCAATGGCGAGGTCCGTTTTGTCCAAAAATGCCCCCAAAAATAGGTGACCCCCAGATCCAAAAAAAAACTTGTAAGACTATGAAAACCTGATCCAACCCTCGTAGCTCCAAATTCTTCAAACAAGAACAGGCTGCAGTAGCTCTGTGCTCTGATACCATGTAGAAGTTATCAAAACCAACTTCAAAGTCCAAAAACACTTGCATGCAAATGGATACTTGTCACAAGGAAGAGAATGGATGAAAAAACAAACGAGGGTTTAAAGCTCTGAAATATTGAGAGATTATATTATCAGAACAATAGAATTAAATGAATATACAATGGATCAATCCTTAAGAAAGGGGATCATGCAAAACCTAAAATAAACCCTAATAGGAAGACATTTAATAATTAATATAATTATTAAATGTCACATTATGCAAACTAAAGTGAAATCTTAAGAGAGGAATAAAGGCAACTTAATTAACACAATTAAGTTAAAACCTTTACTCTAACAAAGTTTGTACAAAGACCAACTAATTGATAGTAGTGTTTGAAAACATTCAGTGCTGGATCCTGGGTAATTCAACCCAAACACACAATGCAACACGCAAGACAAACATTTGGTTGTGCCAGGCAAGCCAACCAAAAATTGGTCTCAACTTCTCAACAAACAACACATAAACCATCGTTCCCGGAAGGGGAAGATTGCCATGGTTGTGATGATCAACGATTTGGTAAGTTTGGCCAAGGATCATAGGAGTCTGAAACAATGATGTCCTCAACCTGTACGCACGCCCAGCTAGCAAGGAAGTCAGTTGCCTTATTTCCCTCATAGTAGATGTGAGTAATATTTGGATTGTTGAAGTTGTCCAAGAGTTCCCATATTGCTTCAGCTTTATATTTGAGTTTCCAATTCCAAATGCTCTTGGAGATTATTGCATTAATGCAGATTAATGAATCTGACTCGATGCCGAGGTCAAAGAGAAGATGTTCTTTGCATAATTGGAGGCCAAAGAGAAGAGCAGAGAATTCTACCTCATTGCTGGTGCCGGGAGGTAACTTATTTGATATGGCCCATATAACATCACCATATTCATTTCGAATTATGATCCCGACACTAGAGACCCCAGGATTGCCCTTTGACGCTTTGTCGAAGTTTAGTTTAATCTTCTAATGGGCGGGGCTCTCGACTTGGTACAAGCTCTCATCAACACTAGCTTGGTTTTTGCAGAGGAGCCAAGTAGGGAGCTGAAGGTCAGACCATCTTTTCATGATATCCCCGTCCCAACCAAAGAAAGGTGTTGGGGCAGAATCTTTGAGCTTTGTATTGACTATCTCACAAATGCCTGCTTTGAGCTTCCTTAATAACTCTAGAATCCTCGATCGACACTTTGCCTTTAAATATCCTGTTGTTCCTCTCGGGCCAAATTTTCCAGATTAGCAAGGAGGGGCAAGCGTTCCAGAGTCCATTCCACATTGCAAAGGTACCTCTAGGCCAACTCGTTAGGAGGCAAACAATGTCATTGGGAAGGGAACTGATCCAACCCAACTTCCTGTGTAACTAGTCCCAAAATTCCTTTGCGAACAAGCAATTTAAGAGCAGGTGGTCAATTGTTTCTTCCGCCATTTCATACAAAATACACCAGTTTGGGCCAACAACACCAAGAGACTTGAGCCTTTCCCTTGTCAGAATGCATTTGTGCAGAACTGTCCAAGAGAAGGCGCCAGCCTTAGGTAAGGTCCACCTGCTCCAACAAAGTGGAGTTGGCCAGTCTGAGATTGCCTGTTGATTCTACATGGTGTAACCAAATTTGACAAAGTATTGCCCAGACTTGGAGCCTGTCTAGATGATCTCATCTTCTTTCCTGGATGTTATAATTCTTCTATTCAAGAGGGAAGTTTTTAGATCTAGAGTTGCCTCTTCCTTGAGTGGGAGAAGAGATATACGGTCCCAATCCCAATCAGAGCCTTTGATGTAATCTGTCGCTTTCTTGCCAAAATTGACACAGATTACAACCCAATGTTCCTTGAGAGTTGGAATTTTCGCAAGCGGGGGAAAGCCATTGATTGAGTCCTCCCAAAAATTTGCTTTGTTGCCATTATGAATCACCCATGAAACATGGTTGATGATAAGCCATCTACATATTTGCATGAAGTTCCAGATGTGGGAACCTCTAGGGGGGTTAGGTGTAGTTAAGATTCGAATGGGATCATCAGATTCAAGATATTTTTTCCTTAAAATCCGACACCATCTAGCATTGGGGTCTTGATACACCATCCAGGCAAGTTTAGCTCCAAGAGCTATATTATGTTTTTCTAAACTACAAAATCCAACTCCACCATCAAACTTTGACTTACAAGTTGTTTTCCAGCTGATGAGGGGGATTATTTTAGCTTCATTTGCGCCTTCCCATAGAAATCTCTTCAAAATCCCCTCAATTGAACCACAAACCTTTTTCGAAGCTTGATTGCAACTTAATTGGTATATGGGAATAACAGAAAGAACCGCCTTAATCATTTGAATTTTCCCTAAAAGCGTGAGCCATTGACCTTGCCAAGATGAAGCTTTTGAATTGCATTTTTGGATAGTTTCCTCCCATAGGGAAGAATGCATTGCACCTTTGAACAGAGGTACTCCCAGGTATTTGCTAGGAATTTCAGCCTTTTTGAAATGGAGGATAGTGAGGATCCTCTACTGTACACGCTCTCTCTCTCTCTCTCTCTATATATATATATATATATATAAATTGGTATAAATTGAAATTAACTAATAATTAAATTTATATAAAATTGATATAAATTTATAGGCCCCATCAAATTATAGTTGATAGTTATATTAGGACCCCCTCTCTCTTAATAAGGGATGCCAACAATTGCCTCACAATTTGAATCTTTTCTTTGTCATAACTAACCCCTTAATCCTTCCTCATCAATTCAATTTAATAGCTAGTTGGTAGTATCAAATATTCCTCTCTAGGCCACCCCTAATTTTATATAAAATTATTCTAAAATTTAATAAAATTGATATAAATTTAATATAAATTTAATCTATAAAATTCAATAAAATTAATATAATTTTCATGTAAATTTAAATTTTAAGTTTAATAATTTAAAATATTATTTTGAATTAAATTTGTTTGAAATATAGATTTGGATAAATTTGAATTAAATTGATCTAAAATGTAAGAAGTGGTAAAATTAGATAAATTTTATAATCAATTTTAATAAGTTTTAGATAAATTTAGTAAATTTATTTGAAATATAAAATTGGATCATAAATTTGACATATAAATTGATGTAATTATATAAAATTGATCTAATTGTCGGTGCATATTTATTTTCTTGCATTTAGTTAATTATACTTGTAATAGGATACATTTACTTAGATAGGTTGCATTTACACGATGACTTGTACTTTCCTTGTTAGGTGGATTTGTGCTACATAAATGCAAGCACATATCCTTTATCCCATATTGATTGTACATTCACATATTTTGGTGGCATATCCTATCCTCATGAACTCTTGTATCATAATCTCATTTGCACCTTTACATCCTTTGATAAAAAGGGTTTATTCTCTCATTTTGGGCTTATTTGTGCTTTTATTAGAGCTCCTTGATCTTTATTGGTTATCTCCATTGACAAATCTCATGTGATATTAGATCTTGTGGGGTTATTTTTTATCCTTTTTGAAAATCTATATCGCAAATCTTGTATTTTGTTGAAAAGTTGAGTATGCAATTTTTTGGCATCAAATGATGAGTAGAGTAAAAAATCTTGAAATAAATACTATATCCTTGAAGGTTTCTCTTTTTGGATTTGTATTGTAGATACATATTTGAGCTAGATGGGACACTAACTCATTTTATGGCAAAATACGATGAAATTTTTTGACGAAAGTTGTTCAATTAGATGAATTGTCGGGTACATGTGTACTTTTTCTTTTCTTTTTTTAAAAATGTGCTCGACGTTCGTTGAAATTTCGACGAACAATGAGTTTAATAGTGAGTTCGTCGAAATTTCAACGAACAGTGAGTTTCGTCGAAATTTTGACGAACGTCTGATTTTAATAAATAAAAGTTTGTTCGACATTTTATTTATACTTGTGACAGTGATTTGTGAATTTTCCGTACTTGCGAATTTGTGATACTTGTGAGTGACAGTTTGTGGAGGTTATAGGTCGAATTTTTTTGGTGCAAAATATTATTAGATTTTGTTACCTATCTATGATTAAAAATTATTGGAGTGTGAGTTTGATATTTTTTGAAGACCTAAATATTCAAGCTTGGTAAAGAAAATGTCAGATAATATTAGTGCAAAGCAAAATGAAACGTGGGCTAGATTTTAAAAAAAAGGGTGATGGTAAATGTTATTGTCCTTGCAATAATTGCAAGGGCTTAAAGAAGAGAAGACTTTTAATCACAAAAACTGAGAAACATTACAAACAACATGGTCACGTTGAAGGGGGGCATGATTATCGTCCATTGGTAAGTTGTTCATTATGTCTTTATATTGATTGAATTTGTAAATGTTTATATCATTTTAACATTTTTTATATATATAAAAAATCACTTGATCAT
The DNA here is from genome assembly GCA_007115665.2 of Sequoiadendron giganteum. NCBI lineage: Eukaryota > Viridiplantae > Streptophyta > Pinopsida > Cupressales > Cupressaceae > Sequoiadendron > Sequoiadendron giganteum. Next base: position 665,171,447 of record CM021104.1, read on the forward strand.
GATAATGGTTTATTTGTGTCGATCATTTTTATAAAGGTGGGGAGCCCTAGGGCACATGATATGGATTATCATGGCCCGAAGAATGTGGTTTTGCAAGCAGAGGAACATGGAGCTATGAATATCGAAGATGAAGTTAATGATCCTATGGAAGAAGATGATCATGCACCAGAAAAAATGGTTGAAGATGATGGTACAAATGCATTGATCCATGACACATTTAGTGGCGCAACTGATCATGATGATCGAGATGACTTTGATGATGTTCATGATTTACCTATACTTGAGAAGGCATATGAGCCCCTTTATGAAGGCTCCCAAACAAGTATTCTCTCTGCTGTATTGTTGCTAGTGAACTTGAAGGTTATGAATGGTTTATCCAACATAGCAATCTCATGGATGTTAAGGTATGCCATATATGTCATCTTTTTTCATCTATTTTAATTGTTGCTAGTTCGTCACTAGTAAATAAAGGATGAAATATGTACCATTAATATTCTTTATACTAATAAATTATTTTTTTGTTGTAGATTGATAGGTGAATTTTTGTTACCACCATCAAATATTTTACCTTTCTCATACCGAGATTTATCTACCATTATGAAAGATATTGGAATGGAGTATCAAGCAATAGATGCATGTCCCAATGATCATATTATATATCATAAACAACATGAATTTGTAACAGAATTCTCAGAATGTCATATCAGTAGATATCGAACAAATCAACTAACAAAAAAGGTGTCTCGCAAGGTTCTTTGTTATATTCCCATTATTCCACGTATGGAACGATTATTTAGGCGCGAAAGCTTAGCACAATTTATGGATTACCATGCACAAAATAGAAGTGGAGATGACATTCTTTGAATGCATGCAAATGGTTATTCATTTAGGGACATGGAGGAAAAATGGCCACACTTTAAAGAACCTCGTAATCTCAGGCTTTCATTGGTAGCGAACAGTGTCAATCCATTTGGAGAGCTGAGATCTATTTACTTGGTGTGGACTATTTTTGTTATCAACAATAACATTCCTCCATGGATGTCAATAAGGAGGGAGCACATAATGTTGGAAATGATTGTTCTAGGTATTTGTTTAAATCAATTTTCTTTAACGTAGTAGCATCTCATTTGTCTTATTTTTGCATAATGACATATTTTTTTCATTTAATAGTCATGTACATTAATTTATATATATTGTAGTAAAATGGTTATAATAATTATGTAATGTTTATGTTCATTCAACTAGGTAAGTACCAAGTTAAATATATGAATGTATATATCGAGCCTCTTATTGATGAGTTACTAAAGTTATGGAATGACATCACTATGTATGACGTCTCTAGAACAATAGGACAAATACAATTTCAATTCCATGCAATGCTTGTATGGAAAATTCATGATGCCCCAGGGCTCACATTTTTGTGGTATCTTATAATGTTCGATTGCAGTTTAACGACATTTAATTTTATGAAGTAGATATCATGCATATTTTTTAAATAATCAATTCATTATATATAATTATAAAAATTGACATATTTAATCCAATTATATATGATCTTGTAGGTCTTCAAACAAAGAGAAAATTTGCATGTCTAGTTTGTGGTCCAAAGATGAAATCTTGTCATGCAACAAGTTTAGGAAAGCGGGTGTTTGATGAGTATAGGTACTTCCTCCACATAAATCATAAGTATCGAACTACTAAAAAACATCTTTTCAATGGGAAAGAAGAGACTACATCAAAACTACGAAGAATGACACCTTGCCTATGGAAGTTGGAATATAATAGAATTAATCATCAAGGTTATACATCGGATCAAATTGTTTATCTATCATATATGATATGTTTGGAATTTATAATTTTATATTGTGTTTTGTTTACTCATGCTGTAATTTACAATGATTGTTGTTGTTAATTTGTTTAACTTATATGCTTTATGAAGGTCGTCAAGACATTAATGATCGACTTCCACAGGGATTGAAAAGTTATCCCAGACAATTTAGTAGGTTGCCCTACTATGAGCAGCTACAAATTGTGCATTTGTTTGATACAATGCATATTAGAAAGAATATAACAAAAATGTTATAGAAAATATTGGATGAAAGGCATGACAAAGAAAAAATTGTCAAAATTTGTAGTGACATTCATGAAGCCAATCATGCAATGAAAAATGTCATTCAATTAAATAGCGATGGAGACCAAATTAATATAAGCACCCTTCCTTGGTTATTAACGGAGGAACAAAGAAATTCTATAAAAGAAGTCATACAAAAAATTTGATTTCCCACAGGATTTTCTGTGAACATAAACAATATATAACAAAGAAAGGTGAATTTGGGTCAAGGATGAAAATGCATGATTGACATACCTTCATTAAGGTAATTATTCTGGTATATTATATATATATATATATATTTGTATACTGCATGTACTTTTCAGTGTATTATGTTTACTACTTTTGGAAAAATAATGAAAAGATCATTTTATAATTGTTGTAGTACATTCTACCTCTACCTCTCCCAAACAACTTCGACAACAATATCAAGAAAGTTATATATGATTTTGGAAAATACATGAGGTAAGTAGCAAAATTTATTCAATTTTTTGTATAGATCTTATATTTGCCATTTTTTTTACTTGTTATGTAATATATTGTATATTTTTGTCAAATCTCATTAATATATTTGCGCCTTGAATCACTTGGAGATGGTTGTCATCTAAAGAAATCCATAAAGAAGATATAAAATATTGGAAGAGAAAAATTCCTCATCTAATGTGTGAAATGCAAAAGTGTCTACCTTTGACATTTTTCAATGCACAAGAACACTACCTCATACACCAAGTTGAGGAGATTGAATTGTGTGGACCTGTACGCACAAGGTCAATGTGGATGGTTGAAAGGCACTTGAAATTTTTGAAGGATTTGGTTAGACAAAGATCACATCCTGAGGGTTCTATGGTGGAGGGATATATGGTATATCAGACCATGGTGTACATTACTGAATATCTTCCTAAGTTTGTAGCAAAGATCTATGTAGATTGTATTTGGGATCCCAACTCCATTAACAAATTCGAAGGGGAGTACCTGATGGGGAAAGATAGATTGAGGAAAGTGAGAGGTAATTATAATATGGTCATGGATTAATCTTCAATATACATCAATTATAAATTAAGGTCGTATACCGTGGTAATTAACTAATTATACGTCGTTTATGAATTTCAATTTTTTTTTATATAGTTGGTCAAGAGTGGGATGCACTACATTTGTACGTCACAAACAATCTTGATTGGATTACGGTATGGATTGAAAGATGTCAACAATTTGGTCGCGCATTCACATGGGAAGGTGTGGCTTCATTGATTAAAGAAGCTCATCGTAATGGAGATTCCAATGTTACACCAAGGGAAATTGATTTAGCATATGGTTTAAGAGATAAATAGGTACATATAAATATATTAATCACCCATATTATTTAATTATTTTCAATTATATTGATGTATATATATGTTGAGTTTTTTTTTTTTGCATACATTCGGCCAAGAATTAATATGTTTATCAACTGATGATGCAATAATTTTTACATGTAATTTGATATATTGTAGGTGAAACACCACAAGGATATGTGGTGCAATGGTCGTAAATTTTGAATCAAAAAGTTGGATGACATGAAGAAAACTCGTGATTCTGGGATAGCTATAGTCTTTCAGGTGACTAACGTTTCATCTAGAAGTGACATACATCCAAAAGTCTCAAAAAATCAATACTATGGGATTTTGGATGATGTTCATGAGTGTGACTTTAATTCCTTCAAATAAGTTTTGTTCATCATCCAATGGTACAAGCTACGATTGAATGAAAATGATCTCGACATAACTGCTATTGAACATGATAATGGATTTACCATGGTTAATACAAGGTTGATCGAGCCAACTGGAAATGAGCCCTATGTTCTTCCAAGCCAATGCGAATAGGTATTTTACTTAGAGGTTCCAGGTATAATGGGTTGGTCATTTGTTGTTAGACATGATCCAAGAGGAATGCTGGTAAAGTATACCGTGGTGGAAGAAGAAGATATCGAAGAACTAGAAGATTTTGTAGATGATGATTGGGATCAACAGTTAGTTGATGATGTGCCTGATGAAGATGTTGATGATGTGCCTAATGAAGATGTAGAAGAAGAGGAACTAGATCATGATAATGTAGGAGTTAATGTTCATGAAGATGATATTCGTATGGATGATGACATTAACGAAACTGATATCAATGACGATGATGATGATATGACCAATCCTTACAATGTTGAATTTGGATTGGATGGTACAGACAAAGAGTTGGATGAAGAAGAAGATCAATGAAATTGAAATTTATGAGTTATGCGATTATATTATCTATTTGATATTGATTTCTTGATAGAATTATATTTGACTTATATAATTAATTCATGATGTTTTTAATTTTTATGCCATTACATAATTAATTCATGATGTACATGTGACATTGTATGCATATATTGCTTTCTTGTATATATTATAGTTTTACCAACATATACTATTGTATGCTTGCATGGCTTCTTAGTTAATATATATTTTTTTATTATTGATCTTTTTGATATTTTCTATAAGTTATTATTAGATGATACACATTGGATTCCTTTTATTTTTTTATATTTGAAGATACATAACTAATTACAAGGATAATATAAAGAAGATATATCTATAAATGTATCATTTATGAGTTTCTAAAATATTTTACTTCCATGTCAACCACTTTCTTTACTTCAATTGAGAAACATAATACCTCTATAATCTTGCAGTTATCAAGTGTCAGTAAAATAAAATTCAAGTACTTAGCTATCAATTTTCTCTTGATTGATCTAGTAATAATATACTAGCCAACTAATACTCATCCAATGATATCATCTTGCATTGATTTGTGTTATAAGGTTTATCTTGTAGGTTTAAGGTATGAAATTAAGGTTCTTACAATGACTTTTCAACCAATGGTTATATTATTCTATCCTATCTCTACCATTCTAGTTCTAAAATAAAACAAACAAATCAAAATTAACTAGAAATCACTTAAATATTCCCATCATTTGGAGAAAACTCTATAATATTCCCATCACTAAAATGAAAAATATAATAAATATAAATAAGGTTAGTAGAAATCAAGTAGGAACAAAGAGAACATCATTGATGCAACCATCTACCAACTATATATTTCTTGATCCTAAAACTAAAGCTTGTGGAGATTTTTCAACTATTTACTAGGAAGTGTTACTATTAGAAAGTGAAGAAATAAGATGATTCATATTATGTGAAGCACTTAAATAAAGTATCTAGCTAGAGAATGGTTTATGTAAAACCCAAGTAGAAATGGAATACCCTTTATAAGTGGAAGAAGGTTTGGAGATAGAAATATTTTTCTACTACATGACTTACTCTATTGTCTCTACCCTCTTCCAACACCTAGATTTAACATGCCTAAGTTTTCCATAATAATTTCACATGTCACTTGACTTCTTTCTTGTCTTGGAGCAAGACTCACTAGTCTTAAAAGTGGGAGGTGTGGATTATTTATTTGAATTACATATAGTTTTGGATGGAGAATTACAACATAAAGTAGTTTTTTAAAAATATTTTACCTATTTTTACCTTTTCTATTGGAATATTGATCCATTAATGCTTGACTTAAACTAGGAAGAGCACCCAATTATCTAAGTTTAGAGTGCTTCCTATTAAGGTTCTCATAGAAAATATCTAGGGCGGGTATCTTAAAGTTAGTTCATAGTCCATTCGTGGTGAGTCAAAGGTAGAGGAGAACACCTAAAAAGGGCCCTTTACCTTAGAAAAATTCAAGAAGATATATTCCTTATTGATTTTTTCTTTTAAACTACCCTTCAATTCAATAAAAATAACTTGAAATTTTTAAATAAATTCCAATCAAGCAATGAACATCATGAGAAATATATATCAAATTTTCTTCTAATTGTAATGCATAAAATTCATTAATGCTACCAAATAGATCATGAAAATCATCATTTACCTTTTGAGGTGTTGTGCACTCCACAATATAATTTTTTTTTACCTATATCATGAATCCAACAAACCCATGGCTTCACCATTTTTTTTGTAAATATTTTTTTAAAACTCGTTAATACATATAAGTAGTTTGATAGCTAACATTTACCAGAGAACCTTAGGATTTTTTCAATCTTTAATTTTTGTGTGATAGCTATGTAGGGATAGCATCTCAATAGCCCTAGATTCATCTGTTAGGACAAAAAATACCAAGAGAGAGAAAAGGGCAATGGGCACTTAAATTTTTCCTTTTAGCCCCTCAAATGAATTAATACACATGGTAAATTTTAACGATGGAAAATAAAAAATCAACCATTAATAACACAATATTTTTTATAATTTATAAGAAAATAGGCTTGACAAACAAAAAATGGAGGTTACAAGTAGATTACTTGCATTTTCTAATCAATTTAAAGAAGTTAGCCAATTTTGACTCATGGATAAAGGTTATGTGAATCACAAAAATATGACCTCATAGGAAACTTTTGTGTGATTTTGAAAGAAATAGCCTCAAAGGGATGAAAAAGGGCACCTGTGGTATATAAGGATGATGCTTTTAGGTGGCTTTGGTCACTAGTGGAGTGACAAAATGGTTGAGATACCTAGTAGAGTAGAGATGACTAAGGATTTCCAATGTTTGTGGTAGTCCCAAGTGGTGTTCAAAAAATATTTAGTTCTTATGTGCTAGGCAATAAATATTATGACTACATGGGATTCTATCATGAGGACTATAAAATAAGATCTACCACATAAGATAATAACACTAATAATTTTAAGTAAACCTACTCATAGTGTGGCATACCCTACAACCACAAATATGTCAAAAAAATTGTGAAGTACCTATGGTTACAACAAGGGAATATAGGGGGTCCTATGCCCAATGGGGAACCCTATTTACACCTAAGATAAGTATGGTGATATATGGGTCATTTCATACCCTATATAAAAGATATTAAATTAAACCTAAAAAAATGAAAATCCCTTCTCTATACACCAATATGTGTGTTGGTTACATCTACCAAGGAAATATGTGAGTGACACAAAAGATGCAAAAATGGTACAACATCAACATAGATGTACAAAAACGCATACACCATATGGACTAAGAAGCCAGAAAATGTATCCATTATTGAAATAGATCTAAACCTTATGAATATTACAATTTGATTTTGGAAAATTTGAGCCTTTTGGACTCAACATTGATTTGAAATTTAGGCTAGGAATATACACCCAAAAACTATCTTGGAAAAATATCCTAAAAAAGAGAGAGGGACTTGTAATTTCATAGATTTGATACCATGTTGAAGTTTGTAAAATAACTTCATATGAGCAAGAATACTTCCACAAGAGAGATAAGTAAAAAAAATGATATATTTCCAATATTGATAAGATAAAAATGTACATAAAGATGATTTTGTATGTAATCAAGGATGAGACAAGAAGGTATTTGGAGTAGGTGAGAATCACACATGTGAATGTGACAAGTGTCCTAATAAGTTTCATACACACATGAGGGGATCTCATCTACCCTAGCTTATCTCACCCTTTCCTATATTATATATAAGGGCCCCTATGTATATGCACATGAATTCAGATACCTAAAGGTTTCCCTCAATATAATTAACTAACTAGGTGTGATTAAGACATAAAATTAAAATATTATTGTAAAATACATGTTCATGCCAACAATGATAACTAATTTTTTGGGCCTTGCTAACAAAAACTACATATATTGTGAGATTTGAGCTTGAAATAAATCTCATGCTTGGAAACCACTATTGTGTCGTTGGAAAACAAGTTTCAACTGCTATTTAATGGTAAATCAGTTGTAGTGTAATGGTAAAATCCTCTAAAATATTAGGTAAAATCCTATATATATACTATTATATAATAATAAATATAATTATATTATATATAATTTAATCTAATATTACTATTATATTAAAATTATTAATTATATTTTGTATTATATAAAAATACACTTATTATTAATTATTAATTATAATAATTTTATATGTATTTAATAATTTTAATATAATAGTATATAATAATTTATAATGTATATTTAAAGAATCTAATATATAATTATAATTATTAATTATTAATTATTATATTATATTAATTATTAAATGTATATAATAATTTTATATGTATATTTAAAGAATATAATATATAATTATAATAAATAGAATAATTATATTATTTATTAAGTAAAATATAACTAATATATACTTAACTATGTATAATATGAAAACCTAAATGGAACACCCATAATTTTCATTTTAATTAACATACTCTAAAACCTTCGTCGAAACCTTATTTTCAGGTTGCAGTAGCTCGCACATCAAATTGGAGAAGTGAAAGGTCAATACTAGTGATCAAGAAGAGTTTGGAGGAGTGAAAACCCTACATATCAATATGTGCGTGTGGGAGCACACATAGCTTAGTGTGCAATAGGGTAGGAGGAAAGCCAAAGCGACGAGGTTGAGGGCACTCAGGGAAAATTGACGACCAAGGGAGACTGAGTACTGTAATTGATATTTGGCACCCCCATTCTCTTTAAACTACAATTGTCATTCCTTTCCAAAGATCTTCTCATACATTGGCATCCCCATCTCGTAAAATGGTATAAGATAAGACAAAACAAATAAAATAGTTTTATTCAACCATACCCTAACTAGCATGTATGCCCAAGAAATTTTTGTAGTCTTCAACTCTGCAGATGGATCAAAACGTAGCAACTTACTTGCCCACTTAGAGCTGCAAATGCCTCTACCATTGATTAGGATTGAAATGCCCTTGTAGATTCCCTTTCTCAACCCTACTTGTGATGCTAAGAAGTCAAGTCATATCAATCTTGTGATTTTTTAATACTCCAAATAAATTGTTTGACTCATCTAAAGTAACTATCTTAGAATTTGATCTTTCATTCCCTTGTATAAAAATGTGCTTAATGGGTTCTACAATGAGATCTGTCTAACTAATAATTGGTTAGCTATGTGAAGTTAGCTTCCATCTACAAATTATTAGTAGGGTTTGGATTTTGCAAAGAAATGACAATGAGCATGCTAGTTTGAAGCTATAAGAATTGTGTCAACTTTTTCATTCTTTGTTAACCCATCTAAATCCCCAGTAAAGATTGTACAACATTTATTACAACATAGTGCTAATAGTAGTTGTGCCCAATGTGTTATGAATCCCTAAGATTTGTCACTAGTTTCATGTTAACATTAGTTGCAATTGGACCTTGAAAACCTCTAACAAGAAGATAGAAAATTCTCTTGCACTTAAACCTAAGATAAAAAATAATGTAATATTCCTACAAGTGTATCCACTTAACAATTCATACATGTGCGAGAGAGAAACACATAAATATGATCATTAAACTCTTTATTAGTTTCAACTTGTATAAGATATGACACAATTTACAGTGTTGGATCATGTGGATGTACCAAAACCTAAAAAACTACTCATATGCTAATAATATAGATTTTTAAACTAATTTCTTTTAGCCTTTCACCAATTGTACTGGTACCTACTCCATTGGACAATTGAGTAAACATTGAGAAGGGGAAGAGAATAGGCTTGAAAACCATCAACATAACTAACTTGAATATGTATATACAAATAAAAATAGAAGACATCTACAACTAAACATTCTTCTATTATCTATTTTAAAACAACAACAATCCACATGTAATAAGAAAAGACTATTTTGAAATAGTTTTCAATGCATTAGAATGTTATCATGCATTAATGTACCTCTTGCTACATTGGCCAAGAAAATGTGGCAATAGAGAACCGATCATTGGGCTCAAAGGTTCCCTTGAAAATTTGTAAAAATTCAAAGAGACATTCAATTACAAAAGAATCCCTACTTGATTGAACCTTCCCATGATTTATAGAACATGTTTTAGACCCATAGAAAGCTTGACATTCATGACTTAAGGCCCTATACTAAACCTATTCACATATACACTAGAAAATCAGTTCAAAGAGCCAACCTTAATCAAATGCAACAAGCTTGCATGTATCATGTTACATCCAATATACATGTGTAGCAATGGGGATATATACAGACATAAAATCATGCCTTGCCAATCTTGACCAAGCGTAATGGATCAACACTTAAGCACTTGTCATGGACAACCCACATTCGAAAGCAAATGATGCACTTGTAAGAGGAGAAACACTAGGCTTTTAGAGAAACACCATATACCTGAACTCCCTAACTCAACTATTTTATAAAAAAAATTAAAATCATCCTGCAATAGGAAAAACAACCTTCATTCATACTGTTCCATCCATCAAATTGACAAACCTTGACTTAACAACCACAAATTCACAAGAAAATTGCCCCTATTAGCCCTAGGGAATCACTTCAATACCAACTTTCTTTCTTTAATAGACCCCTAAATTCAATGAAACTCTATCCTACCATGTTGCACACCAATCTACTGAGTTACAGTTCCAAGACAGTGAGTGGATTGGTGGATGCCATTTATTTTTAGCCCTCAAACCCTTACATAGGCAAAATAGGGTAGTCCCTGTATTTGATTGTTTTCTCCCACAAAACAATGATTTAGCACTTTAAAAAAAATGAAAATGAAAGGGAACAAATATATTTATCTACACAATGATCTCAAAGAATTTTAAGCTTGTACAAATCTGTACAACACAAAAGAAATTCAAAAAAATAGTAAAAACACAAAAAATTGCTTCAATAACGTGGTATTTGATATGAAATTTTGGTATCAACTCCTCCAACAACCTTTTATCGGGCCTTGGAAGGATTTTTAAATCATCTCAGACCCCAACTACCTTCAACCAATGCCCATAACTAACTTACAAACACTTAACAACCCATTATTTTGCAAAATTGCAATTTTGACAACTTTTAATGTTAACAATTGCAACTTTTTACATTATCAACTAGATGACTTCCAAGCACCCTAAACACATTGAAAATGGTCTTGTTAGACATTATTCACCTTGAATACATGACTCCCTACAAGAAAACCTATTCTACCTACATTGACAATAATTGACCATCATTGACAATTTCTTCACATATTTGATCTTGTGTACAATATGGATCAATGAAACAATAAACGGTATTTTAGACCTTATTAAAACATGATTTTTTTTTGAAAACCTCCCTAAAAACTTCTATGATCAACCTCTAATGCTCTAGTTGTGAACATAAGGTGTAGGTGATCTTGCACCAGAGAATCCCTAATGAGCTATGCCTATATCGCATGGAGTCATCTTCCATTGATTGTAGAACATATTATTGACCCCCATTCACCAAAAAATAATATGGTTGCTTGGGTACAAAAGTGGAGAAACTCAAAGATAGGGTCTTAGCAACATTTAAAATTTAAAATTTCATTCTTCCTTTTTTATCATGCAAACTTGTGACTCAACAAAACAAGTATGCAAGGCCAACAACTTCAAAGCTAAGAATGGCAGATTGCTAAATGTTTCACCTTTTTTCTTTGAAATGGGATGGGAATACAATATGATAGAAGTGGGATAAGAAATGCATCATTTGAAGAATCAAACCAATATGCAAAGATGAAAGAAAGTGCTAACCCCTTAAATTGAAAAAGTTTCTTTTAACTTGAAGTTTGCTAGGTAGCCAATTATTTTAAGTTATCAAATCCTACCATCATACATAATCAAAATTTTGTTGTTTCAAATGACTATGAGCACTAAATTTCAATATTTGAAGATGTTGAAACCTTGTCATAGAGAACTATAACATTGATGCAACCAGTCATCCTACCTTAAAACATACCAAAAGTCTCCTAGCAATTAGACATAGGAAGATTTAAGATGACTTAAATAATTTTTATTGCCTAAGCATAAACTTATGATGACTTAACCAAGCCTAGCACACACTCCCTCCCCGTTAACCACTTAGACATATGGAGTTTATCACTAGTTGACTGCTGAACCACCTTACACGTGCACCTGAATTATGTCTATTAGTGTTCTAATTCGTCTTTTTGAAGATAACTTAAACCAAAATATTATGTATGGTGAAACCATTCTTCTGCAAACTACAAAAAATTTCAATGTAAATTTGCATTAAATTGAAATTTGCTACTATTTTTAGTCATGTAGGTGTCTAATAAACCACTTGGTGGTGTTTTCCTTCAAGTTTATTTACTTGAATGAAGAGAAAAATTCATTTGATTACAATTATAGAATACATTGGAGGCCTTGGATGTGTAACTAGTGGACCATAGTCACATTTAACACTCGTTACAAAGTTTGGGAGTTCAAACATTAAGTAGAAGTCTAGTAAATCAAATAACTTGGATTAAGACTATGAGACTGATAATGACTATCATTCATTTCCTTGCCCTTCAATTTTCATGAAAAAATAATTGGAACATTACCATACATTGTTCATGTAAGAAAATTCATTACTGAGTCTAGGTTTTTCAGGCTTCCATAGCCTCAACTACTGTGAACTGCATCTCCCAATCTCCATGTGTGTTAGGTTATAAAATAATGTCATTTTAAAGTCATTAATTGCAAGGGACAATCTCCTTCATACATTGATTTAATTTGTGATGGACACATTTGGATGGTAGTAACAATAAATTGTAATCCATCAAGACTTGATTATCTTATAACTTGTCAAATTCTAGCAATGAAATGATAGATTAATCATAATGTCACCTTGGGATCACATCACCATGAAATAAGTTCATCCAAAATCTTTATGAGTGCAGGTACCACCAAATAGGTATTTTTCAGATCTGTCTTCCTCGAACGAGGGAAATTCAGGAAGAGAAGAGGAAAGCGACATGTCGTAGGTCTAAAAGAGGGAGATCAACTAGAGGTCAAAAGATTAGATGTAAATTCCGTAAATGCATGAAATTTTTTCTTGCTGAAGGGGGTTCATGTTCTTATGATGATGAGAGCATAGGAAACATCAAGGTGCCGTTGAGGTACAAACATCTACGGAAACAATGGGTACCCAAGGAACTTCCTCCAATAAACACCGATTTTTGTGTCAACGAGAGGATATATTGCAAAGCACCATCATCATTACATGGTTTGGCCCTATTTTGCATGGATGACATAAAGGTCTATTATAAAAAGTTACTGAATTGATGGAGTTTGTCAAACCCTGTTATAGTTACAAAGATTAGATGTAGCCGGTTCGATATACACGAAGTATGCATAGGTATGCACTATCAACAAATTATATACAACTAAAAGATAAGGATCAAAATAAAGGAGTGGCTATGTACATTAATAGAAGGCCAAAAGAATTAGGGAATATTGTAGGGTTTATAAATAGTGCATGACCTAGGTCAAAAAATAAGCAACCCATTTGCATATTCGAGGCACACGAGGGAAACTGTGTATTCGTATGTGCGATAAAATCAACAACTTCGGAGAAAGAGTTGCTGATCTATTACAATTTGAATCGCATAGGTAAAAACATAGTTACTATGGAGATGGTACATAGTATATACCATTTTACCCAACCTCCAATTAATGACTCCAATATACCATTTTATTATTATGTTTTTTTAGTAAGTCTATTGGTTTCATTTCGGTAATGTTTTTTTATATTTAATTTTTGTCACAATGGGACATTGATCATACAGGGAAGGATCCGACCTAGAGCACATATCACAATGCATCTTCAGGTGCTTCTACTAGACAGGTTTACCTCATTGTAATTGTACAAATTAGATACGAGCAAAATGTTTTATTATTATTTTTTTTGATAAATTTATTGTGTTAATTTTGATAATGTTTTTAATATTCTTGTCGCAGTCAGATGATCAGGGAAAGGCACCAGAACTAGTAGAGGAGAGCATCCATAGGGAGGTGCAGTTACTATTATGCGATGATGACATCGCATATTCTGCAAACCCTATGGATATGATGAGGAAGACACAAAAAAAATAAAATGAAGAAATCCTTAAGTTGATATTCATAGTGCCTCAAACAGATGAGATAAGAGAAAGGGTTAAAATATTGACTGAGAGAGCACAAAACTTGCAAGTAAGCTGTCATGAGATATTTAATTATAACATAAGTTCATTCATGGTTTTATATTTTGTACTCTTTTATGTCATGAACTAGAATATGTGTTGTTTTTACAGGATTATTTGTGTCCTCATGATGCTGTTGGCCATGATCAGGGTACTGCAAGTGTTGCCCGAGGAGTAGGGGTTGGTACAAGTTTTGATTATGATCTTCCTACACATACATCACATCATCCGACCCCATCATTTGTTCCTATATTGTCAATTGAAATGTCAACAACACATACCATGTAGACATCAGGTAGTGCACCCTCTGGTAGTGAACACATGCCAGAACATGCACCAGGACATGTACCTGAGAATGCAGAGGCCACTAGTACTGGTGATATTTTAGCAACATTTCCTGGATCTTCTTGTATTACTAGTACGAGAACATTTCTGGTCACATTTGTGGTGACTTAGGATTTCCTTCCCATAAAGATAGAGAAGGTCCCTGGTACTTTAAAATGTTTTAATTATTATTATATATAATCCAATCGAAATTTACTTATCGATCACTCTTTTTAGACTAATGATCCCATGATCATTTTGCAGGAAATGATGTTTTTTATAAACATCTAAATGATATTACATTGGAGATCTTCAGGCCCACCATACATATATGGTGGAATGCCCAAAATGAAGATTTCAAAGATGAGCTCATTAACCATTTAGTTGTGTTGTTTGGTAATACCACATTCAACTGAACTAAGGTCCTTAAGAAATCTGGTACCTATCTAAAGTATGTGAGGGACCAATATAGGTCACATTTAGAGAAGAAAAAAAAGTATGAGCTTCCCTCCATGATTCCAGAGAGGGAGTGGAAGGACCTGGTGTCGATGGAAAAGAGAAGTTTGAAAAGAAAAACGGAAAGACACCACTGGGCCAAGGAAGGTATTTGATACTATCAAAAATGTAATGATATACTGATTACTCTTTATTTTTACATAATCTAACATATTTCAAACTTTTTATAGGCTTCCCAACACATCGAAGGCAACAAAGGCAAGACTAGAAAAACACGAGTAGAAAAAACTTGGCTCTGGTGGTTATATGAAATTATCCACACGAATTGTAAGTATCAATAAATTAAATATTTCATCCAAATAATAAATTGCAAACAATTTTGGTTTTATCACACCATAGAAGCAAAATTCATTATCTTATGCAAAACTGCAAGGCTTTGAATTCAACAGAGTGCCCACAAAAGAGGACATGATTATTTCCTTCCAGCAAGGCTATGGAACCCTGGCTGAACGCCTCAGACTCTTGACTGGGAAGAAACAAGCTTCCACTGCTTTCAAAACACGTAAATAAACTCAATGGAGATTATTTAAAATTGAATACTTGTGCAATCTATTCAATATTAATTTCCCCCATAAGGTAATTATGTGTCTATTTGTTTTAAATAGACAAGCAATGATAATACTATGCCACATGACATTGGAGTGCAACCTGGTGAGGGTGGAGCACAACCCACAGATGAAGGTCATGGTGTGTATCCTGGTACTGGATGTATTCATGTGCTATACAAAATGCAGTATGGAATGATACAATTAAACATCTTTAATTGCAATTGGTGTATTAATTAATGTAAAATTTTGTGTTTCAACTTTAGAGCATGTAGAGTGTGATCAATATGTTGAGCATGATCAGGCTAGACAAGATCAAAAACATGATGTGGCCCCATCAGGTAAAGAGGACCACTCTAATGTTATTTTAAACATATTTAATTGTAATTGTTGTATTAATTAATGTAACCTTTCATGTTTCAACTCTCGATCAGGATTTAGAGGGTGTTCAACATGTTGAGCATGAGGCTATAAGACAAGATTAGGGACATGATGTGGCCCCATTAGGTAAAGAGCACCACTCTAATGTTATTTTAATTAATGAAATACTTGTAACAATAACAATAAAACATATCAATTTAACATTATTTTCTATTGCAGCAGACCCCCCCATGCAGCGGAGTCCACGTCGTGAGTACACGACTAGGCATACATTAAGATCATGAGCAAAGGGAAGAACAAATGAAGGGAGGATAGATGATTTAGAAAATGATACTCCACTTCAACTTTTTTAAGCTTCAAAAAAGAAACAAAAAAAAGAGTGATTGTAATCATATTATGACAACCATATTTTTGATAATATGTAAAAATTGAAAGAATGAATGTTATATGTTAACGAATGAATGTGAATATTTTAATGAATGAATGTTAATGGATGAATGAATGAATGTTATATGTTATTAATGGATGAATGAATGAATACGAATATGTTAATGAATGAATGCTATATGTTAATGAGTGAATGCTATATGTTATTAATGAAAGATGAATGAATGAATGCTATATGTTATTAATCGATGAATGAATGATTAATGTTATATGATTGGGTATGGGGAATTGTGAGTGATGTGAGGGGGTGGAGGGGCCAAATGAGTTTCCACCTTCACGTGGTTGGCCCTGTCAAGTAGAGAATATTAAACTATTCTCAAAACAAAGAGAAGCTCAATAAGGTAATGCACTTTTCAATATAAGAAATGCATCGTTTGAAGCATAAAACCAATATGCAAAGATGAAAGAAAGTGCTAAATTTTCACTATGGTGGCAGAAAAATTATTCTTTATACCCTGATGCCTTCATTTTCCAAGCCAATTTCTCCTACTTTGCATAGCTCTGCCATGTTTGTGGATGTGATATGTCTCCTACACAAAAAAAATGTACCATTTTATGGCATTCAATCCAACTACATCCAAGTATATTTTTAATTCCTCTATCTTTCATCAATCTCTTTACTATTTGAACCTCGTACAAATGTTTTAGATGAAGAACCCATTATTGTGAAATGTGCCTCCAATTGAGTAAAGTGAAGCCATGCTTTGCATCATAATTTGAAGTTGTTTCCATTCCAATGTTTTGAGTTCAGTTTGTTTGTATGGATTTGTATGAATACTGCATTGTGTTGTGTGTGGATTTGGTTTCAAAGCTCTATTTCTTTTGTTTTTAGTGGTGACATAACTCTAAAATTTAACTTTTGTGCATAACAGGTTAGTGGAAAAATTGACAGCTTTGAAGGGTTTAGAGGCTCGATTGAGATATATACACAAATATTTGGATCTTGTTGTTGATGGGAGGCTTCCACTTAACCATCTATAGGTATACAAAAATTTCTCTACTTACATTCATTTAAGAGGCTAGATCGCTTATCTTTTGTCATATGGTTGGATTAATGTGGCATACAATATCAATGTGGGCTATAGTTTTTTTAATATGTTCAAGTTATGTTCATATGTTTTGTACCGATTTTTCAGGAGCTTGAAGAAGAGGGGAAGCACCCACCTAACCTCCCGAACCTTAAGAGGAGAATAAAAGAGGGTAATGTTTTAATTTTGATTGTTGCTGCATTGTTTTCAAGATTACAAGGGATCACTTGTTTTATCTATTTGGACTATGTTTGATAGTGTTCATTATTGATACATATCGATCCTTTCTCTATCAGTTGTTAGAATTATGTCCAATTTCAAAGATTTAAGGCAAAAAGGGTCTAGTTGGAAGGACTATACTGAGCATCTTGTTGCAGATTTGTCTATATATTATGGCTATAATGACTATTTGATCTAGAACTTCCTCGAGGTTGAAGCCTAAATTTTTGGAATTTTGTTGTTATTATCTACAATGAATATTGGTATGTAATGAATACTAATAGTTTTCATAGTGATACAAAGGTATGAGAAGTTTGATAACCGCCTTATGATAGTCATAAGGCTATGATTGTCCTTTATATATTGGTACCCTTTTCTCACCAAAACCTTGTTCTTGAAAGACTTGTTAATAGAAAATAACTTATTATCCTTTTGTATCTAATCACCATCTTAAAATTTTTATAGGGTTTCTAAGAGATCCATATGCCCATGGTTGTCCTCTCATGATGAAATAAGGTTTTTAACTAGGGTTTTGAACTACTTTATTGTTCATGATCATAATGCCTGTCATTGTCACACTGCACTCTATTCATTGCTACCTTACTATCATGATGACTCATCAAATGTTCATGTCCTTGCACTCTTTCATTTGTTCATATGAATCTTTATCTTTCATGAAGTTTTTTTTCTCGATTGCCATTTTTACCAAGGTCTACAACTTTATAAACTACCCTTTGCATCATCTCTTCTTTATAGGGTTCATCTCAAGCATGCTATTATCTCCTTCTAGCTCACTTTATTTGCAACCTTTTTCCTTTACTTATTGCATCACCCTTGCTTATTTGACCTTTGGTTTCCCTTTTAAGCTTCATCATAGTCCATGAAAAAATGGTCTCATTTGGTCTATCCTTTGTCTTAACCCTTATTTAAGGTCTGCCATCATAGAAGTATAAGGATTTCCATATCATTTTTTCAATGCCATTCATCTCTAAACTTGTCTTTTTCATGGTCTATGCATTAGAAAAACTTGAATGTCACCTTAAAGATCTTTTAATCCATCCTTGACAATCTCTAGTGCCTTGGGGGGTATCATCTACTACTATCATATACTTTTGTCTTAATTTCCTTAAGTTATGACATGCATAAGGATATATATACTCTTACTTTAAACATCTTAACATGACTATCCCCTTTTAACTTAATTAATGACCTACCAAGTTCATGGTGGAAAGATGACCATATTGTATAAAGCACTTATTTCATCCATTTCTTCTCAAAACTATGACTTCTCCTTGTCTTGGTACATTTTTTCATTTACAGATACAAACCCAACTGTGTGAAGATTAGGCATGGAAAAAGAATATGAACATGATCCCATTGAAAAGCTTTCCTCCATCAGAAGAGACTGCCAAACAATAAATTTCCTCTATAGGGCCATATTCATCAAAACTATCCTTTTGAGATAAGGACTGTTATTCATGGTGGAATGGTCCTTTTGTCATAAAGGTTGTCACTATACCTTTTTGCTTGACATTACTACACTTCTTAGGTATGTGATGTGTTGTCTCCACTTGACTATCATTTTCCTGGCCAAGACTATCCATCACCAAGGTCATTAGAATATCCAATATAAGAGTATACTTATCACAATATCTTCTAATGATGCTCTATTATCTATATCTCTATGCAGTGTTTAGTATCATCATGCTCTTTTAACTTATTTAGATTTCCCTTTTATTCATGTGTAGTCCTCACTTCTTGTACAAAATTCATGAATTTCATGTATAATCTTGTATGTGCCATGGTGTAGTGTGCTATGTGATAATGACTCACTCCATTTGCAAGATAAATCTACCCTTGTGATCATTCATTTCTTATGGACATCTCCTTTAAACTTAAGACATCTCTATATTTGTTCATTGTTTTGTTACCTGCTAGTTATTAGTCGCTAAACTATCCTAAATGGACTATCACTTGCTAACAAGCATGAAGCACTGCAACTTAGTGGGACTGTCAAGAATAACCTTGTCCATTTTCAACTTCATTGTGAGGATTGTCACTAATTTGGAAGCACCAAATCCTTGGCAGGTTTGTAGTGTGTTTCCCATGTGGATGAATAGTTAGATGTCCTCTTGTAATTATGAGGTATTGACTACCTTTTGATTATTGTGACCATCATTTATTTGGTAAGGATTATTCTCTTTCTAAGTGTCTATCCTTTATTTTTCTACTCATAAGGATCCTTAGAAGTTTTCATGTGGATTAGACACCATTCCTTGGTTTGCCATTAGGTCTCTCTATCAATATTTTATGGAGTCCTTTATATTTTCGATTATTCAAGATGACTGTCCTCTTATGTCTTATGAACTCAACCCATATCTAAGGTTTTGATCACACATATGATTATAAGGATTTTCATTTATAACTCTTATTGAATTTCCTATTGCTTTTTAAAGGGCTGTCTTGGACAGTCATGAATGTCCTCCTCTTGATTTCCTATCAAAACTCTATCCAAGGTCAATCTTTCATAATAATGTCCCTTAGAAAATGCTTCACAGTCACTCGATGAAATTCAATGACTCTCTCTTGAAACCTTAATTATATATTTTCTTCTATAAAACCTTCATTAAACATTGAATATCTTTGAATCTTTCTCTTATCATGATGGACATATGCCAATGTATTGCTTTTCAACAATGATAAAAAATTTATGGAGTTACCTTCTCAAATGACACATGAAGGCATAACTTAGAGAGAATGAAAGATTCCTAAAAATGCTTATGGAAATATAAGGAAAAAACTCTACAAATATCTTCTACACCCATTTTCCCCATGGATATATATTGTCAAATGCACATCATATGAAATTGCTAACTTTTCACTATGGTAGCAGATACTTTTTTATTTATTTAAAACTTCACAAAGATAGGAGCTATCATATTTTTTCTCTCCAAGATGTAGCGAATGAAAGATTTGTTTTTATGTGTCCAACCAACTTGGAAAATTAGGTAAGGATGAGACCATTTTTTGTACAAAATTGAAAATTTCATTTTTCATCTTTCATTGAGTCAATTTGGAGAACCTAGCCTTTCCTTCACAACATAGTTATTTTCAAATGCTAAGTTTCAAGTTTATAAGTATGCCTTTCAAATCCATATAAAGATAGAGATAGGTTTATGAGATGATGTCTATTTCTATTTGTTTCTACTATATAACCCCGAGCCACTTAGGTTCATACCAAATATCTAGATCAATTTGTATACTATGTTTAGAACCATCTTGCCATCCTCACCTACTACCTAGGGAAATGGTGTAGAGGTGGAATACCAAAATGGTGTGTTAGATGTTGAGATATTTTCATAGGTAAGCATCCTACTTAGCATTGTTAAACATACCTCACATGGCCTATATAAATATTATAAAAGGTTTATCATGATGCTAGGCAATGATGCAACATAATCATCCTCTAATTCAAGCTTTATTTACAAACACAATATTGGTTTCCAATCTTGATTCTAGCATTAGTTTTCATCTACTCCTTATTTCTTTTGGGGATTGTTGTTATTAGAAAAATTATTTGTACTAATACTATTATATAGTTATACATGGAACATATGGTTTGGATTTACTAGATGCTTATATTATTTAGTGTCTATTAATTCATCATATCCTACCATAATACTAATGAAATTTTCATGTTTTGTTCTATACTAACTAAAAAGAAATTAGTTCACTTTACTACTTTGCAAATGCCAAATACTTAGAAATATACATATACGATGAATAGAAATAAAATACAAGGTTGAATGTTTGATTGGCTCACCAAACATAAGATAACTCATAGACCTTTAGGTTTGAATTACCAAGGGATGGGCATTACAATTCATATTAGGATTGGATTGGTAAATTCATTGCCTTCTACGGTTTTTTTTTATATTAGAGAAATCTGGGTGGATTCAACCTCACTACATGGTACCTAAAACTCATGAACCATGGGAGCGTAAAAAAAATATCTTTCTATACGCATCTAAAAATGGTCACGGTTAATCAAACCTGTTAATTAATTAAATATGAATTATTTAATTAATGTTCTTAATTCATCTACATATAAATAAATTTAATTATTTATTTATATTGTTCATTTTCCAATTCTTCTAATTTAATTAAATAAATAAGTTTATTTAATTAATGCTATCCTTCCTCTTAATTAATTAAATAGATTTTACAATTTATTTACATTAATTATCATAAGTTTAAATTCTAAATTTAAATGATATTCTTCAGTTCACATTTAATTAAATATTTTTGATATTTAATTAAAGCATTTTCTAAATTTCCCACTCTTCTCACAAAATTAAATATTTTCAATATTTAATTAAAGCCTTTTCATATTTCTTTCACACATAATTAAATATCTATTTATTTAATTATGAGAGACACCTTTCAATTTGTCTCTTCATTCTCCATTTGTCTCTCAGAATTCCTCCTCCTTTTTGAATTCTCGATCTCTCACCGTTTATTCTAACAGGTTTGAACTCAATCGTCGATCTTGGCCAATTGAACTCCTACCTTCAAAAATCTATAAATACAACCCTTTCATGAGTTGAAAAGAACCTCGAATCTCATATTTTCATGTGTAGTCACTATAGTTGCATTCATAGCATTTTAATTTTCATAAAGCTTAATCTTGTAGTAATGCATATGCATTTTTATTAATCTCATTCTCTCAAGCTACCATTCTACAAGCTGCTGTTTTAAACAACTGAGAGCAAGCATCTTGAAATGAATCCTTGGAGATAGAGGACAATGGAACGAATTTGAAGAAACTATGGTTTAGAGTTTTCATTTACTTTCTTTAATCTAATGTTTCATTGGTGTATTAGTTTAGATTCAATTTGATTACATATTCTAATGTACACACTTTCAACATTGCCTTCTACATTTAAAAAATTCAATTATTTTACAGTGTAAGAAGTGATAGTTTTGAATGGCGTTATTTCATCCATGGTTTTCTTGCTTTATATGCTCATATGCTCATTCATACAAGATAGTGACAATGTTGTAGTAGTCCTTCAAACATCAGTAGACATCAGGTATCTATTCATAATAGTGTGATAGTAATTATAGTGTGAGAAAGGTACTGATGTTATGAACATTGGTTGTTTCTATAAGTAATAAGTATTAGTGACAGAGTTGTAGTCATAAGATAGAAAAGGTTTGTAACAGAGCAATGATCATGACCATAAGTGTGCAATGACTATAATAGATAGGAGATTGGCAAGTGTTTATGTTTTTCTTATTATGATGATCTTATTCTACATTAGTTGGAGTAGTGTGATTCAAATCAAGGTAACATATAGTTATGGTTGTGATACCAACATTCATTGGTTCAATATGCAAGATCAGTATATCAAGTAATATCATAATTAGAGAATTTGTACTGATGTTATAAACTAGTCAAGTATATGACATATAAGATATGTCCAAGGGGGAGTATGATCTCATTTTATCATTTGCAATATTGTTCATTATTGTTCATTCAAACATAAGATGGTTCTCATGCATTCAAAGATCAATGGTTTGTGTATCTCAAACAAGACAATAGTATTTGTTGATCAATAGTCAATTATAGTATTAGATCTGATTAGTTTATAATGCTAAGAGTAGTGACATTTGATCTTAGAGTAAAGTACATGATCTCAGAAAGTACATTTATTGCAAAATAGATGTTATTTTTGCATGACAGACAAGGGGAGCTTCATTACGTAGTAGATTCTCTCAATGTGTTTATACAATAGCACAAGGGGGGTCATGCAGCTAGACTATATAATTTTGCAAGTATATTGTCCAATGGACATCAAATGCAATTGCTAAATTTTCACTATGGTGGCAGATAAATAATTTTTTTAAGAAAAAAACTTGAAAGTTTCATCGAACTTTCGACGAAATGTTTCGATGAAAAAAGAAAAACTTCCGATGAGGTTGCTATACCTCCGACAGAATGTTCATCGCATAGTCAACTGATATTCGTTAGTTTTCTAATGATTTTTTTTTTGTTTTTTGATTGTTTCTGATGGAAAACCGTTGAAAGTTTTTTGATTTGGCATTGATAGATTGCTGAAGGTTTGTCGAAATTGCGATGAAAACCATAATTTTTTTGTAATATTGAGTGACGATGATGGGTTGTTGTTTTGACGAACAAACATTGGTCGGTAAACTGATGAAATACCATCGATGAAATTGAAAATAGTGTTTCGTCAAAAATTCGACAATAGTTTGTCAAAATTTGGATGAATATTCATTCAAAATTCTATTCAAATACTATAGTGGGATAAATCTAATCACACCATTGCATCCAAGGTGTCTAATAAAGTTAAGTTTTCCTTTTATTGTGTCCAAATTAGACATAGGACACTAGATCTACAAGGATTTGAAAGAAGATTTTTTTTTTTGACATCAAAATATTTTGGGGAAAGATCAACCCTACCATTGTATCCAAAATCCCCAAAAGACCATAGATCAACTATCCAAACATAAAGAATAGAGTACTTTGTCTCGGGCCATTAGGAAAAATTTTCTCCCCTTCACCATTCTGTAAGAGAGGAGGACCAACCATGTCAATGCTCCAGGTCACGGAGAGTCGAGAGAAGAGGGTTGCCATAACTTACCTCAATCTAAAGGGGTGTTTTAGATAGGGGTTGAGAATGATGAGCACTATAAATTAATTCTATCACTCTTCAGACCCAAAATCCAAGTTTAGGCTAGACAAGTTGATTTTCAGAGTCAATACTGCACCTCAGACAACTCTTTATCTGAGGATGACATCACAGTTTTGGGATGATAGCATGAAAAATTAGCATCTCTCTAGTGCGTTGGCATCCATATGACAGGAAAATAGAAAGTACAATATGAACTACCTAAAAATGAACTAACAGCCTAGCTAGTTATTCTTGAATGAACAAAATAGAGTAATAAGATGTGAAAAGTATAAATAAAGATGATAAAGAAAATAAATGAAACCTAGGGTGATAAAGATGATCTCACAAAATTCTTGTTCGCCAGCTTGCTCCACACGTATGTTCACCTACACACAAAAAAGAGGGAAAATTGTTGGGGATGTATAGGGGCCTACCTCAGTCAAACCCCTATTTTTGTGTTTCCACCTCCATAGACAACCAAAATGCAACATAGTAGAAATATGCAATAAAGGAAAGAAGAGATAATAAAAAAAATACAAAAGAATATAATGCTACTAAACCAAATCACAAAGGAGAGGAGTGAAACATTACCACCTCCACCCAAAATCTCACTAGCCAATGGAGGAGAATATGGACTTGGAAAAGTCACCACAAACTTAATAGTGATGGAGGGAGGTCTTGCAAGACTCCAAGCCCACACTAGTATGGATTGCTTCACACTTGCTATGTGGAGTTGATCGAGTGATGCTGCTATAAAGTGCTACTTGAGAATAAAGTGAATGCTGGGAGTGCTAAGAAATGGCTTGAGAATGTGTGTAGAGATCAAATGAAGTGAGAATGGATCCAGTTGAAGGAAGAATGAGGAAGAATAATGCATTTCAGGTGGGTTGGTCGAAGAGGGGTGTTACAATTTGTCCCCAATCGAGAGTGTAATTCCTCTGCCAACTTTAGATGCATGAATTCATCAGGGATGACAGTGCACCAGATGTTCATCCCCGACAAATATTATCTCACTGACACAACAAACATATGCCAAGTGGAAGGAAGGTAGTTTGGTGATGTGGAATTTTGCCTTCAGATTTAATTTTCTAAGGTGAGGGTATGTGAAAGGGGAATTTGCATAAGGGGTTTAAATTCACTCCTATACATTTTTCCCCCACTTTTTGAGCACAAATTACTGATGAGTGCTTTGGTAAAGTAGATAAAAGAGTTAGAAAATTTATAAATTTATACTTGAATCATCAAGGAAGCAGACCACGATCTGGTGATCTTGAAAGTGCAGGGTGAGCAAAGGAATCCATAGGTACTCTCCCTAGGGAGTTTCAAATAAGAAGACTCCATAGCCTTGTAGAACTATGAAGTAGCATAAAGTACCCGAAGGCCCTCAGACCAATGATGTACAAATATTGTAGGATGGAAGCATCTCACAGGCCCACAAACCTGCAAGGAGGCAGCCCCCAAGATCTCTCACATGAAGGAATCCTCAAGAAGCAAGCACCTTATAGGCCCACAAACCTGCAAGAAGGCAACCCCAAATATCTCTCACATGGAGGAAGCTCAGAGAAGAAAGTTCCTTATAGGCCCATAGATCTGTAAGGAGGCAACCCCCAAGATCTCTCACATGGATGAAGCCTAGAGAAGAAAGTTCCTTATAGGCCCACAAACCTGCAAGGAGGCAATCCCCAAGACCTCTCACATGGAGGAGGCATAGAAAAGAAAGTGCCTTATAGGCCCACAGACCTGCAAGGAGGCAACCCCCAAGATCTCTCACATGAAGGAAACTCAGAAAAGGGGACTCTGTAGAGTCAAAAAGTGGCTTCACAAGCACACCTACAAAGTGACATGTTAATCTGCAAATAAAACATGTCAAGAGACACAAAGCAACCATGTAGGTAAATAAGCGGAAAATTGCGAAGACCATTGACAAGTTGGAAAGCTTTCAAAGGGGTCCCTTGGGAACCCAACATGTAAAGGGGCCCACTCAAGCGATGCGCTATTTGAAAGTGTAACAAAGATTTTTTTTCTCAAATCGATTCATTATCAAGGAATCCTTTTGAAAGATGTTCACTTCATCAAGGAATTCGAAAGGAAGAAAATGGACCCTCATGAGGGGAAGGTTTTCAAGATCTTTCTTTATGAAACCATAATGAAGGAAACATGTTCTGTTAGGGGTCCAAGCTGAGAATGCAATTTTTGAAAAAGTTTGCAAATATTTTTGAGAAAAGATTCATTGGAAACAAATGCATTTTTTGAAAATTTGAGATTGACATTATTGCCTCCACTTAGAGCAATGTATGCTGAATGCAGAGGCACACAACAACCTAAGGAGAAAGAAAAAATGAAAAAATGATGTTGTGGCCCTTAGGACATAACAAGATGTCATCGTGGTGATGTTGTCACATGCATTAGGGACAACACATAGACATCACAACATCACAATTGAAGCAAAGAAGATAGAAAGATAAAATAAAAGGTAAGAAGAGACAAAGATGTCACAAACAAAGGGAACATGAGTGATATGATATTTCAAGGTCAGAACTACTCATGAATATATATACATATATATCTATATATATACATATATATCTATATCTATACATATACATATATATCTATATATATAATAGTAATAGTATATTAATAAAATGTCATCAACCCCCTATTATATCAGACCATGTGAAGAATGCATGAGAAGAAAGTCAAAATAAAAAATTGGCTCAACATGGAAGGGGAGCCTAAACTCCCCCAACGCTTTGTATCGTCCCCAATTTGCCAAAAATAAAACACAAACATGGAAGAATGATGATACAGATAGAAGAAAGTTCACGACACAAAAATCACTCCTGTATCCAAGAACCAACAAGGGTGAAAAGGGTCATCCAGGAACACATAACACAATCATAGGGGAACACATTACAACACACACGTCTATTGTAAAGATAAAGAAGAGGCCTCCCCCTAACACTCATCGACCAAGAGGTTGTCCACTTCCCAATCTAGATCATTGTAAGGGGAAGGAGGATGATCTTGGAGTGGTGAATATTAAGGGGAGGAGCTTTGACACTCCTACAAAAAGGGCTAAGGAAGAAGGCCCCACAAGGTCTTCTCTTCTCGGCTCTTGTGGAGCTATGGTTAGTAATTCCACAAAGATCATCGAAAAGGCCGAAACTTCATCCAGAGAGTTGAACATGCACTTTATAGGAGTGCCATGTCATATCTCAATGACTGGAGAGGATGACAACCAAGATTCACCACTAGGCTCATCGAGTGACTTAGGAATCGTGAAAAACTCAAGAGAAGCCAAAGTTGGCTCCATCACTAGGAAGAAAAAATATAACATAGGACCAACTTTTGGAGAAGGTGGGATCCTCTTGTGCCCTCCATTGCTGGAGGTGCCAACCTCCAGCTTTTACTCCACCAAGGAGTATGAAAATCCCATAGATGAGGCAAGAGGCACATAATAGGAGGAGGAGAAAACCATAACAGACACCACCGAGGTATTTGACATGTCCATAGGTCTAGGAAATGGCAGAATGTTTGGGAGGGACATCAACAAGGTCAACTCAACCGAATGAGTCATGAAAATATACACCTTTTTGGGGTCAGGCACATTCATACTCACAAAAAAAGTCGAAAGGGTGACTAAAATAGATTTAATAGAAGCAGAGGGGAGGAGAGAGGACACAAAATAAGGCCTTGATATGAGGGTGGTCATCTCATTTTCCTTCCTCTGTAAAGTGGACTACTCAGCCGCTAGAGCCTTTCACCAATGCTTGTTCTCATGCGCAAGGTAGTTTCTACGACTCTTTAAGCTAGAGGCTAGGAGATGTGAAGGGATGGAAGGCTCTTGCTCAACCATAGTAGTTTAGATTACAACCATTTTTGATAGAGGGACATGCTCTTGAATGGGAGTAGGAGGAGTAGGTTGAGAAAAAATAGGGGGAGTCAGCTCTAATGCCTTGATAGTGGGCCTCTTCTTATTTTCTACTTTGGGAGCATAAGAGGTGGGAGGCCACAGAGGCCGAGACATAGGGGATTCCCCATGGGGACCTTTTCTCCTACCTTATCAAATGATCCTAGGATCTATGGGTAGAATAGGAAGCTCAAATGTAGGAAGCTTAGGATTTCACCAAGTAAGCACCATAGGGTTCTCTTGAAAGAATGAAATAGAATTTGATGGCACCACAATAGAGTGAGAAGGAGAATTAGGCTAAACAATGGAAGAGGAAGAAGATGGACCCTAAGAGGGCTTTTCTTCTTCTCTTCTACGGGCCTTGGCAACATCACTTTCAACTTTTAGGCATGCCCTATGAAAAACAACATAAGGTGATGGATGGTACCTCACACTAGGCATTACACACCCTTTCTTGTACCTTTGATATGTATGATACAATAGTTCCTTCCTAGGCATGAGAGGACTGACCAACGTAGGCCAAAAGTGATCTAAGGAATAGCTATCACGTGTGACTGGTGGTTTATAACTCGTGTCATGAATCACATGCACTGAACCCCCATGAATGAACTTTAGAAATTTATGCACAACTGAGGGAACTATGTTCATAGCTACTAGCCAAGGGATACCCAACTTCACTTTGAAGAGATCAAACCCCAGGATTATGTCAAAAATTAGGTTTATGGGCTTAGGTCTAACAAGGACTGAAAAAATGATACTACCAAGGGGAGGTACAAAATTTTTATTATGTGTACAAATGGTGCTCACAGATGCATTATACCCATCTTTTTTTTGGAAGTTAATTAACACAATTTCCTCGGTTATGATATTTACTTGAGACATCGAATCAACAAGAACGCCTACCACAATGTTCCTATTGATTCATGAAGGGATATAAAGAGGAGATGGTTCTCTATTGAAGCCCATCGATAGGTCCTATGAGGTGAAGGTTATAATTGGACCACTACTCGCAAGTTGCTCAAAGGGGATAGGTAAATGTAAGAAAGAGGCCATCACACGCACTAAACGATATTCTCACAAATCCCCCCAAAGGTTGTAAAATAGAACATGGATCCAACTAAGGATTTGTTACATAACACTTATGAAACCTTTTGAATATGCCTACTAGGGGTCTCAGGTTGGGTTGTAAGGAAAGTGCCTCACAACATTCACATCTACAATGCTCCTGGAACACGAGGAAATAAGATTTTAGTATCATAGGATAAAACCAAGATGGTTCACATAGGGTTCACCAAAAATGTGAGGGGGAGCAACCAAATCAAGGCTCTAGGTCATAGAGAGCTGAGAGTGGAGTACTACCCTAACTTACCTCACTCTAAAGGGGTGTTTCAGATAGGGGTTGAGAATGATGAGCACTATAAAGGTACTTCTATCACTCTTCAAACCCAAAATCCAAGTTTAGGCTAGGCGAGCTAGTTTTCAAAGTCAATACTACACCTCAGAAATATCTCGATCTAAGGATGACAACACACTTCTGGGATGACAACATGGCACATTGGTGTCTCTCTGGCTTGCTGACATCCATATGACCAAAAAATAGGAAGTACAATATGAACTACCTAAAAATGAACTAATGGCCTATCTGGTAGTTCTTGAATGAAAAAAATTAAATTAATAAGATGTGAAAAATACAAACAAAGATGATAGAGAAAATGAATGAAAGCTAGGGTGATGAAGATGATCTGAAAAAATGCTTGTTTGCCAGCTAGCTCCACACGTATGTTCATCTACACAAAAGAAAGAGGGAAAACTATTAGGGCTATATAGGGGCCTACCTTAGTCAGACCCCCATTTTGGTGTTTCCACCTCCACGAAAAAATCCATAAAGCAACATAGTAGAAATATGCGATAAAGGAAAGAAGAGAGAATATAAACACTACAAAATAGTACAATGCTACTCAACCAGATCACAAAGGAGAGGAGTGAAATGTTACAATCTCCACCCAAAATCTCACTGGCCAATGGAGGAGAATATGGTCTTGGGAAGGTCATTGCAACCTCCACTATGATGAAGGGAGGTCTCACAAGACTCCAAGCCCACACTGCTATGGATTGCTTCTTACTTGCTATGTGGAGGTGATGGTGTACTATTGTTGTAAAGGAGTGTTGAAGTGCTTCTTGAGAGTGAAGTGAATACTGGGAGATGGCTTGAGAATATGTGTAGAGATCAAATGAAGTGAGAATGGATCCATTTGAAGGAAGAATGAGGAAGAATAAGGCATTTTTGGGTCAGTTGGTCGAAGAGGGGAATTACAATTCATCCCTAATTGGGAGTGTAACACCTCTGCCAACTTCATATGTAGGAATCTTTCAGGGATGGTAGTGCACCAAACAGATGTCCCCGTGTCATGTATTTTTCCTTGAAAAATATTCTCTCACCAACACAACAAACATATGCCAAGTGGAAGGAAGGCAGTTGGGTGATGTGGAATTTTGCCTTTGGATTTAATTTTCTAAGGTGAGGGTATGTGAAAGGGGAATTTGCGTAAGGGGTGCAAATCCACTCCTATACATATTCATACAACTATACTATTGTATCACAAAATATTTAACATAATTTTTTTTGTGGCATAAGCTTATTCATGTGCTAGCATAAGTAGGTTGTATGGAGGTAAAAAAATATTAACATGATTAAAAAAAATTATAGATCCATATAGTACTATCATACCTTGTGCAAAACTATGTAGTTTTTAGAGTTGTGGGGATACAATTTAGGGTAGCAATTATATTGTCACTTCCATGAGTAGTAACAAAAATCACCACTGACAACTCCCTATAGTGACTACAACCCACAATGCCACCTCGAACCCTCCACTCTACCCTTTAGTCATTGATAACACTCCTAACTACCTATCAAATAATCTTTGTAGAATATTTTCCTAAAATATCTCTTTCCACCCCAAAAATCACCCATTTAGCACATCATTAATTTTTCACTATCTACATATTAGCTTTCATATCACATGTGGTTTAAAGGAAATCCATGAGTGGTTTTATAATATTATAGATTATTAGAGATATTACAATGGTAAAGGTGTATTCTAATAACTAGAATCATCATGATGTTAGTAGTATTTCCCCTAATCTTGCTCCTTTCATGGTTAGATTTTTTCCTTTTGTAACTAATTTTCAAAGGGTCATATCTTGGGCATACGAGATTCTTAAATTAGTGCATTTTTTATCAGGGCTATTTTTTGATGTACTTCATGATGGTGTAGGTATTCTTTTGATTTTGCTACATATTTTTTTGGAAGTTAAATAGATTATCATAGGTTTTTCTACACAATTCTCATTTTGGAACCTTTTAGAGGCTCATTTGGGATCATATGCACTCCTTTTTGGGTGTAATTTTATTTTGAAATTGCATAATATTTTGAGCTCTACATAGTGATACTATTAGTTAATTATAATTTCTCTCTTAATTTCTATTTTAAATTTTTATCCTTTTTTATATCTATAAATGAATTGAGATCAAGTCCACAAGGTGGTATTTTCTAGTGGTAATTGTACTTGCACTAGATATAAAGTACCTGGATCATATTGTATTTGGGGGAATCATTGGTTGAGTGACATTTTTATTGGGGGGATTTGTTCTTGTGGTTATGCTTGCATTCCTCTTGACTTGTGTTCTATATTTTTTGCTTCATCATGGAGAAATCTTTGGTTTCACTTCTACCACCTTACAACTATCTTACATGGAAATATAAAATGAAAAAATACATAGAATTAAAAAGGTTGTACATTATAGTTCATGGGCTTGATGGTGAACTAAAATATGAACATGAAAAGAATAAGTGGTTGAATAGTTATGGAGAAACCATTGGCTAGGTGTGCTTATATGCCTCTCCTAAGTTTTTCACATTGAGTATGGACTATAATTTCAAACTTGTTTGGAAAAATAAATGAAAGATAAGGAAATTTATTGGAAAAGGAACTAATGAGTTTCAATCCATGCAATTTTGATATCGTAATTGAAGGATTATAAATTTATAAAATTAAATCCATAGTTGATATTAAGTTTTTTCTTTAAGCTTAAACCTAACTATTTAGTGTTCATGTGTACCTTATATGTTATAAATAATGTTTTAGGTAGTGAGTTTAAAATGTACAAATTTTCAGAATTTTGTTGTCACTCACTAGGGAGAAAGATAAGATTATACAAATGGGAACCTCGAAGTCTTTGAAAATAAAATCTTTGGTTGAAAAATATGAGAAGGTTTCTATTAGAAAAGAGAAGAAAAAAATGACAATCCAATCCACATCCATAGAAGAACATAAATATTCCTCTTCCAAATGAGAACCATTGAATAAGGTGAATCTTGCATGTGAACATGTAAGAAACTTATGCATGATGAATGTAAATGTTATTTAAAATATATTGATGAGTTGAATCATCTTCTAATGAAGAATTAAATTTAATTATCTTCAACTATGTTATGAGTTTCATCATCATCTTCTTCTTATATATAGTCCAAGAAACAAAAGGGATATTCGCTTGTTGTATTTGTAGATTCTAAGTCAATGGGAAGATCCTTGATTTTGGAGGTTCATATCATATTGCTTCATCACATAATATGTTTTCTCCATTCAAATTTTTTTCTACACCACATATCTTAATGGGCAACAACACATATATACATATTTGTGGGAGAGGTTCTACTAAAATGGGAAAATGATAATTCAATGATGAACTTTTCATTCCTTCATTATCATCTAATCTCCTTTCTAGCTATCAATTCATTCATAATGGGATAGGGAAGAGTGTTGTGTTCACAATAGATTTTTATGTCCATTCAATATTTACAAAGTATAATATCTTCTAGTTAGGGAGGTAGATCATTAGTATAAATTGTACACCTTCAAGACACATTTTGCATATGATTTTACTCTAATTGATGTTCACACTCAAGCATCTAGCATGGACAATTTTTAGGAGATTCGTTACTCAAACATTGGTATACTTTCATTAACTAAAGTTATAGAGACATGTGACAAAATTGTTGGCAACACAAGGGCATACAACTGAGAGGGGGCAGGGGGTGAATCAGTTGTCATAGAATTCAAAACTTATTAAGCTTATTAAGCTTAAATCTCATATATGATTAATAAAAGTGAAAGAATGAATCAACAACACATCAAAAATACACATAACACCAAGATTTTTTTGCATGGAAACTCTATTAGGGGAAAAACCACGGTGAAGGTTAATCCACAAGTTATAACCTATTAAAAGTATAAGAAAAATGAATAAGGAATGCACATGAATTTAGGCACACTGCCTAGAGGTCACTACTCAAAGGAAGACTCACTATCTTACATAAATTTTTTAGATTAAATCCATCTGAAGAACTTGAATTGAGAAAGTAGCATTTGCTAATGCCTGAGTACAGTTTCAGGTAAACACATGAACAATTCTTCACTCTTCTTCACACTCTGCTCTTCTTTCGAAAGATTTGAACCTTATTTACACATAACAAACACAATTCAAATCTCTCTGCCTTTTCTACACTTCTCAAATGAAGAAACAATCACTTATATATATATCCACAATAAGAAATTACATTTATTTATGTTGGATTCAACAAAGTAATAGAATGAGTGCAAATTGTCAACCCAAAACAATAAAAATATAAATGCACATCAACCAAGGTCGGCCACAACATAGTAGAGACCCAAAAAAATGTCCTCGAACATAAAACACATTCAATTATCCTTCCTCAAAGATTCACAACATGCTACAATCACTCTATCGGCCATGAACATGAAAAACAGGAACACGCAAGTGAAAATCTAGGATCACAAGCACAATGATCAATGTGGAGATGAAACATCGATAGAACATGATCTAAAAATATCTATAAACACTTCAGGAACATACAAAACAACTCAGATTACCAAATACCCATTATCTTCTTCTGTGAACACCATTTTTAGTACCAGAATAAATCTCAGAATATAGAAGCTCATAACTTGCTCAAACCTTATGCACACCTTTGAAACTTACGGAGTAGAAACTTAATACATAGGAAAAAAAACCCTTTAATACACAAATTTTCACCATCAACATACTGAACTTTCCAACACACTGATCTTCATTGCTTCACAGACAACATGTAACATATTTTATTAGAATTTTCTCAATATCCTCGACATATACAATCTTAAAGAAATTAATGCTAATAGTGTTGACATCAATGAGAACCACATATCAAAAATACAACCACAACATCCAAAAATATCCCCCTTTGGCATTGATGGAAACACATGATTTGAAAAATACCATCAACACAACTAACTCTTCTCCAACAATCTCTCCCTTAGATATTGCTCTTCTCTCCCTTTCCCATTACTCTTCTCCCCCTTTTATTTTTAACTCTTCCATAATTTTTCACATTAATCTTCTCCCCCTTTGACATCAATGGAAAAGGTACACAAGCTCTGAACCACATATCTGAATCATCTGACTACTCCCCCTGAGTAGCAACCACCACAACATCAATCCAGATCAAGATATGACTATGAATGCACAGATTGATGCAAAGAATATGCATCTTAGTTTTGATTAGGAGGGGTAATCACCCCTAACATCCCTTTGAGATAATCAAAAGTGTCCTTAGGCAAAGGTTTAGTAAAGATGTTTGCAATCTATTCCTTAGTAGACACATACTCCAGTCTGACTTCCTTATCACTCACTTTGTCTCTCAAAAAGTGATACTTGATAGATATATTCTTGGTCTTTGAATGCAAAACCAAATTCTTAGAAATGTTTATAGCACTTGAATTATTAGAAAATATGGCAATAGGTTCATCATACACAACTCTGATATCTTTTAGCATTTGTGTCATCCACAATACTTGAGTACAATTGTTAGTAGCAACAATATATTCTGCGTCGACAGTAAATAAATAAATGATATTCTTCTTTTTACTTAACCATAAAATAAAATTCTTCCCCAAGAAAAATGCACCACCACTAGTACTTTTCCTGTCATTCACATCTCCTATGCAATCAACATTAGTAAAGGAATTTAAAGTAAGATCTCCATCTTTAGGATACCATAGGATAAAATCAACTGTTCCCTTCAAATATCTGAAAATTCTCTCCACAATAGTCACATGAGATTCCTTAGGATCGACTTGAAATCTAACAACAATTCATACAAAATTCATGATGTCTGGTTTAGTTTGAGTCAAATAAAGCAATCCAACAATCATTGATCTGTATCTAGTCTGATTTTCCTTTGGAGAATCATCATCTTGTGTCAACTTACATCCGGTCATATGGGTGTACCAACTAGCTTTGAATCTTCCATACCAAATTTCTTTAGCAATTCCTTCACATACTTGGACTGAGATATAAATATTCCTTTATCTAACTGAGTAATTTTCAATCCCAAAAATAATTTCAGTTGTCCAATCATTGACATCTCAAACTCATTCTTCATCTCATTAGAAAAATTCATGCACAAAAAATCATCTCCTCCAAAAATGATATCATCAAGAAAGAATTCCACAAACAAATCTTTATCATCATCAATTTTGAAATATAGATTACTATCAGTAGTACCTTTATTAAATCCAAGATTTAGCAAATACTTGTCCAATCTGGCATACCAAGCTCTAGGGGATTGTTTGAGTCCATACATTGCTTTCTTCAACTGACATACCATATCTCCCTGATCAGTCAATTGAAATCCACCAGGTTGTTCAATATACACCTCTTCTTCTAGTTCACCATTTAGAAATGCTGACTTGACACCCATTTGATAAAATTTGTATTTTTTGTGAGCAACATAAGCAAGAAACAATCTCACAACTTCAATTCTAGAAACAAGAGAAAAAAATTCTTCGAAGTCAATTCCTTCCATCTGAGAGTATCCTTTGCATACCAGTCTTTCTTTGTTTATGATAACTTAACCTTTTTCATTCAGTTTGTTTCTAAAGACCCATTTGGTTCCAATTACATTTTTGTCTTTAGGTCTAGGAACAAGAATCCATGTATTATTCTTTTCAATTTTTTGTAGTTCTTCTTTCATTTCTCCAATCCAATGTTCATCTTTGCAAGCTTCATTGACATTACTTGGCTCAGTCTTTGAAATCAAACATTATTCTTTTGCAATTCTTCTCCTAGTTTGGACACCTTTGTTCTTATCTCCTATAATCTAATTTTTTGAATGATTTAATCTCACATACCTTGGAGTCTTAGAGTGTTCTTGAATTTCAAGATCTTGTGATCTCTCGTTTGTGCTCTCACCAATCTCTCCTTCTTGATCTTCTTGATTCACCAAAATGATTTGAACTTGATTTGAAGTCCAAATTTTGTTTATACTATCATTATGATCATCAGAGTCATATCCATAGGTTCTAGAGGGTCTAGCAATGTCCTCATTAACCTTAAAATTTGCACTTTCAACCATTTTCTTCAATCTCTTATTGTAGCACTGGTAGGCCTTGATCTTAGTAGAATAACCAAGAAATATTCCTTCATCACTTCTAGTATCAAACTTCCCTATATCTTCATCTCTTTTGATATAGAATTTTCTTCCAAAGATTGTGAAATATTTAATAGTAGGCTTATGACCAAACCATAGCTCAAAAGGAGTCTTACCAGTATTACCTTTGATTTGTACCCAGTTGAGGATATAAAAAATAGTACTCACAACTTCTCTCCAATGAACATGAGGGAAATTTCCTTCCAACATCATAGTCCTAGAAACATCTAGAACTATCATATTATTCCTTTCCACAACTCCATTTTTTTGAGAGGTCCGCGGTGTAGATAATATTCTCTTTATACCATGTTCTTCATAAAAAGAATCAAACTCATCGGAAGTGAATTCACCACCTCTATCTGGTCTCAGACACTTAATCTTCAGACTTGTCTCTATCTCAACCACAACCTTAAAGATCTTGAACATCTCTACAACTTCATATTTCTCCCTTAAGAAAGTAACCCACATGATCCTAGAGTAATGATCAATAAGCAACATGAAATACCTATAACCTTTTAGAATTTTGATTCTAGCAGGACCACACAAGTCAGTAGGCACAAGCTCCAACAATTCATTTGAACAATACTATTTGCTCCAAAATGATATTATAGTTTGTTTTCCTAATTGACATTCCTTGCATATGACATTAGTAGGATTCACCAACTTAGGAAGATCTCTCACAGCCTATGAGGAACTTATCTTGATAATATTGTCAAAGTTTACATGACAGATTCTTCTATGCTACAACCAACTCTCATCAACTTGAGCAATCAAACAAATTTTACTAATAGCATTAAGATGAAAGATGTTACCTATTTTTTTTGTACCAAAAGAAATCACATTTATAGAACTTCCTAGTATGCTACACTTTCCATATTTGAATTGAAGATTGTATCCCTTATCAACCATCTGTCCAACACTCAAAATATTATGCTTCAAACCTTCAAACCTTCAACATAAAGAACATCATCAGTATTATGCTTACCATCAAAAGAAATACATCCTTTTCCATGGATTATACAACCATTTTTATTACCAAATATTACAACACCACCATAATAATTTTCCAAACTTACAAATTTTATTTTATCACCTGTCATGTGATGTGAACATCCACTATCAATTAACCATTCATCTTTTTCTTCAACTCAAGAAGCTAGGGCTTTCTCCACTTTTGTACATGTTGTGCAGTTTTGCACACACGACCCACTGAAAGAGGGGACCCTGTCTTGGCTTGCCCTTTTGGCCCGTTTCTATGGATTTCCCCCTCTTTTGAGCTTATATTTGAAAATATTGGGGTTTTGGTATTTGGTGCTTGCCTTGGTTGTGGGTACCTTTGTGTTGGGTTTCTGGTGGTTTTGGAGTCTTGCGGATGTCCTCTTTGGGTTGGTCTTCTTTTGCCTTCTATTTTTTACCCTTAGTGTTTTTTTTTGGGTCCTAAGGGTTGGTTTCCTCCCTTAGGTTTTCCTTATTTTCCTTGTTTCTTTTGTTCTATCGGAGGCGGAACTGGGATGGGACTTAACTTTGAACTTTGGCTAAGTTCTCGGTTCTATTCTCGTTCCCGTTCTGGCTCCACTTCCCACTCTTTTGCTTTCTTCTTCATTTTGTTTGTTTTTTTCCTAAGGGTCGCTTTGCTCCCTTAGGTTTTCTTTTCTTCACTTTTTCATTCATTTTTCAGAGGTGGAACAGAGATGGGACTGAACTTTGAACTTTCATAAAGTGCATGGTTTTGTTCCTGTTCCTGTTCCGGCTCTGCTTCCTGCCTTCTCATTTACTTTGTTGCTTTGCCCATTTTTGGCCTAAGGGTTGGTTTCCTCCCTTAGGTTTTCCTTGGTTTTCCTTTTCTTTCATTTTGTCAGAGGCGGGACCGGATGGAGCTTAACTTTGAACTTTGGCTAAGTTCACGGTTCGGTTCCCGTTCTTGTTCCAACTCTGCTTCCTACTTCCGTGTCTTTGTTGTCTTGTTGTGTTCCACCTTTGGGTTGGTTTTATCCCTTGGGTTTTCCTTTTCTTTCATTTTATCAAATCCGTGACCGAGATGGAACCTAACTTTGAACTTTCATAAATTTTATGGTTCAGTTCCCATTCCTGTTCCACCCCCACTTCCTCTGGGGTTGGTTTCATTTCCGCTTCCACTTGTTTCCCTTCTTTTCCTGTCTTGGTTCCATTCCGCTTCCACCTGTTTCACTTCCTTTCCCATCTTGGTTTGTTTCTGTCTCTACCTATTTTCTTTCTGTTCTTGTTTTGGTTCCATCTTTGCCTCCACCTCTGCCTTTTTTGTGTCTATGTTCTTGTTTTTGTCTTGGCTCCACCTTCATTTGTCTTTGGTTCTAGTTCTTCCTGGGTTTATGTGTGATTTTCTTTCCTAGGGAACTCTCATGGATCTAATTGGATTTTGATGATTTTTTGAGCATCAATGGTAGCCCGTTTGAATGCAGGTTGGATTGAGTTGGGGTTGCTGGGTGTACTTTGAAGATTTGGCGAGATTTGCAGGTGTAGTCGGGTGCACTTTGTGGTTGCTGTCAGATGAAACCCATTCCGACACGCAAGGTCAATGCGTTTGGTGGCCATTAGTGGCGGGTAGATTTGGTTGGTGGACTGAACCTGTTTTGGCTCGATCTGAGTCGTTCGTTTTTCCAACTCAGATCTGATCAATGGATTGTGTTTTATGCGTGTTTCTATTCGCGTGGGTGAAGCATTGATGGTGGGCATGGCTTAAGGATCTGTTCCCTTGAATTTTTGCGGTCCCAGATTGATTTGAGGGGTGCTGGGTGCAATCAATGCTAGATGATGAGTTATTGATGGCAGTCGGGGCTGATTTGTTTGGTGGCCGAGCTTCTTTGTAATCCTAGCTCTGGTTCACACGGTCATGTTTCTATAAGTATGGCCTTTGGCCTCATTTGTAAGGGTTCGGATTGGCTGGGTTCATTTTTTCTCCCACTAATTGATTGAGCAAACTAATTCAAAAGAATTGTAAACAATAGATTTAGTAATAGAGTAGCATGTTAGAAGATTAGAAGTTAGATTTTGCATTTCAAGCAAGTGCTTTAACAGACTGGAATTGTTGCAAATGTGATGATTTAATACAAAGTGCAAACATTGTGTTATGACTGGTGCTTTCTCTTGCATTGAATAATCTTGCATGGTTCTTGTTCATACTTTGGGTAGCTTCTTGATTG